>PYHX02000495.1:32192963-32824313 GCA_004302925.2 Cochliomyia hominivorax | reverse complement strand
TTTTGTGTATGACATTTCCTATCGTAACATGCTATCAAATGTGTCATTAAACATTTACTAAAATACTTATCTCTAACATGAAATACATAACCGTCAAATAGGCTATGAAAAATAATTCATAGACATTTATTAAACCAAAAGCACATTAAGCAAATAAATTCATGTAACAATTTTTAAATATAACAAAATTTATATGTAATTTTGTTTAAAGAAAAAATACACTTTAATTTAATAAAAAAGTATTTTTTTAATTGTTATAAATTAAACAAATATTTTATTACTGTGACCACAATTTTACCTTTTAGTTATTAATAGTTTGCAACATGTTGCCAATGTCATAACAATAAAAAAATATTATAAAATCCTTAAGTAGCGAGTGTTTCTAATGCAACCTTCCACAACAATCACCAGGAGTTTAATTAAACACAACAGAAAATCAATAATGTGTGAATTAAAGTGCATCTAAAGGGTTTGTAATTAAAATAGCAAATCCAAAAATGATTTTTGCTTAAAAGTTTTTCTCTTTTTTTCCCAAGAAATAAAACTTTTCTATTTCTGACAAAAAGAATAAAAAAAGTTTAATACTTGATTTTTATTTTGAAAGAACAAATGTGTCCAACTGTAAAATTATAGTGATTAAGTGTTAAATAAACCTAAAAAATAAATTAAAAGATACAGAAAGTTACAAAAGTTTGTGTCTATAAAATAAAAATAAAATTTCACAAATGTTGGATAAGGAAAATGACAATAAGGGATGTATATCTACTATCTTTGTATATGTGTGTATGTATATGTATGTAACATATCGACTTTTCATATAATAATCGCAATATTATCCAAAAATAAAACGGGCTGTAAAAATCCAATAAGACCAGAGTGAGGAGTTCCTCCATACAAAGCAATTATGGATTATTGAATATCTAAAAAACTATAACAGGAACAGTTTTACTGAACAAAATATAGGGTGGATAGGATCAGGGCTACATACAAAACAACTATTGATTATCGAATATCTAAATAAAAACTACAGCGAGGATTTTCAAATTTGGACCAAATCACTTTTTTGGGCCAAATTACTATCTTAGTGGACGAAATATAGGATAAATGAGATTATCGTTTACCTAAAGAACTTATTACGATTTCATCCCAATTACTTTCTCAAGAAACAGTTTTAATTGATAAAATATTTAACGAATAGTTAAAAGGATATTATATATACAAGGAAATGTTTAATGTCCTGAGACAATTTTAAGCAAGTATTTCTAAATCAGAGATATGGCTTTATTTTTGATATTTCTAAACTAAAGATTAAAAGCCTTAAATTAAATTCCTCAACAAGATGTGAAATATTAATAATTTCCTTAATAAAGGCATTATTTGTCAGGAAGGAATTTATTAATTGTTTCCACAAATATTAAGATAAAAATGCTCATATCGTAAATCCTCCATAAATTTTTGAAATATTTCTAATATTAATATTTTTTAATCAAAGACACTATTTATCAGGAAGGAATTTTTAATTATTTCCACAAATATTTAGTATCTACTTAAATTTAAATTACATGAATAAATAAATAAATGCTTTTGATGGATGAACAAATAATTTCGTTGTTTTTATTGGTAAAACTTAATTTTACTTATATTTCCTTACAAAACAATCAATTGTTTAATTTATTGTCTAAAATTAAATTCGTATTATGTTAACATTTTATTCTTTATCTTGAGTATCTTAACAAACAGAATTCCATTAATCAATGTGAAGTTTTTTGTTTTTGATGAAACGAAATGTTTTAAAAACAGAAAAATTTATTCAGCTATAACGAATTTTAAAGTCCCTTTCTAAATGCTTTCAAACTCATGTTTGAAAAATTCACTCACTGAACACTGAGAGTTATAGACAACTTAATTTGAATTTGTTTTGGCTTCAGTATTTTAATATTTCAACACTTTTGAACAGATAATTAATTCTTTGGAACCCTAAAAGATATCTAAATAAAATTTTAAATGTTTTTATACGAGATGATTTTTAGCAGATTTAATTAATTTTAAAAAACATCAGCGTTTGTGCACGTATGTTTATCTGTACATCTCCACTCGGCTAAATACAGTAAGTGTTTGACGATGGTGTCTTTAATATATCCAATCGAATTTCTAATTATTCCGTATATCGGAACCTTTTCTGGCTACTTCCTATGTACGCTCATTACAAAAAATGTGTTTGTACGTAGAGACCTCAATTATTGATAGTGTAAGGATTAGTGTAAGAAAAAGCCTTCCCTACTCCTCCCTGCAAATAGAAATGAGCAACGAGGTTTTAAGTGACGAAATTGCCGCCTGACTTTCGACTTAATTTTAATGTTCCCATGAGCATTTCAGCTTAAAAAAATACTACTTTTATGGATAAATCGAAAAGAAATATCTATTTGGGATTTCCTAAATAGATCTGACATCACAGATCTTCTTAAAACCATCGATGTAAATTCTTATGTTAAATTACACTGTGGGATCACTCCTACTTTACACACTCCTGGACAGAATTAAAATCCCCTGTTAAAATTTATATGTGGTGTAAAACTTTTCAAAATTTTCGCATATCCATGTGGTCAAATAATATACAAGATGACGATTTATATTCTCTTGATGAAATCTCAACTTATTAATAACTGGAATTACTTTAATAAAATTCTAATCATCAGTTTAATCATCTCATTTCTTAATGACAATCATTCTGCGTGAATTTCATAGAATTAGAAATATCAGTTTAGTCGAGAGTTATATGCTTTAAAAAGAACGAACAAACAGGAACAGGAAAATTAAATTTAATTTTAATATGGACTGAATACCATATAATCCTAAAATATTTCAAATAATATCTTCATTTCCACTGAAACCATTTTACTGGTTTTAAATAGCAAGATTTATAGGAACAACAACAAATATTTTGGATAATTTTCATAAAATTTGAATTATCCATTTAGATGTCAGAGCCTCAAAATCTTAATCGAGTTTTATTTTCAAATGATTTTTTTCTTGAAATAACATTTGCAATAATAAACTAAATATATTCAAATTCATCCCTTGTAATGGTGTTGTGTATACAAATGGGATTTTTATTTTGTTATTTATTTAAAAAGAATTATTTGGAAATAAAAATACACTAAAATGAAAAACAAAAACAACTAAAAAAGTTTTTCTTTTATCCCATTTTATTTTCGATTTTAATGCATTTAGTAGCTTAATGCTTAAACAAAAGACTGAAATGCAAATAATGTTTAAATGAATAAAAGAAGAAATTTGTTTTGCATTTTTTTTGGAAAGAGGATTAAATTTTTATTCACTTTTTTTGCTAAAAATTCAATTTTAAATCTGTTAATCTGTTTCACAAATATTTGACAAAATGCCAGCTGTTGATGATGGAAGACAAGAAAGAGTTTTTGGTAAAATATTGCAAAAACTGGATTATGGTTCTAAGTTTAAGAGCCTGAATAATAAATAAATCAAAATATTTTATTATAATCATACAAAAAAATGGAAATCTTTATATAAAAACAAAACCTACAAAATTAGGAAATCCAGTACATACATTTTACTAAACTGGGATTGAAAATATTTATATTTTCATTATTTTTAAAGGTTTATAAAATTTTTATTTCTGAATTGTGAAAAAAATTCTTTATTTAATTCCCATAAACATAAATGAAATATATCTCGCAGACAAAAATAAAATTCAAAAATTTGTCTTTTTTGAAATCCAATAAATATAAGGACTAAATTGAAATTTTTAAAGATTTTATTTCAAAAAGGAAGTAAGTTTTTTCTGTATACTCAAAATATCGTCAAAAGGTAAATTCTGTTAAGGATGAAACATTTTATTTTCAGAAATAATGCAATTTTAGTCTCAGTTCTAAGATGATTTGACGATATCCATTTGATTAGATGACTTTAAATTAAAAATTGTTACACTCTATGGGTCCCATCTTTAGATTTATATCGCTTTAATTTGATGCAGATATCCTTTTTTCTTAAAGCCATGAATGAAGCCTATTTAAATTAGCAATGTTTGGTTGGGAACAAATAAATTTCATATTACTCCCAATCCTTCTACCAAATAAAATACAAATAGCTCTAGCCCTTATAAATATATTGTGTTAAATACCAAATAATCCATATTGTGATAGTATTTCCTATAATTAGGATCTAAACCACCATAATAACCTCTACTAAATTTTACAAGAGTTGATCCATAATTATTTATCGCTCTCATATAAGAAGAAATTTAATTCTCTAGTTGATTCTAAACATAAAACTAATAACTTACTAACATATAGAGCAAATAATTTCAAGGGTTCTCCCCTCGTCCCGAGAAAAGCTAGAATAGTATAATTTTGTAAATAAGCAGCAAAATACCTTTAAAATTAATATGTTTAATTTCTTTTAAATGTATTTTTTGGTTGAAAAGAAACCACATAAAAACCGCTTTCAGAATAACCTTAAGAGTGCATGAATCTTCAAAATAGAAATTATTATAAATTTTAAATAGGATGTATATATGAATATACCTTTGATAAAAATTGACGTGGATCAGTCTATAATATCACGTAACTTGCATAGAAGGTTTTACAGTGGACATCAATTTGTTTAAAATTATTTGGGTTTGTTCCGTTTTTTACTTTTTTTATTCTTTCCTATATCATGATGATATAGGATTATGCCTCTCTCAAATATGATAATGTGATTCATGATTGTGTTTAATTTTTTGGTAAAAAATCCAAGATTTTAGACAAATCTTAGCCTCATACTCATTCTGATTTAACCTTTTTTTCGGTTATTTTTAATGGGAATTTATAGAGACAAATAATTTCTTATTGAGATCATAAATAAATTTTTGACGAATTTTCAAAACAAATAACATGACCGAGATAGGCAACTTTGGAAACCAATTCACAACACCTTGACTATCTATAATCCTCCAAACCAACTCCAAAACACCTCAGCTACAAATAATACCATATTAAGATATCTCTAATGAAGATGTTACTCGTTTTTGAAGCACTGTGTTATAGTATGAAACTTATGACTACATATTGCTATTTAAATCACACATACGTATGACTGTTTTTTAACAATCAAGAAGAAAATTATAGCAAACTTTTTGTATAACAACATTTTGCCTTTTTAAGGACGTATAATTAATATTTTCTAATAGAAACACTAATACGTATGTAAATACTTTAAAAAAGAGTAGCATACTTTTTTGGTAACTGTTGATAAAGGTTTCAACATAACGTATGATTAATATTTTTAAAATTTAATAAAATATTCATAACTCATACGTTAAATTTAAAAAAATATTTAATTTTAAAATAAATAAATGTGGCCAAGTAAACCATTTATTATCACCTACAGGATACTACGACCACACAATTTTTTTTAAAAGTACACTCTAAATAATGAATATTTTCTGTATCTTTATATAATATGGAATCAGACACTAATAAATTTATTCCTTCATTCGGAGCTTTGTAATTTCTTGGTTGTTTTCTAAAGAAAACTTGTTTTAATTTCACCTATTTGTTACACTTTTTATATTATTTTATTTTTTGCATTATTAAATTTAAAGCAAGGCAAAATCTAAAATCCAGATTAGGCGATGATCGTTCCATGATTTCATTCTTCTCTCATATTAAGGGTCTTTTATAGTCAACTTTACACACCTTTAACTTGTTTTGAAGGAATCATCTCAAACCACATGAAGCTTGTCTGTCTGTTTGTTTCTTGTTTGCACGCTCACATCCACAATAATTGACAGAGCTCAATGGAATTTAGTCTAAGTATTTTTTACAATTCAAAAAAGTTTCCCATTTAGAAAAAGTAAAATCAGTTCAGTATATATTGATATGGACCAATATATGAAACAACCTCCAAGTGCAAGTAAAAAACTTTTGTTAAATTGTCAATTAAAAATCTGCAAATTATAATGAAATTTTTTCATAATATTAAGCTATAATTACTTTACTACAGTTCCAAAAATTCGCAAAATCGGTTCAGTAGAAAAAGTAATAGACAAAATATTTAATTTATTTGAAATTTCATTAAGTATGCCGTGTTACATTTAATAAAAACTTTCATAAGTATGTGGTGTAGGGTATTGAAAATTTACTATAGCCGATTATGGCGTTAGTACTTGTTTTCATTATATTCACATTTAATTCATGCCAATTTCATTTTAATCATTAAATATGCAAATGTATAAAAAGTGCCTCTAAAATCTACCCTCACAAAATATTTGTTTATATTTTGTTTTTCCATAATTCTTATATGTAAACAATCATACATTTATATATTTCATATTTATGTACATACGCACATGTACGTATACATATATATAACTTTTGTTATTATTTGAACAATATTTCCCTTCTTTTGGGATCCAGATACTTAATTTGTATAATGATTGTAAACAATAAATATCAAGATATCAAAAAATCAGTCCATTTCATGTTTAATTCTGTGTAAATATTTAACAACATTTAATTTGATTTATATAAAAAGTATTTGTAAATCATAAATTTTCAAAAAAAAATGATTGTCAATATAATAAAAACAAATATTATTATAATATTAAACATATCACTCATTCGCTGCATGACTGTCATAACTAAAAAGTTTCGACTTAATATCCGCCATGATTAATATTTTAATGAATTGACAGATATTAAGTTATCAGAAAAGATCACAAGAAAACTGAATTATCATGATATAATTTCTGAACCACTACTTAGCATAACGCATTATTGCACCGTCTGCGGTATAAATAACATAACGATATTTCCTAAAAAGTGGACATAAAGTTTTACCAACGTAATTGTTATTATTTAAAAAACTACAAAAAATATGTTTCAGTATAAAAAAAAAGTTTCTAGAAAATATGAATTTTTAAGTTATGTCTATTTTTAACAAATGGGCATGATATGAATTCAAATATCTGTCTTGTATAAAATAATATTTTCACTTTTAATTTCAAAATTATCTAATAAAATTTTATAAATTTTTTATTAAAATGAAATGTAAAACTTAGTAATTCATTTGTCATTTGTGGATAACAATTTTTAATGGGTTTCTGTACTCTGTTCTGAAAAATAGTTTTATATTTCTTAACAAAAAAATTCAAAATTCATTTATTACATACATATACATGAATATGTCTGTATAGTATTGTAAAATAGAGCAACTAGTACAAAACTTAGACATTTATGAATATGAAAAACACAATATTTTGTGATAAAGTAAAAAAAGTACCAAAAACCACTTTTTTACAAAAAAATGAAAATGCTATTTCGACAACGTCGAATCATTCAAGCTCTTCCAAAAAAATCGTTAGAAGTATATACATAATATTTTATACATACACACTCATGCATATACTCACGTGAACACATCATGTGTCATAAAATTAGTTATATTTTTGGTTAAAACTTTTTTTGCTATTGAACCGATAATTTGTCGATTTTTAACTAACAATTTTACGAAAGAGATGATTACTTCTTAGCCTTACATACGGAATGACAAAGTGAATATACGCTCTCTCCTTTTAAAGTCCGCTATATAAAATCTTTTACCATAACGCAGACATCAAAAAACATATATTTTGATTTGTGTGTACCATTCATTTCATCAAGAAACCTCCGAAATAGCGACCTGAAAAGTAACAGAAAAAGTTTGGGTGTCTTTAAGTTTGTAGTTTATGGTCCTTAGATTGCGGGCCAGCAGGGTCATTAATACTAATAAGTTTCCTTATATTTGAAATAAAATTTTACCTTCAAATATAATTAAAAACAAAAAACTTTTACTAAACCGGGTTTTCTTTAAGCGAATAAAAAACAGATCAACAGTTGGACGGACCAACGGTAGTAGACAAATCGATTTAGATTTAAATGTGCTGCAAGATTGAATACAATTTACGTGAATCCTACCTTAACTACAAATGTCCTTTAAGACCTTTTTTCACTTAAACTAATTTCCACTTTATGGTAAAACTCTTCATATGATTTTATGACTGAATACAAATTCAAGTCCATAGAGTTTATATGTCTCTTATTCGTATTTGTAGAATATTATTCATAATGATTTATGGATAAATGCAAAAAGTTCTTAAAATAATTACTCTTCAATATGGAATTTCATTTAAATAACAATAATTAAATGAACAAAATATTGCAAAAATTGATAACGACTTTCATTTATTGTGAATTTGACTTCAACTGAATCACAATTTTGTGTAAAAATTGGAATAAGGGCAATTAAACGACTTGGCATATATGAACATTGTTATTGGAATTTACAAAATTATATTTTCTGGGAAAATAATTTTCTGTAAAATAAAAATTGTGCTAGAATTTCTTTATGTTTGAAATTTGTTTCAAAATTTTGTTTCCATTTCTGACTAAACTTTTAAAATTCACTAATGTGTGAAATAAACTAAATTATGTGAATTGATGAAAATTTGTATATTAAAAATATTTTTTTTAGAATTTTCACAAATTTGCTTCTATTTATACCCCCACCACCACATGTGGTGGATGTTGGGGTATCTTAACTTGGACATGCCGTGTGTAACGTTAAGAGGAAATCATCTCAGACCCCTTAATATATGTATATTTTTGCATCAAATCAAAATCTGAGTCGATTTAGCTATGTCCGTCCATCAATAAAATTTGGCCTAAATATTTGCTATGGTCCTGAGAAGTTTCCCATTAAAATCAGCAGTAATTTAAAGGATTTGGACATAAACCTGATTCAACCTCTAATTTCAAGGAAAAAAATCGTCGTAAAACATAACTTATATACTTCACACGCATTTGTGGGTACTGAAGATTCGGCATAGAATAATATGGAAATCTTACTTGTTCTTTTTTGAACTTAAAGAATAAAATCGAATAATTCTTAACATACATACAACAATGAAGACGAAACCACAAAACTTACAGTCTTATTTTTTTATTGATTAAAATTCTTTTGACAATTTATAATACAAACATTTACAAATTTAAAACCATTTTCGGAAACGTTTTATAGTGATTCAGTCACTTTGCTCGAACAAGCAGTGCATTTGCGTTTAAACTATTTTTGTGCTCTTTGATTCTTTTTTCAACAAGAGTCCAATATCACATGATTGGCCTGGCATTTAAGGGGATTTGCTCTCCTGGTACAAATATCAAATTATCGTTCTTGTGCCACAAAGGATCATTACCATATTTTGACAGGATCTAAGTCATGCCAACATGAGGTGGACACATTATGAAATCTTACGAATGGAAGTAGCATTTTTTGTAAACATTCCTTAATATAAATTTCGTAAGAAATGTTTGGCTTCTTTTGCCGCAACTGCATATTGCTTTCAATACCAGGAACTCTTTGTGAAATTTTGACTGCTTTTTAGTCCCAAAATTTTCTTAACAGTCCCTCTAGCATTAGCAACATAAAATTTTTGATCAGCAAGATGCGAAAATCTACCGAAACATACATTTCGCCATCCATTAACAGCAAAATTTTTTTAGAAATCTTGACTTAAACTATCGTGCTCTGTTTTTAGCCTCCAAATTTTTCGCAGCGTTCCTCCCAGGATCTCATTGAGCCTTATTATTTAAACTTGCATTAGCTTTAATTTTTCATGTCGTCATGTGGAATATTTCTGTACCAAGTTTTTCCATCAATGGAGAAGCTATCTCGAAGACGTACCCAATTTTTTGTGGGCCCCATTTGTATTTTTTTAATATTTAATAATTTTTTTATATTTTATAAAGATCAATTAATCAAAAATGAATATCGAATAATATATGGATTTAATGCAAGAGAGTGTTAAGAGTTTTTTGATCTCACTCCTTATATATATATTCTGAATATAGTGTAAAGTATAATAATTCATAAATATTTCATTTATTGCATAAAATAGCATAATAATATTTTTTTTATTTTTCTTTTTTATTTCAGCTATAATTTATGCTCCTCCACCCTCTTAAAGGATAATATCAATAGAATTTATTCTTCGCAGACAAAAGAAATATATAAAATAAGAAGGATACAACTATTTATCCTTTAATAATAACACCATTAAATGGAACCAAATAAGCAATATTTTACACCAAATTCAATCAACTAAATAACAAAGTTATTTCAACTGTAAAAATACGATAAAAAATTTAAAAAAAAATACGAAGAAAATTGTTATAAATCATAAAAAGAATTTATTAAAACTACTTAAAAAGCAGTAAATAATATAATAAAAAACATAACTATAAAATATTAATATATTCTAAATAAAAATATTATAATAATAAAATAAAAGCCAAAACATGTCGCTGACCATTAAAATAATAAGTTTTGAAGTGCCCAAAGCTAAAAGCAATTTAATAGGGCGTGTGGAATACCGAGGTAAGTTAGTGAAAATTTATGAATAATTTAAAATTTCCAATAACAACAAATGAATATTGAATTTTTTAAAACATATTAAAATTCTGGCGAAAGGAATATATTTAATTGCTCCAATTTTAAACATTTTTCAAAGGAAGATCAGGGTTAAGAAGTGAGTTAGTAGTGAACCACAACTAAGTTATACAACCCAAAATAATTATTGCGGAATTTCATATAAATATTTTAACCCTTTCCGGACTAGAAATAAGCTAGAACTAAACAAAAAAACTTAACTGGATCCTGAATTGAAACTTGAACTAGAATTAAACTAAAAATGAACTAAAACCTGCATTAGAGTATAAGTAGAACCTGAACTAGAATCTAAAATAGAACCTGAACTAGAACTTAAACAATATCCTGAAGTAGGACCTAATCTAGAACCTGAACTAGAACTTAAACTAGAACCTGAAATAGAACTGAACTAAAACTGAACTAGAAATGAACTAGAACTGAACTAGAACTGAACTAGAACTGAACTAGAACTGAACTAGAACTGAACTAGAACTGAACTAGAACTGAATTCGAACTGAACATGAACTGAACGGAACGGAACTAGATTTAGCCACAGCTAAAACCTGAACAAGGATCTAATTAAAATTTTTGACTTGAACTGCCAGGTACAAAACCTGTGCTATAAGCTGATTGCAATATGCACTAGAACTAAATCTAAAATTTTAACTTAAGCATTATTTAGAATTTGCATAAGAACTTGATCTTGATCATGGCCTGAAACTTGAACCTCATCTAAGGATCTGAAGAACTGAAATGACTTCATTATAATTTTCTCTACGGAGAGGAACTTTTGTGTATCAAAACATATCAAAAATAAGTTTATCTACACCTGATAATAATGACTTAGACTAAGATATTTGAGCAGTATATAACAATATAATCAGTTCTTTAATAAGTGTATATTTAATTTATATAAATATCAAAATATTAATTCAATATAAATAATCATACACAAACAATTATCATTATCGTATCATCACATCAAACATTCAATTTACAAAATTTAATTTCCTTTGAGTGTCATGAGCACAATAGATTTTTTGAAACGAAAACAAAAACAAAAAAAGTCATAAAACTTAATACAAAAAAATCTCAGAATAATTTTCTTACAACTGAATTCACTGTCTTAACCAATTTCCTTTGTGCTAATAAACTGTATTCATCATTGTCTTAAATTATCATTGTTATTCATTGTATGACTTTAATGTCAATTGTAGACTTCTCTGTCTTTTTAAATCATAAATAGTTTAAGATCCATTCATAATCGTCAAAATTTAATGGAAAGAAAAATATTTATCAAATATTTGTAACAAACTTACAAACAAACAGACTTATGGACAGACAGTGTCATAAAGAAATTTATTATATTTGGCATCTGATTATGATTGTGCAGCAAAATTACATAACGGCAAATATTTGTATTCTACATTATGTCGGGCTCTTAAGGATTTCATAAATGTTTATAAATTAAATTTTCATTTAACTTTAAGGTTTTAATGTAATTTTATATTCTGTGAGTTTGTTTCAGTATTTAATTTGCAAATTTTATAATTTTTACATTAAAAATTATTTTTGTGTTTTAATTTTCTTTCATTCCTCTTTTAAAGAATTTAAAAGAAAAATTCATTCGTGTATCTCAATTTTCCTTTTTTTCATTTTGCTTAAGATACATTTTCTTCTGGTTGACTTTTTGCACAAATGTTTCAAGTATTTCCGTTAGTGGATGTCTAAAGGAATTTCCTTTTCCGCCTCTTCTCGTTTTACAATACACATTAGCAAACCTAAGACTTGAACAACTGCATGCCCCTGCAGTTTTGTGGTTGTTCACTCATTAAACTGAACTTAAATGTTATATAAACTAACCTTTAATCTATAATAAAGTAAAGACGGGACTGAAGTCAGAATTCGAATCTAAACTACAGCTGATGTAGAACGGAACTAAAATTAATCTATAATCTTAATAAAAGTCTAAACTAGAACTTGAAGTGGGATCTAAACTAGAATCTGAATTAGAATTTTTAACAATAATATGATCCAAAATAAAGACTGGAATCTAAATTAGAATCCGATCTGAAATCCGAACTTCAATCTGAAAAAGAATATGATCAGTCTAAACTTGACACCGAACTAGATTTTGATCTAGAATCTGAAAAAAAAATTTAAAATAAATTCCAAAATCAAATCGGAACTTGCAGCTGAAGTAGAATCTGGAATATAATCTGATCAAGTCTATAATTTAAAAACTAAACTAGAATCTGTGCTAAAGTCATAGCTAAATTCTCCATTAGAATAGGATCTAGAATACGAGCTTGAATCCGAAATCTGAACTAGTATCGATAAATATTCACTAAAATCTTAACATTAATCTGATCTTAAATCAGAATTAGAATACAAACTAAAATCCGAATCCGAAAATCCTAACTAAAATATGACTTAAAATCTTATTTTAAATCTAAATCTCAACTACAAACTAAAATCAGAACTTGAATCCAAACTAAAAGTTGAACTCAAATCAAAATTATAATCTGATCTAGAATACAAGTTTAAGTTTGAAATAAAATCCGCATTGTAATTATAACTAGATTTTAACTCGAATATGATCTAGAATCTAGACAAATCTCAACTAGAATAAAATCTTGAATCCGAACTCAATCGAAATTTGAATCAGAACTAATATCGAAGATTTTTAACTTAAATTTTGAACTGATATCTAAACTAGAATATGATTAAGAACTAGAATATGACCTTAAATCTGATCTTGAATACGAATTAGAATCTGAATTTGAAGTAGAACTTGATATATAATATGATCTTGAATTTAGAACTAGAATATGATCTCAAATCTAAACTAGAATTTGACTTAGAGTTCGTTAAACTAAAAAACTAAAATTTTAACTGCAATTAAACTGGGACTGAACAGAAAACAAATATGAGGACTGGAAGGGAAACTAGAATGGATGCTTAAACTAGAATCTAAACTAAAATTTAATGTCATAATTTGAATTAGAATCACAAATAAAAAACTAAGCTCCGAAGTAATCTGGTAAAAGAAACGAGAATTAAACTGATAAAACAACTAGAACTGAAATTTAATAAGTGTGTGAGTTCTGGTTTCAAATTATGAGTAATTTGATTTTATTACAAATTTAGCAGCAAATTAATATATAGTGTCATATTTCCTTATTAATGCGTTTAGCTAAGAACTGTAGGGTATAGCTGTGAAATTTAACACACGTACGCACATATACTTGAATACACACTTATACACACATTTTATTAATGGCATTTTAAACATTATTGTGTGTGAGAAAGTTAAAAAATAATTTTACAGATGGTTAATATTCGAATATGTTATGACTCATGACTAATTAATTTTATTAACTTTTTATCATACTCAATTTAGCTAAAAACATGTGTCATTTTAAAATAATTTCATAAAAAATATTTTCTCAAAAATTTCAATTTTGAAAATATTTTGAAAATTTATTATTGAAATTTCACTTTCATCCTTCGTAAAAATAAAACTTGGAAAATAAACTTGGAATTTACTTTTTGTGAATGAAGCTTTTTAGCTTCTCATAAATCCACAAAATTCTTTCATGACTTTAACTTTTATCTAACACTTATGCATGATAATCTCTACTAAAATAACCACTGACATGATTCTGGGAACCACAAGTTGTTAAAAAAAATACGCTATAAGTTGTAGCTACCAAAAATTAATAAACCATCCTCATATATAGGATTATTTCGATCGATGCTTAAGAGTACATTATATTACACTAGTATACTATTATACTGATTCTAACATCCATGTGGGATTAGTACATTCTAAAATAATTTTTTCTGTGGGCGTTACATGAGAGCTGGATAAAATTATGGATTGATCTTAGGAAGGTTTCGGACATAGATTTTTGCTTATATTTGTCTTCATTTGACCAATTTTTCTTACTATACCAACGTATATGTGAAATTTAAGTCCTTTAAAGAGATATTTGAAGGGGGTTGTATTGGACCTACGAGAAATAATAGATGTTTCCTCATACAATTAGCACATCGTTTTAGAATATTATAAAACTAATTTGTGCCAAATTACATTAAAATCGCTTTATATTTATGACTTTTGTGACCTTAAATCCCCATTTGGGGAGGAACATTTATATGGGGGCTACGTGAAATAACTTACCCATCATCACCAATTTCGATAGGCATTGTCCTTGGGCTAAAATAATGACATATGTCAAATTTCTTTAAGAGTTTTTTTCTAAATTAGGCCTGCATTTTATTTACGAGTCTTACATGGGCAGCCAGTCAGCCGGCCAGTAGGGCGGGCGGATGGACAGACATTGATAAATCGATTCAAAAAACGATTTTAAGCCGAATAGTATATATAAAAGTAGTGGTAGCAAAATTTTTTTTGCCCGTTACAATTTTTGCACAAACGCATGATACACCAACCATCTATGATACTGTAGGGTATGAAAAGTTTGCGACATAATTCATCATAAAGTTTTATGAGTTGATGTGTTGAAAAGAAAACATTTTGATAAAAAATCACTAAAACTAAATATTCTCTCATATTATTTCACTACATGACTTATCAACACCCAAAAATGATATACATATGTATATACAAGCATATACATATATATTTTTTGCTTGTTTGACAAAAGAGACATGATTTCAAATACTACTTTTTGAATATCTCAAACATCTATCATAAAAATCTCATTTGGAAAATGACGAAAATAAAAAATTTTGTAAAGAAAAACTAATAATGTCAAGACTGACTGACTGACTGACAGTAAAAGTTAAAAAAAGAAGCAAAACAAAGCAAATACCAAATGCAAAGTTAAACAATCATAAATCTTTGAATAAACTTGAGAAATAACTAAAACTTTTAATCTACAAAGAAATAGTTTGAGAAAAAGTCCTAATACAATAAAGACTATTTAGTTACTACTGAACAGAAGGGAATAGTTTACTAAAGTTTTGTTGTATTTGTCTTTTGTTTCTAGAGGAAAAAGTTTTATTTAACTCTGGTTACAATTAAATAATTGTTTTAAACTAATTTTTAGTAAATCTGTTCAAATTGTTAACGGTTTATGAGGGGGAACAATAATATAAAATTATGCGTGATTAGAATAAAGAAATTGTATAGTAAAACTTGTGCTTAGAATTATGGAAAATTTAATAATAAATGATCACATTTGTGACGATTATAATTTATATTCAAAAGACATATTTTGATAAATTTCTATTCTAAACTTTTATACAAAACTATCACAAAATTAAAATTAACTTGAACTGAACTACAACTTGAACTAGAATTAAGACAGGCATCTGATCTCGCATCGGAATTTGATTTAGAATCTTAACCAGAATATGAATTACAGTCTAAATGACAACTAGAATTCAAATTAGCGCCATAACTTTAATGTTTACCAAAATCTGAATTAGAGTTACTTAGCACTTCATCTTTAATCAATCAGAATCTGAACTGGAATCATAAACAGAACCATAGTTAGAATCTGAACTGGAATCATAAACAGAACCATAGTTAGAATCTGAACTGGAATCCGAACCCGATTCTGAATTTGAACCTGAACTGCAGCTTATATTAGAATGTGAACTAAATCTTGAATTGGAACCTGAACTGGAACCTGAACTGGAACATTATCTAGAACCCGAAGTAGAAACTAAACTGGAATCATACCTAAAATCTGAACTAGAACTGAACTACAACTAAACAAGAACTTAACTTAACTATAACTGTATTAGTATTGTGTATTATTTTGATATATTTATTAATACTTATATAAAAATAAATCTTTAATTTATAAAGTTCTAATTAAGTTATGTCCTTTAAAGGAATAGAAATTTTATGATATATAAAGCCAACTTCTATCGTGAACTGGAATTTAAATATTCAATTTTTATAATGTTTCCCTTAAATAATACAAATATCGTAAAAAATATGATAAATTCATTCCAATTTCCATTGTATTTCTATTATTGACAAGTATTAAATTTAAACTTTTATTGTCTTTTTATTCCATTTACCTTATTTTGTACATAAAAACTTACCAAATGTTTCAATTTGTTCATATCGTCTAAAAATCATATAAATTTCATTGACAATTTAAAGCGGATTTTGATTGTTGCGTGACAACAAAATTATGAAAAACATATATACACATACTTACATATGTATATAACTTTAAATTCTTTTCGAATTGCTGTTTTTATAAGACTTTTACAAAATTCATACGAATTGAAAAAAATTCTTATATAAAACAAGAAAAACAACAACGACTTAAGAAAATAGAAGATAAAGAAAACAAAAATATTGTTTGGATTTATGTACTTTTTCTGTGTTAACAATAAAATGCATAAACACACATAAAAAATAAATACAACAAGAGATTTAAGAATTCATATGTATGAACTGTTTTTTGCTATGTATTGTATGTATCCATGAGTGTGCATTTTGGTCATAAAATGTCGAGCACATGTTTGTGGATTAGTGAGACATATAGCATGATTTGTTGTAAACTGTAGATGGAAAGAATTCTTAAGAAAAGTATATTCAGTGTCGTCTTCCTCTTTGGTTTCAGAAAATTTTATAGTAAATTTTTTTCAATCTTCAATTAACAGTTGAATATAAAAATTTTAATGTATAAATCGAATAAGGTTCTATTTTTATCTATAAATATTTATTTTTGTAGATCACAAATTGAAGAATATATTCCCGGAATTTCACATAAAGGTTTAAGGTTTCTATACTTATAGACAAAAGATGTTGTTAAAACGATCATAAATATATTATAGTGTGACCATTAACAAATTAATGAAGTTTGGCTGTATTGTCTTAATCGGTATTAAACTTTTATCGTAAATTCAAAATTCAGATGAAAAACTTTTTAAAGTTTTATAGAAAAGGTGATTGAAATTGAATTAACGTAAAATAAAATTACAAACTCAAATATGTAAACTTATGATATGACCTAAAATCAATTAATCTATAATTTGATGATAATTTTCGCAAATATTTTACATACATATATACCATACAAAAGCACTGCACGGAATATGTCAAGATTAAAATGAACTACGACACATTTACTTTTCATATTATGTTATAGCTCACACAAATGGAATAGATTTCTGGGCAACTCCATACAGGATTCTCTTTGTGATGTACCACAGGTAAGAGTAAATATCCTACTTATAAACCTCACAACGATGGGATGGATCTTGCAGTTTAAACTTGTGACAGGCGTATGGACAGGGTGTATGAACATATTTAAACTCGGTCATTCAGACTTTACCTGACAGTTAATGTGCTTTGATGTACCATAGAAATCTAACTTATAAATATTTCAAAAAAATATGTAACTAATTTTATAAATATATTTCCCAAGTTAACATATTCTCTCATATAAGATTTCTTTCCCAGAGTTGGGTTTTAATCTGAAAAAAAAAACATTTAAATAATAAATGTCAGCACAGAACTGTGCGTTTTTTACTATAGAAATAATATTAAATTTGCCCCTAACATTCGTATTGTATTATCATACGATTTATATAAATTAGAAGTAATTTAAAATTGCTTTGTATGAGGGATACCCCCCCCCCCCTTTGTCTCACCTGCCTAACTTTTTGTCCAGTAGAACAGTTCCTTGAGGAAATTGTTGGGACCAAATTTAAAAGCTCTGGCTGTTGTATTTTCTTAGATATTTGAAAATCAATATTTGCTTCGAAGAAAAGGGACCTCCCCTTTGGTCCTATCCATTCTACGTTTTTTCCAGTAAAACAGTTCCTTGAAAAACTTGTTGAGTCCAAATTTGAGAACTCTCGCTGTTATAGTTCTTCAGATATTCGAAAACCAATACTTGCTTTGTATGGGGAGTACCCCTCCCTTATGGTCCTGTCGGAATTTTTTAATAGACTATATTACTTTCAGTTAGATTAGAAACAATCTGTGAAAACTTCATTAAAATAGGTCCAGCCGTTTTGGAGTCTATGCGTTACATACATACATACATACATACATACATACATACATACATACATACATACATAAATACATACATACATACATAAATACATACATAAATACATACATAAATACATACATATGTACACACTTCCTATTTTACATACATAGATAGATTTTGTTTCTATTAGTATGTATGTGTATAAAATGTGCAAGAGTGTATGTGTCTATCTAAATGTTATTTAAATTTCATACACGTGTATATGCGAGTGATGGAGGTTATTATACATTAGAAATAACTGAATACAGCATTCTTACTTATATTTAATAAAAGTAGTGTAGGGTATTAAAAACTCGACCAAACCAAATATAACATTCTCATATATTACTTCTCAATTTTAAGGCAAAGACTTTCCCTAAATTGGACTTAAATTATGATTAACAAAAATTCCCAAAATATGCTACATTAATATGTCTACTACAGAGTAACTCTCAGTCTAGCAGCTGCATAAAAATAATTTCTGTTACAACTTCCGGAAAAGAATAACAAAAGTAATAATTGAAAATAAACAAAAAAAATAAAATTTCTACATTACAAAATTTAACATACCTTTATTACATACATACATACATACATACATACATACATACATACATACATACATACATACATACATATGTACATACATATATACACACATTCATATATTCAATGTTGAGCTTAATTTTATCATTGTACTTCTCTCTCTCTCCCTTTTGCAGGTGTTGCTCACATAACCTCAGAATTGTGTTCTTCATCAACAAAAATTGATGTCAATCAGGTAAGTTTAAGTGAATCTTTTGTTTTTATTGCAATAAAGGATAATTTGTACTTAAGCTTTTGATTTTTACAACAACAAGAACTCTTCAAAATCTCTCTTTTATCCTATTAAAAATATCCAGTTTATTGTTGAAAATCGTTAACATTCGATTGCTTTCACTGTAAATTGATTGTGATTGAATGCGTCCGCACTTTTCTGAATTGTTTGTTGTAAATCATTTTCATCTTTTAAAGCAGTTGCTTGGACTTATTACGTTTTGTATTCATTCGACTTAATACACTTTATTGTTGTACCCTACACCACCATAGATGATTGGGGTTTTATACGTTTGTGCAAAAATTTTAAGTCAACCTTCTGAGTCGATTTTATAATGTCCGTCCATCTGGCCAGCTGGTTGTCCATCTAAAACTTGTGAACAAAATGTAAGCCACAGTTTAAAAGGTCTTAATGAAATTTGGCATGTCTTGTTATTTTGGCCCAAAAACGATGTCTTTTGAAATTAGTGAAGGCAGGTCCATTATTTCACTTAAGCCCCATACAAATGTTCCTCCGGAAATTTAAGTTTAAAAATGATTTGAATGAAATTTGGCACAAATTGGTTTTATGATATTCTGAAATGTTGTGAAAAATTATACATGGACATGGTCTATTATTTCTTATAGGTCCCATACAACCCCCTTTTCAAATATCACTTTGAAGTGATTAAATCTCACTTATACGTTGGTATTGCAATAAGAAAAATAAAAGCAAAAATCGATGTCCGAAATTTTACGAGGATCGGTCCATAATTTCTTCTAGCTTCCATGTAACGCCTACAAAAAAATCCCTTTAGAACACACTAATCCCACATGGATGTTAGTACCAGTATAATAAACTGTACTTTTAAGCATAAATTAAAAAATACCTTTATACGAGGGTCGTTCATCAATTTTTGGTAGCAACCACTTATAACTTACAATGTGGTGTAGTGTATTACATAATCGGGCTTGACCAAATATAACTTCTTACTTGTTTTGATTGGAAAATGGCTTTTTTGTTTTTGTTGTTAAAGGGACCTTTTATTATTGTATTTGTTTGTTAAGTGGTATGTGGACGAGACGTTTTTACTGTTTGATTTGCACTTAATCCTATTTGATGATTATTAATGAACAATTTGTCATATTATGAATTGTGGGAGATGAAAGCAAAACAATTGTGGAGGATTATTTTGTGTAAAATATGAACAAGACTCATAAGAATACTGAGAAAGGATTCTATAGAAAAAGAACAATAGAACTTTTGGGTTGACAAAACAAATGGAAATTGTGTTGAATATGGTATTATTGTTTTATAGGATTCCAAATATCAAAGCCAAGGAAATAAGAGTTTTAATTTAAAATAAGTTTTAATTAATCAAAAGTTTTATTATTGAAATTTTTGGAATTTTAAAGAACTTAACTTTCTTTTGTTCAGAACTTTTTCGCTTTTCCATTGAAGTACATTGTCAATAAATTGAATATACTTATCAAAAAAACCCTTAATACGATTTATGGCAAATTTTCTTTCTTTATGAAAAATCTTCAAAGAAAATGTCTCTATATTTCTTGGTAAAACACAATAAAATATATAAGTTCTTGATGTAAAGTTAGAAAGTCATATTACAGTAAAATATCCATTATCTAGGAAATGAAAAAATCAGTCTTATCAATTGTAAAAAAATATGTATAAAAAATCTGTATATACAAAATATGAAATGTGTGTCATTCCATGTGTAACGCTAAGAAGAAATCATCTAAGAACCCACTAAAGCATATAATTTAGGCATTAGTCAAGATCTGAGTCGATCTCATCTCGGTTTGTCCATGCAAATTTTTGATGCATTCGTTATTTCGATATAAAATTCAACCTAAAAAAGTGGATTGTCCTTGGGTATTATTTGACCTTGCTCCCATTTTAAAATCCTTCCCGGTTATAGTTTTAGCTTATTACTCTTAAATAAAGACCAATTCAATTAAAATTCAGCACAATACCTTTTGTAACTAGTCCGAGTATATACCCCATCTCGAAATCCTTTGCTGATAAAACTTTTAAATATAAACCGACTTTATTTAAAGTTTAAGAATTTCGGTCCACATTTCTCTATAGCTCCCATAAAAGGCCCTCTTTCGGAAAATGGACTTAAACTTATAAAGTTCTTAAATATTAGCGAATAATATATATTAATAATTTGATAAATATCGGACCACATTTATGCAATCTGGGGTGATTTTCGGAGGTAGGGAACATTTTAGAGCTATAGAAAATGCACTTAAAGTGAATTTCGAAATGTGCTCTGTGTGAAATCTGCGTTTAGTTGGGTCATATTTATATTTCGGTGAATACTATAATGTAAATTAAACAGAGTATACTATTGAGCTATGCAGATTTTCAAAACACCTTTTAAAAATTTTTCACAAATATCAATAAAAGAGAATGTAGTGCTTGATTCCAAAAAGCCTTTCTCTCTCTCTTCCTTTGATCGTCCTGTAACTGTAAAAAATAATTCGCAGCAGGTGTAACAAGATTTTTTTAATAAACTTTCAACTTTTGATCAGTTGGTGGTTGATGGATTTACATGAAATTTAACATAATTATAACCGAGGAGTGTTGCATTATAACTTTAGTAAGGGTTGAGGTTCAGTAATGAGGTCGAAATCTATTTATTCACAGTGACGCAGATTCTCATCTGCGTTTACATCATATTAATTTCTTTTCTAAAATTCCTTATCAAATATGTTCTCTGTTATTTGAGACCCTACACTTTTGATGCCACTCAAAATCAATACTAATACATATACAATGTCACCTTCATATTCCATTAGGCTTATAGTGTCATGTCTACAATTTATGAGAGTGTTGCAAGATTTTTATGTCATTAACAGCAACAGAAAATAGAAAAATAAAGAGACATTAAAGAAAACATTAAAGAACAAGGATGAACTTTTACAAATATGTTCTGAAAGTATGTGAAAGTAATTGACTACACATATACTACTCAATATCCTTACGCATGCAAACATATCTACACACTCATGTAACGAACGAGTTTGTAATAATAATTGTGTTTGAAAAAAAAGCAAAGAATTTGTCATTGATGGCAAATCCAACATAATTTTATGGTTACTAAATAAGTAACGATAGACATACATAGACATATATAGATATATATAGATATATAATTATGTAATGCTCGTAATAGTTAGCACTTTTTGTTATCAACCACAGTGAACTTAAAACATATTTTTATCCTTCTAAATTCTTTAATATTTTTACACATTTTTAACCAACAAACTTTTTCAATTTTATTTTTTGTTTTTTTCTTCAGAATCAAAATCGCTTAATATTCTTCTTTTCTATTATTTCAGTCATTTATATGGCCCCTGGCACGACCAGCAACCGATGAAGAAACTTTAATTGTTGAATTGCGTACACAGACAACAAAAACTTTAATTAAGACCGGCTTAAGTCATGCCTCTGGTGGTCTAATGGGTGGCACAGCCACTGGTACGATAACAAGTAGCAGCAAATGTATTGGACAATATATGATGTTAATGCAAGGTACGATCTAAGCAATATTTTCTTTCACACACATACGCCTTCAAACATGGATACTATGTATTTACTCCTTGTAGATGCTTAATGGAGCAGATGTTTTCTCTTTTTTTTTTTGCAAAAATATATTTTTTAATGCATTTTCCTGTGAAATTATTTCAGTGAGTAAGTGTGAGTGAATATTAGTGAGTGTGAGAGAGTGTGAGTAAATGTATAAGTGAATGGTTGGGTTGTTAAAAAGAATTTTTAATTTGTTCAATTTGAAAAAAATGCTAAAGTTGAGTGTTTTTGATGGACTTACAACTGGTGTAGGTTTGGAATGAAAGTGATATTATTTATTTAAGAATATTAGAATTTTTATGTAAATAATATTACAAAATAATTAAATGAATAAATAAAATGGATACAGTATATTTTTACCAACAAAAAAATGTAAAAGGGATTTCTTTAAAAAAGAAATTTTTGAAAGGGAGTGGGTAGATTTTTGCGCCGATTTCATTCAAATTTAGTTTGCATGCATTCTCATTAAGATTTCATTATAACAAAATTAAAAGTTATAAAGTTCAGAATATAAAAATGTTTTCATCTGTAAATAAATCTTGTCATCTTTCTGGAAAAAATCCCACAAAAAACATTTTTTTTCAAATTTAATCTTCATATTAATTTAACTTTCTTAGGATTCATATAATTTTATGATTATTGGATCAATATTTCTTAGAATTTTATGGAGAATCTGCCCGCTATTATAAAAAAATAATAAAGACAAAGCTTGAATAGTTAAATAATATATGTAACATTACTGAAAGTAAAAGGATAATATAAATGTAAGCATATTTTTATAACGATTTATAAGGACTAATTGAATTTACCCCACATAAGTAATTTTTTAGAGAATTTTGAAAAGTCGACGTAGCCAAGGTATTCAAATTTGGAGACCTTACTTACTGAACCAATTAGCTGCTGACCAAATAGGCGCTTGTACTTCACAAAATCATCTCAGCTTTAACCATGTGAAATTTCATTAAAATATGTCCGACGGTTCTAAAATTGCATCATTATTTCAAATTGTTTCCGCTACTTGGAAATAAATGAAATTTCATTTTTTAATTTTGATCAAAAGACGAAAACTATTGAAAATGGTTATGATTGATCTAATGTTTCTGGTAGCGCCTATAGAACTGTCTTTCTGAAATGGGGTTTAAACTTGACGAATCTTACAGCTTTTATATCAGTCTAATTCCACAAAACAAATTTTGAAAGAAGGTTGATACACAATTGACCCCAGCTCCTATACAGACCCATTGCATAAGTTCTAAAGTAATGTTATTACTGTGATTATATTTCGCAACCAGAAAACAACTTTCTAAAATTTGTGATGATAATTCCCAATAGCTCTCATATATCACTTACTTTCGAGAGTCACCTCAAATTGCACAAATCTCTGAAATATATCAGCGTAGTTTATAATCTTTTATGTGTGAGGAATAGTTTTTCATATGAGACGATTATGGAGCTGAGAATTATACGAGGGCGATGTTCATAACATACTTAAAAAATGCTGTTACGCTTTTCTTTTAGCATTCCGATTGACCCAGAATTACTTTTTGAACCAATTTAATAATGCTCTTCAGTCTGTCTGTCTGTCTGTCTGTCTGTCTGTCCGTCAGGTTGGCTGTACATGTAAGGTTGTGAACACTCTACAAGTTGAAGTTCTAGAGATATGTTGACAAATTTGAAAGCATATATAAAATAGTAATTTTGGATCTAGAATGAACTATTTTACAATTGTTTATATTCGATATAAAATTTTAGATACCTCCTATAAAAATGTCCGACCGGAATGAATTTAAGGCTTGTAAAACTCACGGATATGTAGATATCATCATTGGTCCAAATACACGAACCAAATTTCAAGCTTGGTCCATAAGTAAACCGTAGCTATCATCCATTATGAAATTTTACAGTGTATACGTCCTGAAAAATTGCGTATATTTTGTATGTTTAAGATTTATACAACCACAAAATATCCTGCCAAAATTTCCGACTATAATTTTGCATGTGTAGAGTTACCAATTCTTTTTTTTATGGTTGAATTCTTTCAGTATCACTTCTAATTTACAAAAATCTCAACACTTTCAGCAGTGGAGTATATAAATCAAATTTAATAGATTTTAATATTTTCTCATCCTTTTAAAACAAAAACAAATGTAAATTTCATTAATTTAAGTAAATTTCCATATAATTTTACATCTACTTCATGATTACTTCTCTCTTTCTTGTATTTCATTCAACAAAATGATTTAACATGAAATAAGAAAAAAATTCCTGTAACTTTTTTATGAATATCAAATCTTTTTAGAACTCAAAATTACTTAATAAATTATTTACTTCTCGTGAATGTTTATGAAATTGCAAAATTTTATTTTTATTCATTTATAACTTTTTTGTATAAAAATTCTAAAGTCTTTTTTTTTTTGCTTTTAATCTTTCATACATTTCTCAGTTTCTGGAATTGCAAACTGACTGAATGACTGAGTGGCTGAGTGCCAGATTTTGTTGAAATCCTTTGTTTATCATTAAATTAAAGTTATAAGTTTTATTTTTTTTATTTTTGCAAAAAGGAAATGAAAAATGTTTTAAATCCTTTAGAGTAAATTTTTTTGTTATGGTTAAAAATTTATTATATTTTAGTGGGGATTACTTTTTGAGATGATTATGGTAATAAATTTTAAGAAAAGGATGATAAGGATTTATTAAAAGTAATCTTATTTGTCTGTGAGATCAAGTCAAAATAGAAGATTAATACGAATAAATAAAGGAAAATTTTTTATCGGGAAATCGTATGGGCCCAAAAATCCTTAATAACCAACTGCAAGACCGTTCATAACTCTGTAAGTTTTCAAATGTAAAATTCAGTACATAATTCTTTTTGAATCCTTCATATTTACAAATTTTACAAAACAAATTAGAGTGGAATAATCGGTTAAGATTATACTCATCAGCTTGGAGCAAAAAGTAATAATTACTCATAACTCTTTTATAATAACTTATGCTTGGCCATATTAGCATTTTACCCGCTACTTTGTTAATGCAATTCGTAAAGATAGAGTAGTACTATTTTTTATTATGGAAAAATCGAAAAGTACCATTGGAAGGACGTGCCACAAAATACCCTCACATTATTGTTATCCATTTGAAAGTATAGTATCATAATTTTAGGTTAACTATGGCAAGAAGAACCATTTTAATTTTCCTTTAGTACTATAAACTCCAATTTGACAAATTTTTTTCTTTTTCGAACAATAAATTACATTTAGAAAATTCAGATGGGTGTCGATTTTCACCCAAATAGAACCATATATCCTTAATTTCGAATTTTTCCCTAAACAAATAGTACCTTCGGCATATTCAAAAAGTATCTTATTATTCCCTTAAAGTATTCCATTTGGAGTTATATTTTTTCATGATTTTCGATTACCATTCAAAATTTGAAATAGTCTCATAAAATCTCTTTTGGTTAATTTTTAACGATGTCGCTATGAATTCAACTTCAACTTTTAAATTTAATATTATATTTATTATCCAAAAGTACCACAAATTTTATACAGTCGTTACTCACCCAATTGAGACCATATATCTTGAATTAAATATTTTTACATAAATTATTATTATCATAAAAATTATCATCTTTTATTCATTTAGGACTGTATGTTTAAAAAGTACCAAGGTACCAAATATTATTATTGTCCTTTAACACTTTAATTTGAATTTTTTTTTCCAAAACAATTTTTTTTCTTCCAGTTAATTTGAGAATTAGATAACGATTCCTTTAATTAAAGAATTAAAATTGTACTTTTAATTGTTGAACACTTTAAAATGTAATAAGAGTTTCGTTTTTATGTGTTCTAATTAAAAAGATACCTTGGGTATCAAAAAAGTACCTAATTTTGTGTTTTTCCCCATTTCTTATTTATACGAAACATCTTATTTTAATATGAAAACAATGAAACACTTTCTTAATATTTATTTCTGTTAAAAGACAAAGAGTTGCTAAATTTACGCATTTTTTATTTATCCGAATTTCCTTATGGGTCTATTTTGGAGAAAAGGAAACAATATTCCAAATTTTATGTTTTTAGCTTCAGCCTTTTAGACTCTTGGATGATGACCGGCAACTAACGTTATTCTTATATAGATTAATGCCAGAAGTAAAGTAGTTATTTGGGTCTATATGGTCTTTATGAGGGCGGGTCTTTCTGAATAAGTGTTTATAGTTTCGGACTGATACAAAATTTATGCGAATCGAAAAATGTAAAATATTTTCTTTCCATGAGCTTTTATGATCAGGTTTTTACCCAACTCATGGAAAATATTTGCATGGGATCTATCTGAAATATTGAACACCACCAATAGAACTCAAAATATCATATATATCAATTTTATGAAGATACTTCTGTTATTGGGACCAGTATAATGTGAACTTAGTAACAAGGACTAAAGGACTTAGTAACAGCAATGATTTCTTTCTAAAATTAACTCTAAGACTATCAGTATACTGAGACAGCACTACCATTCAAAGTAGCGTAGGGTATTCAAATTCTTTCATTTATTTATTCATTCATTTTTTCAACTTTTCTGTAATTTGTTAAAACCATTCACAACTCATTAAAATGCCACAACGAACAGAGCGAATTCAAAAGAATGAATGGAATAGATTTCATTAAGAAAAAATGTTGTAAAGCATAAATGAAACAAACAAAAACAACAACATGAATACAAGTTAAAATATAAAATTCTGAAAGGAATAAAAACATTTTTGCAATTCCTTCAAAACCCTTGACACACAAAAACAAATTCCTAGAAATAAACTTTATAACCTCAAACATAGAAATTCAACCCAAAGAAGTTTATACACAACTATTTTTACATTTGTTGTCTCTGTATGGTTGTATGTATGTGAGTGTTTTTATATGAATTTGTTTTTGTTAATGCAACATGAATACAGTAGAGATATTTCAAGTGCAAGGTCATATTAAAGTGCAGTAACAGAAAATGTATTTGAATTTGAGTGTTTCCTCTCCATAGAGTTTACAGATAAAAAATTGCTACATGTTGTGCTGTGCTGTGTTACGTTGTGTTGTAAATAAAATGATATTTAAGGATTCACTTATTAAAAATAGCTGGACAATAAAATCTGTAACTGGAATAAATGTTTGAATGTAGATAAAAGATTTGCATTTACTTTTGGTTACCAGAGAAAATTCTAATTATCAGGAATCCTATTGAGGTCAAAAAATAATTTTATTTTTACCCTTAAAGAGATAACTATTGAAAATACTAATTGCAATTTGCGTATGGTCCTTCAAACTAGATGCTAATTACGAATATGTAAGAAAACATAATGGGAAAGATTTTACCTACAAGTTTTATTAACAAGGAGAGAGATCAAACAAATAATACTATATATCTTTATATATGCTGAACTGATTTTGCTGCTTTTAAATAGGAAAATTCTCAGGATAATAATAAATACTCACCAAATTTCAATTAATTTTCTGTCAATTAAACGGGCAGAAATACGTAAAATTATTAATATTATATAGACAAGGAAGGAGAAGTATTATGAGAATATTCCTAGATACTGGGTTACAATTGTTATATTTTTATTCCTTTCGGAAATGTAGAAAATAGAAGGACCAGACAAATAGACGAAATTTTCTTATAAATCTTATGAATTCATTTGTTACAGTAAAAAGAATACAATGTGTCCTCTAAATTTCGATACAATCAATTAGTAATAGATATTAGGAGATTATTCCCCGATAATTTTTGGGCCTAGAAATAAACCTATTGAAATTTATTGATATTCAGTCTAATATTTCATAAAAATTTTCTCCCGGTATGACACTCAAAAGCTTATGAAACATTTAATTAATTAATAACGTGTTAACACAAATCCAAACTACAAATTTTCAAGATCGGTGAAACTGTTCAAGAATATCTCTTCATTAGACGCGTTAGTTTTGGTAACTTTAACCTGTTATAACTATTTGTTCCTCAAATCACCTTTTGATTTTATTTCATTTTCCAAAATCCCCTTTTTGTGCGACTTTTCGAAAAGTCTCAACGGTAACGCTCAATTCCACTGACTTTTTAGCATTTTCTTAGATATCAAATACATGTGTCCAAAATGTGTACCTTTGCCTAAAATCCAACCTAAACTAGACTTCCTCTGACAATCAAACAATTTTTTTTTCTTTTAATACAAATATAAAATTTTAAGATTAAATCCATTTTTTAAGATGCCCCAACAAAAGTTATTGGAAACCCTAATTTTAATAATTAGAGATTTAAATCACATTTTAATTAGCTTTTTATATTATTAATAATTAATTTTAATTACTTAACTGTTTCATACAAAACAATTATATATTTCACTAATTTGAAATTCTCCCCCAAAAAGAAACGAATGATAAATAAATTGAAAAATCAGAAGGCGTTTTCGTTTTTACAAATTCGAAAAGAATCTCTTATATTTTTCGTATTCCCAGCATGATGAAACCGAAAAAAGCCGCACAATAAAAAAAATTTTTAAAACAATTGAATGTAGGTCAAGTTCACTAACATGTTGTTGTTTTTGTGATTGGTCTTCAACTTTTTAAGGTTTCAAATATTATATTATATATAAATTTATATATTTTTTGCAATTATCTGAAAATTGTTGTAGTTGTAATCTCAAATGTAAGACGAGGCCAAATATACAAAAACAAAATCTTATGTAGGAAAAATCTCATTTAACATTAAAATTGAATTCGTAAAAACTCATAAAACTTTGAAAATTTATTTACTTCATTTACATCAATATACCAACAACAACATCATTCAAACAAACAACAAATAAATATATTGTGAAGATATTGAAACACATGGAATGTTTAGGTACTTTGTTTCTATAAACAAATGCTTAGCAACATGTACTTACTTCATACACACACTGTTATACAACATTTATACATTTAACTAATGTGTTGATAAACAATTTATTTGTTGTTTATAAACATTTATTTTGTGATAATTTTTTAAGGTGTTGATAAACAAAGGTAACAACTATAAACATAAATATCCTTGAAATATATTTGATGTCATCTCCTGTAGTTTGTTTGCTGTTTGAGTGTGTCTATGAGGACCTAAACCCACTTGTAGACTACATGTACACTTGTTGTTGTTGAATTGATATTAAATTTTGTATGTGTTTTAGTTATTAGATACTTGTTGTTGCGTTTTTAAAAATGTGTAAAATTCTATAAGTGTGTATCTGGTATGTAGTTTGTAATTGTAGGTTAATAATAAATTATAACTTTTTTAATACTTTTTATAGATGTTTGTTCATAATGATCATGAATAATTATTAAATTAAATAAATTTATTTCATAATACGTAAATTGTAACTCACATAAGTGAAATATATATTAATTTCGTAATTTTATAAAGGAATCCGCCATTAAAAAGTAAAAATAAAACAGTCAATTAAGGCCGAATATATAATAACCTACATCACTGAACAGTCATGCAAAATTATAGGCTGACCCTCGTATAATCTGATTAAATGATTTGTAGTCACATAAAATAAACTTATTGAAAATATTTTCCTCATACTCACATATGTATTTGAGAGATTTACGCAATTTAAGGTTATTTTCAGAAAACACCCTACCGATTATCGGAGGGGAGTTTTCTGGTTACAGATCTGCGTAATGTCATCACAATGCTTACATTGTTTTGAGAATCAGGCACTTTAAAATAAATTTCCTATGTGGGTCTGTAAGGAAGATACGGTATCGAAATTTCACAAGTAAAACTCCCATTCCGAAAGAAAATTTGTATGTGAACTACCTAAAATATTTTTTCGAACATGACCAATTTCCATAGACTACGTCTTTAGAGCAAAATAATAAACTAATCCGAATTTAAATCGACTCAGAAAGTGAGTTTGTTTCGAACGGTAGACTTAAAAGTATACATTTTTTCTGTGTGTTTTCAAATATCAGCACAATCGAATATTGCCCTACCAACCTATGGTGGAATGGGGTAAAAAATCTTAGTAGATTTGGATGAAAATAATAAACATATTGTCTTGCTTTACATCGCTGCCTCCATCATAGTTAAATTAATTAAAAGTAAATGAAAAATTTATTTAGTTTAAATTTCAATGGCCTTTGCATTGTTGCAGTAGTGCTTTGGATAGAAATACTTACATCGTTTTATACTGGAGTACAACTGGGTTTTATATACCCAAGAAAATAATTAACTTTATAGGAAGAAATCGTCTCTTTTTGAAAGAACCACCATTTTGCATCCATATATCTATTATTACGTGTTTTTACGTTAATCACCTACCTAGTACCTACAGTGGGTTTGAAACGCACTTTAATACTTTTAGAAATTCGACCCAATTATTTTTATTGGTTGTATTTAACGTCTATTACCAATTTTGTAAACGTCGCTTCACATTTTACCGTAGCTCCCACATAAATACGGTAAGAGATTTCCATATATAATTTAATAATGTCTACGAACTGAATTTTTTCTTTATCTTCAAAATTTCAGAATAATTGATTATAATAAAGAAATTATGAATCAAAGAATAAAAATGAATACTTTATTAATGTTTCCATCTGATATAGTTTAAGTCAATTCATTAAATTAATATCTCAAACCTCATAGACATCTATACAAATCTATCTCTTTCATATGCATAACTAATTTCAACTAATCAAAGTATTTCTTATATACATTTATTTACAGGTCTCATTCAAACCGGTTTCATACATGTGGAAGACCAATTAGTGGATATTTCTACTAGTAGACCAATTCCAGTAAGTTAATTATCTGTTTCAAGAAATGAAATTATTAATGAAATAATAAATAACATTGAGAACTAAAAAATATCGTACGAAGGCTTTACCCCAGATGGGACTCGAACCCACAATCCCCGGCTTAGGAGGCCGATGCCGTATCCATTGGGCCACTGGGGCAGTTATCGCTGCCACAAACAAATGTCTATAACAACACAACACTAACTAAGCACACACACACATACCAAATATTCTTTTTACCATTCTACGCATCCAATAACACTTTTTTCAACTCTCCACTCAACAAAATATAAGAACAGCAACAAATATATTAAATGTCCACATAAAAACATCACACTTTGTATTTTTAGAATGAAAAAACGCGATGAAACACACAACACACGTGTTTTAAATATATAAGGAAAATATATAGAAAACAAACAAAAAAAAACACAAGTAAATAAAACAACAAATATGCAGAATATTTATGTACAGAATGAGAATGTTAAGTGAGAGAGATGTTTATAGAGAGTTAGAGAAAGAGAGCGTTAATGCGTAGAAGAGATTGTAAACAATGTTTATGAAATGAGTTGCCACTTAAAAATAACACATTTGTTGCTTATTCAGCGTTTTAATTAATTTCATATTTATTAAAGTTTATTTCGTTTCTTTCTTAAATAATTAGTCATTGAATTATTTTTATATATTTTTTTTTCATAATCTGTCTCTTAAACGTTTTATTTAAAAATATATCTCTTATACTTTGTTTCTTTGTATGTTTAGTTACTTCTATATACATTTTAAATCCTGTTTTCTGGTAACTTTTTTCTAAAAACATCTCAAGTGTAAAAATCTCTACAAAAACAAGGAAAACATAAACATGTTTGTAGAGAAACATTATTTGAGAACCAAAGAAATGTAAACAAAACCAAAAGATAGTGTATAACAGAAACAAAAATAACAATTTGTTTAGAATGTATCTAAAACAGAGGTTCCTAAAGATTTTTTAATTTTTTTTATTATAAATTATAAAAAATATATTTTTTTTATAATTTTAGATTAAACCAAAAATATAAATATTTAAAAAATTCACATTATTAAGTTAACTGTAGTTTATATGTTTAACTGATGTTTAGCAACATGTTGCTATAAACAAAATTTCATCACAATGTCCTGCAAAATGCAGTTTGAAAGATATTTTGATAAAATTTACTGCATATTACTTTGTTTTAAATACCACAACAATGGACGATGGAGGTAAATTAAATTTGTTATTACGTTTGTAACGTTTCATAAAATATATATGTATAATGCATAAGTATGCACACATGAGGCTAAAACAACGTTAAACATAGTTGATTTGAGATTGAATACATTTTTTAAATTTCCTTTAAAATAAACGTTTTTTCGTAATATTTTTTAGTATTATTTTACATATTAGAATTTTTCGATATTAATATATAAAATTACAAAAACTGTATTTACGGTGAAACAACGTTAAATATTCATTTTTTATCTATGAAGCAAAATCATAACTAAAAAAGTAAAATTTTCTCTATTTTAATTGATTTTTTCCGTGTGCATCAAATCACAAACTGAGTCGATTTAACGATTTTTTGCCTCGTTATTTGTTAAAGTCCCCTTCAGTTTGCTATTCAGAACCAGCAATATCGGTTCAGTAGAAAATAACTTCAAATTTCAGATGAAAAACTTATCTAAAATTAAAATATATTTTAATAAAATGGATCCATAAAATACATTCAAATCAGAAAAGTAGAAAAAGTGTTATATGTAAAATATTCATATTCGTATATTAATTTTGATATATCATTTTTATTTAAATATCATTTTATTTTAAAATATATTAGAAACCCAAAAAAATAGATTGTGTTGGAGTAATTATCTAACCAGGCTTCCATAAAAAGCCCCTTCCCGGTATATGGTTTTTAAACTCTTAAATATGTCATTTCTACTGAAATTTGGCATCATTACATTACACAGCCAAAATATATACATTTGACGAATATCGGTTCATATTGGTTATAGATTCCATATAAGCCCCATCCCGGAAAACAACATATTTGTCCGTTTTGATATAGCTCAAGGCGTTTAAGCATATACAATTTTTAACTATAGAACTATTTTAATAAAAACGGGTACAATCCTTTTCTAACTGTCTGTAATATATATATATATATATATCTTATATCGAAACTATTTTAGGGTCATATTATAAGCTGTTAAAATGTAAATTCAGTTTTCTGGTCGATCAAAGTGGTGGAGGCTATTAAAATTCGACAAAGCTGAATATAGCATTTTCTAATTATAATCTATACTTACTTTGTATGGGGTCTAACACTCCCTCGGATTTCTTCAAATTTTTTAAATGAATTTGTCTCATTGTGATATGGTCTTGACAAAATGTTAAAACTTAAACCGTAAATAAATCAAGATATCTGTTGTTAGCATTTCTATCCAATATAAAAATTGAAGTATAATTAAACTTGACAAAATCGGTTCAATAAAAACAAGTAAGATAAAAATACTCAGTCAAGGCTGACTTTGTAATACTAACCCAACAAGTAGGTGAAGGGGAAGTATTACATAGTTACATGGCATTCAAAATTATGTACTGACTCTCGTAGAATATGATTTTTTGATTAAAATTTTTGGATACATTTTTTATGGATCTGTATAAATTAAACTTGAACTGATATAAAAAAATCATTGAAAAATTCGAAGTATTGTTAATGTTAAACATGTAATTCGGCTATACTGAATTTTCAATACCCTCCACCATATGTGAAGTAACTACGTTATGTTTCATACATACACATTTGTCGATTTAATATTGACAATTTTGCGAAAGTTTTTTGTTTGAACTAAGAGTTTGCTTCAGATATCGGTCTTAATCTTTTAACATACTGAACTGATTTTACCTGTTTTAAAAAGAAAACTTTTCAGGACTAAAACAAATACTCAGACCAAATTTCATTAAGTTCTGCCAATTATTGTGGATGTAAGCGTGCCAACATTAAACCGACAGACAGATGGACATAGCTAAATCGACTCAGACTTTGATTTGATGCATGAATATGTATACATTTTGCGGTCTGAGATGATTCTTTATTAGCGTTACATACGGAATGACAAAGTTAATATATTACTGATTTATAATTTAATTGAAAATTTCAATCAATCGCATAAAAAGGAACATTTTTAACTTAGAAATCGGCCAAATAATTTTTCAAATTATTTAAATTTATTTCAGAAAATACAAACAAAAGTGACTCAGACGTTAAAAATCTAAAAATCTATATAGATGAAATAGTTTTCCGAATATATTTTAATAATTTATTTTAAACACAACTCATAACAAACAATTTAAGAATCTCTGTTTGTTTCTTTAATGAAAGTACTCTTCTGTATAAGTGTCTCTACATTTTCCACAAATCCACACATACACACACACATGTTGTATACACACTTTTATACTAAGCATGTGCTTTCTACCAGATACATTTATACACAGATAGTGGTTGTTTTTGGTAAATACTCAATACAATGAACAACAACAAATGTGTTATCAAGAAACAGCGTAGCAAAACAAAGAATTTGAAAAAAATAAAATACAAGAATTATGACTAACACATGTAGTGAAGGCAATTACAAAGAATACATTGAATAGATACAAATGTATCTATAAGATGTATTCATAATAAAAACAAGTTAAAAAATAATATTTTATGAAATTTACGTCATTTTTTCTTTATAAGAATATTATAATGCTCATAGTTATGGTAATGTGACTATAATATAAGTATTTTGAGTGAATTTCTTTTATCCACCAGATACATTCTTTGTTTTAGCCAAAAATACTAAATTCAACAGAATTTTTGTTTTGTTTATTTTTGGTTATAGACAAGAAAATATTTATGGTCAACAAGTGTTATTGTTGTTGTTGTTTTCGACTCCTTTATGTTGCTGTTTGTGATTTAATACACAGTTCTGTCTATGCATTATCAACAGCCCCAGTGGCCCAATGGATACGGCATCGGCCTCCTAAGCCGGGGATTGTGGGTTCGAGTCCCATCTGGGGTAAAGAGTTGCGAGAATTTTTTGTTATAAAGGATTTATCCTAAATAAGAAAAAAGGAAACTTTCTCCAAAAGTCGAAAATAGAAATTAAAATAAACTATATAATAAGAGGAAAGTCGTCAGTCCGTACATTCTAATAATAAAGTAATTCATAGTTTCAAATAAACATGCAAACCAATGGCGAGTTGTAAGGACTAATGTCGGATTACTTTAGAAAGGATACAATAATTTTCTTTTTAAACTGAAATAATTTTTATTGATTCCTTACACAATTTAACATTATCGATATTATTAAGTCTTTTATGTGATTTTCCCCTAGTGTTTCTTTTCCTCTTGTTTCTTAACAAGTATGAAGCTGCTGGCTTTACCATGACCATGGTAACTATCACCATGATTACCACCATAACCATGTTTAGCATCATGACCACCATGTGCATGACCCAGAGTGTGGACGACAGCACTGAAACCCTTGTGTTTATCGGCAGAGTATTCTACATGGCGTGTAGTACCATCAGCTTCCTTAACAGTATAACTACCCTTGACATTGCCACCATCTCTTGATTCCTTTTGGCTTTTAATATCACCAGTTTTAGAATCCTTAACACCATATGAAAATTCATATTTAGGATGAGCATAATGATCATGACCAACATCATGACCACCATAATGGCCACCATCATGTCCACCATAGTGACCACCATCATTTCCACCATAATGACCTCCATCATAGCCACCATGACCACCATCATCTTCGTGTCCCCAAGTATGAACACTACCATGTCCACCGACATGACCGCCACCATGACCTCCCTTATGTTCGGTGACAACAGAATAATGAACAGCTACACCACCATCGCCACCATGACCATGTCCATCATGATGATAGTATCCAGCAGAAACAAGAGCACAAATAGTCACAAATACTGCAATAAAGCTCCAGGAATTCATTTTTATGATTTTATTTTGTAGGATATAAAATCACTTTTCGAATATCTTTCAGATATATTTTGGAATATCTTTAAGATAATTGTTTTAACCTGCTTTAACTTGAACTATGATTTCAGTTCTTTTTTCAAAGTTATTTATAGTCAAAAATATCAAAAAAGTAAAAGTATTTCATTTGTTAAATTACTATAAATTACTGAACTTGAACTTGCGTAAAATAGGTCATTGATTTGTTTAGTATGAGTTGCTGAAGTAACGAAATTTTTAAAATGTACTTTCACATTTTAATATATAATTTAAATTAAAAAATTATTGTTTATTTTAAACCAATAATACATTGATTTAAAATTATCACAAATAAAGACTATTTTTAGATTTTAGAGACTTTTTATTGCAATATCGATAATATACTTTTTGGTTTACTAGTCTAGTTTTAATTACTTAGTTGTATGGTATTTAGACTCCTAATTTTATTTGTACCCAGATTAAGTCTTTTTGTTGGTATATCATGATTGATATTTTTTTAAAGTCCTTCCAAATTCAGCTCCCATACTAATGTCCTCCCACGATAGGGTTTATGCTCATTAAACTGAAAGTAATTAAGGCTGTTTGTTAAATTTGTTAGAAATAAATTCTGTGTTCCACATTCAAAGAGATAGGTCCACAAATAATTTAGCTCCCATATCCGTTTCAAGAGCATATGTCTCAAAAAATGTCAATATTGTAATCATATTTCTTGCCAAATTTTACGTGTATTGATCCATTATTTTCCCCCATATTCGAAAATCACCTTTAATAGTGTATTTCATTTATATAATATCATATAAGATACAAATTGTGAATTCAAATCATATGGATGTATGAGGGTCGGTCCATACTTTTCATTGTGGATTATTATTATATAATTATATAGTTGGGCTTGTTCAAAAATAACACTCTTACTTATTTACGAGATATTTTCATGGTTCAAGATAAATTTATGATTGGCACGTATATATTTTGGACGAAGCACAGAGGTTTTTGAAACTGGTCATGATCACTCTAATATTACGTAAAAAGTAAAAAAATTGATAGGGATCGGCTTATAACCGGTGATTGTAACATGTTCCTACAATTACTTCTAAATTGATTTAAATTGATCGAATATGGCATTCTATCTAGTATCTAAATTGTAAACCTATATAAATTTACTATATATTCAAACAATCGATAATGGTCCAAATGTACAGAGTTACCAATTTACTTCATAAAGTCAATTTTTGAAATTATCTTTCCCCGAAATCGAATTTCTGGACTAAATTGAATGGAATTTGTTTATAATCCCATATAAACAATAATTTTTTCATATGTACTATATATTTTTGTAAAGATCGAAGATCCCGTATTTTGTGCTTAATCTTAGGTTGGTCTTTGAGATCATCTTGATACCAGAATCACTTTCTGAGTAGATTTAGTGTTGTCGTCTATCCGCCTGATTGCTCATTGTGAAAACTTTAAAAATATCTCCTTGATGTTTGGTATGTATAAGTGATAGTGAAGTTCGGTCCAATATTTCAGGAAGTTAAAGTTGTGAAAAAGAAATAAATAAAATAAAGTTTTATATTTCACATAAAAAAACAATAAAAAAAACAATTAAGAATGTTATATTCGAATATACCGAATCTTAAATACCCTCGACTACAAATGAAAGTGATGTAAATACGTTATGTTTTCTACATACACACTCTCACAAACGTATGTCACATAATTAATGAATCACAAAATGTGTTATATTTTTAACTATAAATATTTTTCTACTGAACCGACTTTTATAATTCCTGGATTATCATTATAAAATTAATTGGTTTTGACGGGTTAACAACAGGCAGACAAATGGACAGTCGAAATAGTTAAATTCACTCAGATGATTTGATAAAAATATCTTTATTATTGGTCCAGATGATTCCTTCTTAGCGTTACACACGGAACGCTAAGAACCACTTGTTGGTCGTCCCTTACAGAACTCATTAGTGTAGGATATTATTTAAATGTCTTGACCAACTACACCTCTCTTACATGACTAAACACCGACTTTACATTTCAGTTTAAATAATTCTTTAAATCACTTTGGATTTTTCATTTAAATCGCATTTTTTATGCCAAAATTTTGCATATTTTGTTACTTTTCCCTCTTTTTGAGGTACAAAAATATTTTGGGCATTAAATTTCTTTTGAAACTAAAAGTTTTACAAGAAATTTTCAATTATAAAACTCTAAACTTCCAAATGCAATAAAAACTAAAAGTTGCGAGACACCTCGAAGATATAAACGATGCAATAAAAAAACTACGGAAAAAGAAACACGAACTCAATAAAAAGTAATAAAATAATAAACTATAAGTTAACAATACACCCTATAAGAGATAAAGTTTTTTGTAAAATAATTGTCAAATTCATAAAAAAATTATACATCGATTTTTCTTTAACTAAAAAATCCAATAAATATCCAAAGGGCACTTTCAAAATATTGATAAATATTTATTTTTTTTCTAAGTCACTCATGTTTTAATCATGTAACTACTTTTAATGACCTAAGGTAGCGTAAGAAAAAAACAAAATTTTATTTAACATGGACAACAAGAACCGGAAGCTTTTAAATTAAAAATTTTATACCAAAACGAAATATAACAAAAAAAATAATACTAGAAACATTTTAAGAAAGAAAATAAAAAGCAAAACAAGTAAGATTGCTATATTCGGCTATGTCGAATCTTGAACACCTTCCACCACAAATGTGTGAAGTAAATATTAATTCACACATACACTCACAAACGTACACAATATACAAAAGTTTTTGTTAAAGATAATACGGAATGATGAGTCATAAAATTAGTTATATTTTTAGCTATGACTTTTTTCTATTGCACCGATTTTGATCATTTTTGGAAACATATATTTTAATATTATGGGAAAATCTTATTCTAATAAGGCGATAAATAATTGACAATTTTAAGAAAGAACTTTTACGAAAGAACTTAGAGTTTATCTCAAGCACCGGTTTATAACTTTTAATATACTGAAAGGATTTTGCTGGTTTTAAATAAGAAACTTCTCAGGACTACAACAAAGAATCAGACCAGATCAAATTTCAATAAACTCTGTCAAAAATAGTGGATGTGAGCGTACCCACAACAGACAGACAGACAGACAGAAGAAAAAACAGATGGACATAGCTAATCCGACTCAGATTTTGATTTAATGCAAGAACTAATACGCATTATGGGGTCTTAGATGATTCTAGCGCTACGCACGGAATGACAAAATTAGTTTACCCTCTTCACCATTTGTCATGGTGGAGGGTGTTTAAAAACGACAAAACTTTTAAATTAAAAGAAAGAAAAAAATTAAAACAAAAATAAGTGAAAAATCTAAAAAGACAAATTTATTTGTTATGCAATTTAGTTTTTCTGTTGTTTTTATTTAAGTGAATTAAATTAAAAACAACATTGAAACGATTTTTGTTGAAAATAAAAATAAAAGAAAATTTATTAATTTTTAAAACTCTAAAACGTCTGTGAAATTTTGGTAAGAAATCAAGTTTTCTACAAAACTTTAACACCTTGAACTTGTTGAGACATATTCAAGGAGGCAAAAAAGTGAAAAAATAAGTTTGCAATTCACTTTCAATTTTATATGCGAACTTTATGTTTATTAAGGATTGAGATATAAAAATTTTTAACACACTTTAAAACCAAATATTATTTGATTACTTTTTTTATCAAGTTACCTTTGTAAGCCATATCAGTTATTTGGTATGAAAAGTTAAAGCTCCTTACAGGATCGCTGCTAAAATTTTAGAGGTCTAAAACAGGAAACACATATTGAAGTCAAGTTTTCTAAAAAAATATTGCTTGTCTTGAATGTTTCCAGAAAGTTCTTGGTATGGAAAACAATATGCAACTGCGACAAAAAAGTCAATAACTTTAAGAAATGTTTAAAAAAGGCTGCTTCCATTCATAAGACTTCATTATTTATCCACTTAATTTTGGTCTGACATGGTAATCAATCCCTTCAGTGGTACAAGAGCAATAATGTAGTACTTGAATCAAGAAAGGTAAATCATCCAAACTGCCCGGAATTAAAGCCAAAAGTTGTTCAAAAGTGTGATAGATTTTAAACAGAGATTCATCACCAAATTGTAATAACAGACATACAAATGGTCGTCATTATATGCACTTCCAGTGATTCTTTGTATACTCCATTCGTGGTGTATACCACATATGATGGGATAAGGTATAAAGGGTCTTAAATTACATACAGGTAAAGGGGTCAACTTTATGATGTAGAGATTCAACTTTAATATAAATTAACAGCTCTTTTAATATTTTACTCCTTTACAAAATCGAAATCGGTGTTATTTTATCGTTATCTAGGTGTACATCTGATCTTTCGGAAAAATTATTAAAATTTTGTAACTTGCAATTTTCACTTTATTTTAGAGAATATTATCGTTACAATAACAATGTATATGTTAAATTCTTGAAAATGAAATGAACTGATCATCGTATAATGCAGCACTGTATTTTAGAATATTATTGGACTTGCTTTTACCAAATTTCATTAAAATTGCTTTATATTTAGGACTTTCACGACCTTAAAACCATATTCCGAGAGGAACATTTGCATGAGGGCTAGATGGAATAATAAATATATCATCAACAATTTCAATAGACATCAGTGACACATGCCAAGTTTCATCGATATATCTCCAAGATTGTCACCTGCATTTTGTTCACAATTGTTCAAAGGACAGCCAGCCAGCCAGCCAGAAGGAATCGAACGGTATACTAAAAAGTGTGGCTGCAATGTTAAATGCAAATATAATATTCCAATCACCTTCAGTGGTGTAGGTTATAAATAGGCAGTATGTTACATGAGTTGGCAATTTATTTACTTTTCCTTTTTGAAACATTACGATTTTTGTAAAGTGGTGTTTTCGTTTAAAAAAAATTTGCTATGATCTAAAATAATATAAAATATAGAGATGAAATATAGAGATAGAGATCTTCTGTCTCAATTCATGATTTTTTTTGTTTATTTATAAAATCAACATGTCAGAGGCGAATAATTTTAGAGGTTCTATCAATATATTCGAAATCTCCTCATCTTAAAACAAGTGATATTTCACTAAAGTGTCTTTAACAGCTCAAAGTTTACTGTTATCTCCCACTGTGTAATGTTATAATACCCTTAAAATAAAAAAGGTCTTGCCAGCAGCTATTTATCTATATAATGTTGAAAAATAAAGTTTTGCATTTTCTAATTTTAAAGATTTTATTTTTAAATTCTGTCCTCAAACTTTTCTTAATAAAAAATAATTTTCATTAAAATTTTTTATTGTAAATTTTTTATTCTAATATAAAAGAGATAAAAAAGAATGGAAAGCCAACCAAAATAAATAAACAGAAATATTAACTATTCCTCAACTAAATATTTTTAGTCTCCCACTCAAAGTATGTGAATTTTTGAGAATAGAAGTGAAAAGAAGAGATTGTAAAATTGGTAGTCAATTTCCTATCTTGTTTGTCTTTTGTATTTCAACTAGAAGGAAAAGTATTTTAGCCCTGAAGTAAGGAAAATATTTATGCTTCTATATTCTTACATATTTTATTATAATAATTTTCATTATAACTTTGTAACTAAATTATGTTTAGTTTAACCTTAAAATTGTTTAGTAAACTGAATACTTTAAATTATTGTGTTTTTACTGTTATACGAATTCCTTTTGTTAGAAAAGGCAAAATGTAGCAGATTTTATATCCTCCACCACCACAAGTGGTAATGAGAGTATATTAACTTTAACATTCCGTGTGTAACACCAAAAGATAATCACCTCAGACCCACTAAAGTATTCATGCATCAAATCAAAATCTAAGTTATATTCGTCTGTCTGCTGGAAACATTCTCACGCCTAGAATAATTGTCCGAATGTAATAAAAATCGGCCCACATTATTTACTCTTGTCCTTAGCAGTTTTCTATTAAATATATATAGATTACATATCAATTCATCAGCAAAAAAGTTATAGACATACATCTGAAACAACTTAAATATTTCCACTACCCGGAATAAAATATGAATCACTTCCATCAAAATTAACACAACTAGATAATTTTCTTCAAAATAATGAAGGGAACTTAAGATTCGGCACTTGGAAATATGTTGGAATATATGAAAGGGCATATACAGATATATGCAGATCCTAGGATAGTCCATCCATACAATGAACATTGCCGCATTATGAAGAGTAATTCTAGCACAATTATGATCGGAATAGAGCAATAGGTCAATGCCTACTGGTCTCGAATTGACCATGCCGACCAAAACATATGTCCGGTATATGTCCAAGAACCATATGGTATGACAATTAAGCCAATCCCACTGATTAAGTTGTTTGTTGTTGTCACACTTACATCTATAATAATTTGCGAAGCTCAATGAAATTTGGTCTAAGTATTTGTTATTATACAACTGGAACTTTGATATCATTTCACAATTATTTCTAAATTAATCGTGGTTTAGGATATTTAATTTTCGGCACAACCGAGTAAAGCATTTTCAATTTTTTTATTACATTTTTTATTATTAAAAGATTCATGGAAAACGGAAGTTTTCTTTTAGCTCAATATTTCGATAAGATTTATACACTTGAAAGTGATTTTAGGAAGAGAAATATGTGATAAATTAATATCAAACCCATAATTTTATTGTCACAGTAAAAGTGAATTCTCTTTTGATGTCTATTAATTTAGGAATAACACTACCTTTTCAGGATCTTCCAAAAAATTTGTTGCACTAGACCTTCAGTCCTGTTTATACTTTTTAAAAAAGACTATAAAAAAGAATTTACAAGAAATTCCTATTAAATTTTGAAGTTATTAATTTAATTTAATATGATATCTAAGCGTTTTATGTTTTAGTACTTTTAACGTAAAATTTAACAACCTAAATTATTTGATCCTTAAATTCATGTACTGTTTCAAACGCAGTTTTAGTTCTTGTTATCCTTGAGGTAAACAAATTCTCATTAAATATGTAAGACTAATTATTTGCTGCTCCTTAGAGATTATTATCTAAAAACACAAAAAGTAACGAAAAAAAAAACATCAAAATAAGGGAACATAATACAAGAGTTAACAATTTCCATCCCTATTCTGCTATAAGCTACTCTTACACATACACACATATATACCCCATCCTCTCCTAAAAGCATGCTAAAAAACATATAACACAAAAAATAGAACAAGTAGAAATATTCGAATATTAATTATCCTCTACCACAAATGCGTCTGAAATAAATACGTTTCAGACATACACACTCACATATACACTAACAAAGGTACACATCATATAAACATTTTTCTTAAATATAACATATGAACAATTACATTTTTAGCTATAACTTTTTTTCTTCTTAACCGATGTTTTTTTTTGATAATTTTTGGAATGATAATAAACACATATTTCTTAATATTTCATCAATTTGTCGATATATAATTGATAATTTTACAAAAGTTCTTCGCTTGAACATAGAGGTTGCCAATACAAAGACAATACTCAGACCAAATTTCATTGAGCTCTGTCAATTATTGTGGATGACAACAAACAATAGACAGACTGACACAGCTAAATCGACACAGAAATTGATTTGATACAAGAATATATATATACGCATTATAGGATCTTAAATTATTCCTTTTTGCCGTTACACACGGAATGACTAAGTCAATATACCTTCTTCAACACTTGTGGTGGTGAAGGGTATAAAACCAACAAGAATAAATAAACAAAAACATTTTCTGGCTTGTTTGAAACATATTAAAGAATCAACAACTAATAAAAAACAGAGAAAAAAACTTTAAGAAAAACTTTGTATTAAAGTCAAACACAGAAGGAAAATCCCTCAATTTTGCGTGACACTGACACAATTTCAGTTAAACGAACACGAGGAGAAAAATAACTTTGTGATGTTTTTAAAATGACGAACAAAAAATATCAATAAATAAATTTCAATCAATCGTAGACAGTCACGTAATAAAACGTGAATGTCTGTTTGTCTTTTTCACTAAAAGAAAATTCTCTTGAGTATACAAATACTGACTAAAATGTAGCATAAGCACAAACTTACAAACCATTTCATATTAATTTAAGTGTATGAGTATATAAAAGAGAGAAGAAAGCGTGTTAACAATTTTTTATAGCGGTAAAATAACTTTACTACGAAAAGTGGTGCAGGACATTAATTTTGTCATTCCGTATGTAACGCTAAGAAAGAATCATCTCAGACCCAATAGTGTATTTATATATATTCAAGCATCAATTCAAAGCTGGTCGATTTAACTATGTCTGCACGTTTTTAACTAGTCTGCGTTGTCTATCTGCTTTTTAGAACCAGCGAAATCGGTTCAGTTATAAATAAAAATATTACTATTTTTATGACTTATTAAATGTTCCTCTATTATAATTAAGAAAAGGGTATATATATTCGTATGTGTGTGAATGTGTATGTATGAAACAACACGTATTTTCATCACACACATTTGTAGTGAAGGGTATTCAAGATTCGGCGTAGCCGAATATAATACATTCTTACTTGTTTATTGTTACAATTTGAGTATTTGACTTTACAAAAAAGTTAATTCCAACAAGTGTTTTTTTGAGGGAAATTTCTACCGGAAATAATGACATAAAATACAATTTTAACAATCATCTGACAGCTGGAAAATTAAAAAAACCATTAAAGTTTCATATTAAAATGAAAATTATGTACTTCCGACCATTAAATTAATTAAAATTTAAATTATACCCTAAATTATGTTTTATCATGTGATATTTATCATTAAAATTAGTTTCACGTAATTTTTAGTTTTTCTTTTGCAAATTTAAAGAATCGTGAATAATAATTATTTGCTCTAATGATTATAGCAATAATTAAAGCTTTATTAATTCACGTGATATTACCATTTACCAGTTAGTAGCGAAGGGACCGGAAATTTTCTATGCAATAATTCACAATATCTCATCGATAATTATATTAATAATTTATTCACAATAACACCTTAATTGAAGAGTACGTATTAAAATTTAAAATTTAAAATGTTGTGAAACTGTTTCAATTTCAGTGTTCAAACACAGTTTATACAGATAAAATTAAAAAAATGTCCTGGTTGTTGAGTTTAAAGGAGTGGAATTTTAATGAGTAGAAAAAAGGTTTGATACATTATTTATAATTTTACATAAAAGAAAATATTTTACAACATAAACATTTAATATTAATTAAAATTTAAAGTAAATAGATATCACCAAATACAAATGGTGATGAATTAATTGTCTCCGTCTGTCTGTTGGAAATACGCCTAGAATAATTATCCGAATTTAATGATTTTGCCACATTGTCTGTTCTTGTTCTGTAACTTAGCAAAAATGTGAACGGTCCATATCTGAGACAATCTCAAAATTATAAATTTTTCAGCAAAAAGTAGCTGGATTTAAACAAAATTTTACTTTAACATATAAATAAAAATCGGATCAGTTGAACTAATTTAAAGCTAAAATATAAAAAAAAAATATATTATACAATGCAAAATCAATATTTTATATCTCGCAATTTTGATGATAATTTTCTGAATTTTTTTATAATAAATTTAAAGTGAACCATAAAATATCCGTTTTCGTAATATGATTTTAAGCTTATAAAATTCTTAAATTGTACAAAATTCCATTGAAATTCGATACAATTTGTTTTCTGTTTCGATTATATGTTTTTATTTTGTCCAACATCGGTCCATATTTACAATTTTTCTTATATAAGACCATTTTCTAATTTGAATATTGGTCCATATTTTACTATAATTCACTTAAATAGTCCCTTCTCGAAAAAGGTTTTTATACTTATAAATCTTTTAAATTTGAACCAATTTTTTAAATACTTCTTAATATATGTATCTCATCTGATTATTATCAGATTATATTCGTCTATAACCCCTATTTAATGGCCCTTTTCGGCTTAAAAAGTTCTTCGAATATGGACCAAATTCATCGAAATTTAATTATCTTCAATGTGCGTAACTAATTCCGTGAATATTTCTTCCTTTTGAATTTTTTTAATAAGATCGACTGTTAAAATCTATAGCTTGATACCAATATTTATTAGTAATTTCTAAAATATCACCAACTACGCTCCCAAGCTCTTCAGCCCTAACCATATGAAGATATCTTTAACGGTTTGAAAATTATAGAATTATATTCTTAAAACATGATTTGAAACACTATTGGTCACTACATTTGCAAAAATTACATTAAAAAACAATTAATTTATAAAATCAGTCCATTAATGCGTATGATTAATATCAGTCAATTTTTATAAGTATGCGCCGAGAGGACAAATTTGGTAAGACAAAAATCAAACAATATAAACGAAATCAAGTTATTTTTTAACGATATTGGGAACATATATATTATTTATCTGGCACATTTTTTATTAATGAAAAATAGTTTAATAATTTTCTTAATATCACAACGTATCTATGATTCGGTTTAGTTCGGTTAAGGTTTGTGTTTTGAACTTTTTAATTCGCTCTAAGAGTAAGTGTAATAGGGATTACCTCGTGGAGGGAAGTATATCATCAGAATCTGTACTATTGGTTCTATGATACTGAACTTTCATAGTGCTGCGTTTTTTTGGTTGAATTCTAAGAACCTGCATACGGCTTTAAACGGATATGTTCTTTAAGATTTTTGACGATAATCAGACGTCACTTCTCTTACTTAAGTCTTTTTTGACAATTTCTCTTCTACTGGTCACTGAGTTGTATTATTATCACATTAAAATATTTTTATTATGACTATGATTACCTCCTTAAATTAGCATTGGAGAAACTATGGAAACAATAAAATTGCGATTTATTGCAATAATAGAAGGGTTACAACCAAAAAGACGTTTATTTGTTATCACATTGATATTATTTCATTATATTTACCGAATCACTATACAAAATAGTTATAAAGTAAAAAATATACGTTCGCTGCTCATTAGTAATAAATTTCAATAATTCCATGTATTTTACAAACAAAATACCACAAACTTTGTGCAGAAAAAAATTCTAAAAACCTCAATTTCATAGAAATATTTCATACATAAATTTGAAACAGCAGCAAAAATTTAAAATTATGTTTCAGTTGACATTTTAACCACAGTAAATATTTATTTTTAATTAATAACAATAATAAAAACAATCCCTTGCAGTATCATTAATATTATTTTAAAAATATTAATCATACGTCTGATAATTTAAAAATTAAGAGGAAATTAATAAATATTAATCATACGTTCATTGTCTCTTTGAAAAATCAAAACTTTTTACAATATAAAATATTTATTTCAAAATAGTTTCCAGTTTTCTGCTAATCTCAGATCAGTTAATTAATATCAATCATACGTTCCGTGGTATACAATAAAATAAAATTCAAATAATTATGTTTAATAACTTTTTAAAAAATCTGAAAATGTTTGTATTACCTTCTAAAAGTTCTCGCGGCATTGAATGGAAGTAACCTATAAAAAAAATTATATTTCAACAATATTTTTTTATAAATTAAAAAAAGTATGAAATTGTACTCCAGGCAATTAGCTGTCATTTTTAACATTAAATGAAAAATATAAAACTTAAAATAATTTCACTTTTTCTAAGGGGATTGTTCTAGGCATTTTTAACAATTTTTATACCCTCCACCACCACAAGTGGTTTAGGGGGTATATTAATTTCGTTATTTAGTATGTAACGCTAAGAATGAATCATCTCAGACCCCATAATATTTATGTATTCTTGCATCAAATCAAAATCTGGATCGATTTAGCTATGTCCGTTTGTCTGTTCGTCTCTATATCCGTTTCGTCTGTCTGTGTGACTGTCCGTCTATTGTTGACACGCACACATCCACAATAATTAACAGACCCGAGTAATTGCCATAGTCCTGAGATGTTTGCTATCTAAATTCAGATAAGATATTGGCATAATATCAAGTTATATGACTTCATTGTTATTCAAAAAATTATTATATAACTACTTTTATAACTTCCTTTGTTATATTTACGAAAAACGGTTATATATTACGAAAGTACGATATATAACGAATTTACTTCATATGCATTTGTGGTGGAGGGTATTCATGATTCGCCATAGCCAAATAAAGTAGTGTAACTTGTTTTATTTTTTAGTTGCCGTTGTCTGTTTTTCAATTTATTATAAAAACAACAAGTGTACAAAAGAATGCTATGGAAGTGGCAGCGTTAAATACGATTTTTATCTTTTAGTTTACAGGCATTTTTTCCTTTATGGTTGTTGACGTTTCTTTATTCATTCATTTTTTGTGTGCAAAAATGTCATTTACATTTAAAACAGTGGCATAAGCCAACTAACTAAAACTGATGTAGTATGAAGACTATATATATATTAAAAAAACGAGGGTTATACTTTGGAGTGTGACAAGATTAGAAAGTGAAAGATAAATGTGAAAAAGACATTAATCTTTAAATAGTAATTTTTTCATTTACTCTGTGGCTTATCCCGGAACGAGGTTATGAGACTTCTTAATTGTGACACCCTAATTCATTATGCCTGTGTTCATATATTTAGGACACCCAAACAAAATATATACATTCAAGTATATTTCTTTATTTAGAATTTCTTTATACGTCGGTATAATAATGGTTGTCCGTTTTTCTTACTGTCCATGTAAAGATTTTGTATGTTTCGCTGAAATTTGATACAGATCGTTATTTTTACCCAAGGACATATTAAAAATGGTTATATTGAATGCTATTTAAAGCTCATAAAAATCCTAAGTATAGAAAAATTATAACGATATTACGCAGAAATAAATCTTTTAATAACTGTACAGAAATCAATGTTCGAAGATGCGTAGTAAAAGTAGATACAGCAAAATCAACTTTAATATTTTGTCAATCTGATTGTTTTTATAAACAATTAAACAATTAAAATTGCGACTGACTCTCTATATTAACTCTAGGTAGTTTGAGCAAAATATAACATACTTTTGTACACCTTTTTGTGCTCTTCTATTCTCTTTCAACAAGAACCCAATATTTTTCCACTCTCTTTGAAGTTTGGCGGATTTGGCTCCCCTGGTGCAAATATTACATTATTGTTCTTATAAGACTTAAGAGCTTATTTACCATAGTGACAGTATGACAAGTTAGACCAAAAATAATTGGACTCATTATGAAGCTTTTTTTGCAAAGACTCTTTGATGTATATTTCGGTATTTACAGTGTCCATTGTAACAAATGCTTAGATTCTTATAACGCAGCAAATTGCTTGGCATAACAAGATTTTTTTTCGAAATTATGACTTCTTTTTGGTCCTTAACTTAATTTTCGTGCTTTGTGTTTGCCCTCTAAATTTTTAGCAGCGTTTCTATTAGGAACTTTTAGAGCCTTGTATGTTTTTCAACCTGCATTAGCTTAAACTTTTCATATCAAATATTCTGAGCATAAAACTAACGGGGCTGCTTTCCTATCGGATATGTTGAGAGCTCTATCTTCGTTTTTGGGTTTTAGCAACATCATGTAGACTTTTCTTCTATCTTTACCAATTTTACTGTCAATGGACAACGTTTCCTTCTTTTTAATCAGATTAAGAATATATTCGTTTGCATAATATGTGTCACTTTTGTAATACCCTAATGTAGTACGATATACTTCTTGACTTTGACTATATACAATTTTATGAAAATCTTCCCAACACTTTTATTTCCATTTTATTTTCCTCTCCTCTCCTCTCACCTCACATATATTTTTCCAAAAATTTCAATTTTCGTCGAAACCACCATCGTATTCTAAAAAGCACCAGATCTAAAAACTCATGTTTATTCCTTTCTACCAAGGACAATTTGTCTGTGTCACTTTATCATTTTTTATAATATTTTTTAACACATTTTTTATCTTGTTAAACGGTAGACAAGTAGGCTTTTCTGTGTTTTTGTTAGGAATCATGTTTTGGTTTTTTTAAAGCCATGACAAGCTGCCGCCATTTGGTTTAACTTGGTAGACAATCTAGTAATATTTTTCATTTCTTTATCATGATACCAAGTATTTGTTCAGGTTTAAGTAAAAATGTGGTTAAAAAATATATGTTTTTTTAATAAAGTCATTTTTTTAATACAAAAACTTACACATACATTCACAGCCAATTTCCCTCAATTATTGTTGCTCATATACATGTATCCCGTTTTGTGTGTGTGTGGCATTGTTGTCATTGTAATTTTTATATAAATATTTTATTGTTGTTGATGGTTTTTAATTGTTTATGATGACTTTGCAGGAAAAGATTTTTATTTTATTTTTATTATACCCTACACCATTATTAGTGGTGGGCATTTGTGTAGATGCTTTTTTTATGCACAGAAAAGATAGTCCTACCACCACTTTTAAGTAAACCATTCAACTAGAAATCACTTCCTGAGTCTATTTAAGCATTTCCGCCCTTCCACCTGGCTGTCCATGTAAAGCTTGTTCGCAAAGTACAAGTCGCAATTTTGAAAATATTTTAATGAAATTTGGCACGTACTATTATTTTGGCCCAAGGACGACATCTATTAAATTAGTAATAATCGGTCTTTATAACCCCGGTATTGATCGATCTTTTTAATACCGGAATAAGATTTTACAACGATGTACCAAACAATATGCGGATCGACTGATTATTTTTCATAGGCCACATACAACCGTACTTACAATTATCACCTTAAAACTCGTAATTTACACAAATTAAATTTAATCAATAATTTTTTCTAATTCTCATATAACCCTCCAGAAAGAATTCCTTTAAAAACGCATGAATTTTGTATATAAGCATAAATAAATTATACGAGGGCCGTTCACAAATTTTTCGTAGCAGTCATTTACAACAAACAATATGGTTAAGGGTGTTACATAGCGGGCTTTACCGACTGTAACATTTTTACTTTTTTCTTATATGTAAGAGTGTTTGCTTAACTTTGTTTATTTAAGAGATTCTGTTTAGCTGTTAAGTTAAGAGAACATTTCAAGTGTCAGTTTTAAGAGTGTTATTTTACAGTGACCTTAGAAATGTAAACATTTACAGTGGTTAAAATATTTTTAAACTATTTATAGTTAAAATTTTCAATGTTAAATTGTTTTATAAATAAATTTTAAATTAAAGTATATTTTCAATGTAACAATATAACTTGCATTACGAGCCTTTTAAATAAAAACTAAAAGGAACTAAGAGCTGAAGTCATATTGAGTTATAAAAATCCATACTCTAAACCATTTTACAACATGATATTTTTCTTTATATTAACATTCTGTATCCATAAATCTATAAACAAATAATAAATATTTATTAATATTTGTTATTATTAAAAAATAATAAAAACATTTGTAAGAATTTTAAAAGACTCTGTAGTTAAACCCCATGAACTTCCAAATATAATGTGTCACTCGATATTAAAATTCAAGCACAATGATCTCTAGAGCATTTGAAAATATTATGAATAAGTGGAGCAATTATCATTACTTTTAACAGATTTTTCCTTTTGTCAGAATATGTGTCAGCTGTAGCTGATTATGCCAAATATCTAAGTAGGAGAGTAATCGCAGAAGAAATTAAGACGAAGTCTCAACGTCTACTAAATGAGCGAGAACTCTATTGGAAACAGCTCGAGTCTTAAGCCAAAAGTTGCAAATTGAAAAGTAATACCAGTGCAATGGGAAATGGGAGACAATGGAGATTATAAGTCGAATAAATTTTCTTTCTAGAGTGCAGAGTTTTTTCTTTGAGTATCACAGGGGCAATTAGAAACACACCTCAGGCTAATTTTGATGTTATTCTAGAATAGGAATAGATCAAAACCCTCTTCTAACTAACCTACAAATCCAATGACCAGAAATCAGCTAAAAGCATAAAATTCTACGAAAATATTAGGATAATAACATAAATTGACAAAAAAATATCACTGTCGATCTTTAGTACCTCGAATCGAATCGAATTACATTCGATTAAATATTTAATGGGAATTCTTCCTAGATAAAAATTATATCCTTTAATTATCCCACAATTTCAAAAATATCAAATCTCCACATGATTTCTATTCACTTACAAAGATTTTTATTGTTAAAATAAACAAAAATCCTTTCTTTTTTTGTGATTCAGCTTCAACAAACGTACTCCTGTATACTCCCACAACATCTTAAACATTTAACTAAACTTAGTATAAACCAAGAATTTAATACAAGATACTTGATAATTTTATAAATATTGTAGGAGTAAATAATAATATAAGTACGTATATATGTATGTAAGTTAGTAAGTACTTTAAATAAAGTATGACAAATTGTTATTAACATTTAACCTGTTGCTTATGACCTCGTTTCGGTTTCTAATAAACTAAACAAACACAAAGTAAAATGCATAAAAACTCACACACACACATACACACCTTAACTAAGAGATGATGGTAACAATGTATAAAATCAAAATAAAATTACTTAGACTGGATTTAAGCCATGTTGTTGTAAAATAACAATAAATATATACACGTACTTCCGTTAATGAAAAGTCAAGGAAATCTCATCTTTAACACAAAACTACAACAGTTAACAATGACCTTATCCCGGTAAAATAAAATAATAATAGAAAAAAGGAAAAAAAAATAAACGTGACATAAAGTTTAATAGAAATAAAAATAAAAATAACAGAGAATATTTTTAGAGGGATTTAAGAGAATTTTTGTTACAAAACGAGAGTTAAAGAGAATTTTGGTTATAAAGCAAATATAACACTTGTTGTGCGCACTTGAAATAAAGCAACAAACTGTTGCTTCAACATGTTTTATATGGGAGAGGTGTGTGTATGTATGTGCTTTTGTGAAAAACTCCTTTTTCTGGCTTAAAGGAAATAACACACATACACTCTCTTGCTCTTTTCATAGTCATGCAAAACTTTGTTTATTTTTTTTTTTGTTTTGCTCTTTTTATATACTTCTCCCCTACAAGTGAGGTATGTAGGTGTATAAAGTTGCTGATTCCATGTGTAACACCAGAAGAATTATTAAGAAAGCTCTTAAGTATTGTGAGACCATATCAGATTATGAACTCAATAGAATATAGTTGTTTGTCTTTCTGTCCGTCCGTCACCTAGTTTACATTGAAATGAATAAATCGAACTCAATAAAGTCAGCTTTTCTAGCGACTTCTTTCTTCTACTAGAATTCCTCGATAGAATCGGTGGACGCTATTCCCTTTTCATAAATAAAAATAAATTTTTAAGCTTTAAATCTAAGCAATAATCGTAAAAGATATTCAAAATAATTCGAATATTTTATTCGTACTTCTTTATATTGTTGTAAGAAGTTAAAATATATTAAATTTTTAATTCCATATGAATACCATAAATGTATTATTGCAGTGTCATTAAAATATTGTAATACCTTCATAGATCATATCAGCTCCTCAGCCAATTTAGATATTTTTTTAATATGCTGTTAGGATGCTCTATTCAGCTAAATGGGACTCAATTAAGTATAGATTTTTGGTTTTTGGATAAAATATCCTTTGGAAAGAGGAAGAGGTTTAGCTTCCCCTTATAAACAAACAGTATAATGTGGATATATTTAGCAACTGTTGGTGTATATGTATGTGTATATGTTAGTGTTGAAGGGTATTCGAACTTCACTATTGCCGAATATGTCTTTCATACTCCTTTGTATTGTTTTCTATTCATATGCTTGACTTGAATGCTCTCTTATTATGTGTGTATGTACATGTAAACGTATATATACTTATATAATTTTGTTGTATTGTTCATTCATTTACTTACAGGTTGTAGTAACATTTGAAGCTAAATATGTTTCTCCCGATGATGCTGCTGGCAATTTTGAGCCAACAAATTTGGTACGCTCCATACAACAGCAAAGTATAAGTTGCAGCAGTCAAAGTTTAGATGATGATCAACAGATGCTACTTGACATCGAACAGAACATAGCGAATTTGGAGCGAACTCTAAATAAAGGTGAATAAAAATGAAAAAATAAGAAAAATAAAATAAAATAAATATATATTTTAGAAAAATAACGCAAAATATAAAAAAGAAGTGAAGTTCTTAGAATATAAAAATATTTCAAAGAGTGTGAATGTTTACCAGAGAATATAATGTGGCATACTTTTAGGTTTATTAAAAAAAACAAATAAAGTTATGTAAAAGTAAATAACAAAACAAAAAGGTTAACCAAATCAACAAAAGAAAGAAAGAAAAATTACATTTTATACAAAAATTAAGTGAATTCTATGAATTTTGCACAAAAAGAGAAATATATTTTGGCTTAATAATAAAGTAAAAAGTGAAGCATATCACAAGGCTAAAGAAAAGTTAAAAATTCTTAGTGTCTTATGAAAAATAAATATATAATTTTTAATACATATTTAAGGGATTTAAAATAAATAATAATAATTATTTTTTCTTTAATATCTCATGTGAAATTTCAAAAATCACTCGTCTTTTAAACTTAATCGTTTAGAAAGGATTCTTTAAGCAAATATTTAAATATTTAAGTGTTAATTTTTAAATAAAATGAATTTGTTTATAAAGTGAAATAAATGCAGCCATTTTGTGACTTAATCAATTTTATCTTAATCAAATTTACAATCATAGACATTTCTTTAAATAATTATAAAATTTTGAATTTTACCATCATAAAACATCCTTAAATTTAAATACAGTAGTTAGTTTTTAAATTGTTCTTCTTTTTGAAATTAACTAATGAAAAAAATTAAAACTTTTGTAAATATTTTCAATTGATGGAATTAAATTTTATAAAGTTCCTTATGTCCTAAAGACTGATTTATAACTAGTTCGCTATTGAATTTTATTAATTTGACTTAATAGAGAAATTAAATATACAAAAATTACTATGAAAATAAGTAACAGTGTGAATCCTTATAGTTCCTGGCCATGATATATTAAATAAGGTCATATAAAAAACATTTAAAGGGATATAAATACTTGTTCATGGATTTTAAGGAGACACTTTGAATATGGATAGAAAAAGAGGTGAGTTTTAATTTTAAACAAATCAATGACTGTAAAATCAGGAACAATTTGGTAAAAATAATTCTACGATGTGACAATAAATACTTTATTTTTTCTATTAGATTTCAATGAAATTTAATTTTGGATTGTTATTAGATTTTAGGTGATTTTAAGTTTTAATATTGGATGTTATGGAAATACGACTGTTCACAAAGACCTTAAACCTGACTTTTCGAGTACTAGGAATAGGAATAGATTCTGCTAGTCAGGATCTTGTATATATGGATTATTTCCGTTCGTCCATTTTTTGAATTCTATAAAAATTTATTAAAATGGATTATACCAGAAGTAAGAGATAAATATAGGGATCTTTTCATAATTGCAATCAAATTTTAATGAACAATAGAACAGATATTGTTTGTTCGTCTTGTATGTATTAAGTAAATATTTAAAAGATGTATAATTCAGTCTTTAGTACTGTTATTGGGATGATCTAGTATAAATGTTATAAAGATTTCTAAAATTTACTTTTCAGATTTTATTAAAGATTTTAAATTAGGAAATATAATGTTGTTAGTCATACTCCAATCAGAAAAGTTTTGAATTTAACTCTAGAGCATATATTTCGGAAACTCAATTTCTTTTAGATTTTTTTATTTTGGTTAATAGAATATTTTTCTCATAACAAAAAATAAATAAATAAATAAATAAATAAATAAATAAATAAATAAAAATGTATATATTAAAAATTATAATGTTAACAAATCCCTTCTGAACTTTTATTGATAATATTAATTTTTCTTACATTCTTTCAATATTGAACTTAAAGACGTATGAGTTATTTTATTTTAAATTTATATTAAGTATACGCCAAAACCACAATTTTTCGTATCCAACAAAATTTCAGCAACACAATTAATTTTAATATCATATAACAAGGTTATTTAAAGTTTTTAGATCCATAATTAATGTAATTCATAATTCATAATTCATTGATTATATTGTTCTACCAGTGACCCTTGTATACCAAAAATTATGTTTCAAATTGCATTATTATATTTTACATGGGAAACTTGTTTGCAAATTGTTATTTTGTTTGATACAAAACAATAACTTTTAATTTCTATACAATATTAAATAATGAAACATAAAACGGATGGGCGTATGATTAATATTATTGAAGATTATTATGTATACGCATTGAATAGTAGATTTAAATTTAAAAACAGAAACTGGAAATAAATTTCGGTATTTTTACACAAAACATACAAGTATAACTAAATATCGGCACAATAAGATGAAATACACCATGTTAATCATTATTGTCTTTGCTAAAGAAAAAGACTTCTTTTCGAGCCAAAATAAAAGAAATTTGTAATATTTCTTATAAAAATGCTGTTGTAAATAAAATTTAAATATTTTTTTCTTGAATTGTCTATGCTTGAATGTACAACTATAAAGATTAATGTAAAAAATATCAAGAAATAGACTTCCAAAAAATCTTGCCGTATTATTAGGTTTTCTTTTGTAGTTTAAGAGATATTTATCTTCTAACATTTTATTTTCGACCGATACAAAACAATCTTGTACTTGTGAGTTTTATGACCTTATTTTTATTTGAATGGGACATACCTGAAACATTGAACCTCATATATAATAATTTTAACATTTTTTCCGTGGTTCAAAATAAAAATATGTTCCAAATTTTATCAAAACATCTCTAAACCTGTGGCCTTAAAAACGTATAAATAAATAGCCTGCTGGACATAAATGCTAAAGGACATCACAAAATAAATATATATACTAATTTGATTCCACATTATGTTGATTTGGAAAATTGTTTAAAGCTGGATGTCGTTTGTCTTTGGTTAAAAAAGGATTTTCCATTGGAGTAGAAAATATAGAAATAGAGGCCTTAAAAACCCTAGAAATTCTTCTATGTGCCATTTCTACTGAGATTCCATTAGTAAAGTTAAAAAACTTTGAAAAGTTTTTTTCTTTAGTTTCGGTATGTTTTCATAAGTTATTATAATAATAATAAAATGTCCGAAAAACCCTGCACTGACAGCACTGATAAGATTTTTTTGTTACTTTGTACAATATTCTATACTAAAAAAGCGTATGAGTTATATTGTTTAACATGAATAGTACACGATACGTATTACGTATCTAACAATATTTAACCAAAACTATCAATTTCAAGAAAATATGACAAGGTTATTAGTAGTTTTACCGGGAATTGTTGCGTGATTAATGTAATTCCAGTCAATATCGGTGGTATTGTTTTAACAAAAACCTTCATATCCAAAAAGAAAAAAAATTGATTAAAATTACATTATACAATTTAACTTTATTAACAGTTTTTATGGAAAATTTATTTTTAATTTTTGTGCAATATTTTTTAACAAACTCAAATGCTGGAATTGATAATCGTATGATTTATATAATTGAATATTCATATTAAGTATACGCCTTTACTATAAATCCTGCAAGCGTATTTTTAATATTTGTGACATGTAACAGTAATTTAATTTAAATAATTTAAATTCTAAAGGTTTTTATTTTGCTACAATATTAAAAAACATAAATCTAGGACAGATGGGCGTATGATTTATGTTAATTGTTTTAAATATTAAGTATACGTTTAAACAACGAATTCATTTTTATTTTAATAATTAATAAAAAATAATATAAAAGAAATTAATAACTTATGTTAGAACAAATATTTTAAAAAATTAAAGAAAATTTAGAATATAGAGAAATTTATAACTTTTTTAATTTCTTAAGTTCTTTATGAAAATTTAAGCAAAATATGTATTTTGCTAAAAAATATAAAAGTTTCCTTTTTAAAAAAGTTGAAATATTTAAACTCGTGGAAAAATTCCTTCAAAACTTGAAATTTTTGCACAAATGTTTTTAAATCATGCAGAAAGTTATTTTATTTTACTTTTACTTTTACTTTAAGTTGAATCCTTAAAATATTAAAGAAGATTATTTTACAACTCTTCATAACTAAAACAAACGATAAATAATTTTCAACATATTTTAAGTCAAGAATACGTCTGTAATATGAATTCAGGCACTTTTTCATTAAACGAAAATATTTTTTTTTACTTTAAAATTTTTCTAAGATTTGTTGTTCATTACTTCTTACGCTTGGAACACATTCAACAAATTTTAGTGCAGTATTTTTTGGTACTATAGACCTTAAATATTCAAAGTAATATCATATTACTAATTTTTTTGAGACTTGAATACTTTAAAGTGATGTACGAGGAAATCCGTTTGGAAGCTGGAACTTCTGTAAGTGAGTCGAAAAATGCTTATCATAATTAAAAACTAAAGCACTAAACACATTTATTGTTTTATTTCATTGAATTTATTAATACAATTTACAAAAAAATATGTTCATAGTTTTAATCACAAATGCTGAAATTTTGATTTTTTTAACCCTTCGATTAATGTTTTCAAAGTGCATCCGGTCACTTTGCTCGAACAGGTATTCCATTCTATTTAAATAAGAGCTCAATATTTCTCCGCTGGTCTTAGCTTCAGGAATTTTGAAGAATTTTTGTTTTTGTCCCAGTGAAGTGCTGGTTTACTATATTTGCAGGATTCAAGTCAGTTTAAAATAACCATTCCTTTATATTAACGGTTTTAGCTATAGAATCAATTTGGGTTAATTCCCTAATATTCAATATTAATAATTTCGTTATTCTTCAAATTTATTTAAATATTTTGATATGAATTAAAATAAATCAAAAAAATCAAAATTTGTAGCTTTCTATATTCTATATTCTTTCCTTTCCAAATTGTAAATATGCAAGTTTTTACGTTTTCATAGATACCAAACACAGGTTAAGAGTTTATACCTTGTCTAAAAGTCCACACATTTTTCATACATCCCTCCAAATCAAGGACACTTCAGCTCTATCTATGTTATATTTTATTAACATATCTCAAAAGTCTCTAAAGTTACAGATTTATTTATTCAGACACACTGTGCGCTCACTTAATTATACCAAAAGAATTTAAAACCCTTTTTTAACTTTCTTACCTAAACATTCACAGATTTTTTCTATCACATCTGTTTATTTCCGTTTCCTTAAAAAAAGTGTAATAAGCAAAAAACATAATTCAGATATATTAAATTTCCATTTGTTTAATCATTAATGAAAATTGAATTAAAAGCAATTTTGAAATTATCTTTAATTGTTATTTCATCCTACATGAACTGTTTTTAATTACTATTATTATTTTTTTTTTCGTTATTATTATTTGAGGAAAGAAAGATTTAATTTATTTTCTAACATTTACAAAATTTGTTTTGTTCAAAGTTCAAATGACTAACTCTAAACAATTTATTAGCAATGAAATGCTAAAAGGGCTAACTTCTGTAAAAAGAAATTTAATTTAAATTAATTTTACAAATATTCATCTTATTATACTCTCTACCACCTCATATGGTGAAGTGGGTATATATTAATTTTGTCATTCCATGTATTAAGCAAGGAAGCAATTTTCCCATAATGTATATATATTTTTTTTCATCAAATCGAAATCTAAGTCGATTTAGTTATATCCGTCCGTCTGTCTGTTTGATGTACGCACACATCCACAAAAATTGGCATTGAAAATTGACTCAGTGAAATTTGGCCTAAATATTTGTTTTTGTGCTAAGAAGTTTTCTATTAAAAACTACCAAAATCGATTCTGTATATTTAAAGGTATAAACAGATATCTGAGGCAACTTTTAAGTTCAAATTCTCAATTATAAATTTGCCATAATATTAAGTTATGGGAACTTCGTTACTATTCAAAAACATATCAAAATCGGTTTAGTAGAAAAAAAGTTATAGCTAAAAATATAACTAATTTTATAAACAATTTAGTGTTACACATACGCTCACAAACGTGCGTATGTACGAAACATAACGTATTTATTTTATACAAATTTGTGGTGGATCGTTTCGATAGATTCGATTTTTGCATTCTTACTTGTTTTGACTTAAAAATAATATTAATCATTTTTTTAAATAAGTTATTCCATTTTGCTTTTTATTCTCTAACAGAAAATTCCTTTATCATATTAAAATATTTATTTTGCACAATAATATTCCTCCTACTAATTTCCTTAACAAAACTATTTTCAGAATCAAATTTTTTACTTGCTGGCATTTTTATTAAAGACTCTTAATAGAGAACATTTTTGGTTTAAAATAAACAAAAATTTCTTTTTGGAATATTAAAAAGAAGAAAATCACAATTTGTTCTCATAAAAATATTTACTACAAATTTTTGTTTGTACAAATATTTTTATTCAGTAGAATAACTTGATTTTTTACTTAACAAAACAATTTGTTTGTTTGCCTTAAAATAGGCTAAGGAAAATGTGACTTGTTAAGCAATGACAGGTATGCTTTACATTGAAAAAGGGAAATAAAGAAATGAAAAGGTGAATAGTTATAGCTAAGGAGAAAATTAGATACTTTATCGAAAAAATGTTTGTTTTTAGCAAATTTCAAGATACAAAATATTTTCATATACAAACTTTAACTGAATTGTGGTGATAGTGAATTCCTTAATACTTATTGCTATTTAAATATAACTGCTATTAGAGGTAAAATAACGTTCAACCAAAGATCCTAGAAAATAAATCTTTTCTTAAATGGCTTTCTTAAACAAATGACTTGCAACAATTCTACGAAGAAAAGTATGTAAAGTACTTCTAAATATGGCTAAGAAGAGCCTGGTTTATGTTGGAAATTCGGGATGACATGAATTTAATATCAATGAAAATAATAGAATTTAAAGATTTTTTATTTTCCCTCCTTTTCATATAGAAATACACAAAATTCAAATTTGTATAAAACCTTAAAAAAATATTAAATTATGAAATTATCTTACGTTTAAAGTAAAATTACCTTATATATGGACGAATATATTAAGGATAAATTAAAGACTTTGCGATGTGAAAACTTAAAACAAAATAAAATTTGTTTTTTTTATTGACCAAATTTGGATAGTTTTTGTGAACAGATATTTGTCTCAAGTTCATCCAACTACAATTCATACGTACTCCCGTTAAGATTTCCTTTTCAATGTATATATGAAATAGGATATGTGAATGTATGTTTGTATGTATGTATGTATGTATGTATGTATGTATGTATGTATGTATGTATGTATAAATGTATGTATGAATGTAACGTGCAAACTCTAAAACGACTGGACCAATTTTTATGAAATTTCTACAGAATAACCCCGATATAGCCGAGAATAAATTAGGCTAAAAAAATGCCATAGGACCAGGAGGAGCGGTATCTCCCATACAAAGCAAATATTGATTATCGACTATCTAAAGAACTTAAAATCGAGAGTTCTCAAATTTGATCCCAACTACATTCCCAAGAACTGTTATACTGAACAAAGCGAAAGGATAATGTCACAAAAATATACACTAATTTAAATTTTATTCCTTTAGTGGTCCAAAAAGGGGTTAAAAATAATCTTTATCGACAACAAAAGAGAGATACATGTCTTTTTCCTTTTCGCTCTGAGGTTTTATTCTGTTGAATTCTATTTGAATTCTGAAATTTCAAATTTAAATTTTTGAAATTAAACTGTCAGTTAATTTAAACAAAAAATTCGAAAAATATTATTTGAATGACAACTTTTTACTTTAATAATAAGAAAATAGTCATAGCAAAATGAACTTTATAAAAAAAACACATTTTGTGTGAAGATGTAAATATTTATGTATTTAAAAAAATTCATCAGGCGTAAAATTAAAGAAATGAATTTGAAATTGGATTAAGATTTATATACGTATTTAAAGGAAAATAAATAAAAATAATTTGATTTATTTTACCTTGGTTTTTCTAAAAAATCTAATGTATTATAATATTAAGCCATTATCGTAAAACCAAAACCACCCCCCCTTAAAACCAATAAGCCACAAATTTGAAATATTACGAGATTTAAAGCAAATTGTTTCCTTTAACTAAAATCTTAGATTTTACAAACCTTCATGTTTTTATATCTTAAGGTAAATATGTGTGTTCAAAATAAATATTCTATAACATTAAAAATAAATAAAGTGAGATCGAAAAATTCTTAACACACGTTTTCCATTTTAATGCATACTAAATATTTTCAACAAAACCCAACTTGATTCTAAAAAAAAGTTCGTCAAGTATTCAAAGATCTACCATCAAACTATTTCCAATGTTTTCTAATAATACGAGAAGAATTTGTCCGTTGAAAGAAAACCTGGTCCAGGTAGTAGAAATAGTTCATATGGTGTTTTTAAAGCTAAAAAAATAGATAAAATTTTCAAAAATGCTCCCAACACATACACATTTGGTACGAAAAGTAAAAAAATTCCTGGCGGGAACGTTGCTAAAAATTTAGAGGTTCTTGCAGATTTTTCGCCATTTCCTGGTCAAAAATTTAATTTTCATGATACTCGAGGGAATGTTGAAAAAAAGTTAAAACCTTAATGCTGTCAACATTTTCCAAAAAAGTTTCATATTATGCAAAATTTCATATTATGTTTTTGCGGCAAAAAAGCCAATAATTTGTTACAATGTTTAATATTACCGAAATTTACATCAAGGAATGTATACAAAAACTGCTACACCCATTTATAAGATTTTATATTGTCCACTTATTTTTGGCCTGACTGTTGCTATAGTAAACAAATACTTTGAGTGTTACAAGAACAACAATGTGTTATTTGTACCAAGAGAGACTAATAATCCAAGCAGCCCGGAGCTAAAGCCAGTGGAGAGACTCTTGTTAAAAGAAAATTGAAGAGCACAAAAAAGTATCCAAAGTATGGTGGATTCTAAACGGAGATGGACTAGCTGTTCAAGCAAAGTGACATAAAGCACGTTAATCGTAGGGTTTTCGAAAAAGATTCAAAAATTCCCCGCTGGTGATTAAAATTGTGAAAATGATTTATTGAAAATTGTAATAATAATTTCACTCAAACAGGAAAATAAATCTATAAGTTTAGTAATTCTGTTTTTACTAACATTTTCTGCACAAAGATTCTCCTCAATCACAGATCTCGAAAGAAATTTTACAAACCTTAATGCGTATTGAAAAAATGTCATGCAACGGGGATTTCTTCAAATAACAATTCAGAGGAAAGTGACAAAATTGAATAACTGTAGGTAAAACTGTTTTACGGAAATATTATTGGGGCCCAATTTATTCTTATCAGCTCTACATTTTTTCAGCCCATCAATTCTTTAAGAAAGTGACTGGAACATTTTGTCTAGTAACACAGTTTCAGGAGAAAATATTTGAGATAAAATCTTAATACTCTCACTTCAATGGTTCAATCATTTTTTAGGGGCCACCTTTCACCATGATTCTATCAATTCTATGTTTTGTCCACTACAACTTTTCTATATTTTTAATAGTTTGCTTTTGCTTTGTATGGGGGCTACCCCTCCCCCTGATTCAACCGATAACTTTCGCTGTTATAGTTCTTTAAATATTCCATAATCAATATATACTTTCTGTGAGGGTTAACCCTTTCCATAATCCCATCAATTCATCATTTTGACCAATAAAACTGTTCTTTGAGTATGTTATTGGGACAAAATGGGACCAAATCCTCGCTGTAGTAATTCCATAATCAATATTTGCTTTGTATGTGGTTACACTTTACCCTGATCCTATCGAAATATTTAATAGTCTATGTTATTTTCGGGTTATATTGTGATCATTGTGTGAAAATTTCAGCAAACTTCAGTAATTTTACTGTCTATAAGAACCAAACAAACAGACACAAATAACCATAGATTTATTTTATATATTCATATATGTATGTTGGGTATTACCGATCTAAATTTTTTGGTATGTAAATGTAGAGAAATATGTTTTATTTCCCTTTTTGTATATTAACATGTCAACAAAGGCATTAAACAATATTTCCAAATTAAATAGGGAAAAATATTTCTTGCTTTTCTTTTTTTCTGGAATTTTGTTTTCTTTTAATATTTTCCATATAAAATTTTAACTAAAGTTTAAAAACATCAAAAAACAAAATAACTTTACTAGAAACAAAAAAAGAGAGAAATCTCAAGAGATTTTAAAAGCCAAAAAGTAAAAGGAAACAAAACATTTTCATTTAAAAAAAAGCAACAAGGAAGTTAAACTAAAAAAATTAAATATGATATATTCGACTATGCCGAATCTTCAGCACCCTCTACCAAATTGCATGTAAGTAAATACGTTATGTCTCGTATGTACACACTCACACATACACTAACAAATGTATATAATATAAAACACTTAATGAGTCATAAAATTAGTTAAATTTTTGGCTTTAGAATTTTTCTTCTGAACTGATTTTGATAATTTTTGGAATGTTTGTAAAATACTTCTAACGTTATATTATGGCAATTTTTTTAATTTGTCAATTTCTAATAGACAGTAAGAGGTTGCCTCAGATATCGGTCTATATCTTTTGATATACTAAACCGATTTTAAATAGGAGACGTTAATAAAAGAAAACTCAGGACTTTAACAAATACTCAAGCCAAATTTCATTGATCTCTGTCAATTATTGTGGATGTGAGCGTGCCAACAAGTAACAGATAAACAAGCAGACAGACAGACGGACATAGGTAAATCGACTCAGATTTTGATTTAATGCAAGTATATATATACATTATGTGAACTGAGATGATTTCTTCTTAGTGTTACATACGAAATGACTAAGGTAATATACCCCTTTCACCACTTGCGGTGGTGGAGGGTGTAAAAAAAAACAAAACATAAACTTAAATCTGTCAAAATTTTGTTGGCTTAAAGAGATAAATGGGTTTTTTGTTTTTTGTCTTTTTAAGAACTTAATATTTTAGCTTATGTGCTTTTTTGTTTGTTAGTTTTTGTTTTAAAACTTAAATTAAAATTAATTACTTTATTTTGTTAGTTCATAGTGTAATTATTATAATCTTTTAAGTGCACAACATAAGAAGAACTTTATTCCGTGATTGTCTAACAAAATTTTAATTAAATGAACAACATTGTAACTTATTTTGGTAAAAAAGTACTCGAGGACTAATTTAAATAAGTAAAATTCACTGAAATGGAAACAAGGAATTATTTGAAAAAAAAATGAACATTAAACAGCTGACTAAATAAGTAAAAGTTTTAAGTTTCAGAAAAAAATAATTGTAAATAATAATTAAAAATTTGGGTAAATTATGGAACAAAATTTGTGGTTTAAAAATATAAAAAAAAAAAATATAAATAATATATAAATATGAAGTAAACAATTAACACTATATAGTACCCTACACAATGGCGCATGCATGAAGAATCTATTAATCAATCTATCTATCTATCTATCTATCTATCTATCTATCTATCTATCTATCTATCTATCGTTGACATAGTTAATATATCGTCGATCACCACTTGAGTTGGTTGAGAATATAAATAACAAGAATTTGATTCTATAATTTGAGTTTGCATAAAAAATAATTATTTATTATATTGTAATAATAATTATGAGAGATTAATGCCATTCGAAATAATTTTCGCAAGTGGGTTTTTTCGAGGGCTATAGGAAATAATAGACAGATTCTCGTTAAGTTTTCGTTAAGTTTGCATGAGTCCATAAACTTGAACAAAAAAATAAAAATCTTAATTAAACCAAATAAAATTAGATTTTTCTTATTTTCTATCACCATTATTTATTGGTTCCGAATATAACACCAAAAGAAAATCATCAAATACTCCTTAAGTAATGAATATAAAAATGGGAATTTATTAGCTATTTCCGTCTTTCTGTCCATTGAAAACACTATTCTATCAAATTTTATTATGCTGCATCTATTGTTTCTTCATCCTATAATCACTTATATATATAAATATTCCAATGTAACTCAACCAATCGTGTGACATGTATTATCATATTAAATCTTTCCCACAGTAAGATTATAATCCTGATAAAATTTCTAAATATAAAAAAACATATTCAAACAATTTAAAAACTACATAAATTTAAATATCTTCATAATTCTGAGCTTTATGAGCTAGAACTCCCATTCCAGGAGGACATTTGCAGTAGGAGCTATCAAATGCATTGAATATAACTTATTTCATTAGGCTCCATCTTTAAGACAAAGTAAGAATACGAACCAAATTATATAATTGCGATCTGTTGAGTGTTAACGATATTTACAGGGACAGCCAGCTGTATTCACAGATAGATGGACGGACAGATTTGATTGACTCTTAAAGTGATTCGGTATACTTAAATATGGATGCAATATCAATTTTTCTGTATGTTACAAACATCAGCACAAATGTATAAACCACTTTTGATGGTGTAGGGTATAAAAATTAAAAAGAAACAATTCAATATCTAAACTATAAGTGTTAATCTACCAGTGTAAATATATAATTTCATTTATCTCATGTCATAAATAAATTTTTGGTGAACTAAAAACAACAGCCAACTTTGTTAGGCTTCCTCCAAATCTTTGGACTATGTAATGCAATTCATTTTAATGCAAATGAACTTAAAAAACCATGTTAAATTTTATTTACATTATTATCTCAAATATTTTTAAAACTACAAAACCATTTTTGAGCCAATGTGGCATCAGTATTGGACCTTTAGAAAACAATCTACGAACAGAAGATTTAATTGTAGTGCAGAAGGGAAGCTTATACTTTCTTGAAACACTCAATTTAAAAAATTGGTGAAACTAAAACTTTTTACTTTAATTTTTGAGAAATATGAAGACGAATTAAAGAATCTGTAAATCTTAAAAATACCCATATGATGGTTTTTATAAAAATAATAAAAATTAATTTAATTCTTTTTAAATTCTTTACAAAAAAATCTTTTGCTTCCTGAAAAGAGAAACAAATAAAGAGTAAATTTTAAATTTATAAGAATAAAAGAACCTTCAAGGCATCTTAAAATCAGACGAATATTTTCTTCATATTTTGTACAAAAAAATATTAAAAATCATAAAAAATAATAAAAATGTTTATGAAAATAAATAAAAGTTTTTAAATTAGAACAAATTAAATATTTTTTATGTTTAATCTTTAAATAAGATTCATGTGTAATTTTACTAACACAACAAGTAAAAATGCTATAGTCGATCAAGCTCGATTATGTAATACCCTACACAACATTGTGGGTTGTAAATGACAGCAACGAAAAATTTATGAATGACACTCATATAATTTGTATATCTGATTTTTTATTACCTATAAAGAACTTTTCTGGGGGGTTATATAGGAGCTAGAGGAAATGATAAGCGACCCTCGTAAAATTTCGACATCGATTTTATAGTATATTTATCTCAATTTAACCAGTTCTTATTACAATACCAACGTATATGTGAGAGTTATACCTTTCAAACTGATATTTGGAAGGCAACTTGTATGGGATCTATGAGAAGTAATGTACCGACATTCGCATAATATTGCTTATCCATTTAGAATAAAATTGTTCTTACTTTTTATATTTACTTCTTTTTATATTAACTTCTTTTATGAACTTAAAATTCCATTACGGGGGGACATTTATATTGGGAACTACCTGAAATATTGTATCGAATATGACCAATTTCAATATGCTCCATTCTTGAGCCAAAACATATTATGTACAAAATTTTATGAAGATATTTCAAAATTCCGACCTGCACAATGTTTGCAACCTTTACATGGACAAGGATATGGACATGAAGTCAGCCGAACAGACAGACTATGAGATGGAAGGACATCATTAAATCGACTACGATTTAATGATGTCCACCACCTATGGTGGTGTAGGGTATAACAAGTAGGAATGGTATATTGGGCTGTCTTCAATTCGGCCGAATCTTCAGTACTTTCCACCATAAATTCGTTATTTTTCGTTTACAATATATAAAAGTCAGTCTCAAATATAATACAGGAACTCTTATTGAGTCTTAAAATTAGTTATGTTTCGACTATAACTTTTCCTTACTAAATCTTGGAATGATAATGAAGTATATATAACTTATTTGTCGATTTACTTTCGACAATTTTACGGAAGTTCTTCGCTTCAATTTTGGCCTCTATATATTCATTGTAACACTCTTAGCGTTACATATAGAGTGACAAAGAAAATAAACCCTCTTCACCACTTGTGGTGGTGGAGGTTATAAAATAGCAATTAACCGTTATATCTTGTTATGCTAAATTATTATTCCGTCATTATTGTTCTTTCAAAATCTCAAATTCAAATTGAAATCTGAGCTTGTCATCACCAACAGTTACCTTTTAAGTTTCATCTGATTCACTTTATTTCTTGTTGAAAAACCTTTTAAATCTCATAAATAATTTCAATGTTCATTACTTTTGTTACAAAATGGTGATTAAATTGTTTTTTCTTTGTTTTCATTTTGTTGTCCTGAATTTAAATTTTAGCCATTTTAATTAAACCAACCGAAAAATGCGAATTAATTATTTGGAAAATTAAAAATTTTGACTTGATTTAAATAGGGAAAATGCTATAATTAAACTGTTTAAGACTTAATTCAGGAATCCTACAGTAAGATTTATTGGGAATAATGTCACTAACAGTAGAAAGCAGAAATTTTTATTATCCAAAAAAGTTTTTCCTTTAACCTCAAATATTTAAAAAATTTTAATTACTGTGATAATTATGAAAACGTTTGTGGAAAAAATTATGAATTTTTTTGTAACATTTTAATGTTTAAAGGCCATAATGAAGAAAAATCGTTTGAACAGCTTAATTGTGACCCAAATTTTTGTACTTATAAAAAGGCTGAACACATCAAAGACAATTAAGATTAATTGCATATTTAACATCTCTTTGATGAACTAACTAAATGTTAATAATGAACCACAAAAAAAAACGTGTTAATAATTTTAATAGAAAAAACGTCATCAAATTAATTTTGTATAATTAAAGTAAATTAAGTTCTTAAATAGAAAAGCTTAACATACAAAATAAGTGAAAATTAAAAAGAATAATTGAATATTTTTAATATTAATTTATTTTTCCAATATTTCCAACATTTTAAATACATCAAGAGAACTTTCAATATATCGCTCATTTGCTGCAAGATCGTCATAACTCAAAATTTCCATGTTTCGATTTAACATCAGTAGTACATAGTAAATAATGTATTTTGATATCAGAAAAATATTTTGGGAATGAACTTTTCTTATATCAGACAGATTTTATGTAAATTATATAATTTATTAATTGTCAACAGAAATAAAGCTCTTTTCCGGATGTGCTTCGGTATTTATTAGGTTACATTGCATATATCTCGTAAGCGTTATTGAACTCAAAAAAATAGTTTCTATTAAATAATTAAAAATTCGTCTAGTAAAAATTTAAATTTTATTGAAGATTTTCAAAATAAAATTTTATAAAAAAATTTTCGAGAATGTTGAATTTAAAAAGAATTTTCTCTAAATAACAGATTTATGGAAATTTTTTTCAAAATAAAATAGAAAAGTTTCTCAGAATGTTGACTTTATCGAAATTTTTCACAATGCTGAGTTTATCTAAAATTTCATTAAAGTAATAAAATATGTCGTGAATGTTCTATTAATCGAAAAATGTCTTTTAATCGTTAATATTAAAAATCGTATAAATCGAGGATTACAAAAAATTAGGTACAAATCGCGAATTTATCGAAATCTCGTATAAGTTCAATAGTTATCGAATATTTAATATAAATAATTAATTTATCTAAAATAGAAGAAATTAAAAATAGAAGAAATTAAAAATAGAAGAAATTAATCGAGCATATATCGAAAATTTCCTATAAATCAGAAATTTATTCAACATTTGTTTTAAATAAGAAATTTATTGAAATTTTCTTATAAATCAGAAATTGTATCGAAAATGTTTGTGAAGTAATAATTTATCGAAAATGCTATAAATCGTGTATTTATCGAAAATTGACTATAAGTTGCTTATTTAACAAAGACTTTTTATCAATCGTATATTAATTATTTTTTTTATAATTCGTGTTTTTATTGAAAATTTTCTATAAATCGTATACTTATGCAAATTTTTTTCGAAAATTTTCTAGAAGTCGTGTATTTTTATAAATTTTCTATAATCTAAATTTTCTATAGACCCATTTTCTTAAAAAGAATTTAAAGAAAATTTGGTTTAAATCACAAATTATTTTAAATATGAAATAAATCGACAATTCCACAATTTATAACAAAAATGAATTTTAAAAAAAACAAAATAATTAAAATTCAAAAGAATTTTAAAATGCCGAAAGTTCTACATGAAATTTCTATGAACCAATGCATCCCTGTCTCCCAAGAAATATATGTATTTTTCCCTTTCCAGCCCCTTTTTATTGTTTATGTTTTAAAAATGTTCACATCGAATTTATATAAATATTTATTAAAATTTTTATATCTTTTTTTAGTATAATTTCGTGTTTCAGTGTAAAAGTGATTGATTATGCAGGACAAAAATTTTATCTTAATACTTTTTATTTTTTATGACGAATGGACTGACACTTAAATAAAATATGAGTATAAAAGACAACCTATTAAATGGATATTTAATATTTAAATATGTTATAAACATAAAAAGAAGAAAATGCTAAAATACGCAGCCATATTCAAGGAATTACTTTAAATAGAACTCTCAGCATTCTTTCATACAATACACGTATATGAAGCCTTAAAAGTTTTAAGAGGAAAACATATAACTAAAAACTATTAAATAGGAAAACCCATAAAAATTTATTATTAATTAACTCTTTCTTTCTCTATCTCGCACTTTTTTTCCTTTTTTTTTGGTCTAGAATCAAGTGGCAATATAGCCTCTGGCAGTGGTGCTGCCTCCAGTGGCAGTGAATCTTATTTAACGTTTAAGAAAAGGCATTTACTAAGACGCGTTATGTCAGCTGCCAATCCTAATGCCACAACAACAACAACATCATCATCGACAAGTGCCACAACATCAGCAGTGAATCGTCAACGTGCTGAATTGAAATTTGATAAATATGGAAAATCGCCAACAAGAAATACAAGTGTGAGTGGAGGGGCAGGTGGTGTGGTAATTGGTGGCAGTGGTAGTGGTGGTGGTGGTACTTATTCTGCTGGAGCTTCTAGTGATGCTGCTACACCAGGCGGAAGTCCTGTGGCACCTGGTAAAGAGAAACGTATGACCATGAGAGCCGTACGCAATATTATACGTTTGGGCCGTAGTCGACAAAATTCTCAAACACGTGACAGCAGCACCGAAGACGAGGGCAGGTAATATAAACAAAAAATATTAAAAAAAACATAAAACAGAACACAAAATACTAAATTACAAGACTTTAAACAAATTCCAGGAAATAAAATAAAATAGAAGAAAATAAAAGAAAAATATTTTACCCCAATGTTCAAGTAATAAGAAATATACTAAATTATTGGTTTTTATTTATAAAAGACTGTTATTTATTGATACTTTTTTTCACTTTTACCTTCACTTTGATGTTTATTCTTGTCTTGTGCTTCATTTTGTGGTTTCGTTCTATTTTATTGTTTGAATTAAATGGAATTTTTGTTGGGAATGAATTGAATACAGATTTTCAGGGACTTTTTTCGTAGTTTTGTTGTTATTGTTCAAATACAATATAAATTAAAAAAAAAAGATTAAAAAAATTTAAAGAAAACTTTTTGCCAAAAAAAATATATATATTTTTCTAAAGTTTAAATTGAACTTTATTTCTGTGAATAAAAATACGTTTTACTCATACTACACGTATTTGCTAGGGTTTCTCCATGGGAAAACGCTTTGGGGTTTTCCCGAGATATTCATATTTGTATATCTCGGAAAAGTGTGTAACTCCAAAAGAAATCATAAATGGAACTTGCCCAAACATAACAAAATACTTATATACTGATGTCAAAGACAAAGTTCAACCAAAATTCGGATTAATAAAATATCAGTGTGTAATATAGACCGCAAATTTAAAGACAAATTTCTGAAATCTCCCAATTACATTTACAAGATGGGACCATTGTTTGACATACAATATAAGGAAGTTTTCCGTAATAAGCTTTTAAGCATATTAAATTCCGCACAATTTATTTTCTTACCGTTTTTTTTATGTAATAAATTTAACGAATATCGGTTGTATAATTGGTAATTATTACACTGATCCAAAAAAGGTAAAAAAAAGGGTATAGAATTGAAGACAAATATCAGACAATGAAACCTTTATTCATCATAATGAAAATTTTTGTTAATTTTTCGTAAATTCTTTTAAGTTATCAATATGACTATTTAAATTCGTTAATAAAAATGCAGTTAATTTTGATAAATATTGTTGAATTTGAATAATACATTGTTCAAATTAACAAAACTTAATTCTTAATATTGATGAATGTTATTCAATTAAAATAACATTTTTTAATTAAATTTATTAAATTTTACTCAAATTAAGGAAAAAATTTACGTTAAATTATTGTAATTAATCAGTATATAAACTATCAAGGACCAAGCAAATATTGAATATAGAATATCTTAAGAACCGTAATAGCGAAAAGCGAAAATAGCAAAGTGTAGAAAACGTAATAGACAACTGAAAATAGTACAATGTCAAAGGACGGTGACGAGCCGACCAGACACTATTTCTGATGAGATGTTACTTACATGTTTATTAATCAGCTGAACTTCCATTTGTATTTTCCTCTTGTATTTGTATGTAAATTCAGTTTACATTTTCATTGTCACATTTCATTTAATATGACAAAGAAAATATACAAAATTTTTTAACGAAAAAAAACTCAAATAAGCAAAAATTTTATTCAATTTAACATCTTTTACCACAAAAAATTAAATTTGTGTTTTTATTTTATTTCATATGACAAAATAACAAAGAATATAGAAAAATTATGTGACGAAAAAATAATTAAATTAATAAATTATACTAATTTACTTCATTTTAGTTTGTAGAATTTAATAAATTTATGTTCCATTTTACTTACGATGCGTTACTGTCGTTTTTACTTAATATCTGTTGCTATAACATACATTTTGTTACTTTTTTTACAATTTATTTTTTTTAATTTCACATATTTTAATAACTTTTTTTAATTAAATTGTTTATTTGAAGAAAATTCTTCAATTTGAAGAAAATGAAGAAAAATTATGTTAATTAAAATAAAAATTTTAATTAGAATTAAAGAACTCTTTAGATGGAATAGTTCTATAAAAAATTCAGCATTTGGTAGTTCTTAAAAATATAATATAATTTCATGAATATCGGCCTTTATTAGACTATAGACTTTATATAATACTTCATAAAAAATAACCTGATTATATATAAATATTTTAATGAAATGACTTTGTTCTTATCGTAAAAATATGTGGTGAATTTTAAAATTGTCATTTCACATTCTACTACAGTTCTCATATGAGAAAACAATTCCGGAGTAGCAGCTTCAAATGTGGTCTACCACCTACAATAGAGTTTTATGTTCATAAAACTACTTAAAATTAAAGTATTTTAATAAAATATGAAAATAATATCTTCGACTGGGAATTTCAGGAATATCGAACCATAATTGACTTGAAAATATTTAAGATTCAGTAGAGCCGAATAAAGAATTCAAACATGTTTTCACTATAATATTAGCATCTTTCATTTAGAAAAACTATTAAAATATTAGTTTTATGGAAAATATGATATTCTAATTAATTTTCAAAAATGACGGTTTCATTTTTAAATTCCCGGAAACAAAAAAAGTCCGGAAAAATAGAGAAACCCTTGTTTTGCTGAACACAGCGTATGAGTAATTTTTTCACACATTTTGATATTAATTAAAAAAACACACACAAAAACAAGTAAAAATGGCATAATCAGTCAAGCCCGACTAAGTAATACCCTACATGACTTAGTTGATTGTAAATGACTATTACGAAAAAATTATAAGCGGCCCTCGTTTTATTTGATTTTCTTATATATGCTTAAGGGTGAAATGAATTATTGTGATACTAAGATTTATGTGATGCGTTTTATGCGTTGCAAAGGATAGTCTGAAGGGTTATACGGGATTTACCAAAAATTATGAAACTTTGCATACTGGTAGCTGCATATATTGGGGGTTGTACAAGACCTAAGAAATATAATTAACTGATCCTCGTACAATTTGACACATCGTTTTATAATAATTTATGACTTACTTTTGCAAAACTTTATTAAACCTTTTTATATTTAGTAAATTTATGGACAAAAAACCACATTCCGGGAGGACATTATTATGGTGCTTTTATGAAGTAAGGGACCAATCAGGACCATTCCATTAGGCATCGCCGTAAGTCTAAGTGATTCCACAAATTTCATGAAGTTATCTGAAGAATCACGAACTGTATTTCACACTCATATGGGGTGGAGGGTATTAAAGATTCGGCATAACCGAATATAGCATTCTTACGTTTTTTTTTTAATAAAACAGTTTCACATTTTCTGTTTTATATCCAAAATGAGAGAAATAAACTTTATGTCGAAAACTTAATTAGATCCAGATTATTCATGACCTTTCTTTAATTGAATTGATTGAAATCCAAACTTTTGTGAAACAAATTAAAAGTTGAAACTTATTTATTAGTGGAATTTATTGATTTAGTCTCTTCTCAAATGTTCAAATGTACAGACAGCAAAAGTTTAACTCTTAATTGCTAACAGAAACAGACACATTAAAAGTTTTTTGACATGCAGAATTGTCAAAACCAATTTTTTTCCAATAATAAAGACAAAAAGACAAATATTCTTATTTTGTTGGTTTTAATGGAAAATATAAAATAATTCAAGTACAAAATTCCTATAAAATTGAAATTCATCAAAAATTTTTCAATAAATTGAAATATTTTTATAAATCGAGAACTGATTCGAAATTTTCAGTAAATCAAGAATTTTTTAAAAATTTTTAATGTATAGAAAATTTTCCGGATATTGTTTCTAATTTATCATGAAGTAATCAAACATTTTCTTTGAATAACGAGTTTATAATAAATTTCTAGTAAATCAAGTATTTAACCAAAATTTCCTAATGAAAATCATCTAAATGTAAAGAATTTATCGATCTTTTTACCGAAAATATTCAATAAATAAAAAATTTATACAATTTTTTTATAAATTGGAGGATTATAGAGAATGTAAAATAATCGATAGCTAAGAAAAAATTTTTCATAAATCGAGATTTTATCAAAAATTTTCTCTAAATTAAGAATTAATTCCAAATTTATCAATAAGTTTGGAATATATGAAATGTTTTCTATAAATTAGGAATTTATTGAATAATTTCCTTAAACTTAAACTCAGAATAAATGGAAAATAAATTTAGAATTTATTGAAAAATTTTCTATAAATCGAGAATTCATGGAATATTTTCAATAATTTAAGAATAAAAAAATTTCTAAAAATCGTGAATTTTTCGTAAATTTTTCGAAAAATGTATATAAATTTTTCAAAAATATTCTAAAATTCGGAAAAGTAGTAAAATTGTTTATTAAGCAAAAAATTATCGAAAATTTTCTATGAAACTGGAATTTATATTAAATTTTCTTTAAATCAAGAATGTATCGCAAATTTTCAGTAAATAAATATATGAACAAAAATTTTTAATTAAACAAGAATTTAAAGAAAATTTTCGAAAATGTTCCATAATTTAAGAATTTTTTTCTCAAGAAGTTGTTAGCAACCGGAGATCTTTAGTATTTACTGACAGCAAAGAGCAATCCGGGCTTTGGAATTTAAGGATAAGATTTCACCATGACCATGATCGGTTAAGAGGAGAGAGATAAATTAGCAAATGAGGCTAGATTTCTGCCGAAAGTGAGCTTGGGAAATCCAATGGAAAGACACGGATGAGAAGAAAATTATGGATATTCTAACGGCAATATCTTAATCGGATACTATAACAAGCATGTCTTTCCTTAGATACGTTAATTAAATAAAGTACATAATACGAAATTCATATATCCCCTAATGGTTGGATCTATTTCTTTTTAACGAACATTGTGTATAACAATGAACATGGGACCCATAGGTTCCCCACTTTCCAACCTACCCACCTTCCTACGTATCTGCCTAAATAAAAATTAAGATCATAACTTTGACAGCAATAGTGATTTAAATGTAATTCTTATTCATTTAATACTTATATAACTGCATATGTATTGTTATTACGATCGTATAATAATAAAAACATTGATTCAGAAAAAACAGAACAGAATTAGTTTGTCATTAAATAGTTCGTACAACAGCTGTTATCTTCTATTTCTACTAAAAACCATGATTTGTAATTTTTTATTTGAATATCTTTCAATAACACAAACATACTGACATTAAAAATGTTTACACAGTCTAACTCTCATACACATCTATACATTCATATCTACAATTCCATGAAACTGCATTCTGCTTTAATGGTTTCATTCATACACACAGACAAACAAGCAAACGTATTTGTGCCAACTAGAGTGATCGATTCTTCGTAATTTTTTAGAAACCGGTTTTCGGTTTCTTTAAAATATAACCGGTTTATAATAACTGGTTTACCGGTTTTTTAGCCAAATGTTAAAACGTCTAGAAATATTAAGAATGAATTTAAACCTTATCATTCCGTGTGTAACGCCTTGAAGGAATCATTTAAAACCTGTAATTATTCTAGAATCATATCACAATCTGAGTCGATTTAGCCATTTTTGTCTGTCTGATAGTTGAAAACATTCTCAAGGTCACAATAATAATTCGAATTACAAAAAGTTTGGTTATACTTTATAATTGTATGAATAAATATAATTTAACTATGATGTATAGCTAAATACATCCCTTTACTTCTTCAAGAATCATCATAGTTGGATAAGTAAAAAAAAGTTATAATAAAATTTTTACTCCCAATGTACACACATACTAATTTTTGCCTTATAAGTATATATAAAATTTTGTTATTATAAGTGTGAAGGTGTTTTTTAAGTGTGGGTATACCTTAATGTTGTTGAAATTTCATTCATATACCGGATCCATTTTAAAAAAAGTATTTACTTCAAATTAAATTTTTGAATTTTGAATTTAATTATTTCATTTTTGTTTCAAATTATATGCAAAATTGTCACTGTTTAAATTTTTATATTCAGATCCAGTAACTTCAATATCAGTTTTGGTAGAATAATTAAAGAAAACATCACCCACAGAAAAGTTCCCAATACCGAAGTATATTATCAAGGTATATGAAAGACAATATTTTTAAAGTTTTTAATACACTAAAATTCATAAAAACACACTTCAAGAAACTATTCGAGGAGAAGAACCCAGTTTCTTCGATTAACCAAAATAACCAAAATAATCAGTTATAACCGGTTATTAACAACCAGGCCGGTCACCCTAGTGCAATCTAGATGTTTTAAAAAGTTAATAACATCAAGTCACTACGAATGTTATACGCTTGTGGACAAAATCAAAAAAAGTAGATATCTTCTTTTTTAATACATACACATAGAAGTGAATATGTATCAGAGATAAGATTTACATACACATATATTTTGCTTTCATATGAATATCTCAAAAGGTGAATGCCTAATGAAAGGATCCCATTTAAAAGGCCTTTTACAAATATAGTTATTAACACTTTTGGCTCCCATGAGGCCTATGATTTTCATACATTTTATGTATGTGGACTCTTTTTAACGTTGGTTGAAGATTCATTTATAGCTTTATGTGTAGTTGTAAATTTATTTGCTCTACAAATGTAACCGTTATGTCCAATTGACTATTAAAACGAAGTGTTTTTGAAAAACAAATTGATTTGTTAAAAGAGTTTCTGTCGCTTTTTCTGCCCAGTTAAGAATTGAAAAAAAATAATAAAAAATATTTGTGTTCTTGTTGAATGTTTTGAATGAAATGTTATTTAAATTAAGGTAATGAACTGAATAACTGAATTATTGCTAAGAAAAGAAACGAATAAAAATTTTATGATGCAAAAGTAATGAAATCTTAATTTCTTGTTGATTAAAATTTTAATTTTGAAATATAATTGTTTTCAAAAAAATAATATGACTTCAATGAATTTCATGTTGTTTATTTAAAGAAAATTTTTATAAAATGAAATTTACATCTTAATTTTGCTTATAAAAATAATTATAAATTAAGAATTTATCGAAAATTTTCTAAAATTCGTGTATTTATCGAAAGTTTTCTTTAAATCGATTATTTATTTAAAATTCTCTGTAAATCGTGTATTTATTGAAAAATTTCCATAAATCGTGTATTTATCGAAAATTTTCGATAAATCGGGTGTTTATCGAAAATTTTCGATAAATCGTGTGTTTATCGAAAATTTTCGATAAATCGTGTGTTTATCGAAAATTTTCGATAAATCGTGTGTTTATCGAAAATTTTCGATAAATCGTGTGTTTATCGAAAATTTTCGATAAATCGTGTGTTTATCGAAAATTTTCTATAAATCGTGTGCTTATCGAAAATTTTCTATAAATCGTGTGCTTATCGAAAATTTTCTATAAATCGTGTATTTATCAAAACTTTTAATTAATCGTTTATTTATCGAAAATTTTGTTTTTTTTATCGAAAATTTTCTTAAAGTCTTTATCGAAAATTGTCTCTAAATTGAACTTGCTCTGCTAATGTGTGTAGTAGCATATTGGTGCGTATGAGTAATATTATTATTTAATGTTACTTATACTTAATTATGAAAACATTTGACATTTTTTGTGTCTTTAATTAATCTAAAATCTCATAGTAACTTCTTTTATTATGTTAAACAAATTAAAGGGAATCATTAACTTTTTCCATGTATTTACATGAGTGTGTATAGGTACAAATCACATTTACCTTTAATTCATTTAAAAACACATGATGCATTTGATACATTTTAAATCTACACACAAAATGTGTAATAAATGAAAATATTATGATTTCAAAGATAACAAATTTGAGTATAATAAGACAGACAAATATTTATTTATCCTTATAATATAAATACGAGAATAAATACTATAATAATAAACACATATTTACGTTATGTTTACGTTATATACATATTTAAAAACATGTGTATATACTTATGTATGTGTATCATGGTTACAATTATTAACCGTTATTACATTGACATTGTAAACTTATACGCGTATACACACAATTATACTCCCTCCCTCTCATAAACTTAAGGTTTGTTTTTCAATAAACTCCCTTAAATGGTTTCTGTTATTGTAAACAAAAGCGTAGTATACTTTTAGGAGTATGTATACTGTATATGTATATAAGCAGCATGTACCATATGAATTTTCTCACAATTTAAAAAAAGGTTTTTGTTTACATTTTTCCACCGGCTTCTTGTTTGTCATTAAATCATGTTGTTTTTGTTGTTGTAGTTGTTATTGTTTGACATTGTGTTGTTATCAAAATAAATATAAACCACAAAAGAACCACCTGTTTTCATAATTTCAAACACGTTAAAATCATATTTTTTGGAGGGTAATCAAAGATTAAGTAAAAGTAACTCCTACAAGTTAATAATAAATGAGAAATTTTTTTGTGTTGGTATATCAAATAGAATATTTAATAAAATATTAGGTTTTCTATTTACGCATACATTCACATGTTTTGTTCAATATAATGTTTTATTGATATACAAAAATTGGAAAAAAATGAAAAAAGGTAACATTTTTATATGGATTTAGCTCAATTAGGCCTTTTCTTTTTGTAGATAATAATTCTTTCCTCCACTACCATTAATTTGGATAGGAAGTATATTACTTATCATCTATACTTATCGAGTTCTAATTCAGTTCTAGTTCAATTCCAGTTCAGTTCTAGTTCTATTCTAGTTCAATTTCAATTTAGTTCTAGATGATAAATGATAAAAAATAATTTCCTTACTTATTGTCGTAAATCTCCCACTAACCTTCTAATATCATTATATCTAAATAACAATAAGGGCGTTTAAAATTCGTATATATCGCTCTTACTTGTCTATTCACATAAAAAGTACATAACATACATGTTAAAAAATGTTAAAAATTTAATAGCAAAATTGTGTCTTAAGGGTATTTTTTAGTTTTAGAATGATATTTCAATCCAGTTATGGATGAACAATTATGGAGAAAATTTGAAATTCATGTTATCAAGTTATTAACTACGACAAAAGAAATTTATTTATTAAAAAACCGGAAATAGATTCTACATCTTTTTGAAAAGATGTCAGGTATTTTTTTAGTATTTATAGTCATATCTTTTCAACATCTGTAATAATATCCTGTTTTTAAAATATTCACCCTCAAATATATAAACAGCTTTAAAATAATTTAAGAAAAACATTCAATTTATAATTTCATTTCGATCTTAATCGACTATTATTCGCTTGCTCGTTTGTTTCGTTTTCATAAGATTTTTGAAACGAAACAATCTTGCACCCAACACATCTGGAAGGAAAACGGCCGTTTAGTTCAGTGCTCGGAGTGCAAAAAGGCATGTAATGTGGTATTTGTACCAAGAGAGCCAAATTCTTCAAACTATCCAGAGATAAGGCCAATGGAGAGTTATTGAGCTTTTTATAAAAGAGAATTGAAGAGCATAGAAAAGGTATCCAAAAGATCGAGCAAATTGATTTGTGTTTAATTTGGAATAATAATTTTAATCAAATTAAAAAGTTTAAGTTGTAAGTTTATAAACATAAACATATGTATGTTAAGAATTTTTCCATCTCACATCTTAATAAAATCATTAAATTGTTTATAGTAAATCTCAATTTCTTGTTCCATCTGTTAAATCACTTTAATAGACATTCCCATAACAAGGAAGAAAACATGAAAAAATCTACTTGATATCTAATAGAATTATAAATAGAAAAAAATGAGAATTAAGATGATAAAACAACAAATTTTTCTTTTCGCCAAAAAGAAATTAATACAAAAGAATTTATGTTTTCGTCTTTTTTTATTTCATTATTTATTTAATATAAAAGCAAACAAAAAATATGAGAAAAATTATAAAGGAAAATTAAATTACATACATTATGAATGAATGAATGATTGTTATTATTGCATAATTATTTGTTGATCTATTATTAACATACATATGTATGTAAACAGCAAAAAAAGTGAAATAGAAAAAATCAATATAATGAATTAATAATAAGTACAGCACACAGTGTTTTGCATTGCAAATGGCTCTTTCGAATAGGCGAGTTTAAGTTGGGCTTTATGGAGTCAATGGGGCTCGGTCTTGTCTTGTCTTTGTCATCAAAATATTTAAAACCAGCCAGACTCCTTATAGCTTAAACATTTTAAAGACTTGTATATATAATTAACTTAAAGGTGTAATATTTCGATTTTTATTAATGACACACCTGGCACAGGTGAAGGTAGACAAATTATGTATGAACGTATCAGTAATTATGTCTTCTTTTGCAAAATGTATGATATAATAAAATTCGTTGCATGTATTTTGCGGAAAATTACCAATTAAAGTGTTGAATTGTTTATTTTGCAAATTATAAATTTTTTATCTTCAAATACAATGTTTGTTAATCAACTTGTCTTAAAGAAATTTTACAAATAAAAAGATTTTTTGATACTTAACAGAAAACTACTAACATTTTCTTGCTTTTCTTTAAAAAAAAATCCGTAATTCCTAAAAAACTTTCAAAAATTCCCAAAAAAATTTACTATATCTTTCCAACTTGAATCGGGGAGAAAAAATTTTTATTACCAAAAATTTTTGAAACATATCAAGCTTAGAAGAAAACATGAACATTTTAAAATTTCCGCTTTACAATTTGAGAAATTAACCCAGAAATTAGAGTGTTGTGAAAAATAGGCTAAATTTGAGAAACTCTGGTTTTCCCAAAATTAAAGTTTTTGAAAAAGACTCTTAGAAAAGTATAAACACGTTATAATATAACGCATTTATACTTTTTTGTGAAAATTCAAATTTAAATGGTTCTTACTTCTAATTCCATGAAAATATTTTCAAAATTTTTACTCTTTTATTAAAAAAAAATGTATTTGAAAAAAAAAAAATGGATAAAATTTGGACCGGTTTATAAACATCGTTAAGATCGATCAAGGCGTAATTCTTTTCGTTTCTCGAATTTTCTCTACTTATATGACAAAATTTTTATAGGTATTTAGTGGTAGAATCCACACATTAAATTAAGGAATCTGCATTGTTTAAACTTTGGGAGTCTGTGAACCAACCGCTGTTGAGCCACACAACTCAAACTCGACTACACTCCCACTACGTGAATTTTCATTGAAAGTGGACTAGCCATTCGGAAGCTACAGATTTATTTTCATTTTCATTTGAAACACTGTGCAGCATGATGTATAAGTAACCAAAAATTAAATAAATTAATTAAATAATACTTATACGCCACGTAGTGATTAATGTTGATGATTTATTATGTTAATGGAAAAAGATATAAAGAAGGATTATAATAACCTTGAAAGTTAAATAACATAAATGAATCAAGTATTAGGGTCAGTTAAAAGCCACAAAGAAATGTATTTAAAGAAGTTGCATTAATCGATAGAGGTTTTAATTATGTTTTGATTAATTTATTTTGAAAAAATGTTACTCACAAAATCCTTAACCTCAAGTCCATTTTATTTAACTAAATATAAAGTGAAATTATTTGATTTGATGTCTAATTAAAATTTCAACCCTTTAAAATATTTACATTTACATTTACATATTTAAAACAAACAAAAAATCAACTATTTTGTATATTTGTTTCATTAATTAGTTTTATTTATAATTTATAATTATAACTTCTCCTTCCATTCCCTCCTTCAACTTCACCACGACTGAAAACACTTAAGGCACTTTGTAAACGTTTGTTGGTATTTCGATATATTTATTTACAGTCATCACATTTGTATTCAGATTCTGGTTTCATTTTTATAAAATAAACCATAATTTATATCTTGATTACCTGAAGCTATTTTTATATTTAAATATTAATTATATTTTTCATACCTGTTAACGAGTCGATAAATAAAGTAAAATTTATTTTAACGCTTCAATTAATAAGTTTATTAATTGAACATAAATTTCAATTAACTTTAAGTGAACTATTTAGTTCATTTAATTAAATATTAATAGAACAGTGACGTGGAAAATGAGATATTTATAAATATTTTTACGGGATTTTAAATACTGTCAATCAAATCTATTTGTTATAATATTATGAAATCGCAATTAATATTTTCTTTCAGATCTCCTCTAATATTAGATAATGTTCCAAATGCTCCCAAAACCTCAATACCCAATGAAGATAATATGGACACACAACATTTTCTTAGAGGAAATGATGGTCTTTTAACATCCATCACAACACCTGGTGCTGAAAGTGCTGTATCAAATCAATCAAGTGATTTGGAGGAAATGCAACATTTTGATAAAGGAAAAATGTAAGATCCCACTTTCAACTATTATCAATCAAATAATATTTTCTCTCTCTCTCTCTCTCTTGGAAAAGGATCAAACAAATGACTCGCACTGCTGATCATTTAAAATCACAAGATTTTCAAGTTTGCATAACCATAATTGAGGCTCGCCAATTGCCTGGTTTAAATATGGATCCAGTGGTTTGTATACAGGTGGGAGATCAAAAGAAATATACCAGTGTTAAGGAGAGCACAAATTGTCCTTATTACAACGAAGTGAGTTAGAGAGATATTTCACACAAAACACATGATATTCAACTTTGCTTTTATTATTTTTTAGTATTTTGTTTTTGATTTCCATATGCCTCCGGTCATGTTGTTTGATAAAATTATAACTTTGTCGGTAAGTTGTGGATTAATTTTAACCTTTAAAAAATATTAATTTTATGTTTATTATTTACTAATTTGTAAAGATTATAATCAATGACTTAATTTATTATTAATACAATCATAATTATGTAATATTAAGGTGATTAAGTTTAATTAGGTTGTGTTTTATAAAATTTATAATCAAGTGTTGCAAAAACACATGTGGGCGTTTAATGAAAATATTATGAATATATTGAGATTAAAGTTTATTACACAAATTAAGAGCAAATTCTAAAAAAGAGAAAATTTAAAAATGAAATTTAAAGCGTACTTAAAATTGCAGTTTAGACTACAGTTCAGACTATATAGATTAAGCTTTTGTATAGATTATAATTAAGACTATATTGCATACTATAGTTTAGACTATAATACAAACTATAGTTTAGGTACTATGGTGTAATCTATACTCTAAACTATAGTTTAAACTTTAATCTTAGCTATAGTCTAAACTTTAATCTAAACGGTCTAAATTATAGTTTAACCTATAGTACAAACTTTAGTTTAAACTTCAGTATAAACTTTAGTCTAAACATAAATAAACGATAGTCTAGCTTAAACTACTTTGAACTACAGTCTTAGTTACAATACTAAGAATAAAGTTTAGATTATAGTTTAGAATATAGTTCAGAATAAAGTTAAGACTTTAGAGTAGTAAAATATATAGCTTAAATTATAATCTAGACTGTAGTTTAATCTATAATTAGGACTCTAGTTTTGACTGTAGTTTAGACTATAGTTTGATTATTATTTTAAACTATACTTTAAACTTTATTTTAGAACAAAATTTAGACTGATTTTATACTAAAGATTTGATCAGAACTGAACTCTAGTAAGTTTATTTTAAACTTTGTAATCTAAAGTCTTAACTATAGACTAGAATTTAGAATATAGTTAAGACAATAGTTTATACAATAGATTAGACTGCAATTTAGACTGTAGCATAGCAAAAAGCTCAGTCTATACTTCAGACTGTTAACAATAGTTCAAAGTTTATATTAAAGTTAAGACTACTATACTTTGGACTATAATTAGACTATAGTTTAGACTACATTTTAGACTATGGTTTAGAGTATTGATTAGACTATACTTTGTCACTCTAGTTTAGACTACAATATAGTCTATAATTGAAAGTTTAGCAAAAAGCTCAGTCTATACTTCAGACTGTTAACAATAGTTCAAAGTTTATATTAAAGTTAAGACTACTATACTTTGGACTATAATTACACTATAGTTTAGACTACATTTAAGACTATGGTTTAGAGTATTGATTAGACTATACTTTGTCACTCTAGTTTAGACTACAATATAGTCTACAATTGAAAGTTTATATTAGATTCAGACCGTAGTTTATATTACAGTTTAGTATGTTGATTATACTATAGTTTGGCATATAATTGGACTGTAAATTAGACTACAGTTTAGGTCACAATTTAATCCATAGTTAGCACTATAATTAGACTATAGTTTAGACTACATTTTAGACTATGGTTTAATTCTATAGTATAATTCAGACCGTAGTTTATACTATAGTTAAGTATGTAGATTATATTATACTATGATTTATAGTTTGGACTATAAATTAAACTACAGTTTATGTCACAGTTTAATCTATAGTTTTCACTATAATTAGACTATAGTTTAGACTGTGGTTTAAGTCTATAGTAGCTAGACTAAAGTTAAGGCTACAGTTTGTTCTATTGCTTAAATCACACTTTCGTTGCTCTCTTGACTACAGTTTATACTTCAATTTGGTTTTCCGTTCCTTAATCAATCTAAGTCAATCGTGACTAATACTAATTAATTCTCTTTGACTGGTTTTAAAACTATTATTTTTCCGTATGCTGATTCTCACGTGTACAAACTTTTCCCTTTAACTTCTTATTTACCTCAATTAATATCAAAATAATTGCAATTTAAAACCACAGAAATGGAAAAGTATATCACTCTGGCTAATTAACTGAATTGAATTCTCACAAAAATTAAGGTTAAAATGAGCGTAAATGAATTGCATTTAACATTGATTCTTAATGGTATTTTTCTTGTGAAAGAAATTATTGCGTAACTGATAGTAAATCTTAAGACTTGATTGTATTGTAATGTTTAGAGAACTCTATTTAATCGTGCAATAAATAGCAGCAACAGCAGCAGTAAAACATTCAATAAATCAAATAAAACCCAGACAATAGAACGCAATAAGAATAGAAAAAAAAGAAAATGTGAAATGAGGAAGAAGACGATGAAGAGAAGAAACCAAGAACTACAGACAGCATCATAATGTAAATATTATATTCAGTTTTCATGTTCGGAAATAACGTTTCTTTAATGCAAGAAAAATACAAAGATTTTTATTTTATATTTATTTTTTTTTTTTTGTATAAAAACAACAAAAACAAAACGTGTAGCAACTTATAAAGTATTAAGAAGCACTTAAATATTTATAAGTCCTTAGTAATGTTATTATTTTTTGTTTTGTTTCTCCTCCTTATTTCCGATATTTTATTCGGTTAAAGAAATTCCAAAACAGGTGTAATGCGATTTAATATTTTTATTGTTTTAGTTGTGGGGAATTTTATATTAAATTTAAAATATTTATTCATTTTTTTCTGCTTAAATTATCTTTTTTTCATAAAAAAAAAAATTATAAAAAAATACAAAATATTTAAAGGTTTTGCAATCGAGGAAATTTTTACGCACTGGTACTTTAGTGGGTTCTTTTAAAATCGATTTGTCAACAGTTTATGATGCTGCGGGTATTAAAAAATATATTATATATGAAAAACTCTATATGTTTGTTGGTTCTATGTTCTATCTTCTGTATTTACTATTTAATTTAAAGTTTATATTAATCTAATATTGTTTAGATTTGAAATTTTCTTCATTTTCTGAAACTTAGATAGTTTTAGCTATAAATTAAAGACTGTAGTATAAATACATAGTTTATAATATTGTTTGAACTATAGGTTATGATATATTTTGGACTGTAGTTTAGCCAAAAGTTTAGACTATAATTAGTCTATAGTTTAGACTATATTTTAGACAGTATATTACACTATTGTCTAGGCTATAGCTGATACTATAGTTCATGCTAGAATATGGGACTATAGTTTATTCAATAATTTTAATATATATTTAACTACAGTTAGTCTATATTTTACACTATATTTTAATTTAGACTGTATATGTTTTGGCTATAGTCAACATTATTGTTCATGATATAATTTGAACTTCAGTTAAGCCAACATATTACCCTACAGTTAAGATGTGGATTTCGATTAGACTATATAGCCAACAGATTAAACTATGTTAAGTCTATAGTTGAGACTATATTTTAGGTAGTATATTACACTACTGTTAAGACTATAGCTGACACTATAGCTCATGCTATAATATAGTCTATAGTTTATTCAACAATTTAAGCTTTATATTAAACGACAGTTATATATTTATAATCTAGACTATATAACATATAGTTTTGGCTAAAGTCAACATTTTTGTTCATACTAAAGTTTGAACTTTAGTTTAGGTGTGAATTTCAATTATAATTTGGACTGATTTTTGCAATATTTAATATTTAATATATTATAGTTTGGACTTTATTCTTTAATTAGGATTTCAGTTTAGTTTATGGTTTCTACTTAAACTTCAGTTTAGTCTAGAATAAAAACTATGGTTTGGTCTTAAGTAAAGTCTTTAAAGTCTCAAAAAAAATAGTTTAGACTATAGTTTTTTCTATCATTCAGATTTTACTTAGACTGTACTTTGAACCTTAATTTGTACTGTAGTGAGTCCAAAGTTTCAACTATAATTTAGAATCATCAGTTCTTGGTCTTAAAGTTGGGACTGTAATATACGCTATAATTTAAATCATAAAATCAGCCAATCATAAAGTTTTATCTATTTATTTGTGAATTTCAGAAATATTAGAATTTCGAAATATATTTAAACTGAAAAGCTTTTATGTTAAAAAGAGTGAAATTTGTAAATAAATTAAAAAATTTTTTAAAAAATTATTTTTTATTGAAATTTTCATATAAATGTTGTTATTTCGAATGACTCCTTAAATTGATATTCTAAAATATTTTTGATATTGTTTTTCATATCTCTTTCTTGTTATCTCTCTATCTTTCTCTGTGTTTTGTATTTCTTGTCTATTTTTGTATATAAACCCGATATTGTTAAAATGACAACTATTTAATTTCGTTTACCAAAATATTTTCAAAAAATAAAAAAATAATGATAATAAAAAGGTTTTACAAAGTCGTAATGTTTTTAGTCGTAACAAATTAATTGGCAACTTTAAATTGGATATAGCGACTGTGTGGAACCAGAAAGGTAATAACTATATTCACTTGAGCTTAATCATGCACTCATTCGTTCAATTTGATACAAGTCCACACAAATAAAATTATTTTTCAAAATTTTTTATATGAACTTTTTTTCAAAATATTTTGCACCAAAAAAAATTTTAATAAAAAATAATAAGAATCGAATTTTTGAAACGGGTTCTAAAGGTTTTCGTTTTTTACATAAATTGAACTTGAAATAAACTCTATATACCAAAAAATGCTCAGTAATACAAAATTACACTCTTTTCTCGCTCAAGAAATCATAATAAATCGTTTTGTATATTATGAAAGAATATTAAAAATATATTTAACTACTTTTTGTTGTAAATAGTTGTAACACAAATAATATTGTTGCAGCACAATCATAATATATTGATATATTAAATTGTTTTTATATGCGTAACACTAAGAATGAATCATTTGGAAGCCTATGAAGTTGTTATATTCCTGGTTCTCATACATTCTCTGTGTTTTGTCTGTTATTTGGATTTATAATAAAATAAGTTTTAAAATAAACTATTTAAGTTTAAAACATATAAAAAATAAAAAAAATATGATATAAAATATTTTCGTGATTTTTATGGAACGATTATTCCAAATTTTGATTGAGTGATTTCTATTTGTATAAATTTCATACTTTTTTTTTGGAATTTGAACTATAAAGTGATATTCGGAAATGGTCGGAGAGAAGCTATTAAAATTTTTATATTAGCAACTTTTTTTCAAATATTTTAAAAAAAATTAAAAAAAAAATAATAGAATATAAACGGTTTCAAAAGTTTTAGAGAATCTTATGCATACACTATATACCTTATTATAATCTTATGATCAGCAAAACAAAATTACACTCTTTTCTCGCTCACAGAGAATAAAATAAGATCGTTTTGTGATGATTAATAAAAGGAAGCATAATATGCTACTAAAATATTATATTGTCACATTGACTTTGTTGACTTAATATAGTTGTAACACAACCATAATATTGTTGCAGCACAATCATAATATATTGATATATTAACATTGTTTTTATGTGCGTAGCACTAAGAATGAATCATTTGGAAGCCTATGAAGTTGTTATATTCCTGGTTCTCATACATTTCTGAACTAAACAGTTATTTGTCTGAAACCATCAATTTGGATTTAATAATAAAATAAGTTTTAAAAAGATATTTGGGATTTTATTCTACACACATATAATACAAATTATGAAACGATCTTTGTAAAATATGATTAAACAGTTATTTATCTGAAACCATCAATTTGGATTTAATAATAAAATAAGTTTTAAAAAGATATCTGGTATTTTACCCTACACACATATAATACAAATTATGAAACGACCCTTGTAAAATATGATTTCGTGATTTCAGTTATGAACGATTATTCCAAATTTTGATTGAGTGATTTCTATTTGTATAAATTTCATACTTTTTTTTGGAGATTCATGAACTATAAAGTGATATTCGGAAGATGGTCGGAGAGAGAGCTATGGTCATTAAATGACTTATTATATTAGCAAGCCTTTTTCCAAAATTAATAAAATATCTTCATATAAGTGAGGTTTATGGGCTTAAACCCTATTCCGAGAGGAAACTTGTATGAGAACTACTTGAATATTATATGTACCAGACTTGTGCAATATATTCATGACAGCCAGGAGGACAGACAGATACCGTTAAACGGATTTAGAAAGTCATTTTGAGTCAATTGGTAAATCGATATATATATATATGTAACACTAACACTAACTTCAGTAAAAATGCATAACATTGCAACTTTCCTAATTATTTATTAAAAATTATTGAAATCGGATCAGCGGGAAATTCGATATATACTTATTATTTAATTCCATTTTTTGTTTGAATTTAGAGATGGTTTCAGATATCGGTCAATAACTAATATTGAGCTTCGATAATTGGTTTTTTATATAAGAGTGTAAATTATTGATATATAAATAGGCAGATGGACAGGCATACATATGTACATAGAATAACATAATTTTCATTATTTCTTTTCTGCGATAATCTAGTGTCACTCATTCAATTTTTTATTCATTCTGTCTCAAATTTTATATTCTTCGAAGAGAAATAGTAAATTAAATTATATATCAAATTTGGATTATCTTAAAATTATTTTCTAAACATTAAAGTCCCTCATATAAAATAGAATTTTCTTCTTTTTTACTTTTATTACATTTTTAATTACATTACATTTTAATTTTTCTCTTCAAATAAAGAATCTTCCAATTTTCTCTTTTTTTTCTATAGCAAAATCTTTCTCTAACGCACTTTCTCTTAAGCCTCTTGCCCTCAGCATGTATTCTACATATTTAAGCATGATCTTTTAAACCCATTAATATTCCTATAAAGTATCATTATAATAATCAATATTTCTCTTATAAAACAGATCATCAATTTTATCATAAATGGGCCTTACTAACGGATCCCGATGATTTTTATAGTGGTCCCAAGGGTTATTTAAAATGTGATATTGGTATCATTGGCAAAGGTGATACCGTTAAAGTGCCACAGAAATCTGAAAAAGATCCCGATGACATCGAAGCGTAAGTTTATTTTTTATTTTTTAAAAATTAATAATATAAAATAATTATGGACCTCTTTAAAGTAACCTGTTATTACCGGATGGTGTACCTATTGAAAGACAACGAGCTAAATTTATAGTAAAAATTTATAGAGCTGATGGTTTGCCTCGTATGAATTCTTCAATAATGGCGAATGTTAAGAAGGCTTTAACAGGGGAATCTAAAGATTTAGTCAGTCCTTATGTGCAAGTCTCCTTTGCGGGTCTGTCAGGCAAAACTACAGTAAAGAAAAATGCTTATGCTCCGGTATGGAATGAACAATTGGTATTTACCGAAATGTTTCCTCCGCTATGTCAAAGGATAAAGGTAAGATTCTTTCATTAAATATTATGGAAAACTGTTCCTCTGATTTTTAATTTTTTCTACTAGATCCAACTTAGAGATGCCGATCCCATGAAACCTTCCATTATAGGCACTCATTATATAGATTTAAAACAAATTTCCAATGATGGTGAAAAGGGTTTTCTACCCACATTTGGGCCTTCCTTTATCCACCTCTATGGTTCCACTCGTGACTATACCATTTTAGATCAACATTCTAATTTAAATACCGGTTTGGGAGAGGGCGTAAGCTACAGAGCCCGTTTGCTTATTGCAATACGCACTGAAATTACCGATAACATCGAAATAACCACCGAAAAAAATGTTGAACTTGAACCCACCCAATTGATATCTGAATCCTCCTATTCACGCAATGAGGAGTTCTTTTTGTTTGGCTCTATTGTGGAGGCCTCCATGATTGATAAGAAAATAAGTGATAAAACGGTATTCTTTGAATTGAGTATGGGAAATGCTGGTAATTCTATAGATGGTCATAATGAGAGTTTTTCGACGGCTTTGGAAGATGGGGAAGATGGTTGCCTGTTGGAGACAGTGGACACAACATCATTTAGTAGTACAACAAATGCTTGTAAACCAATAACACATGATAAATGTCATTATTATTTACCGTATTGGGATTATAAACCTTGTATGGATGTAAGATGTACTTTACCGGATATGAGGAGAAGGATGTATAACAGTAATATGTTATCGAAAATGGCAGAGAAGTTTGTGAGTATATATAATGGAATAGAGAAAATTGCAATTTTAAACTGTAGCCAATGATGTCATATCATTTTTATTTGCGTCATTTTTACTCAAAAATGGGGAGGTTACTCATCTTAATTGCCTGAGAAGTTTTTAACATAAAATTTCAGTCAGACAATATTTTAAACTCCAGTTAAGATTTTATCGAAAAAAGCAAGAGTTGAATTCAAACCAAGATTTAAGCAGATCCGGAACTCAAATTATATCCGGAACCTATTTCTTTACTTTTAACCCATGAATGTCAGTTATCATGTTTAATATCAGAGAATTTAATATCTTGTTAAACTGATTAAAATGTGGAACCACCAAAAAGTGCGTACCACTTTTGGTCCTACAAAAAGTTTACCAAAAATTCAAAGGTCTACCGTCAAATGATTTCCAATGTTATTAAATAGTACCGCGAGTACTTGTCCGTAGCATTTTCAAAAGAGTCCCGAACATATCGGGTAGGAAAGCAGAGTGCTTAGCGCAGTACGTGAACTAATTGGTACGAAAAGTTAAAGCTATTGCAGGTCTTTAAACATGCAACTCTCAAGAAATTCTTAACAGGATCGCTGCTAAAAATTAAGAGGCCAAAAACAGATTTTATATAAATAATACTTTTGCTGGATAATGAATGACGAAACCTTTGCTCTGGAAGATTTTTCGCAACTTCCTGATTAAAAATTTAATGTTGCTGAGTATTAATTTTATTAAAGAATTAGAATTTTATTGAATATTGAATTAATTAAAATAATAAAAATTATAAATTTATACATCACTTTTTAGGAGGATGGTTTAAATGAGACCAAACGTCTTCTAGAGGATGAAGATTCTAGAGCAGAAGTACGTTTGAGACAAATTTTAGAAGATCTAGCTTCCGCCTGTTTACGCTATCAAACCATAACAAAAACAAATGCCATGAGTGCTGGTAGTGGTAAAACCAAACTAGACAAAGAGCGCATGAAATTATGTCTAAGAGAGATAGTGAGAACATAACCTAACTTGTTTCTCATATATAAAACTTCTTCAATATTACAGGAGAGTTTAGGAAATTTGGCCCGTAACCTAAGAGCTTTAGTAACACGCAGTACTCTCAATGAACGTTTCAAACAGGCCCAGGGTTATATGCAGAAATTAAAATTCCTCATCGATGATGTAGGTTTCCTCTGAAATATTTTTCGTCCATCATTTATTGATGGCTGCAATCTATTTCGTTTGGAGGTTTATTTCTGGAGGTCTAAAGGGTAAAACGGGTGACATCTCATGTCAGGTGGATAACTAAACCTCGTATATGAGTCGAGTGTGTTGAGGAAGTCTATTTTAGAGTTCGATATATTATACAAAATGCCAAAAAGAATCCCAATTTTCCTAATATGTTAAAATCTATTGAACTCGAATTACCATTGGAAGAAACTTATGCTCCTCCCATAACCATAAGATGTGTCGACTGTCGTTCTTTTGGTCGCTACACTTTGGTGGGTACTCATCAAATAACCTCTATACATCGTTATTTGTACAAGCCTCCACCCAAAGAAGATATTACAAAATATAAAACTATTGGGGGACAGATTATTCTGTCAGCTCCTTTCAATGAAGAAAGTCTTCATAATCTAGTGGATGGTTATGGTATGCAGCCCATGATGGATTCCTTACAACAGGCCAGTATGAAAGATTTCTATGGTAATCGAAGATCATCATGTGATCAGTTCACTTTATATGGTGCAGCTTGTGTAACGAAAATGTAAGTGAAGATAAGTCATCTTAATGACTCCTTAATGGAACTCCTTAATTTATCTGTTTCCAGGGTAAAAAAACAAAATTCCAAGAAGAAAACCTCACGCCGAGGCAGCAATAAAGAAAATCATCTGGTTCAAGCACAAGATTCTGATGATGAATTAAGTCGTGATTGGTGGACTAAATATTTTTGGTCCTATGAACGGCTCATTGACAATGCCAAAGCTGAGAAAGCTCTCAATCAAACAGACAAATTTTTAACACCTCCCACAACCCAAACAACTCACAGCTCCAATAAACTGGGTGCAAAAGGTGCTAAATTAGTACAAAAATTAAGCCCCAAAGCTATGACAGCTTTGGGACGCCATAAACAGGATTTCAATAACGCGTCACAGGTGACAAAATCCAAACCCATCAGTAGCACAACTGCATTATGTCAGGTAAGTGATCAAACGAATTCGTCATCTAAGCGAATTCGTAGTGTGGCACGTCGTGCTCCTCACTTTCAGATCTATCCCAACGAATTGGAAGCACAACCAGAATTCAATAATTTCCGTGAATGGCTGCAATCCTTCGCTTTGTATAGAGGCAAGAAAACTGGAGATTCCACAGAAGATGAAAATCGTACCGTGGGCTTTTTCAAAGGGACCATAAAAGTTTATCGCCTACCACCACCCAAGGGTGTAGATTATCCTATACCCAATTTGCCAGCCAATGAGCCCATACATGTTTTAGTCAGAATCTATATAATTAAGGCCACCGATTTACATCCCATGGATTTAAATGGTAAAGCTGATCCATATGTGGTTTTGCATTTGGGTAGTAAACGGATCTCCGATAAAGAAAACTATGTTAGTAAGCAGTTGAATCCTGTATTTGGTAAATGTTTCGAAATAGAGGCTACTTTTCCTCAAGACTCAATGTTAACGGTACAAATATTCGATTGGGATTTAGTGGGTTCAGACGATTTGATTGGAGAGACACGTATAGATTTGGAAAATCGTTTCTATAGCAAACATCGAGCCACTTGCGGTTTGGCCTTGAGATATGAAGAGTAAGTTTTTCTCCTCCAAACCTAATTTATACTTATAATTATTTTGTCTTTCAGTTGCGGTTACAACCAGTGGCGTGATCCCATGAAACCCACTCAAATCCTATCGAAATTATGCAAAGAAAATAAACTAGACACTCCCCACTATTTTCAAGATCGCGTGGCTATTGGCAAGTACTGTATGACCTTCTCCGATGAGGAGGTTATAGCCTGGAATGGTCCCAGTACTTGCCGTAACCGCGATGAACATTTAGCTTTAGCTTGTCTTCACCGTTGGAGTGAAATACCCAATGTGGGTTGTAAGGTAACATTTTCTTCGTGGTTATGATCATTTCTTTTTTTCGATACGAGGATAGATTGTTAATTAACTAATTAAGCCTGTTTTAAAAGGCTCTTTTTTCCTTCTGTGTATAATTTAATTTTATAACTTTGTAAACAAAGATTAAGTGAAAGGAACCATTCCACTTTGTATGCAGAGTTTATCTATTTCCACTTTTTATTTTGATTTCTAAGATAAAAAAATATTTTTGCAAAAGTTTTCTATTTAGAAATTTTATAAAAATTATTTTTTTTTTAATTATCTTAAACAAAGTTCTCTTTTAAAAATTTAGAAGAATTTTTCTCTTCTGAAAGTTTCTTTAATAATTTTTCTCTTCCAAAAAATATTTTGAGATTTTTTCTCTTTAGTAAAAACGTTCCTCTTTTAAAAAATTTTTAAAGAGTGTTCTCTCTTAAGAAATATTTAAAACATCTTCTTTTATTTAAAAAAATATATAAAGATATTTTCCTTTTGGAACAATTCTTAAGCATTTTTTTCTTTGAAAAATTTTTGAGGAATTTCTCTCCTTTGAAATTTAAAAAAAGCTCTCTTATTTAACATTCTTCAAAGATTTTTTCTCTTTTAAGAAAATATTTTTAAAATATGAGTCCTTTTAGATTTATTTAAAGTTATTTTCTAAATTTTTTAAAATTTTTTTAAGGATCTTAAAAAATACTTTTTAATATAAAAGTTTTTTATTTTGAAAATTTTATTAAAATAATTCTCTTTTGAAAAAATTCTAATATTTCTGTTTAAAAATTAATTTAAACAATTTTTCTCTTTAAAATCCAATTTTAAGAATTTTTCTCTTATAAAAAAACTCTAAAGAATTTTCTCCTCAGGAAAAATGTTTAAGAATTTTTATATTTTGCAAAATATTATGAGAACTTTTCTTTTTAGAAAAATATTTTAAGAATTTTTCTCCTTAAAAATTTATTCTTTTGCCTAAATATTTAAAACAAAAAATATATAATTTTTTTTTAAATCCTTTTTGAATTATTTGAAAAGTTCTCTTTTAAAAATTTTTTGTTTTTAAAGAATATTTAAAAAAATGCACCTTTTTAAAATCCTTTGGAAAGAATTTTTCTCTTTTTCTAAATTTTTGAGGAATTTTCAGAAAATTTTAATTTTACCGAAAAATTTCGAAAAAGAATTTTTTAGAAATTGTCTTTTTTATAAAACTAATAAAATCTCTTTTTTAGAAAATTAATGAAAAAATCTCTTTTGATATAGAAAAATTCTCTCTTCCCTCCTTAAGAAATTTTTCAAAAATTGTCTCATCTTTAAAAAAAAAAAAACACTTCAAGAATTTTATCCACTTTATAAAATTTTCAAGAATTATTTCTTCCTTAAGAATTTCTCTAAAAAATTTTCAATAATATTTTCTTTTATAGAAAATCCTCAAGAATATTCTCTTTTTTAGACAATTTTCAATAATTATCTGTCCTTTAAAAAAGTTTTAAGAATTTTCTTTTCTTTAAGGAACTTTTTTGAAATCTTCTCTTTTTTATAAAATTTTCAAATTTTTTTCTTTCTAAGAAAGCTTTCAAAAAATTTATCTTCTTTAAAAATATTGAAGAATTTTATCTACTTTAAAAAATATTCTTTAAAAAAATTCTCTAGAAAATTTTCAATAATTTTTTCTCCTTTAAAAACAGTTTCAAGAATATTTTCTTTTAGAAAATTATCACAATTTCTCTCTTATTTATATTTTATAATTAATTAATAATAATATTTGTTTTTAATTTTCCCTCCCGTTTTTTATAATTATTCCCATCATCATTATTTTCAAGTTAATTATCAAACTATTCTCGTACATCAATGTTCTGCATATCGATGTTTTTTCTTCTCTTCTCTATTTAACTTTTTTCTATTTTTTAACTATCTCTTTGAAAAAAAAATTAACCGAGATATTGATGGATGTTTTAAGGATTTTTTTCTAAAACTTTAATACTTTTTTAAATGTTTTTTTCTCAAATCAATATTTGTCAAAAACAAAATCGAAAATTACAATTTTTAATTTTAAATATTCGAAAAAAATATTTCAAGATTGTACCAGAACATATTGAAAGTCGTCCGCTTTATAATCCCGATAAACCGGGTATTGAGCAAGGAAAAATCGAAATGTGGGTGGATATGTTTCCCATGGATATGCCTTTACCGGGACCAGCTGTTGACATTTCGCCGCGTAAGCCTAAAGCTTATGAATTGCGTGTCATTATCTGGAATACCGATGATGTGGTGCTGGAGGATGATGCCTTCTTTACGGGTGAAAAAATGTCTGATATTTATGTTAAGGGGTAAGTTTATTCATAATTTTGAAAAAGCGCTTATAAAGAAATTATTTTACTTAATAATTCTAGTTGGCTTAAAGGTCCTCAAGATTGTCAATCGACCGATATTCATTATCGCTCTTTAACGGGGGAGGGAAATTTCAATTGGCGTTTCATTTATCCCTTTGAATATTTGGCAGCTGAGGAGAGAATAGTGTTATCCAGAAGAGAGTCTTTATTTAGTTGGGATGAGACAGAAGTGAAAATACCAGCCCGTTTAGAGTTACAAGTGTGGGATGCCGATCATTTTTCGGCAGATGATTTTTTGGGTGAGGAAATAACTCCTTTAAAAATTAGAAATACAAAAAATTATCTTATCAAAATTTTAGGTGCGATTTCTTTTGATTTAAATCGTTTTCCTCGTGGTGCAAAATCTTCGAAATTGTGTACTTTGGATATGTTGAAAACCGATAATGTGCCCACTGTAAATATTTTCAAACAAAAACGTGTTCGAGGTTGGTGGCCATTTTATATTAAAAACAAAACGAAGAAATGGAGTTGACTGGTAAAGTAGAAGCAGAATTTCATTTGTTGTCCAAAGAAGAAGCTGAACAGAATCCTGCCGGTCATGGACGTAATGAACCCGATCCATTAGAGAAACCAAAGTAGGTTTATTTTGAAAATAGGAAGAAGAATTTTCTTGAAGAAATTTCTCTTCAGAAAATTTCTTTAAGTAATTTCTCTTCAGAAAATTTCGTAAAGAAATTTCTCTTCAGAAAATTTCGTAAAGAAATTTCTCTTCAGAAAATTTCGTAAAGAAATTTCTCTTCAGAAACTTTCTTAAAGAAATTTCTCTTCAGAAAATTTCTTCAAAAAATTTCTCTTCAGAAAATTTCTTAAAGCAATTTCTTTTCAGAAAATTTATTGAAGAAATTTCTTTTCAGAAAATTATTGAATAAATTTCTTTTCAGGAAATTATTGAAGAATTTCTTTTCAGAAATTTTGAAGAAATTTCTCTTCAGAAAATTTCTTAAAGAAATTTCTCTTCAGAAAATTTCTTAAAGAAATTTCTCTTCAGAAAATTTCTTAAAGAAATTTCTCTTCAGAAAATTTCTTAAAGAAATTTCTCTTTAGAAAATTTCTTAAAGAAATTTCTCTTTAGAAAATTTCTTAAAGAAATTTCTCTTTAGAAAATTTCTTAAAGAAATTTCTCTTTAGAAAATTTCTTAAAGAAATTTTCTCTTTAGAAAATTTCTTAAAGAAATTCTCTTTAGAAAATTTCTTAAAGAAATTTCTCTTTAGAAAATTTCTTAAAGAAATTTCTCTTTAGAAAATTTCTTAAAGAAATTTCTCTTAGAAAATTCTTAAAGAAATTTCTCTTTAGAAAATTTCTTAAAGAAATTTCTCTTCAGAAAATTTCTTAAAGAAATTTCTCTTTAGAAATTTCTTAAAGAAATTTCTCTTTAGATATTTCTTAAAGAAATTTCTCTTTAGAAAATTTCTTAAAGAAATTTCTCTTTAGAAAATTTCTTAAAGAAATTTCTCTTTAGAAAATTTCTTAAAGAAATTTCTCTTTAGAAAATTTCTTAAAGAAATTTCTCTTTAGAAAATTTCTTAAAGAAATTTCTCTTTAGAAAATTTCTTAAAGAAATTTCTCTTTAGAAAATTTCTTAAAGAAATTTCTCTTTAGAAAATTCTTAAAGAAGATTTCACTTTAGAAAATTTCTTTAAAGCAAATTTCTCTTTAGGAAAATTTTCTTAAAGAAATTTCTCTTTAGAAAATTTTCTAAAGAAATTTCTTCTTAGAAAATTTCTTAAAGAAATTTCTCTTTTAGAAATTTTCTTAAAGAAATTTCTTTTTAGAAAATTTCTTAAGAAATTTCTCTTTAGAAAATTTCTTAAAAAAAAATTCTCTTAGAAGAATTTCTTAAAAAAATTTCTCTTAGAAAATTTCTTAAAAATTCTCTTAAAAATTTCTTAATAAATTTCTCTTTAGAAATTTCTTAAAAAATTCTCTTAGAAAATTTTCTCTTTAGAAAAATTTCTTAAAAAATTTCTCTTAGAAAATTCTAGAAATTTCTCTTTAGGAAATTTTTAAAGAAATTTCTCTTTAAAAAATTTCTTAAAGAAGTTTCTCTTTAGAAATTTTTTAAAGAAATTCTCTTTAGAAAATTTCTTAAAGAAGTTTCTTTTCAGTTTCTTTTTAAGAATATTCTCTTTTTTTAGAAATTTTCAAAAAAATTTCTTTCTTAGAAAATTTCAAATAATTTTCTCTACTTTAGAAATTTTTAAAGAATTTGTTCTTCTTTAGAAAGTTTCAAAGAATTTTCTCTTTATAGAAAAATTTCAAAGAATTTTCTCTTTATAGAAAATTTCAAAGAATTTTTTCTCTTAAGAAAATTTATTAAATTTTTGCTATTTCGAACATTTTGAGAAAATACATGTTTCTCCTTTGAGGAATTTTGAAAGAATTTTTTCCATTAAGAACATTTTCAACTATACAAATTTACAAGTTTTCTTTTATTTTTTCAGTCGTCCAGATGCTTCGTTTATGTGGTTTGTGAATCCTTTAAAATCTATACGCTATATAGTCTGGCACAATTACAAATGGGCCATACTCAAGGCATTACTCTTGTGTGCCATTGCTCTCTTCTTTGTGCTCTTCGTTTATTCTGTACCTGGTTATTCGGTGAAAAAGATATTGGGTGCTTAAATCATTAACTAATAAAACAAAAATGAAAATAATTTATTTAGAAAAAAAACCCAACACAGGAAATATAAAAATATGAGCTTTAATAGGAGCTACTAAAAATATATTACTCAAGGTTTAACTTATATTAAATTTACTTAATTAATTAAAGCAACTAATTAGGCTTAATGTTTTTATTAATATTAGAAAAGCAAATATAGAATTCCTTGTATTTTGTAAAGGACATTAATTAGTTTTAGTTTTTCTTCCTTTTATTTTAAACACATATCACCATAAAGAGATAAATATATCATGTAAAGGTAAAATAAGGTAAAACAAATATAAAAAAGGTTTTATTGCAAATATAAAGAAAACTAGAGGGTTGTACCTGATTTTATTGGTAGTTGGTGAAAACAAGAGAGATATTTATTTATTTTTTATTTTTCTAAAATATAAGAAAATTTCTTTCAGTGTTTTATGAATATTGTAGTTAGTATGTTTTAGGGAAATAAAATCAAGGTTTTCAGGGTACTTTCTACTAGTGATTGGAACAAAAAGTGCAAATAATATATGTGTATAAAGTTATAAATTTTATATAAATTTTCTAAAAATACTAAAACTATTTAAATGCTCAAATAAATATTTTTCTATGCAAAAAAGAACTATAAATAATAATATGAATTATAAAGGCAATAAACCGAAATTGGTGTTGGAAAAAAGTTTCAAAAATCAACAAGACTGGAAAATCGGGCAAAATACAAAGAATAATTTAAAGAATTTTTTCTTAAGACAAAATCATAAAGCAAAAAAAAATAACGTTTTTTTATAAAATTCTCAATTTTTATTTCTTATACCCTACACCACCGAAGATGTTTGGGGTATTATGCTGATGTTTGTAACATTTAGAAAAATGATGTTACACCCACCTTTAAGTATACCGTTATACTCAGAATCGCTTTCTGTCCGTCAGTCTACAGGTCGCAATTTTTTATTTTTTTAGCAAATTTCTCAAAGAATTTTCTCTTGAAGAAATTTCTTAAACAATATTTTTTTTTATAAAGAATTTTTCCTTAAAAAATTCTTAAAGAATTTCTTCTTTAAGAAATAATGTTTTTTAAAGAATTTTTCTTAAAAAAATTATTAAAGATTTCTCTTTAAATAAATTTAAAATATTTTTCTTTAAAATTTTTATAGAAATTTTTTATTAATTTTTAAGCTTTTTTCTTTTTACAAAAATTTTTAAAAATCTCTAAGAAATTGTTTTACAAAAATTTTGTCTATAGAAAATTTTCAAAAATTTAGTCCATAGAAAGTTTTTAAAGAATTTTCTCTTTAAATATTTTAAAACATTTTCTCTTTAGAATAAGAAAAAATTCTCTTCAAAAATGTCCTAAAGAATTTCTTAAACAATTTAAATTATTTAAAAAAATTATAATGAATTTTACATTGGAAAATTTCTTAAAGTATTTTTTCTTTAAAAAAAATCTTTTTTTTAAGATTTTTTTCTTAAAAACAATTTTTTAAAAATTTCTCTTTAAATAAATTTACAATATTTTTCTTTAGAATTTTTTTAGGAATCTTTTCTAAATTTTCTCAGCTTTTTTCTTTTTACAAAAATTAAAGAAAAATCTTGTTTCTCTTAAGAAATTGTTAAAAAAAATTCTCTTTAAAGTTTTTGAAATAATTTCCTCTTAACGATTTTTCTCTTAGAGAAAAGGTCAGTTTTCTAGTCTTGTTGGTTCTTGATTAAATAATTTGAAAAACAATTATTTTTTATAAAAATTAAAATTCCTAATAAATTACTGGAAAATAATTATAATTTCACTTGAATTGAAAACACTTATTTACAACATTTTTTTAATAAAAATCAAAATTTCAAATTATTAAAGAAAAATCAAACTGAAGTCTCTCCCCTAAAGAAACACAAACAATGTATAGTAAAACAATCAATTTTTAAAAAAATTACTCTTAAAAGTTGTATTTTACAATTATTGAATTCATTTTTCTAAAATCAATTTTCAAAAAAAAACAGAACTCAAAATTGTTGTGCCACTTTAATTATTGCAAAATTTAAAATTCAATTTTATTATTTAACATTTAAAACTTCCAAATTGTTAATAAACTATAAAATAATAATAAATAAAATTAGAAAAGTAAAAATTTGCTCAAAAATATTTCATTTAATTAAAAAATCTTTAAATTTAAAATTATTAGTGTAAAATATTTAAAACTTTATTATTGACACAAACAAATGAAAATAATTAATTTATAATTACTGTTGTTATTTATTTCAATTAAAAGTTTAATTATTAAAATTAAAATAAAAAAACTTTCGAAGAAAAAATATTTAAGAAAGAGTTTTATTACACATTTCCATCGATAATATTAGATATTTCTACACATATTTAAATATGTATTTTCTGCACTCTCAATTATTGAACCATCATGATTGAATTTGACTCCCCGCCACTTGCACCCACTAACAACTTGTGCTTTACCTCAGAACTCTTCATATAAAATTTCATTAAAAAATATTCAATTGTACCAAAGTTACAGCATTATTTAGAAAAGTTTTGGAAACACTGCACATTAAGATAAAGCAAAAACTGCAGGCATCCATCAGCAAATGTTTCAGAATAATATGCAGGATATTGTAGCCTTATAACTTCAACAACATGGATCCCTGGAAATCTTGCTAACAAGGAACATAAAATATCAAAAAAAAAATAAAAAATAAAAAACCTGAGATGGATTGTTTCCACAATCAGAAAAACCACCTGATAGTAAGACAAGGGTGGCATTTTAGTGTGAACCTCAACCTCAAAGAAACTTAGTCAGCCAAAGAATACCCGGTAGCAATCAACCCATGAATATTTAAAAAAAAATACAGCAAAACAATTTTTATTGAATGAAAATAATATTTTAAAGTTTAATTGACAATCATATTGTCAAAGTTCATTGCGGTTTCAGTTAAATATGTCCACCATTGGAGTCGTTTACCAGCTAGTTGTGTAACAAACATTTTATGGTTAACAACCGAAATATGTCATCTTACATAACCGTAATATAGTTGTGACACAAATATCACTTATGTTAGTTCATTTTAAAAGTGGTCGGGCAATCATAACAGTTAACCATAATATGTTTAGAATAATTGTCTCCTGAGAACTGAGTGCGTATGTTAACCCCCCAAGGGGGACTCACAGGGATTAAAAAACAACAAGTCTCAAGGGAGACAAATATCAAAGGGCTGATGAAGTTTCTCCTAAGCTTTTGAAAAGTGATTTGCAAAGAAGCTCGGTTTTTATATTGCAAACACTTAGTTCATTTTAGGATTACGAGAAAATGTTCTAATCCAAGTAACTATAATTAATTGATCGAAGCCATGTCGTTACTCTACTGTATTCAGTATTGTTAACCTAGATAATTGCCAGAATAGTGACCCATAGTATAACTAAAATTTTAAGTTGCCAACAGACTGAATTTAATGGCACGATTGACCATATAAATAACTTACATTTCTTAGTGGTGTAATCTGTCTTTGGTCACCGTGTCTGTGCTTTATTAACTTTGACAGATTGAACCACAACGATTTGTGTTCATTATTAAGTAAAAACTCTCTCGAACTTATTCGATTTTTAAAAAGCTTCGAACGTACGATATAAAATCTTCAAATATGTTTCCGCAGCAGGTTTGAGGATTAATAAATGATCGGGTGATGTAAAATTTCAAAATGTCAACAAATACTGTTATCTTCAGAGCATAATATCATGAATGGCTAGCGTTTGCGAAAGCAAATTTCAAACTTGCATTCGCTCGATTTGATATTTGTATAACCTACACCACCATAGGTGTTTAGGTGTTGATGTTGTAACATATATAAAAGTGGTGTTTTATACATTTTTAAGTACTCGAATCAATTTCTAAATCGATTTAACGATGAACGTCCAAATGTCTGACCGACTGACTGCCCATTTAAACATTATGAGCACTCTACTGAAATCAGTTTTAGAGATATCTTTATGAAATTCGTAATATTTAATTATTTTTGACTTAGAACGAAACTATATTAAACTTTACTAGAATCGGTCCATAATTTTCAATGGGCCTCATATTATCTCATGTCCAAAAATCACATTATATTTTTCTGATTTATGAAAGCATTTGTAATAAGTGTTAATACGCATATCATAAAATCAAACTCTACGAGGGTCAGTTTATAATTTTTAATTCTTGTGACAAAACAAAACTAAAACTAAAGCGAATTTATGATACATAATGCTTTAATTACTGCTTACAATTTTCTCCAACACCGTGCTATAACCAACGTTCTCAAACCCGATCGAGCAAAATCGCTTTTATTGGTATTAATTAGATTTTGTACTAATTTCATTCTTTTCAATAACGCTTTTATGATTGCGATCAGAAATGAATTTCAAAATATGTAACCGATCGAAATGTATTTCATTAACTTTGACAACATTTGTGGTTCGCAAGTAGACCATGGAGCCATGCTGAAGAGTATTATAAAATCGATTTTAAAAGATTTCTACACTTTAACTGTTGAATTATTTATAGTTCTAACATTAACCTTCTTATTCTAGTTCAACAATTTTATATATCCCTATATCGGATAATCGGACTAATCCATTTAATTTCTCCACGACCCCAACGAAATAAAACAGTCTTCTTCATCTTTCAATTATTGACTTTTTCATTGTTTCTTGCAACAATTTACATGTTTTTATTTACATCGCTTTCATGTTATTTCTTTGTCATGGTATAAAATAAATTAATCAATTTTACTTAAAATCTACTTTTTGGCACTGAACTTTTTTTCTTTAACACTTAAATGTTAAAAAAGACATTAAATAAAAATAACTTAAATTAATTTCACTATAAATAGAAAATAAAATACGTTTAAAATCTAAATAACAATTAAAATTCAATACTTTCTTAAAACAACACTTTTTTTGCTTCTTTCAACACTACAAATGGGTCGATTCGACTTTACGCCTCAATTGCAATAAACGTAAACGTTCTTTACCGGGAAAGAAATTACGTTTAGGTAAATTTAATCCCCTCTTGGCCATGCGAATGGTAAAATCGGGCAGTAAACAGGCCACAATGGTGACTATACAAAATAGCCAAACAGGAATGGAACTCAAAAGCTTATTATAGGCCCAGTAGATGTCGGTGTCATAGTGGCTACAAAAAGAGCATAAATAAGAAAAAAAATAACTAAATAAAATCATAAAACAAAATTAATACTCACAAATCAATAACATTATAGATAACAGTGGTTATCATGAAAGCTAATATGGAACCAATAATGGTGACTATATACCAATAACTCAGATATTTGGATTCTAGCCATAATTTCAGATTTCCCACTATCACCACCAGCTGTATGAGTAAAGTACCAAAACAAGAAAACTCCGCCGTTTGTCCCACATTTAATATAACATCATTTGTGGAGAAAACACAGAAGGCAAAATAGAAACAGATCAGGGAATGATAAATCGCATAAAGGGTCCATAGCAGAAAGAAACGCCAATGTAATTGTTTGTTATTGGTATTTTTCGTATAAAGTTCCGGATCCCTAGAAAATACAAAATTTTTAAAACCAAAATAACAATCTCTATAAAGATGTTCTTACTTCATCAAGGTCTCCTCCGTATAGGTTTTCTCCGTCAATGATATAAAGAAAATCGGCAGCGAAGTATATATCACATTATAAAGAGTCAAAAACAAAGAATCGTATACTGAAGATGACGAGAACAGTGTATGAAATTGGAATAGGAACATAATACCCATAAAGAATATGTTTTTGTAGAAAAAGTACAAAACCAATAGAGACAACCGAGTCGTATGATAATGACCATGAACCAGCAAGAGTCTTTTAAGCATACAAAATTTGGCAAAAGCGAAATCTGCACAACGGGCAGCCTGACGACCCTCTTTACCCATAATGCCAATGCCCACATGAGCCTCTTGAATCATACTAACATCATTGGCACCATCACCTATAGCTGCAGTATTATAATTCTGTGGCGAGGTCTTCATTAAAGACACTACTTCACTTTTTTGTAATGGACTTAAACGGCAACATAATACGGCAGTACATTTAATAGCTACATCTCGAAATTCGGTGGGTGTTTCTGATAAAGCTACCGCCAAACTTTTGCCATCGATTAACAGAGCACACTCACGACCCATACCAAAAATAATTTCCCGATCAAGAGAATTTAAATGTGTTAACATATCTTCCTTGCGCGAGCATTCAATGATGAAGTATTTAAAAGCATTCTGGGGTATATGACCACAGGAGAGAGCTATGTTCAGGGCGGTTTCTACTTTATCACCTGTTAGGACCCAGATTTTTATACCAGCTTTTTGTAGTGAAATTAAAGTGTCAGCAACTTCATCTTGCAAAGCATCTTCTACTGCAGTAGCGCCCAACAAGTCAAGATCTGGAAGAAATACAAAATTTTATTTTGGGTTGAATTAGAACCGGAATTTGAGCGTAAACTAGAACCTGATTCAGAACATGAATTAGAATTTAAACTAGAACATAAACTAAAATCTTAAGAAGAATCTCAACTAGCATCTCAACTTAAACCTAAATTAAAATCTGAACTAGACTCTGAACAATATCTGAAATAATTATTTATATTGCTTCACTTACTACTCTCAATTTTCGAATAACACTTTTCGCTCAACTCCTTACGATTCTCCAACGAACTATTTGCTTCATTTAGTTGCACTAAAAATTGTCTGTACTCTTCATCATCAATTTTTCTTCTTGCTATAGCCAACGTTCTCAAACCCGATCGGGCAAAATCACTTATGTGAGTATTAGTGATGGCCACCAGATCTGCTGAGTTATTGCTGCACAAAGGAAAGACATAACTTTCAGCACCTTTTGTATAAATCCATTTTGTACCATTTTCGTCCTTTACGATAACACTCATACGTTTACGATCAGAAGTGAATTCCAGAACATGTAAACGATCAAAATGTATTTCATTGACTTTGCCCACACTAAATGGACGCGAGTAGTCCATATGGGGTGGTGTAACACGTATTTTTAATACTTCATCATCATCACCCATATATACTAAACCCAGATGGGCACAAGCCTCCACGAGAGCCTTTTCGTCAGGACTAGAAGCCTGATAATCTAAAGTGCTGTAGAGATGCGAAATGAGAATTTAAAAAAGTTAATTTTAATTATTCACCTTTGGAAAACTTACTGTACTACTTGTTCAATTTCATTTTTCCTTCTCATGGACTCTGCTCTGATGAGTATAGTGGGTTGTCTTTGGAAATTGGGAGCAGCATAAGATTCACGAGAAGTTGTACTACTTGTACGATATACTACTCTCGGATTAGAAGCCGATTGGGTTATATAAGCTCCTGGAGCTCCATATGACTGAGATCTTCTGTGACCCATAGCACCTATACCACCGATAACCCCCGTACCATTTGCCTGCGCACCATATTCTGGTAAATCCATTTCTGAGGTAGAACGTTTAAATTGCAGAGATACTGGTCTACCAGTGGGTATACTTTGCAGTGAAGAGGGAAACATAACCTGCCTCCCCTCAACACCTGTTGCTACACCATTAGCTGCCACACCATTTACCATTTCCATACCCTGGGCTGGCATAGACATCGGATGCACACGTGTAGTAGCTCTGGTAAAATTAGGACTTCTCTTAACAATTTGTGGCCTTTTACGTCTTTCTACTTTACCCGTATCATCCAGTAGAGGATTAACATCCGAAGTAACATACGTGGCGGAATTAACACTACGACTACCATTAGGATCAGTGGAGAGTGAGGTCTCCATAGCATTTACATCGCTTTGTTGACTAGAATTATGACTTTCTTCGGTTATATCGGAAATGGAATACATTTTCGTTAAAGCACTTGCAGCGGCCGCAGGGGGAGCATTTTTAGTCTTCGTTTGTGTTTCGGTTTTGTCTTCGGCTTTCTCACCATTGTTGCTATTCATATCGCCCGCTACTTGCACCGTGTGACAGATGGTTAAAGCTTGGAAAAAGTTTTTTTGTTCTTTCTAAAATAAATACAATTGAATCAATGAAAGGCAATGAAGATATATCAGCACTTACATTAAACTTATTAATATCCACTTCATATGTTTGACCCTCCTCCTGTAAACGTGTCCTTTTGTACATATACTTTTTCCCTGCTATGGAGCATTGTTGGAAAATCATTTCATTTTTGGTTAATGTACCCGTTTTATCCGAAAATAAAATATTTATTTGACCCAATTCCTCATTCAAATTTGAGGTATTTACAATACAAGGCTGATCGGTAGCCTCATCATACAACTGTGTATCCCATTCCATGAATAGACCACCCAAAACACGATGCATTTCAATGGTCACATATAGAGAAATGGGTATCAAATAATTGAATAATATCAAAAATGACAGATAATCTTGTAAAAATTGCTTAACACTATAACTATCGGCGGGTGGTCCTAAATAGGCCAAATGGGGTATAACAAACATTTCATTATATCTCTTTAGGAAATACATAAAGGTAACTATAACGATTAAGGCCACTAAGATGAAAATTAAAAAGCGATTAATATAGACTTCACTGGAAGCCGATTTATTCCGAGTTAATCTAGAGTTTAACTGGAGTTTAGTAGTCATCCCCGTGTAAACGGCACAACCAATAACACATTCGGTATTTTTAACTCTTGAGCCTCTTAAGAGAACATTTTCAGCTGTTAAGGGTAATACACGACCCTCTGAACCGGCCAGCTCAATTTTACCATTAAAACTATATAAATCAGTCTTGGGACTTTCACACTCTATAACACCCAATTTATGCATTCTATCCAAATCCACCAAAGGTAAATCTCGTGGAACCATTAAGGTTTTCAAATTTGATTCACCGTCCAAATTAGCGGTTGTAATAAAACATTTGCCATGAGGATCAGAAGAACGTATTAATACCAAATCACAGGGAACATCACAATCACGCTCAACTACCACTAAATCTCCAGGGGCCACATATTGCGACTCTATGTGTTCCTCAATACCGTTGCGTATAACCGTAACTGAAATTTAAGTAAAAAAAATAAATAAAATAATGTTTGTTTTTTGTTAATAAGAAAAACTAAAACTTTCTCACCTGGTGAACAATTGACTATATTGTCGGTTTTATAACGCAAAAAGTCTTCATAACCTTGTTTTGCCGCTGTCACAGCAATTACAAATACTAGAGGTAACAATGATGTCATTGGTGAAACGGGACTGTCTGTAAATAAACAAAAAATATATATATTTTTTAAACATTTAGATCGAAATTGAAGATAAGACATAATTTTGTTTTACTTTTTTAAATATTTAATAATTTAGGGTTTTCAAACACTTTTTTATGAGTATATAAGGAGTGAGATTGAAAAATTCTTAACATACATATATATTTAAAAAAAAAAACGAAAACAATAAACCTTTAGTTTCAATTTTTTTATTTGATTAAAATTGAAATTTTTACATTTCTTATCACTTATGATGAAACCCTTCCATCTGTCAATCCGCTTAAAATTTAACACACTATTCGAGACCTTTGTTGTGCTCTTCAATTCTCTTTTAACAATATCTCTCCACTGCCCTAAGCTTCGAGCTGTTTTAATTATTGTCTCACTTGGTTTGAATACCACATTATTGTTCTTGTTCCACTTAAAGGCTTGTTTTCCATAGTGACAGGATGCCAAGTCAGGCCAAAAATAAGTGGACACATTATGAAGTCTTTTGAATGGAAGCAGCCTCTTTTGCAAACATTCCTCTTGATGTAAATTTTGGTATTTATAGAGTTCATTGTAACAAGTTATTGACTTATTTTGACTCAACTATATCTTGCTAATTTTGGGTCCTAAATTTTTTCAACATACCCACGAGCATCAGCAACCTATCCAGAAAGCTTGACTTCAATATCCGTGCTCTGTTTTAGGACTCTAATTATTTTAACAGCGTTCATGTTAGGAACTTTTCTAACAGATATGTTGGCAGGTCTTTTGAAAAAGCTTTTTATTTTCTTGGTTATAGAAACATGAACTGAACCAGATTTTCAATCAACAAACAAGTCTTCGTGGTACTGTTGGACCACTACCTTTGGGTAGTGTTGAAAGTATTTAATAAATTCATTTGTCTGACATTAAATATAATAACTGACATGTTTTGCAAAGGTAACTTGATCAGAAAAAATATCAATTAATTCTTAAATAAAAAGTTTTCATTAAAAAATGTGTATTAAGAATTTTTCAATTTCAGTCCTAAAAATTGAATTAAGTCCAATATATCAGAATTTTATTATACAACTTTATTATAAGTAAAAATCTTTGAAATTCGATCTCTTTCTGTTACTTGTTTATTTAATTTTATAACTTCTTAATACAAATTGTCACGGAACGTGTATAATTTTATAAATAACTCACTCCAGATCCATTGTGAATGATCAGATTACAATGTTTAATCCCATTATTAGCCATGTTAACCGCATTTAAAATTCAAAATTATTATTTAACAACAAATTAATTGCAAATCCCATAAAATAACAAAAATCACTTAAAAATAAGATCCCACAATTTGTCACGATTTTGTAAAGATTTCAAGAAGAGCAAATAATAAACAAAAGAAATAAATAATAAAAAGAAACGAATGTCAAAAATAAAAAAGAAAATAATTAAATGAAAATTTAACGAATTTTTATTATGTAAAAATAATGAAACAGATCTCATAAATATAAAAAGCAATAACTTTTTTATAATTACGATCAGCATTACTTGGAAGTTATGATGTAACTGCAAATATAAGTAATAAAATTTTTTTTTGTTCTTTCTTCTCACACACAAACAAGTACTGTAGATTTTTTAAAAATTTACATCCAAATCGATTTTCCATATTCTAAAATAATGTTTTTTTTTTTTAATTTTTGCTTAAAACCATAGAACCCACCGAACAGACTCATTAAGTGAGTCATATTTGTGGATACTTTTCGAAATGATGTGTCGCATGTCATTGTTGTCTAACAATTATTGAGTATTTGAACATTTCAACAACAGACGGCAGATAGACGAACATATCGGAATCGACTGAAATTCTGATGAATGAAAAAGTTCATTCTCTGCTTTTGATGATAGAGGATATACAAATTGTCCTAAAATTAACTGAAACCATTAATTTATCGAAAATATATTAAATGTCTTATATCACCAAAGAATATTATTATTATTATTTCTAGTTTACAAAGTGATGTCAACTTTACTCTTCACTGGTCCCAATGGTAGTCCTGGTGTTAATACCTCTACCCAATAGTACTTCGTATGTTAATCCACTACAAGATGATACGGATAAATTAAAAAGTTGCAAAACGTCAAATTGTTAAAAGTAGTCCCAATTTTTCCATAGTCACTATATAAGTAGACCAGATGTTACCACTGATTCCAATAGCACTTCTACTGTTAACAAATCCGTATGTTTATTCTATATTGAAAGATACGATAAGAAAAAAACTCACAATTTTTCATGTGAAAAATTAAATGTTCCAGTTCGAAGGGTTCAAAAAATTGAACATCTCGGTCATACAATTATTTCAGTGACTCAGATTCGTTATAACTGAACCGATTTGTAAAGATTTTCATATTAATGAATTCTGCTAGTTGACACATAGAAAAAATCTTATCGTACAGTTTTAGCTTCAAAAATTTTACTTTTTGCCAAAGGTTAAATACTATAGCGGATCCAAAATTTATCTAATTTGTTTAAATAATTTTTATTCAATCGATAACATATGAATACGTTCAAATAAAATTTACACTAAAATGTAAACTTCCTAATTTAAAATTCCCAATTATTTTGCATTGAATATTAAGAATTTTAAATTTATATGAAATATTTGCAACCCCAATTCTGAATTTGGTCTAAAATTGTGAATACTTCTAAAACTATAAAACTACGTTCCTTAAAATCGATTAAATTCAAACTTGTTCTGATCTTGGATAAGCCTACATTTTCTGTTACTTATTAGTTTAATTTACATTTTGTATAAATTTTGTTTTAAAAAATTTTACCTTTAACGCCCAACATAATTACAAAGCAAATACTGTATAATATGCCTTAAGAGTCAAGTTTTATGTATTACAAGTACTTTTTTCCTGTTCCATTTTAATTCATTGACTTTGACCGTGAATAATTTTGTAATGAATATATTAATATGAAAAAAAGTTATTATTAGCCAAACACGATTTTGTTATACCCTACACCACTTAGAATAACTTTAAAGTAATTATAGAATAGAGTCTTCGATACGGCATAAATATTTGGATCTGCCGTAATGTAAAAGAAGTAAAATGTAATTTGTTCTTAAATATTTCGATGAAAATAAAATAGTTTTAGTCTCCCTAGACCGACAATGTAATACTCTACTCCAGATTGTGGATTGTAATTAGAGTTACAAAAATTATAGAACGATTCTCGTATAATTTTTCTGATTTATGGTTTAGCAAAATATCATAATGATGCATAGTATGTATGTATGTATGTATGTATGTATGTATGTATGTATGTATGTATGTATGTATGTATGTATGTATGTATGTATTATTGTATGTATATATTTATGTATGTATGTATGTATGTATGTATGTATGTATGTATGTATGTATGTATGTATGTATGTATGTATGTATGTATTATTGTATGTATATATTTATGTATGTGTGTATGTATGTATGTCTGTATGTATGTATGTATGTATGTATGTATGTATGTATGTATGTATGTATATGTAACGTATAGACTCTAAAACAACTGGACAAATTTTTGATGACATTTTCACAGAATGATCCCAATATACCCAAAAGTTACGTAGGCTATAAAAAATTCCGATGGGACCAGGAAAAGAGGTACCCCCATACAAAGCAAATATTGGCTATCGAATATCCAAAGAACTGTAACAACAAAAGTTTTCAAATTTTGTCGTAACAACTTTCTCAAGAAACTGTTTTACTGGACAAAACGTAGAACTAATAAAACCAGGAGGAAAGATATCGCCGTAGAACTAATATGACCAGGCAAATATATATATTATCGAATATCTTAAGAACTATAACAGCTAGAGTTCTCTAATTTGGACCTTATTACTTTTTTTTTTTTTTACCAGACAAAACATAGAACGGATAAGACTAGATGGAGATATACCACCAAAACAAATCAAATTTAAATTATTTAAATTATAATCTATATAAATTGTTTGTAACGCACTATTTTTGGAGTATACTATTGTATCGAAATAAGTGTATGTGGTTAATTTCAGTAAATTAAAATTGAGACTTAAGATTCCGGAGTGTATCAAAATTTTGTTAGAATCGGTTAATTATTACAGTCGTGTTTCCAACAGAGGGACAGACAAGGAAGAATATAGATTCTTCTTTTTTGGCGTTACATACGGAATGACAACTTGTGGTGGTAGAGGGTATTAAATTAATAATTTAAGTTCTTTAAACTTAATTTTTCAACACGTTAACATCTCATCTCCAACCATATGAAATCGACTTGAAAACACTGTACATTATTAATGATTTCATAATTAATTTTAAAGTAAAAAATTTCTAAAACAATTGTCCGACTCCAGCAGTCGATAATATATTATAGAAGCCATTTAAAGCCCAGATATTAGACCACCTCAAATATTTTTTTAATATCGCCATTTCAATACGACACTAAAAATCACTTGTCTGAGTTAATGGAACGTGTGCATTTCAAGTGAAAATTTATTAATTAACAACTTTTCATTATTTTTTCAACACAAACATTTTAAAAAGTGAAAAATATTTACATTAAAACTTAAAAATTTCATTGAAATATAAAAAAATATTTTAACAGTGAAACAAAAAAAAATTGATTTTTTGACAAAAAAAAATAGATCGACAATGAAAATGCTACTTAAGACAAAATAGCTGGACTAAGATTTTCTCTAAACCTTGTTCAGATTTTATTTCATATTAATAACAAAATTTTCTAAAAATAGCGCAATTTAAATATCATCAATATTTAGCTTTATTTCTAATTAAACTCCTTTTTTTTCAATCCAACTCAGCACATTTTTTTTAATTCTCAACGAAAATTTCCTTCACATTTTAAAATTCAACTTTATGGTCAATTCCTTCTATTGAAAGACAAAAGTCCTAAATATAAAGCGATTTGAATAAAATTTGACTTTAATTAGTTTTGTGATATTCTTAAAGGATGTGCCAAATTATACGAGGATCGGTCCATTATTTTTCATAGCTCCCATACAATCCCCTCTCAAACCACTTTGAATGGCTTAAATCTCTTAAATACTTTAATTTTGTAATAAAAATTAGTTATATCAAGACAAATGTAAAGTAAAATCGATGTGCGAAAATTTGCAAGGATCCATAATTTCTTTTAGCTCCCACAAAAAAAAATCCTTTTAGAACTCGCTAATTCCACATGGATGTTAATACCAGATTTTTATTCAAAATTAATTTAAAATAAATAAAAAATATTTTTATACGAGGGTGGTTTATAAATTTTTGGTAGCTACCACTTATACCCAACAATGTGGTGTAGGGTATTAAATAGTCGAGCTTCAAAATTTTTTTTTGTCGGTTTCTTTTTTTATTAATAAAATAAATCTTAAATCATTTAAAAAGTTTATTTTTTATTCACTCACCAATTAATAGCGATATAATGGTCATGGCTAAAAAATAAAAGTTTGCTATACGACGAAATTGCTCCAGTAGATTTTGGGGCAAAAATGTGATAAATGTGTATTTCGTTGATTTTATGCGATTCAATTTTAGTTTTCTCTTTTTCTTTTTCACCTCCTCATCGCCACCGATTTTTATTTGCAACCAATCATTAATGGTGCTGACACGCGAACCCTGTAATTAAAATGAAAATTTTAAATATTTAAAATAAAAACAAAAACAATAAAACAACAACATAAAATTTAAAAAGAAATTTTGAAAAAAAAAATAAATTCTAAAAATAATTTTGGACAATTTTTTTTAATTTAAAATCAAATAATTATAAAAAATCATTAGTTTTGTTTGAGATAAATAAAATTATGTTCAATAACATGAAAATAATAATTGAAGGAATTAAAAAAAGAAGTTAAATAATTAATGAATATTTTCAATAGAGTATTTAAATAGAGATTCACGTTATGTGTTAATTATGCAAAAGGAATGTAAGGATATAAGGATTTCAGAACTTTCTTTCATGGCAAAAGAATAATAAAAGACAAAATAAATCTATTTCAGCTGGAATAAACTTAATACATGATCGCTTAAATAAATTCATAAAGCAGTATTTTATGAATTTGGAGAAAAATAAGCATAATCTGTGACCATTCAACACAAATAAAATATGTAGAAAAATAAAACTAAATAAAAAAAATATTGAAAAAAAATTAAAAAAATATTGAAAATTGTCCAAAAATGGAGAAGTTACCAGAAACTTCGAAAATTCAGTATTAAACGAATATTTTTTTTACCAATTGAATATTTATCGAAAATTTTTTATAAATTATTATTATCGATGAATTTCTATAACAGAAATAAACGAAAATATTCTATGAATAAAAAATTTAAAGAAGAATTTCTTTTAATTAAGAATTCAACGAAATTTTTCTTTAAATTGAGAATTTAAATAAAAATTCTGATATGGTTATATTGTCTATAACATGAAAATTCGAAGAAAATTTTCTGTATATTCAAAAATTACCGAAAAATTAGGAATTTATCGAAAATTTTGTTTAAAATGAAAATTTGTCAACGATTTCGTTTAAATTGAGAATTTATAAAAAAAAATTTTAAAATTTTGTATTTTCGAAAAATTTCTTTTAATTAAAAATTAATCGTATAATTTAATTAATCGTGAATTTATCGAAAATTTTAAAAAATCATGAAATTATCGGAAATGTTCTATAAATCGTGTATTTATCGCAAAATTAAACGAGTATTTTCGAATTTTTTTCTAAATCGATTATTTACGAAAATTATTCTCTAAATCGCTTTTTAGCAAGTTTTCTCAAAATCGATTATTTATGACAAATTTTCTATAAATTGTATATCTATCAAAAATATTTTCATATTCGAGTATTAATCAAAAATTTTCTCTAATAAGAATATTAATAGAAATCTTTCTCTAAATTGTGTAATAATCGAATACTTTCTGGTAATCGAGTATTAATCGAAAATTTTTTCTTAATCGAGTATTAATTGAAAATTTTTTCTTAATCGAGTATTAATTGAAAATTTTCTCTTAATCGAGTATTAATCGAAAATTTTCTCTTAATCGAGTATTAATCGAACATTTTCTCTTAATCGAGTATTAATCGAACATTTTCTCTTAATCGAGTATTAATCGAAAATTTTCTCTTAATCGAGTATTAATCGAAAATTTCCTTTTAATCGAGTATTTATTGAAAATTTTCTCTAAATAAATTTTTTATTAAAATTTTTCTCGAAGTAAAGTATTTATCGAAAATTTCCTCTCTTCATCGAACATTTTCTCTAAATTTCATCTAAATTGAATATTTATCAACAATTTTTTCCAAATGAAGTTTTATTGAAAATTTTATTTAAATCAGGAATTTATCAAAAATGTTCTTTTAATAGAGTATTAATCGAAATTTTTCCCTAAATAAAGAAGTTATCTAAAATCTCTAAATAGAGTATTTGATTTTTTTCTAGATCGGGAATTTATCGAATAATTTCCCTGCATCGAATATTTTCTCTAAATCAAATTTATCTCTCAAAAAAAGGAAAATTGTTTTCTCGTAGTCTATATCGAAATTTTTTCCCTAAATAAAGTATTATCGAAAATTTTCTTAATAAGCATTTGCCGAATATTTTCTCCAAATTAAGTATTTATCTGAAAATTTCTTTAAATATTTATTTAAATTAAATATTTATCGAAAACATTTATAATTCGTGAATTTAACAAAAATTTTCTATAAATTGTAAATTTATAGAAAATTTTGATAAATTTTTGAATTATAGAAATTATTCGATTGTTCTCAATTAATTATTTTTTTTTTATAAATTCTTGATTTATAAAAATTATTCGATAAATTCTAAATTTATAGAAAGTTATCGAAAAATTTTCATAACTCCAATTTGAATTCATTTTATTGATATTTGAATTAAAATGATGAATTAAATACGTAAATAATTAAATCTGTGTGAAGTGAACAGTATTCATATCGATTTCAAAATCTCTTTCACATAAATTATTTTATTTATTTATTTAATAATAAATATTTGTTTCCCCTAAAATAACCATAATTTATTAAATAATATTTTAACAACAACAACAGCAATAATAAACAAAAAAAAAAAAAAACAATTCCTCTCTTCAATAAACTAAACCAGAATAAAATTGAAAAGAGGGGGCTTGACTTTTATACAAGAAGCGTAAAGTGACTTCATCGGCTTGATTTTGTTTTGTTTTCGTAGATATTGACAAAATTGTCAATTATTTGCGAAAAGAAGTTTAATTTTAGACTCAAATTCAATAAATTATATAAAAAATATTATGATCCACGCAAATTTCGTGTTTTGGCCTTTTGACTTTTATTTTTCTACTCGCAACACGTTTTTTATTTAAAGTATTTTTGTTCACGATTGAACTTAATTAATTCTGTGATTCCGCTTTATTTAATTTTGTTTTCGCTAAATTTATTGACTTTTTCATTTTTTATTTATTATTTTTATCGAAATTAATATTTCATGTTAATCATAATTTAAAAAATAAATATTTTTGTAATTTGTTTTTGTTATTTTTGCTATTTAAGCGATTTTTTTGTTGTTATTGTATTTTTGAAATAACGCTTGAAAAAACAATTCGTTTCAATTTGTTTATGATTTTAATCAATTTGAACATTAAATTCAGAAAATATATTCATAGAAGAGCAGAACTACATATAAATCGTTTGAAATTATATTTTATACAAATTGTCTGATTTCTATTTGCAATTTTTTATTTTTTATAGAAGAAACAACAAAACTGAGAAAAGTAATCAATTAACACTTTTTTCAATAAATTTATATTTTATTTATTTTTTTTTTTTAATTTTTCTTTTTTTTGCACAGTAACCATGATAAATTTCACAGATCGTATAAAAATAAACGAATTTTATATTTTCAATATTTTTAAAACAAGCAGCATTACAGTGGAGCCTCTTGAACTAAATAATAGTAAAATTTTTGTTAAAGTAAACGATTTTTTTCTATGAAGCTATAAAAAATTTTATATAAATCATGAATTTATCGAAAATTTTCCATAAATCATGAATTTATCGAAAAATTTCTATAAATCGTGAATTTGTCGAAAACTTTCCATAAATCGTGAATTTGTCGAAAATTTTCCATAAATCGTGAATTTATCGAAAATTTTCCATAAATCGTGAATTTATCGAAAATTTTCCATAAATCGTGAATTTATCGAAAATTTTCCATAAATCGTGAATTTATCGAAAATTTTCCATAAATTGTGAATTTATCGAAAATTTTCCATAAATTGTGAATTTATCGAAAATTTTCCATAAATTGTGAATTTATCGAAAATTTTCCATAAATTGTGAATTTATCGAAAATTTTCCATAAATTGTGAATTTATCGAAAATTTTCCATAAATTGTGAATTTATCGAAAATTTTCCATAAATTGTGAATTTATCGAAAATTTTCCATAAATTGTGAATTTATCGAAAATTTTCCATAAATTGTGAATTTATCGAAAATTTTCCATAAATTGTGAATTTATCGAAAATTTTCCATAAATCGTGAATTTATCGAAATTTTCCATAAATCGTGAATTTATCGAAAATTTTCCATAAATCGTGAATTTATCGAAATTTCCAATCGGATTATCGAATTTTCCATAAATCGTGAATTTATCGAAAATTTTCCATAAATTGTGAATTTATCGAAAATTTTCCATAAATTGTGAATTTATCGAAAATTTTCCATAAATTGTGAATTTATCGAAAATTTTCCATAAATTGTGAATTTATCGAAAATTTTCCATAAATTGTGAATTTATCGAAAATTTTCCATAAATTGTGAATTTATCGAAAATTTTCCATAAATTGTGAATTTATCGAAAATTTTCCATAAATTGTGAATTTATCGAAAATTTTCCATAAATTGTGAATTTATCGAAAATTTTCCATAAATTGTGAATTTATCGAAAATTTTCCATAAATTGTGAATTTATCGAAAATTTTCCATAAATCGTAAATTTTTCGAAAGGAGCTTTTAACGAATTTTCTTACACGAATTCGCAAATTTATCTTAAATGTTTATTGTATAATGATTTGATCACAAATTTCAATTTACCTTATGCCATTTCCATGATACACTCTCTTTAATATAACTTCGGGTTGTCTCTTCATCTTTAGGCCACAATGGTACGCCGGCATACGTTGTGGTATTAACACGTCTGTAACCGCTCAAATGATCATGGCGGGCCACGAAATTCATGATTTTCTAAACACCCTCAACAAATGACAGAGAAACTAATTTTTGTTTTTTTATTCGAATCTTCTTTTTTTTGTTGAGATTTTAACGGAAATTTGTTTTTAATTATAATTAATTTTATTAAAAAATTATTGTTTTAACAAAAACAATGAGAAAATCACAAAAACATAAAATTTTTATTTCCGCAAAAAATTTCACTTTATTATGAAGGCGGGTTATGCGTATCATTTGTTGTTATTGTTACAATTTAATTAAGGTGTAGAGGGGATTATAATTTTCTTTATTTCTTTTAATTTTATCTTCTTTTCTTCACTTTTTCACTTTTGTAAGTTTAATTATTAACTAAAATAAAGGTGAAATCTAGATTTGGTTTTATTTTGTAATCTTATGGATACATTTTGTTTGTAATTAATTTGATGAATATTTTTGTTGGTTTAATTATTTAATACGGATACAAATATTTTGCCTTAAATTGCTAACAAGTTTACATAAAGACGATCTAGTTAAAACTGTTTTTAACCAAAATGAAAAATTCACACAATTTTTTAACTGAATCTGGGTCTGATAGCAACAGTAGCAACAGCGAAACAAAAATCTCTTAAAATCACAAGTCGTCATTAAGTAACTGAAGTAAGTAAAAAACAACAAAACAAATAAAAAGTAACTGTTAAGTAAATACTCGTAACTGTCTGTATGTGTTTGTCTGTCTGTCTGTCTGTTTGCTTCATTATTTGTGGAATGGATGGTTGGATGGTTGGAATTGTATCTTTGTATCCATTGGATGCGCGAAATTTCATTGAATCTACAAACAATTTACAATTGTTCGTATGTTTGAATATTTATACTTGTATTTTAGTTATTTTCTTATTTTTTTGTTGTTGTTGTAACAATTATTATTTATTTGCTCTTTAAAGTATCACTTTTTTAACACTTTATGATTTTTTATTCTTATTTTTTTTATTATTTGTCTTAAAATTATATATCAAATAAAATATACTATAAAATTTTTGCACACTCGATTTATTTTATTTATTGACACTTTTTTTCAATTTTTATTAATGTTACTGAGTTTTATTTTCCAGCTTTAAAGTATATTTGTTAAAATGTTTGTGAATTGTAGGTGGCACGGTTAATGAGTTAATAAAAAGAAGGTTGAAATTCTTATAAATAAAAAAATTATCAAAAATTTCCTATAAATCGAGTGTATATCGAAAATTTTCCATAAATCGAAAATTTATCGAAAATTTTCCATAAATCGAAAATTTATCGAAAATTTTCCATAAATCGAAAATTTTCTATAGATCGATAATTTATCGAAAATTTTCTATAAATCGAAAATTTTCTATAAATTTTCTATAATTCAGAAAAGTTATCGAAAATTTTCCATAAATCGAAAATTTATCGAAAATTTTCCATAAATCTAAAAGTTATCGAAAATTTTCCATAAATCGAAAATTTATCGAAAATTTTCCATAAATCGAAAATTCATCGAAAATTTTCCATAAATCGAAAATTTATCGAAAATTTTCCATAAATCGAAAATTTATCGAAAATTTTCCATAAATCGAAAATTTATCGAAAATTTTCCATAAATCGAAAATTTATCGAAAATTTTCCATAAATCGAAAATTTATCGAAAATTTTCCATAAATCGAAAATTTTTCGAAAATTTTCCATAAATCGAAAACTTATCGAAAATTTTATATAAAAATTATTTTTCAAAAGTTGTCCATAAATCTAAATTTTATCAAAAGTTTTTTATAAATCAAGAAGTTATCGAAAATTTTCTTTAAATCGAGGATTTATCGAAAAGTTTCTATAAATCGAGAAATTATCGAAAAGTTTCTATTAATCGAGGATTTATCGAAAAATTACTTTTAATCGAGGATTTATCGAAAAGTTTTAATAAATCGAGGATTTATCGAAAGTTTTCTATGAACCGAGAATTAATCGAAAAGTTTTTATAAATTGAGAATTTATCGATTTAAGTCACCTTTCAATTATATCACCTGCTCTTAGTGCAGGCATTTATTTAATATCTCATAAGGAGACTCAAATTAGCGGTAGCAAATTTAAACTCATTTTTAAATTTGTTTATTTTTCATTTTCTTCTCTTTAAAAATAATTTTAATAAAATTATTTTATTGATTTTTGTTAGTTTTTTTTAAATAAATTTTTATGGACTTTTAATTAACACTTTAATGATGACATTGATGATCAACGAAAAGAAAAAACGATTTGAATTTTTATTCAACAACAAAAAGTAAAATATTTTTGCGGTTAAATTTTTGATAAACGCAAAAAAGCGTTTAATTGTATTTTTCCGTTTCCGAAAATTTTGATTTCGATTAATGAATGAATTTTTACATAAGAAATCTCTTACGAAGAAAGAAATCATTTGTGAATCAAAAATATTGAAATGATAACAAACGATTTTATTTATTTATTCGAGTCTCATTTCACGTACTAAAATTTTGATTTATTCGATTATTAATTTCAATCGGTAACATGTGGAATAAATAACTGATTTAATAATGGTTTTCTTTATGAAATCCATTCGAACAGGTGGTTTTAATTTATTTCACTTTTTTTGTTGTCTAATAAGTGAAAACATAATGGGAATTTAACTTAATTAGCAATTAAGGCTGTTTTAACAGTTTCATTAAATAAAAGTCCGTCTAGGAAGTGCAGTTATTTTTTGTTAGAGTTTAAACAATTAATTTCATTGACAATTGAGTTAATTGAAATAATTAAATTGTTTTTTATTACGACACGCCCACACAAAATATGAATGATAAATTATTGAAATAAGTTTTTTTTTTTTTTTTTTTTTTTTTTAAGAAAAGAAATTGTATTCAGAATAATAATTAAGTTACTTGTCAATGAATATTGATGTATTTATTCAGAAGAAATTGCAGCATAATTATTTTTTAATGTACAGTAGTTGGTTTTTTTAAGTCTGAAAAATAATAAATAAACTTAAAAGCGAGACTCTATCGCGCATTTCCAGTGAATAAAAAAATTATCGGAAAATTTAGAAAAATTAAGTTATTGAGAAAGAATCTGAACTAGAACCTGAAATAGAACCTAAACTGGAACCAGAACTAAAATCTGAACTGAAACCTGAACTAGAATCTGAAACAGAACCTGAACCTGAACTAGAACCTGAACTAGAACCTGAACTAGAACCTGAACTGGATTCTGAACTAGAATCTGAACTAGAATCTGAAACAGAACCTGGACTAGAACCTGCCCTAGAACCTGAACTATAACCTGAACTATAACTTAAAATAGAACCTAAACTCGAACCTGAATTTGAACCTTAACTAAAACCTGAACTGTAACTGAACAAGAACCTGAAGTAGAACCTGAACTAGAACCTGAACAAGATTCTGAACTAGAATCTGAACAATTAAAACATTTTTCGAAAATAATCTATTTAGATGAGAATTAATTCTTTTAAACTTTTATTGAAAAATTCTAAAAGTCAAATAATGTACAGGTAGCGGTTTTGAAGATATATTATTTTGGACGTAGTGTTATTTCGAAGTTCATAATTATACGAAGTTCAACCTATAATTTCCCATAACTCCCATACAAGACCCACCAATAAACTTTTAAAACGTGTAAATCTTATACAAAAGTTATTATCATATTAATGTCATAAACTTTTAATCAAAAATCCGAAAATGTTTCGAAGATACTATTAAAAACAAACAATGTTGTCTAGGGCATGTCATAATCGGTCTTGACCAAATTTGTCCTTTCTATTTGTTGTTGTTTTTTTTTTTTTAATTTTTGGAAAAATATTAAAAACGAGATTTTTTTAATTAATAAAAAAAATTTTAATAATAAAAAAAAAATTCTGTAGAAAAAGAATTTCATCAACATTTCATTTCATTTAAGCGAAAAAAACACTCGTTTAAAAAATATTGCAGTCTTTTCTCTCAGGAGCAGTCATTTTCTTTCTATTTTTTTCAATTTTGAGATAATTTTGCACCTAAAACTAATTACTTTGCACTTGAATTGATCACAAAATAATAATTGAAAATGATATCGAACATCGCATTCTTTAAATATTATTTGTCATAACTAAAAATCTTCAATTGTGCATGGAATTATACACGGAGCGAAAAATAAATATCATAAATTTATTTGTTAATGATCTTAATTTGATTCAGCCAACCAAATTTTTTATAATCGAAATAATACATTTCATTCATTTTAATCCATTATAATTGAATTATTTTCTCTTATCACAGATTATTCGCATCAAATATACATAATTTTTTCTCTGTGTGTATGAGATACAATTATACAACAATTGAATAAAGAGTTTTGCAAATTTTATCTAATAAATAAAATCTATTTGGTGAATTCAATGAACCTTTTCCATTTGAATAGTTTCGATTTCAAGAAAAAAAAAATATTCATTTGCCAGAATTTCACATATAAATCTTTGTTTGCCTCTTACAACATGTTAATGAGAATCTAACCAATTTGTATTGAACCGGGCAGGTCAGTTATCAAAAAAAATATTCACCAATTAATTACAAAAAAATAATTCAAATCGAAAATCATAAATTACAAACAATTTCATTATTATTTGTTACTTTTATTCTTTTTTCGTTTTTTTCATTTCATTTAACTTTTTTGAACTTTTAACCAAACACACACAAACACAAGAACGCACAAACATAGATCACAGATACTCAATATTCCATAAATACAACAAACACAAATGAATTCTTTTCAACTTTCATTTCTCAAAAATCCGGAAAAAAATCAAATCATAACTTAAGATCAGCTACGCGAAGTATTTTATTTTTGTTGTTGTTGTTTTGAATTTTATGAAATGATCATATAGAAAAGGTCATTTCTTTGGGTGTAAAATCATTAATAAATTTCATTTTATCTTCTTTCATATTTTTATCGTTTTTCGCTTATTTTTTTTTTTTTTTTTTTTTTAATTTTTTATATTTTTTAAAAAATTAAACCGTTTTTTCAGTTTTAGAAAACTTAAAACGCGCAACACACGTTTAACCGTTTACTCAAGATAACGAGCTACGTTCACTGAAGCATTCAAACTGACTGACTGATCGTTGACTGAATTAATGTTTGACTGACTGACTGAACTTGAAACTGGTCTTAGAAAAAAGAAATGATCGTAAATGATACTTTATTTTCAAAACTTTGATTTTATCTCAATTCTCTTTTGTTCTCTTTAATTAAACTTTGTTTATTTTCAGTCGATTTTTTCTTCATTTTGTTTATAATTTCCCAGCGAACAAAAATAATATAATCTTAAAAATATCAAGCGATCGTAACACGATATCTAAACTGTTAATGTAACAATTTTGTGCAAACCATGATCTCATCTCTTTTGAATCTCTATTAATATAAAATGTTCTCTGGGTTATGCTATTAAATAATTTTTTGTTATTGTTTTCTTTGCATGTGCCTGGGTTACATGTTTATCGTATAGACATACATTTTATACAACTGTATCTTTGCCCATATTTTTACAGTTGTTTATTTGTATTTCTCTTCTTTCCATCACTCTCTTGCGCTCTTGATTTGCTTTGTGATCGATTTTTACAGTTTTCAAATTCAAGTTTACAATCGATCTTGTTTACTACACATCTGAGATTTTTTGTTATTGTCGTGTTTAGGCCGCAATTGCCGTTCGTTTGCTTGTTGATTTTTTTACAATTTTGCCAAAATTCTTTTTTGCAGCACGCGATCATCAATCAATTATTTGTATGTGTATGTGTGTGTTTGAGTGTAATTTTATTTATTTTGAATTTTTAATTTTTTATCATTTGAATGACTTGTTGATGTTAGAAATCGTGTGATTTATTTACAGTCAAAGAAAAAGTGTTCGTTGTTAATTTGACTGTTGGAAAAAAAGACAACTACATTAACACCTGATTTGTCGCAATATGGGTTTCGTAGCAGTTCCTATTTTATGCCATCCCCGACCACAAGTGGTGAAGAGGATTAATTAACTTTGTCATTACGTGTGTAATGCTAAGAAGTAATTACTTAGGACTATATAATGTATATGTATTTACCTATATCTGCTTATCCGTCTGTCATAGACGGCTCAGTGGAAAAAAGTCAAAGTCAAAAATAGAACTAATGTAATGACTAATTAGGTTTTCCGATATTATATTTAACAAAACGTTTATATATTGTATGTGTTTATAAGTGTATGCTTCAGTTGTAGTTCAGTTCTAGTTCAATTCTAGTTCAATTGTAGTTCAGTTCTAATTCAATTCTAGTTCAGTTCTAGTTCAGTTCTAATTCAGTTCTAATTCAGTTCTAATTCAGTTCTAGTTCAATTCTAATTCAGTTCTAGTTCAGTTCTAGTTCAATTCTAGTTCATTTCTAGTTCAGTTCTAGTTCAATTCTAGTTCAGTTCTAATTCAGTTCTAGTTCAGTTCTAATTCAATTCTAGTTCAGTTCTAGTTCAGTTCTAATTCAGTTCTAGTTCAGTTCTAGTTCAGTTCTAGTTCAGTTCTAGTTCAATTCTAGTTCAATTCTAGTTCAATTCTAGTTCAGTTCTAGTTCAATTCTAGTTCAGTTCTAGTTCAAATCTAGTTCAGTTCTAGTTCAGTTCTAGTTCAATTCTAGTTCAATTCTAGTTCAATTCTAGTTCAATTCTAATTCAGTTCTAGTTCAGTTCTAGTTCAATTCTAGTTCATTTCTAGTTCAGTTCTAGTTCAATTCTAGTTCAGTTCTAATTCAATTCTAGTTCAGTTCTAGTTCAGTTCTAATTCAGTTCTAGTTCAGTTCTAGTTCAGTTCTAATTCAGTTCTAGTTCATTTCTAGTTCAGTTCTAGTTCAATTCTAGTTCAGTTCTAGTTCAATTCTAGTTCAGTTCTAGTTCAATTCTAATTCAGTTCTAGTTCAGTTCTAGTTCAATTCTAGTTCATTTCTAGTTCAGTTCTAGTTCAATTCTAGTTCAGTTCTAATTCAATTCTAGTTCAGTTCTAGTTCAGTTCTAATTCAGTTCTAGTTCAGTTCTAGTTCAATTCTAGTTCAATTCTAATTCAGTTCTAGTTCAGTTCTAGTTCAATTCTAGTTCATTTCTAGTTCAGTTCTAGTTCAATTCTAGTTCAGTTCTAATTCAATTCTAGTTCAGTTCTAGTTCAGTTCTAATTCAGTTCTAGTTCAGTTCTAGTTCAGTTCTAATTCAGTTCTAGTTCATTTCTAGTTCAGTTCTAGTTCAATTCTAGTTCAGTTCTAGTTCAATTCTAGTTCAGTTCTAGTTCAAATCTAGTTCAGTTCTAGTTCAGTTCTAGTTCAATTCTAGTTCAATTCTAGTTCAATTCTAGTTCAGTTCTAGTTCAGTTCTAGTTCAATTCTAGTTCATTTCTAGTTCGGTTCTAGTTCAATTCTAGTTCAATTCTAGTTCATTTCTAGTTCGGTTCTAGTTCAGTTCTAGTTCAGTTCTAATTCAGTTCTAGTTCAGTTCTAATTCAATTCTAGTTCAGTTCTAGTTCAGTTCTAATTCAGTTCTAGTTCAATTCTAGTTCAGTTCTAGTTCAGTTCTAGTTCAATTCTAATTCAGTTCTAGTTCAGTTCTAGTTCAATTCTAGTTCATTTCTAGTTCGGTTCTAGTTCAATTCTAATTCAGTTCTAGTTCAGTTCTAGTTCAGTTCTAGTTCAATTCTAATTCAGTTCTAGTTCAGTTCTAGTTCAATTCTAGTTCAGTTCTAGTTCAGTTCTAGTTCAATTCTAATTCAGTTCTAGTTCAGTTCTAGTTCAATTCTAGTTCAGTTCTAGTTCAGTTCTAGTTCAATTCTAATTCAGTTCTAGTTCAGTTCTAGTTCAATTCTAGTTCAGTTCTAGTTCAGTTCTAGTTCAGTTCTAATTCAGTTCTAGTTCAGTTCTAGTTCAGTTCTAGTTCAGTTCTAGTTCAGTTCTAGTTCAATTCTAGTTCAGTTCTAGTTCAGTTCTAGTTCAGTTCTAGTTCAATTCTAGTTCAGTTCTAGTTCAGTTCTAATTCAGTTCTAGTTCAGTTCTAGTTCAGTTCTAGTTCAGTTCTAGTTCAATTCTAGTTCAGTTCTAGTTCAATTCTAGTTCAGTTCTAGTTCAGTTCTAGTTCAGTTCTAGTTCAGTTCTAATTCAGTTCTAGTTCAGTTCTAGTTCAGTTTCTAGTTCAGTTCTAGTTCAGTTCTAGTTCAATTCTAGTTCAGTTCTAGTTCAGTTCTAGTTCAGTTCTAGTTCAATTCTAGTTCAGTTCTAGTTCAGTTCTAGTTCAATTCTAATTCAGTTCTAGTTCAGTTCTAGTTCAATTCTAGTTCAGTTCTAGTTCAGTTCTAGTTCAGTTCTAATTCAGTTCTAGTTCAGTTCTAGTTCAGTTCTAGTTCAGTTCTAGTTCAGTTCTAGTTCAATTCTAGTTCAGTTCTAGTTCAGTTCTAGTTCAGTTCTAGTTCAATTCTAGTTCAGTTCTAGTTCAATTCTAGTTCAGTTCTAGTTCAGTTCTAATTCAGTTCTAGTTCGGTTCTAGTTCAATTCTAGTTCAGTTCTAGTTCAGTTCTAGTTCAGTTCTAGTTCAATTCTAGTTCAGTTCTAGTTCAGTTCTAATTCAGTTCTAGTTCAGTTCTAGTTCAATTCTAGTTCATTTCTAGTTCGGTTCTAGTTCAATTCTAATTCAGTTCTAGTTCAGTTCTAGTTCAAATCTAGTTCAGTTCTAGTTCAGTTCTAATTCAGTTCTAGTTCAGTTCTAGTTCAATTCTAGTTCAGTTCTTGTTCAGTTCTAGTTCAGTTCTAATTCAGTTCTAGTTCAGTTCTAGTTCAGTTCTAGTTCAAATCTAGTTCAATTCTAGTTCAGTTCTAATTCAGTTTCTTGTTCAGTTCTAGTTCAGTTCTAGTTCAGTTTTAGTTCATGTTCAAATTCACCTCATTTTTCATTTCTATATATGAATTATTTAAAACCCCAAAATATTTCAGGTTGTTTATCTCTGATTTATAAAAATAAAGAGCTTTTTTAACAAAAAATGACGTAAAAAGATTATACAAAGCTTTTCGTAGTAAATAAACGTTATTAAAAGTTCTGGTATTTGAAAAAAAGCTTCAATTTATGATGTTTGAAAATTGATAAGATTACAGTTATCTTTTTCAATGCAAAAAAAAAAATAATTATTATTATTATTATTGAGAAATTTATGAAAACATGTAGACAAAATAACTAATAATAAATTATTAGTCACTTTTAACAAAAATAAGAGCAAAAACAAAAACAGACAATTATTGTAAAAAAAATTATAAAAGAAATTAATTAAAACAAATTAGAAACGAAATTTAAAATTTTCGAAAAATATTAAAAGTAACTTACCCTTCTACCCAAAAGTTTATCCCATAATTCTTCAATTTTATCCATTTTTCAATTCTAATTCAGTTCTAGTTTTAAAAAAATGATTTGCAAACTCAATAATGTATTAACTCTTTTATTAATATTTTTTAAAATTTATTTAAAATGTTTCGTTTTGAAAAATTATATATTAAACATTTTTTTTAATTTATAGAAATATTTTTACTTTTTATAGCTTTTTTAAAGAAAATGTTAACGCTTTTAAAAATACACTCTTTTTATCACCTTCATTCACTTACTAACTCGGAAATGAACTAAAATATAAACTAACATTTTTTTAATTATTGATTAGGTTTTGTTGCGGTTCGACATCGATTACGTTAAAAGTCACCAAAAATATTTACCATCAACATATTGATGGCCAAAAGTATAGAAGTCAACATATTAATAAAATATTATCACTTTTGAAGAAAATATAAAAACGTTATCATTTCACAAATATTTATTTTTATTAAAAATATATATTTTTATTTTAAATCAACTTTGGCAAAAATATGTTTTTAAACAATTTGTGGCTAAAAAATTTATCAATTATTTCTTTTCGTTAAAATTATTTAATCAAAATGTAAGTTATATTAACGAAAAATTCTATCCGTTTTTAATTGAGTGAAAAGTTTAACTGAAATCATTCATTAATTCCCTTTGCTCGCGATCTCACATATCTCATAATATTATATATCCATATGGTGGTTTATATCAAGAGATAACGTTTTTTATACCTTTTTTCTCTAAAAATACGACTGTTATCAGCAAATGCATCTTATCTATCAGTTATTGTATTATTTTATAATTTTATAATTTGTTTTTATTGTTTTAATTTGTTAATTAAAATGATAAAGCAAAACGAAATTTAAAAAAAGAATTCTTAAAGAATTTATTAAGATGAATTTATTAAATAATTATTGTAATAATTAATTTGTAATGTGATGTAACACGTGATTACAGACAAGAAAGACTTCGTATTGGCAACATTTGTAATTACTAACTCCTTTAATTAATTCATGAGCAAACAGTCCTGAACATTAGTTTTAATGCACTGGTTTCAGATGCTTTCACCTGGTAAATCGCAAAGAATTTATGTACTCAAAATAGTGTAATTTGTTTAAAATTTCCGATATTGTAATCATTAAGGGATTTATACTTAATTTTTCAACGTTCATAGGTGCTTGGGGTGCAACGCTTATGTAACTCAGACTCACTTTTTGAGTCAATTTAACTATACTTGTACGTCTCACTGACTGCCATGTAAACGTTGTTAATACTCCACAGTGGGGCAGAACGGTATGACTTTGAATAATTTTCTAAATCTATTTAAAAATGTCCGTATATCTGGCCTTCCGCCTGCCCGTTCAGGTAAAAGTTGTAAACACTCTATAGGTCGCAATTTTGAAGATATTTTGATATTGAAATTAATCTTATCAGGTGTCATGTATCAAGTATCTCCCATACAAATGCCTGTCAAAATGCGATATTAATTGAATTTAGAACGAATAATTTTTGCATCAATCCAAATCCACATGCCAAACTTCGAAAAGTTCGGTCCACAAATAGCTCCCACACAGACCGATCTTCGAAAATTACATTAAAGTACATAAGTTTCAAAAAAATATATTATATAGTTGGACTTGACCGACTATAAATTTATATCGAAATTCTCTAAAGGGCTAAATTTAGACCCTTTCGAATTTGACACTTTCTTAATTAAAATTTTGAATTTTAAAACAGAATCGAAAAGCTTATAGCATTTTCCAGACCTTCAGTTCATTTTGGCATTTTCATGTCAGATATCGATCTAAAATTTTTTTATTGGACCGATTTTGGTGTTTTAAAAAGCGCGGTGTGGTAGAGACAACTATAAATATATATGTATGACAAATTTCATATACTTTACACTTTCTTCGCATTAATATTGAGGCAAAATATTTTTATATTTAGCCGATGCATAATTAACAATATAACGAAAAATCTTCGCTTGAATTTAGAGGTTGTCTCATACATCGTTCTATATCTTTAAATATATTGCACCGATTTTTCTGGATTCTAAAAGGAAACTCAGGACTATAACAAATGCCCAAAAGGCCAAATTACATTGAGCTCCATCAATTATTGTGGATGTGGGTGTGTGAACAACAGACAGACAGATAAACAGACATACGGACAGACACATGAACAGACGGATATAGCTAAATCGGCTCAGATTTTGATTTGATGCAAAAATACAATAATTGTGATCTTAAATGGTTCCATGGAATGACAAAGTTTATATCCGATCATAAATTGTGATGGAGGAGGATATAAAAATAAAAAAAATAACAAAAAAAATTAAGGAATTCTAAGGATTTCAGACGTCTGGTTAAAGAAGAGTCAATAAATCTTAAAATTCTGATTTTATTGTAGGAGTATTTAAAGGTTTGAAAACGTACAAAATTTAAAATATTGCAGACAAGAACCATTTTAAGAAATCAAAGAAAGCATACTCATTATAGCTTTATTTTTATCAAAATTATAAATACTTTTGAAATAATGTTTTAAAAATGTTTTCGCAATAATGGTTGCTATACACTTGTTGGAATAACAATATATACAAATGTGATTGTAAAAGACTAATGCTTACAATAGTTTTGTAAGTGCTTTTTGTGTAAAAAAATAAAAAAAAATATATAAAAAGATTTTAAAAATTAAATTGTAAAAAAATCTTATAAAATAAAAAACAAAGTCCGTAAGGAATAATGAATCTTTTATGATTTAAATTGCTCTTAAATAATAAAAGACCCAAAATAAGTAATTTAATAAAGTTCCACCAAGCCCAGTTAGATTAGTTCCAAAATTAGTGACGAAAATTTGGATACAAATAAAAACGAGATCTCCAGCAAGTTAATAAATCCCACTTTATTATTCGTCTCTTCAATTCAAAAATATATATAAAAATAAAAAATAAAAAAGTTATAATTTCAATTAAGCTTCTAAGCTTATAAAAATATTACGAAAATAAGCTTACTTCAATCATGTTATAAAAACTATTTCCATTTAAGCTTTTTAATAATTGCACTTCTAAGCTTGTTGTATAATTTAACTAAAAATATAAGCAGAAGGGTTCAATTTTCTTAATAGACTAATTGTTAATGACAGTTTTATAACAATTATCATAACACTTTTGCAAGCCTAACGCTTATATTAATAATTTTGTTACAAACTTATATTGAAGCCTTTTGGTTTGTTGGGTAATTTTAACTATTCCAATTATACTAACATTTTTGAAAAAGTTGAATTTTTAGTATTTGTTTTACAATCCAACTAACATTATTTTACGCTTTCCATCCCATAAATATTATCAAACTGTATTAATTCAGAATGGTTTCAGGTGTATCAAAAATTTTTGATAAATCATTTTGATTATTGGCGATTGAAAACTTTTAGTTTAAAGAAAAAGATAAAAAAGTTTCATAAATACATGTGAATATTTTTATCACTCTAAATACGTAACTTGTTTTGTAAATCCCCTGGTACTTTCAAAACATAAAGTCCAGATGTTATTCATACATTTTTTTTGATAAGAAACACTAAATATTTGACTCATTCATGTCAATGTGTGGAGATTTATGTTATAAACGTATTTTTTCGATTTTTTAATAGATCGATGAGTTAGATCGATTCTTAACATAAAACCGAAATCACTAAGTTTTTAATTTTAATTGAAATTAAAAAATTATACAATTTACAAAAAAAATATTTTCATAGTTTTAATCACCAGTGATAAAATTTTGAACCCTTCCATTGACATTTCTACAGTGCTTTCTGTCACTTTGTTCGAACAGGTAGTCCATCTCCGTTTAAAATCTACAACACCTTTTTTGTGATCATTAATTACCTCTTAACAAGAGGCCAATATCACTCCACTGACCTTAGCTCCAGGCAGTTTGGAGGATTTGAAAAACTTGGTACAAATACCACATTAACGGGCTTTTTGTTCAGATTTAAAAAGTGGACAGATTAAGAAGTCTTATAAATGGAAACAGCCTTTTTGTAAACATAACTTGACGTAAATTTCGGTATTAACATGGTTTGTTGTAAAAAATTCTTTGACATTCCCTCGATAAAAAATCTGCCAGAACACACGTTTCGTCATCCATAATGTTTTAGAAAACTTGACTTCAATTTGCGTGCTCTGTTTTTGGCCTTTTAATTTTAATCAGAGTTCTTGTTAAAATGTTTTAGCCTTGTATGTTTTTAAACCTCCGTTAGCTTTTACTTTTCATACATCATTTCTACCGGATGTATTGAGAGCTTTTGTCTTTAGAACTATCATATCGACCATTTCTTCTACCTAAACCAGATTTTTTTTCAGTGAACAAATTTTCTCATTACTGCTTCATAGCATTGGAAACAGTTTGACGACAGACCTTTAAATGCTCCGCCAAATTTTTGTAGGACCAAGTTATATTTCCTTGAAAATATTTAAAAATTTAAGTACACACTTATTTCTGGTCACTGATTTTAATCAGATTAACAATGGGTTAAAAGTTTTCTCGATCTCACTTCTTAAATAATTATATGTACAATTAATTAATTATCGGAATTAACTACTATTAAAATTTCTCTCTGTTTACCAAAATTTCTTAATGGACTTTAAACTAAATAAACGTCAAAAATTATTCTATAAAATATGATTGATCAATTTCATTTATATATCCAGTTCAAATAACGCTGAAATGAGTCAGATGAAAAAAGTATCGTATTAAATTTAGTTTTCATAGAATAAATCAATCATTAAGAAATATTGGATCTGTCTTCAAATATTGACAAAAATACAATACGACTTTTTTATGAAAATAATATTTGCAATGAAATTCGTCATACATTTTTAAAAATAAATTTAAAAAACTGGAAATATAAATAATTCTACAGGTAACAGAGTTCTTTATTTACTATTGAAAGCTAGAAAAAAAGCGCTCTAACAATTTTTGAGTTGAGAATTGTTACAGTATTTAATACAAAACAATTTTAAAATAGCAAAATAATTTGTGAGATAATCACTCAAGATGTATTATTTGTTGGATGCCCTTAATAATGACAGGGTGTTTATTCAAAAGAGAATTAATACATCTTAAGAGGAGTATTTTTTGAAGGACGGTCTTGTGCAGAAAATTCAACGTAATCGAAGCTTCTTATAGCCAAATTCAGTTATTTTCTATAGATTTTTTTCATAAAAAATCAAAGACAAATTTGGAATGCCACCCGCTACCATTCCTTGTACTGCATCTTGTAATCCTCAAGATTCACTCAAAAACATCAAAAATTTTATTATATTTTATTAATTTATATTTTACGTTTTTTTAATCGTGTTGTTATTTTAAAAAATTAATTTTCCCGAATCGCCAAATTGACAAGCCGAAAATCTGTAATCCTTTAATTCGTCTCAAAAACTCCTCGGCTATAACCGTTTGAACTTTACCTTAACTTAGCTATAACCACATTGGCCATATTTAATATATTGAAGAAACGTTTGTTTATACTTTGAATATTTCAGGTAGCTTCCATACAAATGCCTTTAAGGACTGGGGCTTTATGTTTATAGGACTTATAAATATAAAAATATTTTAATAAAATTTGGCCCGGATATTTTAGCCTAAATTTACATGCAGTAGAAATTTATGGTTGTAATTAAATTTGACTAGAGGAAGTCTACTTTAAGTTTAACTTTTATCTAAGTTATTAAAATTTTATACAAGTATTTGATATCTATGAAAACGCTTAAACCTAAAGAATTTTCAATTTTAAAAAAATTGTTAATTTTTTAAAGAAATTCAATAAAATTTTGAATTTTTGCTGTTTTCTAAAAATAAAATTTATAGTAAAATTTTAATAAAATTAAAAAACAATAATTATTTTTTAATTTTACTACGATATATGTGAGCTTGTCCAAATTATGTTAGAAGTAAAAAGAATTTTAACTTTCCAAAATTTCAATCCGTCTCAATCATGTTTAAAAATTTTACTTTTTATACTGAAATAATCACCCTGTCATTATGAAGTTCATTATGTATTTACCTCACATATGTAGCTACATATACAGGGGTAATTTGAAGGTGATTCCAGCGATTTTGCGATTCCGACCAAAAAAGACTTAACATTTTTATTTGATAGAAATTACTAGTGATGAAATTTAGATCCTTTTCGGAAACCCATTAACGTTTTCCTGTGCTTTCTTTCACTATGTTAAACAGGTAGTCCATCTCAGTTTTAAATCAATTACCTTTTTGTGCACTTTAATTATCCTTTAACATGAGTCCATGTAGCACTCAAGTGCTTTTTTACCATAGTGTCAGGAGGCCAAAGCCAGGCTAAAAATAGTTATATATTAATATATTATAAGTCTTATGAATGGAAGCAGCCTGTTTTCAACATTCATTGATGTTATTTTCAGTATTTATAGATCCCGCTGCTTGTCATACCAAGAACTTTTTGGGAAATTTTGACTGCTATTGATTCCTAAATTTTTCTTCACCATACCTTCGACCATGAGAAACAAAACATGTTTGACCAGGAAGTTGCGAAAATGTTACCAGGACATTCATTATGGAGCAAAAATTTTCTTTAGAAAACTTGACTTCATTTTTCGTGCTTTGTTTTTAGTCCCTTAATTTGTAGCAGCATTTCTGTCAGGAACTTTTTGGGCCTTGTGTGTTTTTATATCTCCATTAGCTTTAAATTTCGTAGTAAATAGTCCAAGCCCTAAACTAACCGTTTTCCTTTCTGGATGAGTTGGAAGCTTTTTTAAAATACTTTTCATTTTTTGGCTTTAGAAACACCATATGGACCGTTCCCTTTAACTGAACCAGGTTTTTGTCGGTACTGTATAATAACATTGGAAACATGTTGACGGCATATCTTTGAAGGCTTGGCCAACTTTTTGTAGAATTAAGATTAATTTAATAATATTAATAAAATTTTTTTCTGGTCACTCATTTTAATAATATTGACAATATATTCATTTTTTGTCATAATAAAAACATAATAACTGACACGTTTCACAAAAGTGACATGATTAAAAAAATCTTATAATATTTGGGTTAAAATTTTTATGAAAAATGTGTGTTAAGAATTTTTCGATCTTACTCCTTACAATTTCTTTTGATTTTTAATCAAACTTTTATAAAAAAACAACATACCCGAGATGGCCAACTAATTATAAAAGTTGAGGTCCCAATTCAGAAAGGCTAATATACTTTACCAAATCAACTCAAAAACATCTTAACTTTAGCAATAAGAAATATGGTTAAGATTTTTTAAACGGTTTAAAATTTACTCGTCATTGTGTAGGGTGTTATAAAGCCGATCTTAACTGACTACTACACTTTTACTTTCTTAATTTGCAATAAGAACTACGTAAATAAACGCATATAGCATAACACATTCAAGCTTTACTTACATATAAACTATGACTTATACTTAATATTGTTTACTTAGTGAAAATTATTACTCATACGTATTGTAACACAAAGTAATTAAAACTTACCATTTTGTTTAAACTAAAAAAATCCCAATAAAAATACAGAAAATGTTAAAATTTTTCAGGCAATCAAACTTGATTTTCAGAATTCTGGTTTAAATTATTATTTTTCAATATCGCTTCGTTTTTATTTACAAAAATAAAATTAAATTTTTATATTAAATCAATTTATTTCAAATTTATTTCATTATTACACCAGACATTTTTTAATTATTTTTTTTATTCTATTTTAGATTAATTTTTATCATTTTATCAATACACTTAAAAAATAATTCCAATAATAAATGACACTTAAATATTGACATTTAATTCGTTATTTTAAAAAACAATACACTTCGAAACTTTTACAAATCTTTTTTTTTTTTCAAAATCGGTCGTTCGCTCGTTTAATTTTTAAGTTTTAATAATTTAAAAAAATATATATTTTTAATTTTTTTATTTTTTTTTTAGTTTTCTTTTTTTGACGTTTATCAACTACAAAATACCACCGACCAATATAAAATAAATCGACTGTGAAGAATGAGAGTGATATTTTGCAAAATCACTAAAATAAAATTTGTTTTCAAATAAATGATAAGCTTTTTTGGTTTTTACTGTTGCTGTTGTTGTTGTTGTTGTTGCTATAATGAGTTTCTCTTCATTATTATTTTATTTAAATCTTATCAGTAGATTTGTATGTAATTCGTCGCTTTTTTTAAGGTGCCACATTCAATAGTTCACCACTACTGTTGTTGTTCTAACACTTTTACATGCGTTCACAGGTAAATTTGTTTGTTTATTTACTTTTTGTTGTTTAATTATTGTTGTCATTAGAGTGATCGCTTATACAGATGAAATTGGAATTATAGTAATGTTATTGAATTTGCATGCACAGAAATAATATGTTTGTGTTAACCATAAACGAGAAGTAACATAATATTGTTATTAGATATTGTTACCGTAATTAAAAATTTTGTTTATTTGCATTGTTATTTTGCATTATTAACAATAGTTATTGTTATCACCACTTATAATATTGTTATCGCCACTAATAATATTGTTATTCCAATAAAAATATTGTTATCGCCACTAAAAATATTGTTAGTTCAATAAAATTAGTTTGTTCTCAGTATTTTAGTTTTTGAAAAAAACATTTTTGCATGAAATATTTTAATATACTTCTCATTTTATTTATTTATACCTTCGGAAAATAAAATGTTTTCGTCATATAATTTTATTAACTTTAATTTCCCATTTTTTATTTATAAATAATGAAAATATTTATTCAAATATGTATTATTTTCCAATGTTAACAGAAATTGTAAAAAATATTTATTTTTATTCAGTTGTCTGTAACGGAAAAATATATTTTGTCCTAACAACAATAGTTTTTTTTTATAACGAGCTGTTTAATAGCAATAAAATTGTTAGTCAAACATATTGCGACCACAATGTTTTTAATTAATAAAAATAATTTTATTACAGCAACAAAATTGTTATCAAAATAAAATAAATTCAATAATAAACATGTTGGTGATAAAAATTAATTTTTGCCACAAATATACAAATGTTTGCAACGAACATATTGCGAAATGACGTTTCTTCAATAACAAATCTAAAAGTACATTCTTCACTACTTTCATGTGTGTGGCAACAATCACATTACGTAAGACATGTAAACTCTAATCCTAAAGATCCTAAAATACACCTTTATATAGAACGCCCTCTCACGTCCTAAACACAGATCTAGTAAATCATTAATAACTGAGTACTACAACTCTAAAGGTTGTAGGAGGGTTCCAAAACAAGCTTTTAACTTCGCTTTCACCAAATCACTTGCAAAATATCTTTGCAACAAATATGTCAATTCCATTGAAATATATTTAACAGTTCAAAAGTTATTCATAATTATCTCACAATATAAAAAATATTTAAGAAATTAGGAGTAAGATCGAAAAAATCTTAAAATACATATATGTTAAGAACAAAAACTTACAGTTCAAAATTTTTTATTTAATTGAAATTATTATAATTTACAAATAAAATAATTTTATAGTTCAAATCACTAGTGAAGAAAGTTTGAATATTTTTCGGAAACCCTTTCATTAATGTTTTTATACAGCCCTCTCTACTGGTAGTCTATCTCCGTTTAAAATCTACCACAATTTGGACACATTTTTATGATCTTCAATTAGCTTTTAACAAGAGCCCAATATCTCCACACTGGCCTATCTAGGAACAAATAGCACATTTTTTGTACTTGCACCACTCAAGGGCTTGTTTATCATAGTTACAGGATGGCAAGTCATGCCACAGGGGGACACATTATGAAGTCTTATGAATGGAAGTAACCATTTTTGTAAACATTTCTTAATGAGTATTTATAGAGCGCGTTGTAACAAATGATTGTCTAATTTTGTCGTAACTAACTTTGTCATACCAAAGACTTTTTGGGAAATTTTTTTGGGTCCAAAACTTTAATTCAACATTCCCTCGAGCATCAGCAATATGAAATTGTTGACCAGGAAATAGTGAAAATCCACCAGAACATGCGACACTCATTTTGCCACAAGACTATTTTTTTATAAAACATGACTTCAGTTTTTGAGCTCTGATTTTGGCCTCTTAATTTTAAGAGCGTTCGGGTCAGGAACTTTTTTGAGCCTTGTTATTTTTAAACCTGCACTAGCATTAACTTTTCGTACAGTCCAAGAACTGAGCTACACTGGTTGCTTTACTACCGGCAGCTCTTTTGCTTTCTTTTTATTTGGCTTAAGAAACATCATATACATCATTTCTTCTGCCTGAATCAGTTTATCTATCAAAGGACAAGTTATCCCGGCACTGTTTAACAATATTGGAAACAGTTTGATGGCAGACCCTGTGTGCTTGGCCAACTTTTTGAAGGAGCAAGTTGGTTTTTTTAATATTTACTAATTCTAGTACGATTTTTTTCTGGTCCCTCTTTTTATGGAATTAAATATAATAACGTTATCAAGGCTCCTTAATAAAGTATTTATTTATCAAAATCAAAACCGATTAAGCTGTATCCTTCTAAAAACATTCACACGATCACAATTATAATCTGCATTCGGTAATATTTGACCAGATTATTTGTAATTATTCTAAAACGTTTGCAATTTGAAACCAGCAAAATCGGTCCAGTAACGAAAAAGTTATAGAACGATATCTGAGACAACCTTGTAATTCAAGTAAAAAACTTTTGTTAATTTACAAAAGCTATTTATCAGGTAAAAATAAAATCTATAAAGAGACAGAAAATTTTCTGATTTTTATAAAAATTGGATTGTTATATGTTATAAGTTATAAAAATATATCAAATTTCTCATTCTAATTTATCTTCAAAAAGTTTCGCCTGTTCTGAATTTAACAGAGGGATACAAAATGGTTAAAAGTATATATGGGTACTAAGTCTACACTTATAGCTTTCATCTGGTAGTAACATTTTTAGTTTCCTGAAATAAAAACGTATTTGGGGAATATTTTCCGACAATTCAAACAGGCTAAAATTATACATGGATTGAAAATATATACTTATAGATTTCTTCTAGCAATAAAATTAAAAGCCAACTTTTATTTATGCTCATATTTTCAACTTCACTGTATTTTCATAACAATTAAAAATGTATTATTTTTTTATAATGATTTGCATACATTAAGAGAGTGTTTAACAAAAAGAGAGAAAGAGAAGTAACCATTTCAAGTTATTAAAAAAGAGAACGGTCAATAGTTTTGGGCAAATAAGAGCCAATTAAAAATCTAGATTAAATATACATATTCTTTAAGTAAATAATTTAGTCTTTTAAATGTATATTGAACTCACTTAACAAAAAAATTGTCATCTAATCAAATTAGGTATTCTTGATAAAATAGTTTGATGATACTCGTGGAGATAATTCGAAATTTAATCGAATATAATTTTGATTAAACGAAAATTTCAAAGGGAAACATTTCATCGTTACAAAAGTTTTATTACCCCTTTTTTAAACTAAACTTAAGAGATGTATATTAGTTCTCACTTGCTATAAGTAGCTTTTTAGGCTCTTAAACTCTACCAATCTCCAATTTATTTTTCTTCATAAATGAAGTTGAAGTCGGTTTCCTGTTTTATAGCAATTTTAGTCAAGTTCGTCAATTGAAAGTCTTTTTATCCCTCCGCCAAACTTTTATGTTTCCGGGTGTAATGGCTAAGAGGAATCACCTAAAAACCCTCTTTAAGTATGATTTATTGGTAAACTAGTTGCCTTCTGTCTGCTTGAAACATTTCTCACGCCTAGAATAATAGTCCGAATTCTGTGATGGATTTAACAGAATTTAACCATAACATACGTGTTTCCTCTTCGTACAAAAAAAAGAACTCACAATCGGATCAGTAGAAAAGATTTAAAGGTTAAAGTATGAAAATTTTGATACACTCTAAATTTTATTTTAATATAAGAATCAACTCAACTAGATTACCTTTGCCTTGATCCCAAATAAAGCACTTAATATATAAACCAATTATATTGAAACTCGGAACACTTGCTGTTTTAGCTGATTTTAATATATATTATACATTCGAATGTAATGCCTCCTCCCGGAATACAGTTTTGAGGTTATAAAATTTTGTAACGTTTAGAAGGAATCATCTAAGACCCCACAATATATATAAATTCTTGCATCAAATCATGGATTTAGTTATGTCCGTCAATCTGTCTGACCATCTCAATAAAATTTGGCCTAAGTATTTGTTAAAGTGCTGACAAGTTTCCTATTTAAAACCAGCTAAATCGGTTCAGTATATTAAAAGATATAGACCAATATCTAAGGCAATGTCTAAGTTCAAGCCACAAACTTTACTAAAATTGTCAATTATAAATCGACAAATTAAAATTATATAAAGCAGTATGAACTTAATTAAGATTCCAAACATTATAAAAATCGGTTCAGGTGAAAATAAGTTATAGCCAAAAATATAAATAATTTTATGACTCATTAATTGTTCCGTGTTAAATTTAAGAAAAACGTTTAAATATTGTATATTGTATGAAACATAACGTATTTACTTCACGCATATTTGTGATGAAGGTTATTGCACAACTCACATTTACGGCCCTTTCCCAGAATAACTTTTTAAGCCAGTAAAATTATTAAATCTGGACCAATTCTATTGAAACTCGATATAATTATTTTTCCTGTTGTGTTGAATATATGTAAATAGTTTAACCAATATCGGTGCATATTTTGCTATAGTTACTATAGTCCTTACCGAAAACAGTTTTTAGCTTATAAAACTCTTTTATGAATATGAACCAATTTTATTTAAAAACTGTTTTCAATATATTTTACTATCTTGACGAATATTGGTTCATATTTATCTTAATCTTCTATTTAATTATCCTTTTTTAAATTTAAAAGACTTTTATTGAACCAATATGTTATCAATTTCATTTCTATTTGTTATCTATATTTTGTTTTAGCTCCTATTAAGGGGGCCTTAAATGGAATAAAATTTAAAGGTTCCTAAATTTGAAACAATCTTCTAAAAATTGAGTAAAATTATTTTTTAAACTCCGTTTAATACATGAATCTAGTTTCACAATTATGGTACTAAATTGGAATATAATACTTTTCTAATAGTGTTTTAGACTTAGAAGGTTCTTAAATACGGACCAATTCTATCGAATCTGACATTTATCTTAATGTTTTTAAAGAGGCCTTTTTTTGGAAATCGGGGTATAAAATGAATAATCTCATGATCATTTTTGCATAACGTAAGTGGTGGAGGGTATTCAAGATTCGTTACAACCGAATAATGCATTTCAACTTGATTTTATTTCATGTCAATCTCCCGATTAAAGCTTTATCACTTCTTTAATATAAACGCCTTTTATATTTACCAGATGTTATATCCCTCCAAATGTTATATATTTTCTCCATTCATATTAAAAGTCTGTGTTGAAATTATTCTGTAAATATTTCTTAATATTTGAAATACAAATATTTGTTAATTTTACTATAAAAATTATTAAAACTTTATACATTTTTTATAAAATTCTGAGAGTTTTTTTAATTAGAAAATAGATAATTTATTTAAATTATGTTTGAATAAAAATTATCTTAATTATTGTCATTATAATAAAAATTAATTATATATAATAAAATGATATATAAACAAGTAATTCGACTATGACGATTCTTTAAAATCCTACACCACAAATGTGTGTTAAGTAAATACGTTTTGTTTCGTACATACACATTCAAATTTATACAATATAAAAAAATACTTATTGAGTCGTAAAATTAGCTATAACATTTATTTAACATTATTTAACTATAACATTTTAATCTGAACAGATTTTGATAATTTTTGGAATGGTATATACAACCTTATATTATGGCGAAATTTCATTTTATTTTGTTGATTTGTAATTGACGATTTTATGAAAATTCTTCGCTTAGAGGTTTTCTCAGATATCGGTCTATATATTTTAATACACTAAACTGATTTTACTGGTTTTTAAATAGGAAACTTTTCAGGACTATAATAAATACTGAGGTCATTCAAGAATATATTTACATTATGGGGTCTCAGAGGATTCCTTCTTAGCGTTACACACGAAATGACAAAATTAATATACCCTCCTCACCAACTGTAGTGGCGGAGGTTATAAAAACATAAACAAAAATCCTAAAAATCATCCAGATAATTAAAATACGTTTTTTATTCAAGATTTAAATACGAAATTTATTTGAGCGGGGGGACACATTTATATTCTTTTAGATATTTCATATTTTTAGAAAGTTAAACGTAGAATTATTTTATGAGCTGATAAAAAAGTTGACTCAGCAAAAAATTTTCAGATGGAATTGATATGCCGAAGATTTTTTTGAAAGGTAATTTTATTGGCGATAAGTAATAATAGAGAGAACTTTGCAACAGTGAAAACTAAAACTTGGAAACCAAAAATATTCACAGTTTTAAAGAGTGCGATCGAAAAATTCTTAACGCACGTGTTTTATTTTGGACAAAGTAACCTTTGTAAAACATGTCAGTCGTTATTGTTAATTTGATGAAAATGATTGATCAGAAAATAGTGCGTACTAAAATTATAAAATATTTTTAACAAAATCCAACTTTGTCCTACAAAAAAATTGGTCATTAAAAGGTCTGTCTTCAAACTGTTCACATTATGTTTCTCAAGCCAAAAATTTAGAATGCATTTTCAAAAGAATTCGCAACAAATCCGATAGGAAAGCTGCTCGGTTAGTTCAGTGTTCTTTATTTTAAAACTTCGAAGCAAAAAATTTTTCTAGTTTAAAGATATAACTGGCTCATTTAGCTTAGTTTTGCCCATAATTGAATAAAGATCAGTTGTAGGATTTTCACATTATATTATATCATTTCCTAATAAATCATCCGCCTTATAGGGGAACTTATAAAGAACTCCAGGCACCATTAAGGTTTTTAAATTAATTTCTCCATTTAAATTGTCGGTGGTAGACTTCAATAGTACTATTTCACAGGATACTGTATCATTCTCCTGGACATATAAAACAAGATTCAATTTTATATTCTTCATTATTGTGATAAATTGTTACCAAAGTATGATTAACTAATTTATTATTTTTATAACATTTTAGATCATCATAGGCCTCTTTGATGCCCCTTACTATACTATAAGTTAAGGGAGATATTGTGCTATCTGCAAAATACATTATAAATATTACTAAAAATTTATTTTACAATTATATTTGTTAATACTCACTTGCGAAAAAGGATATTATGGTAACAATTAGGAAATAAAAATATACAATTTTCCGGAAATTATCATAAAAATTTCGTGGAAGAAATGTTAATGGTGAATATTTGGTAGTTTTGATATGATTTAATTGCGGCGATTTTTTGTCTCCATTTTTATTACAGTTTCTTCTAATGGTTATGTGAAAATTTTCGATAGATTTACTACTTTTAAAACCATGTAATTGACCTTCACTATCGATTATAAATGTTTTTGGAAAATATGCTATAACTTTTAAAGCGTTAGAGATATTGTAGTTTTTGACGCTCCAAAATTGGACACTTAGGTAATTTGATTGTTTTTTTTTAATTCGCAAAAAATAAATTATGATTTGAGACAAAAGACAAAAATTTGAAATACAGACTGTCTTGACAGGTTTAAACACATACAAGGCTCAAGAAGTTTTCTACAGAAGCGTTGGTAAGAATTAAGGACGCAAAAAGGTTTTTTAAAAATATTCTTGCTACATAGTGGATGACGAAACACATGTTCTGGCAAAAGTTTCATAACTTCCTGGTCATAAATTGTTTGTTGCTGATACTCGGAGGAATGTTGAAGAACCAAAATACAATTAAAATCCCCTAAATGTTCTTGATATAACAAGCAGTATGCAGTTCCGGTTAAAGAAGTTAAACATTTGTTACAATATAAATATTAAGGAATGTTTCCAAAAAGTCTGTTTTCATTCATAAAACTTCATAATGAGTCATTTTATTTTTGGCATGACTTAAAATCCTGTCACTATAATAAACAAGCCCTTGAGTGGTACAAGAGAGATAAATCCTACAAACTGACCGGAGCTAAGGCCAGTGGAGAGATATTTGTCTCTTGTTAAAAAAATTGGAAGAGTACAAAAAAGATCTCCAAAAGTGTGGCAAATCTTATGCGGTGATTATTCGAGCAAAGTGACAGAAATCACTATAAGAGCTTTCAAAAAAGATTCAAAAGCCTTAAAACTTATTTTTGTTAATTGTAATAATATTTGTAATTAAATAATAAATAAAACTGTTAATGGTTTGTAAGTCATTTTTACGATCTCATTCCTTATAAATTATTATTGAAAACTTCACATATAAGATTTTAAATAAAGTCTTTTTTTAATTTTTGTTAAATTTACGTGCAATATTTTTATTACATAAACTTCTCAGACTTGTAAAATACTTTTCTTTGATTTTGAATTTAAACTTAAAAATGATTTATAACACAAAATAATCAAAAAAAAAGGTGTAAAAATCGATAAGATTAAATTTTATTTGTTGTTTATATACAATAAATTTTATTTAATTAAACAAACAACTTATTTGCAAAATGTTGCAGCAACATTTCAAGTTTTTTAACATATTTGTTTACAATAGAAAATGAAATTTCAAATGTGTGTACACTGGGAAATTTGATATCTTATTTTTGAATATTCGACAAACGTCTTTTGTCTGAATTTCGAAGTAGTCTCATATATCGGCATATAACTTCCTTGTAACAGTTACTAATTTTGTTGATTTTAAATGTTAAGCAGCTGTGGGACTATAGTAAACAGTCTGGTCGAATTTTATTGAATTTAAATTGTTATTACGAAAGTGAGAACTTTTCCAACAGCCAGACAGACGGATATCGCTAAATCGACACAGACTTTGATACGATGTAGGAATATATACTTTATGGTCTCTTAGATGATTCCTTCTTGGTGTTACACATGGAATAACATACATCCTTTATTACCAAATAATAAAATTTTATTTGTAAATGTTGAAGCAACATTTGAAATGATGCACAGTGGTTTCAAAAAGTTTGTTAACTTTAGAACTTTTAAAAAATTTTTAAGAAATTTCACAAGGACATTCTTGACATTTTCAATTGATGAAAAATGCGCTTACTTGTGTGGGGTATCTCTTATAGTTTAAGAGATATTTAGACTCAAATAAAATGAATACAAAATGTTTTAAATATTTTTTAATTCTTTAAAGTTGGTAGGCTCAATTTGGATCCAAACACATTTCCAAATTTTGTAGAATCTTCCAAACAATTTTTATGCAAATGATGAAGGAGGCCACTATTATGACTATTACTCCTAATCGAATAGAAAGGTATATCATTTTGATATAGAATTTTTGAACAAAAATGTTTTTGATTTTTTCTATAAAGATGGTAACATTTCTCCTCAAAGTACACTATTTTCCTTTGGACTTATAATTTTTTTTCAAATTATTTTCTGAATTTTGCAGGTAATTCTAGGCCATTGTTGTGCAAGAATTATATATCTATATTGATCCAATAAAAATGTATATCATTTTGAAACAGAAATTAAAAATTGATTACATTTCGCTTTAAAATCCATTCTTCTTCTAGGGACTATAATTTTTGTTGTCATAATTCTTAAAAGTAGATATCTAGTATACCCATATATACATATCGTCTAAGTCTGTAGAGTTTTAACCTTTTATAACGACAGAGTGACTAATTTACCAAAAATTTTGAAATTAATTTTCACCGAATTGATATTTTATTAATAATGTTGCAGAAACTTTTAAAATGTTGCTCAACATTTTATTTATTTTACATCTATAAAAATAAATTTATAAATTTCAAGATAACACAAATACAAATATATAAGAATCTATATTTATTTATAATATTTTATTGCTAAAAGTACAAATAAATAATTTCACAAAATAAGACCAACAATAAACCCCACCCATATTGAACCTGTCACTCTAAAAAATCTGACATTTAAATTCCACTTCTTCCTAATTCTGTTGCTCTTCAAAAAATATGACGAATAACTTTTAACGTGTAATCGGGTATCAGGCAAGCCACCAGGTTAAATAACCAATCAGACAAGGAGCGAAATAAACGATTATAGACATGAAATAAACCGGAATTATGGGAACTATAAAATAATAAAAAAGTAATAATAAATAAAATTCTATAATTTTTACTAAAAAACTTAAAAATCTATAAAGTTATATATAACTGTACTGATTATGAAACTCATGAAGGAGGTCACTATTATGGCTATATAAATATAACTCAAGTAATTTGATTCCAGCAGCAGTTTTAAATTTTCCACTACCACCACCATTTGTATAAATAAGGAACCAAATATTTACAATTCGGCAGTTTTGCCATAATTCAAGATGACATTGACAGCGTAATTGACGATTTTGTAAATTTTTCTTGTAAAGTTGAGGATTACGGAAAGGGAATTAAAATTATATTATTAGAAACATAAGCAGTTAAATTTTTAATGAAAAATCTATTTTTTAGTAAAAATTTTAATTTTAGTGGAAATTAGAATTTTGAGTGAAATTAAAAATTTTTAATGAAAATTTATAATTTTAGTGAATTTTTAAATGAAAATTTGAATTTTAAGTGAAAACTAAAATTTTTTGTTATAATACATTTTTAGTGAAAATTTGCATTTTTAGTGAAAATATGAATTTTAGTAAAATTTGCATTTTTAGTGAAAATTTACATTTTTAGTGAAAATTTTGCATTTTATGAAATTTCATTTAGTGAAAATTTGCATTTTTAGTGAAAATTTGCATTTTAGTGAAAATTTGCATTTTTAGTGAAAATTTGCATTTTTAGTGAAAATTTGCATTTTTAGTGAAAATTTGCATTTTTAGTGAAAATTTGCATTTTTAGTGAAAATTTGCATTTTTAGTGAAAATTTGCATTTTTAGTGAAAATTTGCATTTTTAGTGAAAATTTGCATTTTTAGTGAAAATTTGCATTTTTAGTGAAAATTTGCATTTTTAGTGAAAATTTGCATTTTTAGTGAAAATTGCATTTTAGTGAAAATTTGCATTTTTAATGAAAATTTGCATTTTTAGTGAAAATTTGCATTTTTAATGAAAATTTGCATTTTTAATGAAAATTTGAATTTTTAATGAAATTTGCATTTTAATGAAAATTTGCATTTTTAATGAAAATTTGCATTTTTAATGAAAATTATCATTTTTAGTGAAAATTTGCATTTTTAGTGAAAATTTGTATTTTTAATGAAAATTTGCATTTTAATTTTTAATGAAAATTTAAATTTTTTAGTGAAAATGTAAATTTTTAATGAAAATTTGCCATTTTTAATGAAAATTTGCATTTTTAATGAAAATTTGCATTTTTAGTGAAAATTTACATTTTTAATGAAAATTTGCATTTTTAGTGAAAATTTGCATTTTTAATGAAAATTTGCATTTATAATGAAAATTTGCATTTTTAATGAAAATTTGCATTTTAATGAAAATTTGCATTTTCAGTGAAAATTTGCATTTTTCGTGAAAATTTGAATTTTTTGTGAAAATTTGTATTTTTAATGAGAATTTGCATTTTTAGTGAAATTTTGCACTTTTGGGTCATGTGCATCAGCAACATACAATTTGTAACCAGGAAGTTGCGAAAAATGTCATCCATTAAGCAGAAAATTTTTTTAGAAAACTATTTCAATTTGCTTACTGTTTGGCCTCTCAATTTTTTGGTAAAGTTTTTGAGAGCTCTGTCAAAACGTGAGCGTGCCAACAACAGACAGATGGACATAGTTAAATCGTCTCAGATTTTGATTTTATTTTGGCATAAAAAAACAAATTACCTGAGGTGGTCAACTTTTGCAACTTTTTTAAAAAATTACAAAATTATTTTCCAAAAAACGTTTTTGAAACCGCTGCGAATTACAAATTGCAAATTTATTTTAATTAATATTTTATTCATTTATTGAATATTTTAATTATATTAAAATGTTTTTATAATTTACATGATTTGTATTCTTTTAATATAAAAAAGGGAAATATCCCAAAAAAATAATAACCTAAAAATCAAAGATACACTTAAATACAAATTAAATTAAAAAAAATTAAGAAAAATTATAGTAATAAAGAAAAATAGTTGACATTTATACTAATTAAATCAAACTCCAAGCACTTACAATATTACACAGTAGTATAATGAGCCTTGCAGTGGACTAAAATAAATATAAACAAAATAACTTTAATTTGAGAAACAAAAAATATAACAAAATGTTCTTACCTATAAACTCCGATACTGGATCATTATCACCCTCACCCCTCATAGTGCCGGTAATTTCTTCATTTTCTACCATGGGCAAAAATAACAAAACAAATTCCGGTGAATATGGGTGTGTTATGGTCTCTAAAACTTCAGTTACAAAATAACGTATTAATGAAATGTCTGTATCCCCTTTGCCCCAACACTGCTTAATGTATTTAACAACGGGTACAACACAACCACGGGTTAATAAATTCACCATACGATCTAATAACATTTTCTTCATTTCCAATTGTACTAAAATTTCTAATTCATCTTGTTTTGACTCAAAAAGGCGTATAAGTAAAGTCAAAATTTGTTGATGCAAGGTGGGATGGACTGCGGCTACTTCATCTAAAATCGCTAAATGTGTGGGACAACTGTCGGTGGAAAGTTTAAAGTATGAAGGTTCGGTGACCGTGTTCTCTATCCAGCGTATAACACCCACGCCCACAACAGGATATCTAAAAGATTTAAGAATTTTTATATAATATAAACAGGAATCTTGTAAATATCGATTTAAATCTACTTAATGCAATTGTAGAGTGTTTGCAGTTCGGCTATTAATTCCGTTGATCCTTTATTGACATTACAAATTGCATGTACTTTTTCTATCGCTTGTATGGTACTTTTTAATTCTTCTTTATTTAAAACTCTTTCGGTTAAAGGACGCTTTTTTGCTGGGGTATCTACTACAGAGGCAGCATAAGCTAAAAGATAAATATATTTTGATTTATGTTCAGGATTTATTTTCACTCCGGCCTTAAATAGAGAATCCACTAACAATTCCAAAAATTGTGGATTTCTAATAAGATCTATAGGTGGTGGATCAGTGCCAGAATAGTTACGATATAATACCGTAATATCAGCCGGATTCAGGGTATTGCGCGACAGCATAGATGATAAAGCTTGGCAGGCCTGAGGATAAGCTGCAGAACCATTTAAAGCCATAGTTATGGGCGTGACATTTTGATTGCTAGAAGAAAATGGATTAAAAGATAAGTTATTATACGCTAAATCATAGGCGACTTTCTAAGCCGATTTAAAGATGTCCAGCTGTGAGTCCATATAGACAATGTAAACACAGTTAATTTTAAAGATTGCTGATGAAATTTGGTACAGATAACTCTTATTCTTAAGAAAATCACTTTAAGGTGTACAAATCTTTAAAAAAGGGGATAATTTTGTTAAGCCCTCTTAATACCCCCACTGCCGAAAATCGCTTTCTATTAAATAAATCTCTCACAAATGTAATTCTCTTAAAAATAAAAAAATACCCTACACCACAATGTCGGTTATAAATTTTTAATAATTTTATTTTCGGATTTATTTTGAGACTGACATTTATGTGAAATTTATGCTTTTAAAATTGAATTTTTGTGAGGGGTTTAATGGGAACTAAAAGAAATTATGAACCGAACTTAGTATAATTTTGTACATCCATTTTAGCTTATATTTATATAAAATTGACTAACTTCTTTTGATTACCAACGTATTTGTGAGATTTATGCACGAATGGTTTACTTAAAGTTGAGTGTAACGTCATTCTTTTTTTCTGTATGTTACAAACATCATATTATACCAACCAGTCAGGGTGGTGTAGGGTACAAGTACGTTTTTTTACACCTACATCATCGTATACAGTATTATGAACAGTCATTTGAAACCGACTATTACACTTTTATTTCTATTACTTTCACTTACTTTTGCAAAGCATATTTTGTTATCTCCTGCGACAAACGTTTCATATTAAAACCACCTTTCGGTTCTTGGCTTAAGACTTGTATTAAAACTTGTGAATAAACATAGGTATGCTGACCATGACACACCATACGAGCACATTCCTGTATGGCTCCTTGTATATCTTCGGGATTGCTAAGAAACTTCGCTATAGATGTTTTCAATACTCTGGAGAAAACTTCAATTTGTTGAGCAGCCGTTGAAATAGAAGTAATTTCACTTTGAAAACCAGCATCCGATATTAATTTAATGGTAAAATTCAACATTAAACAATCAGGATATTCTTCAGCCAACCGATAGATTAATGAACGCCAAGTAGGATGATCTATCATTTCAGTCAACCAATCAGGAGTCTCACCTTCTTCGGTGAAAATCGTATCTGCTTTTTTAGGATCAAACGTTTTCAAAATCATATCTTTTAAATGATTCTCTACCATGGCCTGCACGTCGGTAACTTTAACACCGGCTAAAATAAGCCATTCAGCTAATAGATTTGCCATTTGTGCCACCGCTTTATAATTTTCAGAAAGCATCATAATGACCTCTTCAGGAGAGCCACCCGATTGAAAGTAACGCTTTAGCTGAGTAAATATGCCCGGTTCCATAATGTAGTCGGGTGTTAAAAATTTCTCCAAACATTCTTGTATGGTTTCTTGAGGATTATCCTCGGGCATTTCCTAAAAATTATACAAATTAATGAAGGTATAGTTTTTGTGTACTTCCACTATAACTTACCTCATCTTCTCCTTGTTGTTTGGGCCTACCCTGTTGCCAACCACTTTCATCATACTCCATTTCCATTGCTCGATTATTTCTTTAATTTTTTTATTTATTTTAATAAATCTTAATTATATTTCTAATTATAAAATTGTATAAAATTTGTTTTAATTTTTTCTCTTTTGTTGTTTTTGCCACATTCTACGTATAAAGCCGACAAAAGAAACTGTCAAAAAAGCCATCTTGTCAGGGTTGTATTTTGAGAACAGCGTTGTTTTAATATTTTATTGATATACTAAAGTAACCGATTACTCAATTGAGTAAAGTTAAGATGTTTTCAGTCTTATACAAGAATCGTTTGAGAGAATTGTTTAAAAAGTTTGAAGAGACCTTTCTAATAATAAAAAAGGATCCTAAAGTTTCAACTAACAGATCTTTTCTTCTCGTTTGAAAATAAATATATTTATGTTAGCAACATGGGTATCATGTGTGAGGTCTTGGAACAAACCTTTTCAATGATATATAAAAATACTAACCCATATACTTTTATGTTTATATATAATAATAATTTAAAATTACCTATTAAATTTTTGTTTTCAAAATTGTATTATGATTAAGTAGAAATTTGTAATGGAATACGGCCTATGGCCTAGATTACTGAAATTTTGTAAATAAACTAAAAAATAAAGAAAAAAAGTATCTCAAAAAGCCATCATTTAAACGATATTCCTTTTAACAATGATGTTTGTAGGCAACGTATAATATATATTAAAATACAAATATATATTAACTATCAAGTGAAGGAAATGCATTTATAACTTTGTCATATTATATCTCGGAAACTATTAGAGCGGAAGACAGGAATAATCCTGAATCACGATTTCCCACCTGTTGTCTATTGTGGAAACCTTTGAGACTCTTCTCCTTTCTCAGAGACAATTTTCGCAATCTCATATTATACAGACCGTGGCGTTCCTATATCCTGCATGTGACCAGGTTCACATGATATCCGACATTTGCTATTAGGCCCAACCAATTTTTAAAAATCATAAGATTGAAAAAATAACTCTTTTTTAATCCTTTATTCCAATAATTATTTCCATTCTCATTTTATTGCACCACAATATCAACCAAATCACTACGTTTCTGTAATCCTTGAACACTTTGTTCACTGCCCTCTGTATAAGCATCACTATTGTCAGCTGCCCAATTAAATGAAACCACTTCTCTCTTACGTTCCACATAATCATCTTCAATGGCCACGCTTAAATTATGTAAAGCACATATTGTTTCCAAAATTTTTCGAACTTCACCCAAATCCTTTGCTTCCAAAGCATATAAAGCATTAAATCGCTTTGCCATAATATCCAAAGTATCTAGAGCCAAGTTTAAAGCCGGTTCTAATAAAGTATTAAATTCAGTTTCTTTGCGAAAGCAAGGATTCGAAAATGGTCTCATCAAATATGGTTTAAGAGGAAAACTTTTATTACCAATCAAATAACAATCCTTAGGCATGGTATTTTCATTAAGAGCCAATATTTGTCCCATAGGGGTTTCATCGAATGTATAATCCTGTTCTAGTTCTACAAAACAATCAATTACTTTTTGATCAACATCACAAACTATTTGTAATATAATAGGAATCTCAGCATCTTCGGAAGCTAAAAATATATCTAAACGTTTAATGGCTAACACACCAAATAGATTAGGAAAGATTTTTAGTTGAGCATGCTTTTGAAAACCTTGCAATTGCAGTTGTTGAGATAATTGGGAATTGGGCCATTTTATATAGGACTCATATTTATCGGATACGATATGCCAAAATTGACTTATAATGGTTTCACAATCATTTTGGGAAATCTTAAAACGTTTGGAAATCTCTTCGAAATGTTCATCGGTGGTGAGTTTCCAAAGAGACAAAGAAAATACCGTTTGTGGTGGCACACCAGCAGCAAAAGTAGAAGGAGTTAATAAATGTCGGATGAATTGAAATGTTTTCTAAAAAATTAAATTTTTATTTATGAAATAAAAGTGAAAAGCAAATGTGAAATACTTACCAAGAAACTCATTTTACTCATATGCAAAAAACCCTCAAATTCTATGTTTTCAAATTCATTTAATAGATTCAGTTCTTTTGTCCTTGACGAAATGGGTTTTAAACTATTGTCTGGTACCTTTTTGTGTTTTCGGTTAAAGTTTTGCATTTTTTGTGTTAATTTACGTTTTTTATTCGATTTGTGACTTGTTGTTGGCATTTGTTTATCCATTTCAGAAGACTTTAAGGAATTTATTTCCGAAAAATGCTGTCTAAAGAAAAAATCTTCAGCTTCGTCGTCTGCTGCTTCTAGTAATGGAAACCGTATATCAGCATTATCACCGTCATTGTTGAGATTGCAGTGCCATAGAAAATGTTTAGGTTTCTTATGATTATTATCTGCATCTATCAAAATGTCCTTGCTAATAATCATAGCAATATTGGATAATAAAGCACTTTCTTCCATTTAAGTAAATTTAATTATTTTATTTAATAGATTTTAAGCAGACGAAAGTCCTACACATCATCCTTGTTTTTCTTCAATGTTTCTTGTTGTTGTGACTTTAACCCTTATCAGATGTTTTCCTTAAAAAAAAACACCCTTATTATTAGGAAATGATACACAATAGAAAAGAAGAATTACAGTCGGTGAAGTCCGGCATTTGCAAAATATATGGAAACAATATTTCTAGCCCCATATATTCTGTATTTTATGGGTTAAGGGTATAAAATGGGTATTAAATGGAATTCAAATTTGCCCTAAATATATCATTATGAATAAGAATGCCATGAGAAAAAGTCATAGTAAAAATGTGTACAATTGCTTTTGCCTTCAACATTATTCGACTGGGGTCTCCAAGGCCTCCAACATGATGGCCACATTGTTAAAATACATTAATTATCAGACGACCATTTGAAAATTAAGATTTTACCCGAGTTTTTCCATACTCTACTTACAAATCAATTGGTTCCGTAACTTTAAATTCAGGCGATTTTTGCAAATTAAGAGTTGACACCACTCGTCATACAGCTGCAACACGTGCACGTTAGTTTTATTTGTTTATATCGAGTATTATTTCTTCAAAATTAATATTTTTATAAAATAATTTAGAAATATTTACTAAAAATGGATGCTCATGACTTGTTTCGTCAGCTAACCAGAGGTGTTAGGTTTACCAAAAGAAATAAACAACAAAGGTGTGATTTACAAAAAGAAAATTAAAGCAAAAATTAAAAAAAATCTTTGTTATGTATAAATTTCAGCCAGCACCTATTCCGGAAAAACAGCCTAAACTTGAAGAAGATATAAAAATTAAAGATGAAGGAATTGCTACCGATGATGATGAAACCATGGAAGATGCAGAGCAACAACATACATATTCCAGTGAAGAGGAAGAAGATCATTTACAAACATTTGAATTTATATCGGGAGTATCAGCTCCGACCAAAAAACCTAAAAAGAAAACAAAACCGCTTACACCAGAACAACAAGAAAAACAATTGGAAGAAGAAATGATACAAACTATACGAAAAGAAAATCGTATTACTGTATTGGGTAAAAATATACCACCGCCCATTACTTCATTCGAAGAACTGAATACAAACTATAACATGAGTGAAAAGTTAGTGCAAAATTTGGTGAATTGTAATTATGCAAAACCCACAGCCATACAAATGCAAGCGATTCCCATAATGCTTAAGGGAAGACCATTAATGGCTTGTGCTCCTACAGGTTCTGGTAAAACTATAGCGTTTTTGGCGCCCATTATTAACGATTTAAAAGCTCCCAAGAAAGTGGGTTTTAGAGCTTTAGTTTTGGCACCCACACGAGAATTGGCTCAACAAATTTACCGTGAATGTATACGTTTGTCAGAAAAAACTGCTTTAAAAATTCACATTATTAGTAAAGTTAATCAAGCTAAAATGAAGTTTGGTGAAAATTCTTCTAAAAAATTTGATATATTAATATCCACTCCCAATAGAGTTAGATTTTTATTGCAACAAGAGCCTCCAGTATTAGATTTAAAGAGGTAAATTTTGAACTTTTTATTTCTTGCTTATTTAAATGTGATTTAAATTAATTGTACATTTTTGATAGCATTGAATGGTTTATTTTGGATGAAGCTGATCGTTTAATGGAGGAGGGACAAAATAACTTTAAGGAACAATTAGATGATATTCTGGCAGCTTGTACAAATCCTAATAAGAAATTAGCTTTATTCAGTGCCACATACACAGTACCCGTAGCCAAATGGGCTTTAAAGAATCTTAAAAATTTAGCTCGTGTTAATGTTGGTGCTCAAAATGCTGCTACAGAATATGTAGAACAGGAATTGCTATTTGTAGGTTCGGAAAATGGTAAACTCTTGGCTGTACGTGATATGGTAAAAAGTGGTTTGAAACCTCCAGTTTTGATATTTGTTCAAAGTAAAGTAAGTTTTTTGCTTAAGAAAAAATTCAAATTGAAAATAAATTATATTCGTACTTTCTTTATTAGGATCGTGCTAAGCAATTATTTGAAGAGCTTTTATATGACGGCATAAATGTGGATGTTATACATGCTGATCGTACTCAACAGCAGCGTGATAATTGTGTAAGAGCTTTCCGAGAGGGTCATATATGGATTTTAATTTGTACTGAGCTAATGGGACGTGGTATTGATTTTAAAGGTGTAAATCTAGTAATTAACTATGATTTCCCACCCTCTACTATTTCATATATACATCGTATTGGCCGTACCGGTCGAGCGGGTAGACCAGGAAAAGCTATAACATTTTTCACCCAAGATGATACACCACATTTAAGAAGGTATTTTAAAAATTATGTTTCATTGAAATCGTAGATTATTATAAATATAATATTTTATTTATATAGTATTGCTGAAATTATTAAAAATTCTGGAGGCAAAGTTCCTGAATTTATGTTAAACATGAAAAGACCTAAAAAATCTGAGAAGAAGAAATTGGCTAATTTTGCTCCAAAACGTGAAGACATTTCCACAAAAATCAGACCCGAACAAGAAAGACAAGATAAATTGAATAAAATGGGAAAAAGTTATAAAAAAGAAACAGAAATCGGATAATAAACAAACAGCGGAGAATAATAAAACGTTGAAGAAAATACAGAAGCTCGAAAATAAAGGAAATTCTCTAAAAGATAAAACAAAAAATAAGAAAAATAACAAAAATCCCTTAAAACACAAGAGTAAAAAATTAAAACTAAAATCTGAATAAATTATTTTTAAAATAAGTTAAATAAATGAAAACATTTTGTTATTAAAACATTTCATATTTTTATGTATTTTATATATATTTTTAAAGCTAAAGTAATACATTTATATAATATATTGTTAATTTTAATAAATTCATAGAAAATTTAATTATACTTTTTTAACATTAATTGCACTTGTTTTTGATATGTTTTTAAAATTTTAAACAAACATATTTTGTTATATTTTTAGGCACTTTAGTTTCTATTTGCAATGATTAATAGTATTCAGAAATACTATTAATGATAGTTACTCGTTTTAATAATTTGACTTAAGTTTAAACATTTAATTCTATTAATAATAATTTATAATAAACTTTATGACTCACAAAGCCAATCACAAGGTAATTTTGGCATTTTACTAGCCGGCCAAGGCAAATAGCCAGCTGTCTTAAATACCCAATAATCATAAGATACTTTGGTTATTAAGGCAATTAATAAAATAACTTCAGTTGCTATTAGATAATAAACATAATCAGTCCAATCATGGGGTGATTGACATACTTTAATTTCTTGTAATTCCATTATACGTTGTGGTATATTACGACATTGTATTTCCACATAATCGGGTATATCCTTACTACGCTGCAAAAGCCAAAGCTGTGAAAAGGAACATTTTGTTAATTTAATACAGGAAAATAATTATTAAAAAAAATAAATATTACCTTTAATACTTTAGCTGAATTACAATCACATATTAATTTATTACCACCCAAAAATATTTGCCTTCCCACAATGCTGTCCAAAACATTTGTTAATAGATATTCGGGAAGCTAAAAGCGATAAATGTTTACTTAAAATGTGAAGTCTTTGTATTCTTATAAATAATTTTTAAATTACCCTTTTAATGTTATTGTTTCTCAAATACAATCTTTGAAAATGATCCATAAATTTTGTTCCTTCCAGGTCGTGCATGGATTCTATATTATTGTTATCAGCAAATAATTTCACTATACTTTGATAGGTGGGATTATTGTGAAAATGTTCACCGATAACAGTGATCTAAAAAAGAAAATATGTTGGAAATATCTGTTTCAATTACAATTGAAATAGGAAAATAAAAACATGAATATGGTTAATCCCTTAAATATAGACAACTGTAAATTAGAAGAATACAAAACAAAGAGGATAAAAGTAGTGGGCAAGAATTAAAAACTTGTTCAGGAATGTAGGAATATAATTATAAACCATAGAGAAAATCACACCCATTCCAGGAATTCCTCTAGCCAATCGATACTGTTCACTAACCCTATTAGATCCTCCAAATTATATCCACTGATATTAATCAGCTCCTTAAAATCGATTTCCTATCCTCTTCTACCTATAGACCTGAAGACTTGGACAGTGACACAGTACGTGATCAACTGTCTGCCCCGCCTCTCCATACATTCTGCAGAATTCCACTTATTCATCCTGCTCCATAAAGTTCCATGACCCACTCCTCTTAAGAACTCCTCTTAAAGCTCTCGGGCCATGCCACAAGAATGGCATTCAGATATTTCGTCCTATCAGAAATTCTTAACTCGAAACCTTTTAACAACAGTGATTTAAAGCCGACTACTGTGTACCTCTTGGATTCACACCCAGGTCTAGCCCAGAGGGATAGTTCCCTTATCGCAGATTGCATGACCTAGATAATAGCAAAAACAAAAGAACCATTCCAATAATCAATATCACCACATCATCAGCACATGCTGATAGTCTCTCCTATGACTTCAATAGCTCTAAAATCCTGATTGATCTATAATCTTCGTCTTCGAGTGACAGGATACCAGCCTTCGGAATGAAAATCACTTTTACCTCTCTCCACCTAATCGGAATGTAACACCTACGAATACAAACTCTGAAAATACCACATATCAACGACAGAAAAAGCCTTCCTGACCTGACGATTTGTAGGGTTTAAACGTGTTTATTATCCAAGCCACTTTTTCAACCGTCAATAATGTATCTGCTAACTTCTCTGACTTACTCTCTAACGAAAAGAAGCCTCCAATTATTCCCCTTCCGTCCTCAGCTTCTATACAGCCCGAAAATAGGTTTCAACAAGTACATTCAGGGAATCAGAGACCGACTCTTCAGTTTCAGTTTCATTTCAGTTTTTTGAATGCTAAACAAATAATATTGGTTTCTAAAGTGTCATTGGAAAAACGCGCTTTTTAAGCAATTAAACTCGCTCAGTGGTGTTGTCATTATGGAAAGACACCTTGTTACCAGCTTGAAATCGGAAGAATGCATTATAGAATAACAGCATTAACAGCGTACCTATTCAAAACGCGCATGGCGTAAATCAGCAGGGTTCCATGTAAGCAAACGATCCTTAAGGAACTTGACTTATCAAAGGCGTTTGATACTATAAAATGCCGGAAAAAGTGAAAAGATGGCGTAGGATATAAATTAAGAAATAGTAGAGATTCTTGATCCATTTGCTATTGCAAATGACTACAATAAATTTTACTTACATTATTATTAGTAATATTCAATTGAAATGTATTCTCTGGCAATTTGGGTGGCAATTCCGTTAAACCCAAATTTGAACAATCAACACGACAAAATATTTTATTTTTTGAAGGATCCCCCTAAAATAGTAAAATAAACTTTTATAAAAATGTTTCGTTATTCAAAATTAGTTTTATTTTTTCTACATACTGCTGATAACATGTGTTCTGGTACACAAGTACAATTGCCTTTTCCTGGTATGACTGGACAGTCTGTATAAAAACGTCTAATTATATCAATTTGACTAATGGCTATATAATCAGTGGTATTAAACCAATTAAATGTTGAATCCATTAAGCAAAACGTACTATTGGGTTCAACAAATTGAAATGAGCCACGAAATATGGTTTCAACTAATTTATTGCACAGCATGCGTTTGTTGTCTCTGCAAACAAAAATGATATTAATAATTAGTAACTTGTTCTAATTATGATATATTAAATTTAGTTATTGTAATTAATACCTTATATCCATTGTTATATTTTGATTTGGACCCAATTTGGGTATTTGTGTTAAATTATTTTTAGATAAATTTAAAAATTTCAATATCACTGGAGTTATAGTTATATTTAGAAGGTTATTATTTGATAAATTAAGGCACTTCACTTTGGCACCACGTGAAAACTTCTTTACAATACGACTTATATTTCCATCTGTAATTGCCAATGAGTTTAGGGTTTGAAATAATGGTAATGATAAATCAATTTCTCTCATTGTGGCATTATAAACATGTAGATTATTCCAATTACTGGTATTGGGACAGCTGCTTATCATTGATAGTTGCGTTATATTACAGCAATACCAATTATTGTGTGTAGCATTTGAGGAGGGATGTTGACGACACTGACACGTATTAATAAAATGGGAATTCGACTGAAAGCTACTGTTGCTTGTATTGTTGTTATTAAAGTGATTAAGACATAAATTTTCCTGCATTTGAAAACAATAATCGGGTGTGGTGTCAACTTGAGAAATAACATCTGACTTATTGTTTATTTCTGTTGTGGCTAAAGCATTATTACCGCTACCACTTGTTGCTGCACCCGAACTAATAATACTTGGTATAACAACTTGTGTTTCCGGCAAACTTGGGATTTCTTCTTCTGGTCTTCCGCACACAGAAGTCGCATAATAAATTATAAGCGTTAGTAGAGTAAAATACTGTAAAAAGAAGAAAGTAAAAATATAAAATAATTACAATACAATTAAACAATATATTTGTATTTAAGGAGTGAGATCGAAAAATTCTTAACACATCTTCTAGAGTCTAGATTTATAATTAGATCATTTACCTTTGAAAAACTCAATAATAAGAAAAGGATTCAAAGACCTGCCGTCAAACTGTTTCCAATGTTATAAAACAGTACCGTTAGAACTTGCCCATTGAAAGGAAATCTGTGTCTAGTACAAAGAATGGTTCACAAAATGTTTCTAAAGCCTAAATAGAAAGTATTTTCAAGGAGCTCCAAGCCCAGTGCTTGTATTATTTGGTACGAAAAGTTTAAGGTAATGTAGGTTTTAAAATATACAAGGCTCAAAAAGTACCTGATAGGTAGAGTTTTTACAATAAGGAGGCTTTATTCATAACATTTCATATTGTATCCAGTTATATTTGGTCTTATTTGGCATTCTGTCACTATGGTAAAGAAGCCCTTAAGTAGTACAAGAACAACGATATGGTATTTTTACCAAAAGAGACAAATTCTTCAAAAGACCAGTGGAGAAATATTGGGCTCTTGTTAAAGAGAAATAAACACAAAAAATTTGTTAGATTTTAAACGGAGATGGACTACTGTTTGAGCAAAGTGACAGAAACCACTATAAAATATTTAATGAAAGGTTTTCGAAAATGGTTGATAACTTCATTACTAGTGATTTTATTTGTAACTTGTAATAATATTTGAATAAAATTAACAAAATTAAAACTTTAAGCTTAATGGTTTCATTTTTATTAAAATATATGTATGTTAAGAATTTTTCGATCTCACTCTTTAGTAGGTAAATATTGCCTGTTTGTTTCACAGTGGTTTCAAAACAATTTTTTTTAAATAATTTTATTACTTTTGAAGTATTTTCATACATTTTTAAATGGTTAAATTTAACGTGTTTCCTAGTTGATTTTTAGTTGGTGTTTCAAAATTAAAAATTTTCAAAATTATTTCCAAAAAAAAAAAAATGGTTTGGAACCACTTGGAACTGTGTATCGGTATAAAATATTAACAGCTTAAAGAAATATTGACCAATTGTATGAATGTATCTATAAATTTCAAAAAGGCTTTGTGAGTTGTGTACAAGTTTATGATTATAGCGTAATGAATTCTAAGGAGTGTCTGGATATAACCTTAAATAAAAAACACACACTTTTATTGGTTTTAATTAATTTATATTATTGTTGTTATCATTTTTTCTATTTTTATTATTTGTTTATTTAATAAATGGAAAAAATATTTATATATTTGTTTTATATTGTTAATCTAGTATTGTGTTCTGTTTTATATTTAAATTCAGTTGTTTGATTTGGTAAATAAATAATGAAATTTGAATATTTTTTATTGAAAAATAAAATTGTATTTGAAATATTTACTTGTGGGTAATTTTTATTTAATTTGAAACTCAAATTGTTTTATCTCTTAAACTTTAATGGGATTTTAACACAGAATAAGTAAATTGGAATTAAAAGAGCAAAATTATAATTTCAATGTTTATAAATAAAAAAATAAATAAAAATTAAAAAATAATAAAATAAAATAAAACAATAGTCAGAAACATACATTTATACACCATTATTGTTAGTTATTAATGGTAAAAAATGAATGAACGACCCTCTTATAAATATATATTCTAATAAGTGAATAAGTATATTATGATAATAAAACTTATGTAGGATTTGTGCGTTTTAAAGGACTTTTTCTGGGGGATATAATATAGGGACTACAGGAAATTTTGGACCGACCCTCGTAAATTTTGTACATCGTATATTTATCTTAACTTGACCATTTCTTATCATAACACCAAAGTATATGTGCGAATAAAGTGTATGGCCGATCCTCCGATTAAACTCATGTCTGCGAAATTGCATTATATTTTCTTTATATTCAGAACTTTTTTATCATTAAAACCCAATTCCATGTGGAACACTTGTATATGGGATAACTGAAATAATGAACCCATCATCACTAATTTACCCTACGATAGAGAAGGGTATAAATAATCATTATAATCGGATTTAAATAATAATTTTAGTTGTATCTTAATATTACAATTTCATTGACATTTAATAGAGAAATTAGAAAAGAAATTCTCCAAAATTTTTAGTTAACTGAACAGATGTTGCTGTTTCTAAATAGTAATCTTCTCAGGACAATATAAAGGTAAATTTCATTAGTTTAGATGACAATTAGTTTATATGTGACCGTTTCATCAACAGTTAGATGGTTTAAAAAGCGTACGTCTCTAAACAATATAAGTTTTGATTTGATGCAAAAAATTTTTTGGGGTCTTAAATGAATTCTTTATGGCGTTACGCATGAAATAATAAATGAAATATAACCTAATTCACCATTTGTGGTGGCTCAGAGTGTTTCTGAAAGCATTTTTCAATAGATCTGTAATTTTTGAACTTCTTAATAAAAAATCTAATGGTTAGTCCTGACATATTTCAGAACATTTGCAAGGTATTGACTTGAAATTCTTAACATATCGGTGAACAAATCTTGAGGCCGTTTTGTAAAAAATCCAATAAAATTTAGAACTTCCAAATTCTAATTCTCACGAATTAGTTTTTGCTACAATAAAGCGTATATTATTAAACCTTACAAGAGTCTAATATATCTCCACTGGCCTTATCACCGGACAGTTTGGAGGATTTGTCTCTTTTTGTACAAATACCACAAAGAGAGAGCGACAATGAATAGAAGCAGCTTTTTTAGTTGACATTTTTGGATGTTTATATTGTATCTTTTACCGCAAATTGCTATTGCTTGTCATACCAAGAATTGTTTGGAACATTTTGACTCCTTAACTTTTCTTCAATAATTCTCGAGCATCAGCAACATACAGTTTTTGACCAGAAAGTTGCGGATAACGTTTCGTCATTCATAATACAGCAAGAACTTGACTTCACTTTCTGTGTTCTGTTGTTGGACACTAAATTTTTGAAAGCATCTCTGTCATGAACTTTTTGAGCCTTGTATGTTTTTAAACCTGCATTAGCTTTAACATTTATACCGAGTAGTTTGAACACTGACCTAACTAGGCTGCTTTCCTAAAGAAAGTGTTGGAAGAGCTCGTTTGAAAATACCTTCTATTATTAAAATTTAGAAACATCATGTTGAGCATTCCTTCCATGTAAACATGGTTTTCTACCAGTGGACAATTTCTTATGGTACTGTTTAATAACATTGGAAGCAGTTTGACGACAGACTTCCTAATGATTGGTAAACTTTTTATAGGACCAAGTTGGATTTTGTGAAAAACATTTAGTAAATTTACTACACACTTTTGTCTGGTCACTGATTTTAATCAGATTAACAATAAATTCATTGTTTGATATTAAATATAACAGCTGAGAATATAAAATAAATAATTCTTTGTTGATTTGTTTGGGACTTATAAACAGTTAAACCACTAGACCGATTTTACTGAAATTTTACCCGAAAATAATTTAGGCTATAAAAAATTACAATAGAACAAGGAGGAGCACCCCCATAGAAATCAAATATTGATTATATCAAAACGGTTCAAAAGTTCAAAAGAACTATAACGGCAAGAGATTTGAAATTTAGCAACAATCACTGTCTGTTTAACTAGACAGGATCAGGGGGAGAGGTTTCCCTTAAAAACAAATATTGATAATCGAATATCTAAAGAACTATTGTAGTGAGAGAATTAAGTTATAATATCCATTATTTTCTCTTTAACTGTTTTACTGGACAAAATGTGGGACAAATTTTCCTGTAAAACAGTTCTATGTGAGAAAATGGACTGAGAAGCTAGTTTATAACGAAGATAACTTGATCAGAAAAATCAAATTACACTTGGGTTTAGAGTTTTAATGAAAAACATGCGTTAATAATTTTTTGAACTCACTCCTTAGTTCAAAAGTTACAGAATAAATATTATTTTACTTCCTCTTTGAAATACTAAAAATAAATAAAAATTTTTTAGGAATCAAGTCAAATGTTTTTATTGTTAATTATTTTATTTATTAATCGATTAACAAATAATTTAAAATCTTATTTAAACTTTTATTTTCGGTGTTTACATTTTTTAAGTGTTTTATTATACTGACGGACCAGAGAACAGTAAAAATATTACACCAAAGTGATAATTAAATTGTTAATTAACAGTCCAGAAATCTACAAAATATTTTTTTCCTACAAATAAATCAGTTTGAAAAATTTGAAAAATGCTTTTAATAATTTAAAAATTCTAAAAATAGATTTTAATATAGAAAAAGGATTCAGATTAATTTTATGATTTTTATTTTACTTTTTATCTTTTATTTATGTCATGATATAAACCACTAGATAAGATGGGTAAATAAGGGTTTATCTGAAGGAGAAATATGGAGAAAATAAAGTCACACTTTCATAGTTGATCCAAATCATTATAATTTCTATCGAGACTTGAGAGGATCCATTTCCATTGAGCATATTTCTATATTGAATATAAAAATATGTTCAATCATATAATAAATCCAAATACATAGCAACTAAGTTGGTTAAATCTTTAAATAATATTATTAACAATAAAATCAACAATAATAATAATAAAAACGTAAACATATTCTGACACTTGCAAATAATCAGAGATAAATACGAAAAGCAAATTGAATTTAAAAGAAAAACAAGTAAAAGAGTAAGAAGTGGTCAAAACCGTCTATCAAATTCTCTACATAATATCGTAGTTTCATATCAAATACATGTTACATGATGCTCATTCCTATAAATGCATTAATTATTTATCTAAAAAATGAATATATTCTTATAGTTTCAATCACTACTGATGAACTTTTTAACCTTTTTCGAAAACCATTCCATTAACGTTTTTAAGTTATTTCTGTTATAATAAACGAACAGATGGTCTATTTTCGTTTAAAATCTACAAAACTTTTCGATACCTTTTTTGTGGTCTTCAATTCTCTTTTAATAAAAGCACAATGTCTCTCCAATTCCTTTAGCTCGACGCAGGTTGGAAGATATATCTTGATACAAATATCACATTATTGTTCTTGTAGCACTCAAGAGCTTGTTTTCTATAGTGACATGATGCCAAGTCATGAATGAATGAAACACCCTCTTATATGAATGGAAACACCCTCTTATAGAGCCCGTTGTATCAAATAATTGGTTTCTTTTGCAGCAACTGCATATTATATGCCAACCAAGAATTCTTAAGAAATTTTGACTGCTTTTAGTAGATTTCTTCAACATTCTCTCAAACATGAGCAGCATAAAATTTTGACCATGTACTTGCGAAAAATCTAATAGAACATGCGTTTCGTTATCCATTATGCATCAAGAATATTTTCTTTTAAAAAACTTGACTTCGATTTTTGTGCTCTGTTTTTGGTCTCTTCATTTTTAGCAGAGTTTCTGTCAGAAATTGAAAGAATGCTTGACCAACTTTTTGTGGGATCAAGTTGGGTTTTGTTGAGAACATTTAATAATTTTAGTTTGCACTTTTTTCTAGTCATCTACTTCAATCAGATTAACAACAGATCCATTTTTTTCATTCGTTAAAAGTTGTAATGAGAAAGCTGTGTTATTTTTAATCTCACTACTAAATATATACATTTTTAACGTTTAATAACTTTCTGCTTTCTATTTAATTATGTTTTCCAAATCAGCTGATAAACACCTCAAAAATCTTCAATAAAAAATTTATTAAAAATTTCATATAGTACTTAAGTTTTATAATTAATTAAAACATTCGGGGCCACAAGGCATCTCTTAAAGGCCTTAGAAACTGTGTCGTTTGGTGTATTTAAAATACAAGTTTTTCTAATGATAACAAACATCAGTATTAACACATAATACCCAAAATACTTATTTATGGTGGTGTAGGGTATAAATAAAGAGAGAAAAAAACAATACAATAAAAATCCCATTGAGGCTAAAAATAGAATGGCAAGGAATTAATATTAAACCACACAATCATCAACAATGCGCCAGCAACTTATTGGTGTACAAACGAGTAGAATAATAATAATAAAAAACATTTTATAACTGATTGTATATTTATTTAGTGTAAACATGTGTAAAAGACACATATTTTTCAAGCAATAAATTCCTTTGTATTAATTATTAAATTCATTTCAAACTTACTTTTATTTGTTTAAACATTTTGTTTTAGTTAATGAGATCTTTTTGTTGCGTTATTGTTACATTTATTGAATAAAAACGTAAATAAATTTATATATTTTCTTATTTAATTGCACTCATGTTTTTTTTTCTTTTTTATTTTGTTCGTTGGTTTTCAAAAATATCTTGAAATTTTTATTTGAATTTATTGCACTAAAATCGACTCCCAACGTTGTTTTAAGGCACGTAAATATACGAGTCAACGACCACTTGTTGTTATTTTTTTTACATTCGTAACGTAAATATTATTTATAAATAAACGTAAAAATTATACATTATAAATTTATTTCTACGAAACTATAAAATAAAATGAATTTATAAAAAAGATCTAAAAAATAACAACAATAAACACAACCATCTACAACAATTGTCAAAAAACAACTGAGAGAAATCATAGCAGATTGGAGAGAATATAAATGATGCCAGATGTAAGAGATAAGTGCAACAGTTGGTTAAAGAGAAGCCAGATGTTTTGGTGTTTTCCTTTTTGGGTACAAAACGAATGCTAAAAAACTAACGGTAATTCTTATTATTTTTGATGAAAGTAAAAAATATATAATAAAATTGCTTTTTTTTGTAAAAGTTGGTTAGAAATTGTTGAAAATTTAATCCAATAATTATGGTTTTAAGGCACATTATTATCTAAGAAACTCTGAAAAATTAGGGTTATTATTGTGAAATAGAGGTAAGCAACATTTTCACAGTTGTGATTTAATCCCTGTGATTGGTAAATCACTGGTGACTATTTTGACTGAAATTATGAAATAACAGTTACTAAAAATGTTGTTCTTGAATACTCAAATTTATTCGATTTAATTTTGGGACAGCAAATTACTTTAAAATAATGCTGAACGTAAATTCTAGACATTTATTTTTATTACTTTTACTTCTAAGTTACATCATCAAATTAACTAGAATGAACCAACCTTTTATCTTTTGTTGGACCCTTTTGAGTAGTAAGATCACATTGAGGTCTTAAAAAGAGATGTTCTTCTCTCTTATGGCAACATATATGCTGTGCAACACATTTAAGATTTTTTCAGTTACAAATTTAGCGTTGTACTGTCATTGTTTTAAGGAACGTGATTTACTTTCACTGGGAACGACTTTATTTGAAAATTACGGTATTGCTCATCTCTATTGTGCATACTGTTTTAACATCACTGCCATAGCAGAAGTAACAGGTAAACGCATTAGAGCCAAAAACAATATACACGTATTTTGTAAGTGTAGAGCAGTCATGCACAATAGACCCCATTTCCTTATGCGTATACGATAGAAAACAAATTCTATTTATTTCACTAGTGCTAACTGATAAAACGATTCTACCGTTCTTTAATTTGAACAGAGCTAGGTTTTTTTTGCTCGTCAATCACAAAGACGGTAAATTTTATTGTATTATAGGTGGGCGCTGTCTGGTGTAGAGTGTCGTTTTGCTGTCCAAAAACGCTGAACGTTAGTCAGAGTTGAAAGGTAATTCTCTATATGCTTTTGATTTTTCATATCTTCTTTTTGTGGAAACTGAAAAGTTGAGTGATATCTCCAACTCTGTCAACAAATAAGATTCTTTGATAGCGAAAAAATCAGCTGTGCTGATAAGACTATCTTACTTCTTTTCTAATGAAAAATGAGTGAAATTTCAGTGACATCGGTTTAGCCCCTCCCACTTCACAGATTTTATTTTTCATTTGAAAAACTACGATATTAAAGCGTTTTTTATTTACAGCAGATTTGGCATTACTTTGAATATATAACATTTAAAATGTCTAGAGTTGCCAATTTTTTAATTTCTACTTTACTATTTCTCCATTTTAATAATAAATAATATTTAAATTTTAGAAATAAATAAAATTACGTTTCCCTTTTATACATTAATAATATGAAATATTTAAACAAAAAGTCCAAGATAAATTTTTTAATTGAATGTTAAATTTTAAAAAATTTTATATTAAGAAATTTCCCATTTTCATTATTAATGGAAAACCCTATTTTATTACCAGAAATTTCCCATTTATCTAAAAACCAAAACAATAGACTGGTATTTTTTATAAGAAACAGGAAATTTTATAATTTGCGCATAAATTTGATGTAAATTTGTTTATAAGCAAAAATTAAAGTGTGATTAATAATTTTAATTTTATTTTATATAATAAAAGACAAAAAAATGCCCATCGACGGCAGAGAATTAATAGAAGCCATTTCCGTGTTGGCTGATGAACAAAATGTTCGAGTGACAGTAAAACAATCAGGCAAAGGTGCCGTTATTTGTGGAGCATGTTGTTTTGCTGGTGGCTTGTTAATGGGTCCACCAGGTTTGGCCATTGGTGGTGCTGCTGGCGGTGTAGTGGCTTATAAAATGACACAAGGTAAATTTGTTATGGCTAGTATAATGGACTTTGGATTACGTGGCCTTGATTAGCTTTTTGATAATGATGATTAATTGTATTTATGATACGATACTTTTTTTATAAATTTTAGGTTCTTTCCGTCCTTTGGGCGATGTGATTATAAATGATCTTACCGATTCGCAAAAAGAACAACTTGTTCAACATGTCACCAAAGCTGTACAAGATGCACATCCCACAGATTTGGTTATGTTATTGCCATTAATCATGAATAATGTTTCGATACAACAGGCTGTTTTAAAAACGGTTATCAGTTTTGTTTCAAGCGAATTACGAATGCAAATTATTGATTGATTAAGAGAAACAAACGTGGGGAGAATTTTTTCGTATTTTAATATTTATATGATTTTAATTTTTTTAAGTTAGAATTAAGAACAAGTAAGAATACTATATTCGGCTATGCCGAATCTTCAATACCCTTCACCACAAATGTGTATGAAGTAAATACATTTTGTTTCGTACATACACACACACACGATATAGATTTTAATTTGATACAAAAATATATATACAACAACACACTGTCTAAGGTAATAACTTCTTAACGTTACACACGGAATGAAAAATACCCTCTTCACCACTTGTGGTGAAGGGTGTAAAAAGAATTGAAATTTTGTATAAAAGCAAGAATATATCGCACATTTATTACAAGTTCGTCATAACTCAAAATTCCCAAGTTTTGACATAACATCAGAAGTGTTTTCTATTAACTAATGTATGTATTTTATTACCATTTATATATCAAGCAGGATTTAAACAATAATCAATAATTATATAGTTTATAACTTTTTTCCAGAAATAAAACGCAATTACGGTTGCGGATCGGTATGTGTTTAAAAAAATAATAAAGTTTTCATTCATCAAATCCAAGAAATATGTTTCTGTCAAAAAATGTAAAACACATCTACTGAAAAAGTTTTATGGCTACCTTGCTGTAAATGAGCGATTATATGCATTAACTGTTATACAAATAAATATTAAACTGATCTAAACAATATAAAAGTAACAACTTGCCCTGCAATTTTTAAATGTAAAGAAACAAAAGTACCTTAATTAATTTATCCCTCCAGTGCCTTAAACATTGTGAACAAAACCAAATTCATTAGCACATAAAAATAAATTTTAACTTAAGTTTAATTAATCCTTCATATTTAAATCGTTTCATATTTTTTTAATAATTAATTTATGTTTATATTAAGTTATGCATGTGTGAGTTTATGTGTGATTGTGTAAATGAATAAAAACTATAATTTTTATACATTTAGTAACTTTGGACTTCACTTAATTTAGCTTTCGTTAACTGTTTATTCCCAATCCACATTAACTTGATCCCAATCTTCCACAAATGGCTGATCTATGGTGTCAATCATAAGACCACAATAAACACAATCAGATGCTATAATTTCTTCAATTTCCTGTTTTAATTCTTCACGTTTTGTTTTAAAATTATTAGAATTTTCTCCCATAGCTGCGGATTGTGTTAACATAGTTTCTAGTTGTTGCTTTAGCATAGTTAATTTACGACTTCTTTCGGATGTTAACAGGGGAACCACTAATTTTTCCAAACAATCTGCATGAAATTTATGACTACAACAAAAAATGAAAAATGGTTTAACCAGTAGAAATGTATCACAATTATTGCACACATCATTTGCTTCGATGCGTATGCAATGTTCTCTCAGATTTTGTAAATCTTGGCGTACTTTTTCCGCCTGTTTGGTGCACTCATCCATATCATGTTGTAGTTCTTGGATTTTTTGATTATATTCCTAAAGTTTAGAAATAAATTATTATTAAATTAATGACCTTAAAATATACTATGAATTTAGCTGAATACCTTGAGAGATTTACAGATTGGTTCCTTAACATCATCAATTTTCTCAAAATCGGAGAAAAACGGCAATAAGTCTTCTATTTTTAAAAGATCACATTCATTCAAAAGTTCCAAAGCTTTCTTTACATCATTTTTACCCTTTATTTCGTGAAAAGCTGAAAATTATCGAAAATAACAAAAAAAAAAAAATAAATACATAAAAAGTTATGAAACAGGCAGGAAGCATTATGGACCGACTGTCGTAAAATAGACTCTGTGTTTTATTTTTTATATTTAAAGTAAAACCGCATAAGCAGTAAGATCAAAAAATTCTGCACAAACTTTGTAAAACATATCAGTTCAAACAAATGTAAATATTGTTAATTCCATTAAATGGAGTCACCAGAAAAAAGTGCGTTCTAAAATTATTAAATAATTTTAACAAAACCCAACTTGGTCCTACGAATGTTGTCCAAGTATTTAATGGTCTGCCGTCGAATTGATTCCAATATTATTAAAAATTATCGAGAGAACTTGTCCCTTGATAGAAAACCTAGTTCAGGAAGAAGGAATGGATCACATGATGTTTTAAAAGAGCTTAGTACTCGGCCTATTTGGTACGAAAAGTTAAAGATAATACAGGTTTAAAATCATGCAAGGCTCAAAAAAGTCCTGACTGGAAAGCTCATAATAATAATTTATAGGTCATTAAGAAAACGCTGTAATATTATTCAAGTTTTCTAAAAATTATTATTGTAGCATAATGTTTAGGACCCAGTCAAAAAGTTCTTGTTATGGCAAGCAATATACATTTGCGGCCAATAATTTTTTACAACTCGCTCTATAAACACCGAAATTTACATTTAGAAATATTAAAAAAGGCTGCTTCCATTCAATAGACTTCACAATATATCTGACTTGCATTCAGTCGCTATGATAAACAAGTTCTAGAGTGGTACAAGAACAATAATGTTGTACTTGTACCAAGAGGGGCAAATCCTCCAAACTGCTGGGAGCTAAGGCTAGTGGAAATATGTTGGGCCCTGGTTAAAAAAAGGTGTTCAAAAGTGTGGTAGAATTTAAACGGAGATAGACTGCCTGTTCGAGCAAAGCAAGATAAAGCAATATAAAAACGTTAATGGAAGAGTTTCCGAAAAGGTTCAAAATTTTGAATTCAATAACGTGCGGACCTAGATTTGATCAATAGTTGTTTGTGCTCCATTCTGAGAAATGTCATTGCCAATTTCTATTGGCCTTGTTCTTGTCCAAAAAAAATCAAGTATACAAAAATTTTATAGAGATTTCTTTAAAATTGCCACCTGTAATGTTTACATACTCCTAACCAGACGGACGGACACTTGTTGTTCTTTCTTAAGGAAATAACTTGCGATTGATACAACAGTCACTGTGTTGATGGTATGACTTGGGTCGTTTCTGAACGGGGATCTAATTGTCGTTGGAACGGTTGATCAGTGTACTTTAAAGTTTTAGTAGCAATTTTTTCCGTGGGTTACCTATATCTGCATAACTCATGGTGATCTAGGGTAAATAAATTTACCCTATATTATCTGAAATATTATACATTTTTATATGCATTTTTTCTAATCTTTAATAATTTAGTTATTGTTGTTTATTTTCCTTTTTTACTAATAACAATATGGCGTCTGACAAAAGCTGTCAAAAAATTTAGTATTTTTTTATTTCCATAAAAAAATTCCCGCTCTTTTTTGTTTAAGTTTTATTTTAGCGGAAATTTTAAAGGAGAACAAAACTATTGAGTTAAAGTGATTAAATGCATAAGTTTTTTAATATAACTTTTTTAATATTGGTAAGTAATCCATTATAACCATTTCTTAATTTCTCCTAAAACAGGAAAATACAAAAAAAAAAAAATAAAAAAAATTAAACTCACCTATTTTCAACCATAATTTTCTTTTCATTTCATCATTTTTTGCCATCGAAGCTGTCTCCTTGGCTAATTTCAAGTCGAACTCTAAAGCCATTTCCACCGCTACCACCCATAAATCTTGCAAACAATACAAAAACACACAAGCTGCTTTTGCATCAAAATCCAAACATGTACTTAAAGCACAATTAACATCGTAATGTATCATGGTGGCATCTCGACCTTCATTTTCCAAATATTTCATTACTTTTGTGGGTTGATGTTCGGCATAGAGCCTTATGAGGAAATTATGTATAGCTTGATTAGTTTCACCCAAGTTATAGATGCAATATTCCAAGTATTTCGTTATTTCAGTTATATGCAAAGGACTATCGATGGCAATTAAGGTGGGTATAAGTTTACTTATTTCAAATTTACGTCCCTGGGCCATTAACACTTCTACCGTTTCTTTGGGTAATTGTTCTATCAGTAGAGGACAATATTTATAATACAAATCGATATTCTTTTGTTTTTGTAATATAAGTAAAGCATCTAGGTATTTTTCTGCTCCTATATGTTGTTGTATAACTTCTTCATAGTCTTCATTAGCTATAGCAAATTGGGCCATATTATGAGAATCAGCATGTTGTGATATTAACTGTTGAATGCTGGAACGATTGGCTCGTACACATTTTATTACCGAAAAATGTTGCATGAATTCATCATATTCCTTTTGCCATTCTTGTTTTTCCTCTTTGCTGCGTCCGGGATAATTAATTTGTGTTAGATATAAATCTATTAGCCACACCACCATTACGAGTATGGCTTCATCCGCTGTGGTTGGTAGTTTATCAAGTTTTTTCTTCACATAAGTGATAATGGGTCTTTTATCTTCGAAATCTATAAATTTCAAACAAACTTCTTCAAAAGCCAAATTGCTATCGGCATAAATTTGAGCCGATTCTAAATAATTTTTATCTTCAAATAATTTACGGGCTTTGGTCTCTAAGACTTTGTTGTGACTCTCTTCATCGACAGCATGTATTTCAGCCATTTCATATTGACCCATATTCAAATAGATCTTCCAGATATTACGTTGTTCATTTACAATTTTAAAATTGAAGACCATTTTTTCGGTATAAACATAAATATTGCCCGTAAAAGGGTCTCTCAATATATTTAACAATTTTCCCATTTGATCATGGAAATATTCTTCATATACAATTGATTGATTTAACAAGCAAATACCGGTTATGTGATCATGATACATGAGTAAAGCATGGTATTGTGTTAAAACAAAGGATTTGGGAACATTAAGACGTTTCTCTTCGTAAGACAAATGACGACGTTTTTCTAAATCCAAATCGAAAGGTATTAAATCCTCCCCTTGTAAGAATTTCTCATCAGTTATAAAACCTTGGGCGACCTGTAAGAAAATTCGTAGGATTTTAGGTAATAGAAATATTTATGTATTTCTTGTAAACATTACCTGACCATGTCTTAAACCAGAACCACATAACCAACCCCAATTTGTGGGAAATTTTTCATTTGGGGCCGAATAAAATCTTAATACTGAATAATTTAAATCTGTTTTAACCACTTCAAAACCATGAGATTGCGTACCATTGATATAGCTATTGAATATAGGTTGTAAAGACCTCTCATCACCTTTAAGGGTTTCTTGGAATGTAAATATACAATCAGGTGCTGTGGCAATCACAATATACTGATTTGTACTGGGTAATTTATTAAATTCTAAACCTGTTATAGGGTATTTAGGACGACCTAAACCAAAATCGTAAACCTGCATTAAAGAAATATATAATTAATCGTATTAACTATTTATCTTTACTTCTCATATACCTGTCTCCTTTGTGATATTTTATCACCTTCTAAAGTAAGTTCTGTTTCAAATATTAAACCTTTACTCGTGCCCAATAATATTGGCCCTGTTGAGGATTCTGTACCATAATCTTTATTAAAAGCTACAGCTGTAATCTCATGATCTTTAAATTTTTCCACACGTCTAACTTTAGGCCCATTGCCATGTATATACAAAAAATCAGCAGATAATCCCGTAGATTTGGGTATTAAACTTATGAGTGTATGATGACCCGTAGGATCCAAAAATAGTTTACCAATTTTATAGCCAGCCAAATATTTTTCCAAAGATATTTCTTTAATAAGACGAAAAGAGATTATTATTGAAATACATAGTTTATTTAAAAACACCTTACCTCCAGGTGGCAAAGCTCGTGGCAAGAAGAATCTGAATAGGGTTACTTGCGAGGAGGGTTGTGGAGCTTGTAACAAACACACCAACCAATTCTTGCACACAGTTATGTGCATAAACTCTCCAGTGTATTGTTGTGGTATACGCAGCACCATTTTCCTTTTACTGAAAATGGGCGTTTCATCATTCTTACTGCTGCTGCCTGCTGCATCATCACCGGCAACTGGATCCAAGAATTTTGGATTTGCCAACGGTATATTTAAAAAGTCAAACTTGTCTTCGGATTCCTCAACATTTGATGCCATTATTTGTTTGGTTTTGGAACGAAAACTAATGGATTTTAATTATTTTTCAGATATTTTTGCAAATTTTCAATGTTTAATGTTTTTGTATGTCATTTCTTTGTGTTGTCATTTGAGAGAATGAGAGGAAGAGAGTAAATATTGAACAGCTGTTTAGTAGTTGTTATTATTTAGTGTTGTCACTTCAGCTGTTTCTTTTTTATAAATAAAGTTTAGAAATAAAAAATAGTGAAATTGATGAATTATTAACATACATATATACCATTAAGAACGAATCCATTATACTTTTAGTTAAAGTAAAGTATTCAAATTAAAATTTTCACTAAAAAATTATTTTTCATTAATATTAAAAATTTTGATTAAAATTTCAAATTTTCACTAAATTTTTAATTTTTACTTAAATTTCAAATTTTTACTTTAATTAAAAATTTTCATTTTAATTTCAAATTTTTACTAAAATTACAAATTTTTACTAAGATTGAAAATTTTACAAAATTGAAAATTTTTACGAAAATTACAAATTTTTACTTAAATTGAAAATTTTTATTTAAATTTTGAATTTTTACTAAAATTTCAAATTTTTACTTAAATTTCAAATTTTTACTTAAATTTCAAATTTTTACTAAAATTACAAATTTTTACTAAAATTGAAAATTTTATAAAATTTAACATTTTTACTTTAATTGAAAATTTTTACTTTAATTGAAAATTTTTAACAATTATTAGTTTCAGTAGGTTGTCCCAGATAACGGTTTATAACTTTTTAAATAGAAAACTTCTTATGTATGAAAAATTAGAAATTTTTGTTTTGCATTAAATTTCAAATTTTTACTAAAATTAAAAATTTTTACGAAAATTTCAAATTTTTACTAAAATTACAAATTTTTACTAAAATTGAAAATTTTATAAAATTTAACATTTTTACTTTAATTGAAAATTTTTACTTTAATTGAAAATTTTTAACAATTATTAGTTTCAGTAGGTTGTCCCAGAGAACGGTTTATAACTTTTTAAATAGAAAACTTCTTATGTATGAAAAATTAGAAATTTTTGTTTTGCAATTCCATCCATCCATTCCACATTTTTGTGTTCTTCAATTTTCTTTTAACAAGAGCTCCAATATCTCTCCACTGACATTAGCAACGTCCACTTTGGAGGATTTGCCTTTTCTGGGTCTTATGAAACAAAATATTTTTTTAAAAAACTTCAGTTGAACTTTCGTCCTCTGTTGGCCTGTTAATTTTTAGGAGCGTTCCTGTAGGGAACTTTTTGAGCTTTAACTTTTCATACCAAATAGTCTGAGCATTGAATTAAGTGGGTAGTTTCTCCACCGGATGTATTGGAAGTTTCTACCTGAACCAGGTTTTCTACCAAATTAATTTTCTTTAATTGGACATTTACTTATTTAAGCCTAAGATACTATTCCAGAAAGTGGTATTATAAAGGAATAATAAATAAATATGACTCGATAATTGTTGAACTAGATTTATATATTAAAAGAGTTTAAAAATTGGGTTAAAATTATAACTTTCCTAAAAAGGAACCTTAAATGGGAACTATAGCTAAATTTGTTTTTTTCGGAAACGAGATTTAAGCGGGAGTTATAGGAAAATAGGGACCGATATTTGCCTAGAAAGTAACAGATATTCATTTCAATTAGAAAAATAATCGTGACGATTTTAAAGTTAATTGGTTCATATTAATATAAGAGTTTCCGAGAATGGATGTTATAAGAGAACTATATTCAAACCCGTTTTTTGGGAAATGGCGTTATATGGGAGCTATAACAAAATATGGATCTATATTGGAAAAATTAACAATATATATTTAAGAATTATAAAATGAATCGAGACAAGTTGCAATAGAATTGGCTCAAACTTAAGAGTTTTATAAGCTATAAACCATATCCCGAGAACGATTCTTATATAGGAGCTAGGTCAATTAATGACCTCATTACAATCTAGAAATTTCAGAAAATTATATTCCAAATCCGACCCATAGGGCACACAAAATTTTAGCGGTCCAATTCAATGGACTAATTATATGAAACGCAATCTGCGTTAAATTCATAAATCTTTTCTGTTCCTTTTATTTATTACCCTCCACCACCACAAGTGGTCTGGAGTGTAAATTAATTCCGTAAAACCATGTGTAATGTTGAGAAGGAATCATCTCAGACCCCGCAATGTTTTTTTGCATCAAATTAAAATTTGAGTCGATTTAGCTTTGTCCGTCCATTTGTCTGTAATTGACAGAACTTAATGAAATTCGATCTGAGCATTTGTTATAGTCCTAAGAAGTTTTTTATTTAGAGCCAGTAAAATAAATAGAGTATAACAAAAGATATAGACTGATATCTAACACAATCTATTAGTTCAAGCGAAAAAATATCGTAAAATTGTCACCTATAAATCGACAAAACAGGATGAAATTTTTAGTTATGTGAAATTCATTACAATTCCAAAAATCATCAAAGTCAGTTTAATAGAAAAATATTAAACGAAAAATATAACACATTTTATGACTCATTAACGGTTCCCTTGTTATATTTAAGAAAAACTTATAAATATATTATATACGTTTGTAAGTGTATGTGTGAGTGTATAAGTACGAAACATAACGTGTTTATTTCACATGCATTTGTGGTGAAGGGTATTGAAGACTCCTCATAGCCGAATATAGCATTCGTACTTTTTTAGTTTACGTTTGCGTAATTTTTTTTCAAACTCTTTGAGAATTTTTTTGAATATTTTTTTATCAAATTTTATTAAAGCAGAAGAAAAAACAAAAATAAAAGTCATATGACAAAATTTGTTTATAACAATTTTAATTTTAATGATCACAATGTGTATTTTAATTTTGAAATAAAATAAAAGTCAATAGAATTTCAAATTCAGAATTTGTTTATTTATTTAATAAAAAAAGATTTTAAGAAAAATATGAAATGAATGAAAGAAAAAATCACACAATATTGTTAAAATGACAATTATTAATATTATATATTTATAGAGAATTTGACGTAATTTGTATTATTTTATAAATCAAATATTTATATTAAGATTGAATTGTGTTTAATCGCACGTTTTTTTTTCTCAACAAAAATAAAAAACAAAGTTTGGTTTTGGATAAAGATCTTAGGGTGCCATCGATTATGAGAGACCCTATAAAGAAGATAAAAATTTTAATACAAATTTACAAAAAAAAAAAAAAAAAAAAAAAAAAAAAACAAGTAAAAATTTATAGTCGTTCAAGCCCGCTATGTAATACCCTACACCACAATGTTGGTTATAAATAGCAGTTACGAAAATTAATGAACGACCCTCGTATAATTTTATTCTTTGATTTATTCTGAATTGTACAATAAATTATGATAAAACTAATATTTATATGAAATTTAGGAGTTTTAAAATGAATTTTTCTTGGAGGTTTAATGGAACCTAAAAGAAATTTTGGACCTACCCTCGTATAATTTTGAAAACTGATTTTTTAATTTTTATTTTAATTTGACCAACTATTTTTGCAATACCAAAGTATATGTGAGATTTATGCCCTTCAAAATGATATTTGGAAGGGAGCTTGTATTGGAACTATGACAAGTAATGTACCAACCCTCGTATAATTTGGCACATACATATTTTTGACAGATTTCGTTCAAATAGTTTTGTATTTATGTCCTCCCCATTGCTGGGGGACATTTGTATATTTAAATGTAATTTTTTACCTTTTTCGGAAACTCTTCCATTAACGTTTTCATTGCACTTTTTGTTATTTTGCACGAACAGGTAGGTCATCACAGTTCAAATTCTATCACACTTTGGATACCTTTTATGTGCTCTTTAATTTTCTTTTAAAAGAGCCCAATACTTCTCCGCTGGCCTTAGCTCCGGGCAAATTAAAGGATTTGCCTTTCTTGGTACAAATACCACATTATTGTTCTTGTCTTATAAATTGAAGCAGCCGTTGTAACAAATTATTGGCTTCTTTGCGAAATTTCGTAAGATTTCCAGTATTAGTTATAAAGAATTTCAATATCAAATGTTTGGTTTGTAAGGTGAATATCCCTTTTCCGTGTTTTTATATACAGTGTGGAAATTTCTACTGAACCGATTTTGATTTTTTAGGGTTTTTGAAGGTCATCCATGGATTTCTTTCCTATTAAACTTAATTGTTTGCTTTTTTGCTATCATTTGATTGCTCCTCCTATTACAGAATACATTATCGTGCAAGATATTTAAGAATTAACTTTTTTTAAACCCTTTACCACAAGTGATGAAGAGGGTATATTAACTTTGTCACTTAATATGTAACGCTAAGAAGGAATCATCTCAGATCCCATAATGTATATATATTCCTGCATCAAATCAAAATCTGAGTCTCACATTCACAAAAATTGACAGAGCTCAATGAAATTTGGCCTAAGTATTCACTATAGTCTTCAGAAGTTTCCTATTTAAAACCAGCAAAACCGGTTCAGTATATTAAATGACATAGACCAATATCTGATGCAACCTCTAAGCTCAAACGATGAACTTCCCTAAAATTGTATATTATAAGTTGTTAATTTTGAATGCAATTTTTCCATAATAAGTTATGTGAGCTTCATTACTATTTAAAAATCGATTTTATAGAAAAGGTAAAGTTAAGAAGTTATAGCCAACAATATAACTAATTTTACGACTCATTAATTCTTTCTGTGTTAAATTTACGAAATGCGTGTTAAATATAAAATATACGTTTGCGAGTGTATGTGTGTACATGTATATCTACGGATCCTATCGTATTAACTTCACACGAATTTGTGGTGAAGGGTATTGAAGATTCGGCAAAGCCGAATAGACCATTTTCATTTGTTTTAATTGTTTTATATTGTTGCATTTTTTATGTTCTCTATAATTTCGACCTTTATAATAGAGTTTGGAACAAAATATTAATTATTTGGACGTTTATTACAGATCGAAAAAATATCAAAAAAGATGAGATAATTTAATTGTCTCTTTATTTTGAATCTGACGTTATTAAGGTTGATATAGTCCTATGTTGCGCATTTTCTGCAATACACTGTATATATAATGGGGAGATTTTTTATTGGTATTATAGACGGAATGACAAACATCTATTCTGTCCCACTGTAGAAACAAGTTTTAATTCAATACTAATTGTAGGGTATTCAAATTTTATTTACTAATACATTTCCAATATCTGTTAAACACTTTTTTGTCACATAATAACTTTTATATTCACAGTTTACAATAAACTTGCAACGCATCAAGTGCTACGCTAAACAAGCATTTAAAAAATAATTATAAATATTAAAAAAAAAAATAAATAAATAAAAAACACTGAAACCTAAGACAAGAAATAACGTTGTGGGGTGAGAAGTTTTGAACAGTCAGCCAGATAATAATACAAATTATCACAATTTATTTGAATGCTAAATGCAAATTGAGAAAAACAACCCCCTCCCCCACCCCAAAAAAAAGTGTTATTACCGGTTAATTCAAGTGTGACATTTCCATAGCATGAAAAATACTGGGTAATATTAATAGGAAAAATCCAGTGTTGAGAATTTACAACAAACTTTTCCTCTCTCACAAGGAGAAACCCTGAATTTTTAAGAGAGCGTAAACAGTTTTTAACATAGAGATTTTTTTGTTTAGGAAAATAATTCGGTTTTTAATAGAATTTTTATTATAAATACCCAGAGCGAGGCTCTCCAAGTTTCATTCTCTTGTAGTGGTTAAAGTGACATGATAGTGAGTAGATTGCTGTACTGTAGCAAGTCATGTATCAGCATGTCCTTCCAAACACAACAAATATTTTTAGTAATGGTAAGTTTTGGGAAAAAAAATAATTCTAAAAAAGAAATAAATTAATAATTTAATAAATAAAATAATTATTAAAGTTTCTAAACAACTAGTAAATTAATGAGTTATTTCCAACAACTTTTAATAATTAAAGTTCTAATTAACAATAAAGTGCTTAAAAGAAAAACTTAAAACTGTTGAAATATGGGTGCGGATTAACAGATACATTTTTTTTATAAATTCATGTTAAAGTTCTTTAACAAAAAAAATTGTTTAGTGAATTTTATATAAATTAAAACAAAAAATCGTTAAAAAAATTTTCATCATAAATAATAAATAAACAAAAATATAATAAAATGAATAAAAAATAAATAAATAAAATTTATAATACAAATTAAATATTGTGAATTCAGTCAAGTGTTTATTAATCATTAATATAAAAAATTTTTTATATATTTTCTTCTTATTTTTCATTACAAATATATATTAAATTACATATAAATTATCTATACATATACATAAACACATATTGTTATAACTGTAACTCATACAAACCTACATTCATACATATTTCGTCATCTAAGGTTACAAGTGTCTAATAGTTTTCGTCTAAATTTTTAATGGCCACATTTGTAGTATGAATGTGTGGGTGTCTGGTTCCCTTTCCTTTTTAACTCTCCTCGTGTTTGAGTGTCTGTGTCATATGTGTGTTTAGTGTTGCGTTTGTTTGTTAGTTTTAATGTGATTAGTATTAACACAATATATTAATTTATTAGATAAAATCAGAAAACTGACAAAATTTTGCAAAATTTTATTTCCGAAAGAAAAACAAATGTAAAAATATTTTTTGTTTAATGTGTGATTTTTTCAAGTAAATTAAATGTGCAGTTATGCATGTAATTTAAGCACAGTGTTACGAATACATACAACACAAAGCCAAATCTATTTCATCCCAGCAATTTTTGGCGACTGATTCTGACTAATCATGCGGTAATTATGAAATTATTAACTTCGCTAAGTCAATAAACAGACAGAAAAACTGACAATTGTCGTCCGTTTGGCTGGTTCTCCATTTAAATCTTGCGCGTAAAGTACAGGTCGCAGTTTTGAAAATATCTTAATTATATTTGGCATGAAGTAATATTTTGGCCCAATGACATTGGTTATTTCATATAGCCCCCATACAAATTTTCTCCCGGAATGTGATTTTAAGCCCATGAAATCCCTAATTTAAAATATAATTTTTACCTAATTTTGTAAAAAAAAAGTCCTGAGATATTCCAAATTTTTGTGTTTAATTATACGGGTACCGGTACATTATTTTTCAAAGATCTCACATAATATACGTGGGTACTGTAATAATATTTGGTTAAATCAATATTAATATAAGGAAAGAACAATGTGCGAAATATGTTCGGTCCATAATTTTTTCTAGCTCCCATAATTTTTTCTAGTTCCCATATGACCCTAAGAAATCCGTTTGAAACATATAAATGTTTGTATGATAATAATCTACTGCAAACTTAGGCATAAAGCAGAAAAGAATATTATACGAGGGTCGTTAAGAAATTTTTCGTATCTGCCATTTCTAACCAACGGTATGGTGTAGGGTATTACATAATCAGACTTGACCAAATATGACATTTTTAGTTGTTTCTACATGGTAAACTATTCACTTTTTGATGTACATTAGGGACACAAGTGCACTTTTACTGTCTCCCTACAATACACCTTATTGTGATCAATTGGAGAATTTATGTTTACGTTTCTATTGAGTTTACTGTCACAGGCAGTCCAGCTCCGTTTAAAATCTACCACGATTTCAGACACTTTTTTTGTGCTCTTCCCATTCTCTTTTGAAAAGAGCCCAATCTCTCTACAATGGACTTAGCTCCGGGCAGTTTGGAGGATTAATGTGGTATTTCGACCAATAAAGAAAGATCGAAAGACCACATTAATGTTCTTGCACCATCTTTGATTTCCTCCTTTTCTCACTACTGCACATTGCTTGTGATGCCAAATACTTTTTGGTAAATTTTGACCGTTTTTGGGTCTTAAACTATTCTTCAATATTCTTTCCAGCATCAGCAACATAAAATTTGATCAGAAAGTTGCGAAAAAGCTTGCCATTATGCATTAAAAATACTTCTTAAAAAAACTTGACTTCAATTTCCGTGGACTGTTTTTTGGCCTCTCATTTTTTTTGCAGCGTTCCTGTCAAGAACGTTTTGAATATTTTATATTTTGAAATCTTCATTACCATCAAACTTTTCGTACCAAATATTTCGAGAACTGAGCTTACTGGGCTGCTTTCCTACCAGATGTGTTGGGAGCTCTATTGGTTTTTTAAACATCATGTAGGCTATTGCTTCTACCTAAACCATCAATGTCAATGTTTTGACAACTTTTTGTAGAACCAAGTTGGGTTTTATCGACAATATATAACAATTTTAGTTTGACATTAAAAGTATTAACTGACATGTTTTACAAAAGTAATTTGATTAAAAAAAATCAATTAACAAGGGGGTTAATAGTTTTAATGAAAAACGTGGGTTTAGAATTTTTCGATCTCACTTCTTATTCCTATTCCATTGCAATTAATATCCATGAACTTAAGTTCTTCTAAGCACATTGTTCTAAATATACATTATATATTACATTCCACAGTTCAATTAAAGACCCATAAACATTTATGCACATCAAAATATATAGAGAAAACACAAATACACTCAAACCGCCAAAAATGAAAGTTCAAGTAAAATATGAAATATCAATAGAATATATGACGAAATATTTCATAATAATTTCTAAGAAAATTTGCAGAAATTGAACGGAAAATAATTTTGAAGATTCACAAAGAATTTCGCAAACTTAAACATGTGAAAATATGAAACAGAAATGTATGTGTGTGTGTGTGTACATCTCTAGATATATATGAACATATATATAGATATAATAATCGTCATCGTCTTCTTCAATGAAAGAAAATATAATTTGAATAATAGAAAATTTCCAACATTTCCTCCCCAAATCTGAGACGATATAAGAAATAAAGACAGAGAGAAAGAAATTGAGAAATGAAGCCGCTTCAAAATTGTTGATTGTGAAGGGAAAATAAAAGTACTTTTATAGAGACCAAAACGATCTATCAAGGCCAATTTTTGAAGTCTTTTGAAAATGTTCTCAAAAGTCGGTATTCGGATAGTACGTTTACTGGAGAATTTCATTGTCTATAAAATTTTTTGATAAAGCTTGCACCGTCTAGCAACCTCTTCACAAATAGTTATATATCTCCGGATCTATATAAGTGAGCGTTTTCAATATTTGAAGATTAATCATGAAATTCGTTCATTATAAGTTGAGAAAAAGATTGGAGAAGTGATGTGCGACCTCTTTCAGGACAAATCTTAATAAAGGCTTAGCAAATGTTTGCAACTTAACAATTAATTTTGAACTATTGCGGCTGCAATTTCACTTTTTCTTTTTTCTTGAGAGCCTTAAAAATGAAATGTACCATGCCAGAAATCATAGACGTATTCTGAATCATAGTTAATTTGCAAATTAACTATAAATTTGCTTAATCATCTAAATCAGCGGGGTTACTTCTTTATAGAAAAGGAATGGAAAGGAATTTTGAAAGGATTTCAGAGCAGGTTCCTTTGGTAATATTTTAATCCGTTGTTCTCAGAATTACCGCGTAAATGGAGTCATCATTCTTAAAAGTGATTTAAGTTGATCTGCATAATTTTCCAACCTGATGCGTAAAGAAAACAAATTGAATTCAGAGGGAGAAAAAAGGTGTGACAAAACATCCGATTTGCGCTTTTGGCTTCTTAATATATGACTATGTCATTTAAAAAATTTAATACAAAACTAATCACGTCCGTCTTAGACGAATCAGTATTGATATTCTTGAGAAAAATCATGTCCTATAAATCGACCACAATGTATATTTTAGGGTATTCAAATCAGCACTGCTAGAACACCATTCTTTACAGGTGATAAATGTTAGGTATTTGTTTCGAAGGCATCATATTTTTGAAAGTTCTAAAACACAACTGTTGTTGATTGATCACTACAGCTTATCAAAGTATTAGTCGTCCTTATTATAAATTATAAATTAATCAAATTTTTGATAACCGTTCGGAGCTGAAGCGAATTCCACTAAAAGCTTTCTGAAACAAATGAAGTTGGAAAGGGAATATATGAACTTAAAGAGGGAGGAGTCCAAACTTCTTATGTTTTATTTTAAAAAGTTTTTAACTGGTCATGCATTATCATAGAATATGAATCAAGCTAATTCCTGCTATACCTTTTGGTGTCAGGTGAACTTCACTAAAAGCGTTACGCATCCATTAGAGTAAATTGGAGTCAGAATAAACAAGTTAAGAGCTATAAGCGAAAATTTTCCTATTAATATATATTTTATCTTTCAAGCGTTGCCTCAATTGCAAATTATTGACACGTGTCTTATAGAATATTGGTCGTTGATCACTATCTATTGTATTTGTCTAAACATATTTCAACACATTGTAATAGAAAACACCCTTTTGATTCCATTAAATACAGATCATTGCAATGGCGTAGTGGATATTCAACTTCGGTGTTGACTTGGTGCGTTTGAGGTACTTTTTATATGATCTTATGCACTTTTTGTTTCTATCATCATTATTGATATGCAAAATCGCCATTTAAATGTTTCCTGGCTTCAATTTATATTTGATCCAATTTCATTGCCTTTGAAATAATACCCAAACTTTTGAAAGTCTTGTAATATGAATCCCTATTTCGATAGATTTTAATAGAGCATTGTAAAGGCGTAATGGATATTAGGGTTCGGTGTTGATTTGGCAGGTCGTCCTAGATTTTTTATGACTTTTTGATCTTGAGGTAATTTGTGACTGTAAACTACTACCATTTTCGATATGCAAAATGGACTTTCAATGTCTAGGGAGTTGTATAACATAGCGAAATGTTATAAAATTCCCTATGAAAGGGAATTTTGTCGAGAAATTTGAGCAATTCCTCACCTTTAAATTTACGACTGAACGGAAATAAAAGCGTCAAATATTACACCAATATCTATGAGCTTTCTAGTTATAAAAATAATAGTAGATATTTATTAGAAAAAGTATATATTTCACTATAAATATAGGGTATATTTATAGTGAAATATAGTGAACTTTCAGATTTTTCCTCAAGCTTAAAATCGTACTTTTTATAAAGTTAAATAAAAAGTACGCTCACTTTCAATCTGAAAACTCCCGTCTCTTTCATATTGAAGCATTTTGCACTTTAGGTTTGCCACACATTGCAAAACTTCTCAATAAACCGTTATTTTACGAATTCTCTAATTAATTGCAACAGAGCATGAACCAAGAGTATTGGTAAAAAGAGAGAGCCATGTAGCGGTATTTTATATAAAAATGTGTTTTAGGAGTTTATTTTACTCTCCGGTAATAAAAGAGCAACATTAAGCAATATTTGAAGAAAATATTGCGAGGGTTGTACTCTTCTCAAAACAAAAAGAGATTTGATAACATAAATTGTATTGTATATCTATCGATATGTAGTAAGTTTATGTTTTATATGTTGTTACCTACAATTGACTGGTAGTAAGCAGTCAAGTAGTGTACCAGATAAATATTAAACAATTTTCTATGTAAAATATATATACAAACACTTCTACATGTATAAGATATTTTTATATTCGTGTGTATATAAAATGGTGTATATAAGTAGGGTACTATGGCTCATGATATACCTTTTTCAAATATAAACGACTTTCACCGCTTTATGTTGGCTTCGTATATGTATAAAAATAAACAAAACAGCTGTTATTTTCATATCGTTTGATTTTATATATTCATTCTTATTGTTGTTGTTGCTGCTGTCGTTTTCTTTCATTATTTTCTGTTATTCTAAGTAAAACAGACGAGCCCTCTTTTTTTGGTTGGATTTTAAGTTCATTGGTAGTGGTTTATGATATCCAAAGTAAACTTTTTTGAAGCATTTCAGTCGTTTAAAGTTTGTGTCAATATATATGTGTGTAACGGCATTGAGTCCATAACCTTTAAAATCCTTGAGAAAAACCTCATTTGTTGTTTTCTTTACTTTCAAGTGTTGTGCGTGGGGTGACATTTTGTTTTAAAGGGTTAAAAAGGAAATTTGTTATTATTTTTCTTAAGATTATTTTATTTTTATGGTGTAAAACACTTTAAGTTAATAAACAAGATTTTTGGTTAGAAAAAAGGTCACAGATATTTATCCATGAATAAAATTGATTAAGTTAAAATATATAGACGATATTGTTGGGTGCCTTTTTCTTAAAATGAAGGGTTTTGAAAAAATAATTAAAATAATTTTTGTTGTGAGGAAAAAATAACAAATTTTATTATAATTTTATTTTCAGAATCATGATTAGTTGGTTAAATTTTTTGACCTCTATTGGGAACTTAGGAATTAAATCGAATTTATTACAGAATTTTCTTATCGATTTACATACCCTTTTTATAACCACTTTAAAGCTTCTTATAAAAAAACACTGCCATCCAGATGTTTCGGTATTTGCAATTTGAATAATTTTTGATTTGAATATTTTTGTCAGAAATATGTCTGCAAATATGAATGATAATGTATGAATGATGTAGAATGATGAAGTTCTGTTGGAACTTAACAAAATTGTGGTCACTTTTTCGAGAAATTAGAAATAACTGTATTGTAATAAAATATTTACTAAAAAAGATTTCTCTCTGAAATTTTCAGGAAGTGTGGTCTTTGTAGTTCGAAATTAAAAAAAAATATTTTAAGAAATAATTGATTTGTTAAAAGAAATTCCTTGTATTCCCGAAAATTTTATGGAAAAGATTAAAATTGAGATTTTGAGGATTTTGGTTTTTAGAGTCCAAATTTATCGTATCCGAATTGCATTTCGTTTTAAAATTTTTGCTTAACGAATTAAGAAAATATAATTAAAATTCAGAAGTTTAATTAAAATGGGTCGAATTTGAATAGGGTCGGACTTAGTTCTGCAAGGTTTTTGGCGAAAGGATTTAATTATTTAAAATATTTAAGATGTAAATGAGCGTTGACACTAATTCGGCCAAAAACCAGAATTTTTGGAATTTTTATATTAAAAATTTGTTAATTTTTTAAACTGGGTAAAGATAATTTCCCTCAGTCTTTTTATTGAATGAACAATTTTTTTCTTAAAAAAAACATTTTGGAACAAGATTGGGGTAATACTTTTGTATATATATTAAAAAACTGACTGAAGATTTTGCAAAATATTAAAAATTTAAATGCAAATACTTCGTAAACTATAAAATATGTAAGCATGTTTTTAAGGTTATAATCAGGGACTGTGAACTGGATGGTGGATTTATTGGAATTGAATGCAAAAGCAAAAGTTTAATACGAGTATAAAAATATTCGAGATACCCTACTCTTCACCCTTATGTCTCCTCTAATGAAAACAATATTATAACGTTACATTAATCTGCTACACACAGAAAAAACACATGGATTCAAATCAACGTTGAACATAGTTGATTGGTAATTGAATATTATTTTCATTTATTTTAAATTAAACGTTTTTATGTTGTGATGAAATAATATTGTACATATTAGAGTCTTTCGATATTAATATATAAAATTATTCAACAATAATCTTTTTAATTAATACTGTTTTGGAAAAACAATGTGAAACAATGTTAAATGGACATTTTTTTTATCTAAGAAGCACAATCATAACTTAAAAAATGTTCAAAAATTTTTATTTTTATTAATTAAATTTACATTGATTTTTTGGAAATACTTCCAGCCGATCAAAAGTTGTGTGTTGCTTTCTTAATAATCTAGTGTGGGCGATCTTAATGATTACAGATTTATTGACTGACGAGGTTAGACAAAAAATTCTGTTTTCGCAATTTTTTTTACATTTACTGCAAACGAGCAAATATTCACTCACAGCCACAAAGATACCACAAAGATACTGCCAGTAGTTTTAAGTGACTGTATTTCGACAGTTTAAAAAGGGCCACAACTATTCATTTTATTAATATCTCGACTACATTTTAACATAGACTTGTTTTAGGATGTAAATAATTGTCTGCTTACGAAACATTATAGGAAAATTTTTCTGGAGTCTGAATGTTTCCTGAATTGTTTGGTAATCGAAGTTTAAACTGTCTGCTTATACTTATTGGCGATAAAGTGATTGAACATATTAGGATATGCCATCTAACAGCCCTCAGAGGGAATTTGTTTGTCTTTCAGAGTCTATGAACTATTTGAAGCTTTAAACGTTATTCCAGAATATCGATTCAGGTATCGATTTGCAAGTACTACTATCACTACTTTATGACAAGATCTCCCTTTAGACTGTACCTCTAATATTTCTTTGTTTTGGACTACACTATATTTCAGATATTTTTATTTTAACAAGATTTTTACTTAAATTCAAATACTATTTGCCCTCAATATTCTCAATACAACAAAATTCATTATCTTTTTCTATTTCCTATGAATTTACATTCCAACCTTCTTTTTCAATTCTTATTTATTTTTAAACATTTCAATGGCTTCTTCTGTTACCACACACACAAAAAAATAGCTGAGATTTAATATTAATTAATTTTATTTTACTTAACAAAATTACATAACAACAAAAAAATCAACATTTCAAATCAAAACTTCGTTTATCCACCATTATTTTTCTCAAAACATTGAAAATGTACATGACAGACAATTTGAATTAAATTTCCATGTTCTCGAATATTTAACCCCTTTAAATTTTTTCGAGATAAAAGACAAGATGTTTTTCAGCATCTGGGAGAATTTTTAAAGTCTCTTCTTGAACCCTCATAAAATTTATGATGATTAAGTTTTTGTGTTTAAACAAATATTATATGATAGTGATTTTAATAAAAGTCTATTTTAGTTAAATACTAAAAAAAGAAATAAAAATACACACTTGTACTTCCAAGTTAAAGTACATGACTTGTTTTTTAGGGTCCAAGAACCTACATAAATTTATATGACTTTAAGACACACACGTATATTTGTATATACAACTATAAGCTTACAAATGGTACAATGGAATTGGTATTGTGGATTAACAAATGTAATGCTAAATATTTTTTACAGTACGTAACAAAATTTTAACCTTTTTTTAAGTTGAATAAAAATTATTGGAATAAAAAAAATTTTAATTTTATATAAAAATCATATTTTTTGTAGATTTGGAAAATCCTGTAAACTACTATAAGGAATATATCGGAATATTATGAACTACATTCCTTTCTTTAGTGTAGGCTTTGGGACATGAAAAATGATACCGTTTGAAGAGAACACCAATAGTGATTCCAAATTATTTTTGAAATCACCGTTGAAAATATAGTTAAAAGTAATGTACTTTCGAATTGATTAGAAAGAGTTCGAATCTCAAGCCATTTTGAAATGTTTAACAAAATGATCCCCATATACCCGAAAGTAACATGGTCTATACAAAATTTCATTAGGATCAGGGGGAGAGGTAACTCCTATACAAAGCAAATATTGATTTTCGAATATCTAAAGAAATTTATAATCAATTTTGGTTTCAATCAATTCTTCAAGGAAGGAAGTGTTTTATTGGAAAAAATGTAGAACGGAATGTTGAACGGAAAAAGAAAATAATAATCATTGAATATCTAAAGAAATACTTCATCAAGAATATTCAAATTTGGTTCCAATAACATTTTTTAGGAACTATTTTACAAGACCCCCAAAAAAAGAAAATTTTGATCATCGGATATTTGAAGAACTATAACAGATATCTGAGGAACTATAACAGTGAACATTTTCAAATTTAGTCCTAATAATTTTGTCAAGGAACTTTTTTACGAAGCAAAATGTCAAACGGATTGGATCAGGGAAAGAAATAGCCCTCATACGAGGCAAATAAATTTTCGAATTTGGTACCAACCACTTTGTCAAGGAACTGTTTTACTAGACAAAATGAAGGATGGATAGGATTAGAGGGAGAGGTAGACTCCATTTAAAGAAAATGTTGATAATCGAATTTCTAAAGAACCACTAAACCGAGCATTTTCTAATTTGGTCCCAATAAATTTTTCAAGTAACTGTTTTACTGAACAGAATGAACCATTGGGTGGTTGGTCCCAAAACCATGAAGCACTTAATAGTTATGCGATCATTCTTGCATAGTAATTACTTAATTTTTGGATAAAAAAAGGCTTAGTCCATGTAATTTAAAAGTCCATGACCACTTTCTTAAAATATTAAAAATTGAGTAAAAACTCAACATGATCACTTTTTCGATAATAAAAAGAAGATCAATTAAAAAGTTAAACTCTGTAAATATTGATTTTTTGTGTCAAAATATTTAAATCTGTGATAATTTGTTTAAAATTTTTAAAATCAATTAAATATGTTAAATACCAGATTTTTCAGAATTCTAAAAGTTTGCTGAACAAATTTAAACCTCTTATAATTCAGACATTATTATATTTTTTGGATAAAAATAAACTTAATCCAAGATCATCTAAAAAAAGACTTAAAAGTAAATAATTTTTTTCATAAAAAACTAAATCTGTGATCGCTTTTTTTAAATGTTCAAAAATCTTCAAAAATAGTTCAAATTGGTAATGACTCAGTTAAATTTTAAAGAAAATAAGCTTAATCTGTGACCAGGTGGCAACTGTTGTGATATCTTTAATATTAAGTGCAGTATATAAGTTCAATTTCGAAGTTTCGAACTTTAAAAAAATTATGTGTTATGTCACCCACTGTACTTAAATTATATACTTAGACAGTAATGATAAATGTATATGATTTGGTTATAAGGAAATACAACAATGTAAAACAACACTACAATACAGTAATATACATAAATAAATGTCATGTCCTTTTTTAATGTATATGTATGGGTATTTATACTAAAAGCTTTATATATATACACACATTTACAAAATACATTCATTCATTTATTCATTTATTTTTTCTTTCTAATTCCAACAAAAAAAAACTGTTTAATATAATAAAACTCTTTCCTTGACATTGTTACCGAGAGGTTAACTATATATTGTTTTTATATTGTGTTTATGTATTTGTATATGTATATGTGTTATGATATGTTTACATGTCATGGGAACATTTTAAATTATCTTATACTATTTTTATATATGACATACATATGAACATATATCTGTATTATAGGAGTGTTGTTAAAAATTTCTGGTTCAATTTATATGGATTTTTATGAAAATATATTTATTTCATTATTCTATTTCTATTTCATTGTTGAGGTTAAGTTAATGACACTATTAGACTTTGATTAAACTAATAAGTATTTTATAATAATTCGACTTGAGTCCAATAAATTTTGGGGTACAATTTTCTTAAAAATAAAGAGATTTTTAAACTTTATTGGGATTTTGAGGAAAATTACATTAAATAAATGTAATTTAAATAAATAATGGGTTTTAAGGGGGATTTTGGGGAACTAAGGGTATTAACTGATTGATAGTTTGAAGAAAACATTTCACAACTTGGCTTAAAGCGTTATTTTGATAAAGAAATTATAGCTTAATTAAAGAAAATTCCATACGTTAAATAGAATTTGAGGTCAAAGGTTGACTTTTTAAAAGAAATATAATAATTTTAAGTTTTAGATCTTCGTTTAAAAGCTTTGATTGTTCGAATATTAAAGATTTTAAGACGTTTCATGCTTGTTGCAATATGTTCTTAAGATTATGTTTTTATTTGGTATTCATTTAAAAGTAGCCGGGCAGAAGGAATTCAGTTAATTTATCGGGAATGGAGTCCTGAAATAATTGGTATAATTTTTGTTATCTTGAAGATTTTTATTGAAGAAAACTCATTTTATTTTAAAAAGTGTATGAAATAAAAGAGGAATAAAATTTTTATTGAAATTTTTTGAATTGTGCTTTAATAGACAACAGAATTTGTAAAGAACATTTTTAGGTAAAAAATCATTAAAAAACTTAAAAACATTAATAATTAAGTAAATACCGACTTTTTGATTAAAATAAACTTAATAAGTGAATATTTTAAAAATTTAAAAATCTGTTTTTTTTTTTAACAATTTTGCTTAATATTTATAGAATTTTGAAAATTTTCTCTAAAAATTCAAACGGTTTATAACTCAGTAAATATTTACTTATTTATTTATCAAAAATCTATTAATAGTTCAGTAAATAATGGGCTTTTTACCATACAATTTCAATATTTTTTTTAATATCGACTAAAAGTTAATGATCGTTTATACCTCTGGAATAACTGTGTTTTTTAGTTAAAGGGGTTTAATCCATAATCATTTCTTTATTTAAAAATACTGTGTTTTTGAACAAAAGTAATGATTTATGATCACTTTTTAATAAAATAAAAAAGTTGCGGTTTCGGGAAAATAAGTTTAATTCATGATTACTTTCAAACAAATTACTTAATTAGTTATAATTGTTTATATATTTTTTAAATTCTGTGATTTTGCGAAAAATAAGCTTAATTAACTTTAAAGTTAATAAATCACTATTAACTTTGTTTGTAGACATAATAAACCTAATCAATGATCCATATTTTTCCAAAATTAAAGACGATTACAAAAATATTTCAAATTTTATTAAATAACGAGTTTTTAGCCAAAATGAGCTTAATCCATGATCACATTTTTAAAATTTAAAAATGGATTAAAATATTAAAGATAATAAATGTCTGAGTACATACAGCATTTTTAGCCAAAATAATCCAAATTCATGATCAATTTTGGAAATTTGCAATTATTGGTTCATCTATGAGTTTTAGTGGGTAACGCTCTGCCATGCCCTATCCCTATTTGAAGTTCGCAATAATGTATTGCCAACGTACTTTTCATATGCAAAATTTCGTGAGATTCCCTGTATTAGTTATAGAGATATGTAATATTTAGTGTTTCGTTTGAAAGGGGGATTCCACTCCCACATGTCCCAACTAAAGTTTCTCACTAAAGGCAAATTCAGATTTCATTAAAATTTAATCAGTCTTTTTGTCACAATCGTTCTTCAAAATTTTGAGTTGTAGGTGGTTGTCTCAGATATCGGTCTATAACTTGCCAGTTTTAAATAGGAAACTTTTTAAGACATTTATATATAATTAAGCTCTGTAAATTGTTTTGGATGAGAGTTTGCCAACTACGGACAGACAGAGGAACATAGCTAAATCGACTCAGATTTTGATTTATACTTTACAGGGTCTTAGATGATTCCTTCTAGGTTTTACAAAGGGAATGATAAATTTAATATCATTTCACTTCATTTCTACTTGGGATAGTGGAGGTTATTAAAACGACTATAATTATTAAAATCATGTATATTTCAATAAATAATGCGTTTAGGTAAAAATAAGCTTAATTTATGAATATATACGAGTGACCCTCGTATATAATATATATGAATAAAAGTATTAGATTTCAAAAGGATTTTTTGTTCATTTATAATTTCATCCCAAGAAATTCATAAATAATACACAAATGTGTACAAAAAGATCATTATTATAATGAAGATATTAGAGGAATTTAGTATAAATATTAACACTATAATATGTGATTATGTGATTATTTATAAACATTTGAATTCATGTAATTTCTATATTTCTAGAATAAAAAAGAGTTCAAAAGAACTTATAAATTAAGGAATCCAATCATTTTAAGAAAATGACTATTAAATGAAATTATTTAAGGAGAATAAATATTTTTCTTGAGAATCTAATAATACAGAAGAAATCTTAAAATTCTCTTATTGTACATATTATATAATCACAATCACTTAATCTCTTGGGTGGTTGAAAACTTTCCTTTTTCTTCTAATTTTTAGGTTTTGTAAAACTTTGGTTTTATAAAAAAAAACGTTATTTTAAATATATTGTCTTTGTCACTCTTTTGTATTCTAGTAACACACCTCCCCCCCCCCAAAAAAAAAAAAAAAAAACAAGTATTTAATAGTTGTTCAAACCCGACTATGTAATACCCTTTATGGCAAAAGTAATGAACGACCCTCGTATAAGTTTATTTACTGCTTTTTTTCTTAAATGTACACTAGATTGTTGTGAAACCAACATTTATGTGTGCATTGATTTTTGCTTATATTTATCTCAATTTGACCAATTCTTATCACAATATCATCGTATATATGGGGTCTATGTCCTTCAAAGAGTTCCTTGGAATCTTTGGCTTTAATAGGACCTACGAAAATCAATGGACCGTTCCTCTATAAGTTAACACTACGCTCATTTCTGTAAAAATTGCTTTTATGAGCGTTAAATCTCATTCCCGGAGGACATTTGTATGAATAAATATCTAAAAAAGTGCGTTCTGTAGAGCGTTTACAACATTTAAATGGACAGCCAGCCGAACAGACAGACAGGCGGACATCGTAAAATTAACTCAATAATTGATTTTGAGTCGAACTTAAAGGTGGCTGTAATGTACTTTAACCACCTGCAATAGTGTAGGGTATAAAAAGGACAATTAAAGGTCATAGTGAGATCTTTTTGTGTATTCCAAATTACAATAACTTTGACTTTAACTGATTCCAGTTTTAATTTGTAACAATTTCCCTTTCACTTTACAAATTTGTCAACAATTATGACTGACAGTGAGTTTATTTGCCACGACACGATTGGACTTTCGTGTAGCAAGAGTTAATTTAAAAAAAAAAAACTTTTATTCCGTTTTTTTTTTCTTCTTCCATTTTTTTTTTTGTACGTGATGACAGTAACAAATTTAAATTGTGTTAAAAGTTTACTTGTCAATTGAAACTTATACAAAGAGATATATACATATACACTTACATAGAAATATAGATAGCATTCCTATACCATTAGATTTCACCATAACCTATCTTATACAAAAGTCAATCAAGTAGAGAATGAAAGAAAAAAAATAACAAAAAAAAAAAAATAAAATGAAGTTCTAAGCAAAATTTTCCAAATCCTTTTGGGAATATTAATCAACTAAGTAAAAGTAACGGTTCTTTAACAATCTGCTGCTGATTATAATAAATCAATTACTTTATCTGTATTTTTTGGTGCTACTGCTATCAATAGACGAAGAAAAGTGAAGCTAAAATTAGGTTATATTTGGAAAGACGGAGAGATTTTTAAAAGTTCAAGATGTAATTTAATTCAAATGGAAGAAAAAAAGATATTAAATAGGAAATTGATTGAATTAATTATAATGGAATTAATGAATGAAAATGTATCCTAAGTAGTGTATTCAAAAACCGAAACCGGTTAACCGGGTTTTTACATTTCAAAAAAATCGACCGGTTTCGAATGATTTATATTTTCGTCAGGTTTTTCAGTCGCTTAACCGGTTTCTAACGAAGGACAATATTAATTTTTTTTAAGCATAATCAGTGATGTCTCCATTCAAAATTTCTAAAATCGGTCAAATAATCTAAAATCGTTAATAGCTCAGTTAAGCTGTAATACATGATTAATTGTATAAAATATAAAAAATACGGCATTTTTAGCCAAAATAAGTATAATCCATGATCAACATGTTAAAGCATTTGAAAAATGGATTAAAAATATTCTTAATCCATGATCACTTTAAAACAATTTAAATCGACTATAAAGTATATAATAAAAAATCTTTAATAACTCAAACCAATATTAAAGCCTTTTTAACCAAAAAAAGCCTAAATATGAAAAATCTATTAAATCGTTATTTAAAAAAAAAAACTGCGTTTCTTAACAGCTGTTTTTTCTTTTTTTTTTAATTTCAAATTTGAAATCATTCATAACTCAGTAAATATTGTGTTTTTGATTAAAATAAACTTTAATCTGTGATCAATTATTTAAATTATCAAAAATCTATTTATTTGTATGTTCGAAAAAAAATATTCGATAAACCGTAAATACTTCGTCTATGGCTGGAATAATCTTAGTCCCAGGTCACATTTTAAAAATTAAAAAAAAAAAAATGATCGAGAATTAAGCTTCCTCGATCACTTTTCAAAGATTTTAAAAATTGACAAAAAATAAAAAATCGTTTAAATCTCAGTAAACAATGCGTTTTTGAAAAAAGTAAGTTTTTTTCTAGATCAATTTTTTTAAAATTTTGAAAATCGATTGAAAATTTAAGTCCATGATTTTCACTAAAATTCGATTTCGATTTCAGAAATATTCAAAGTCTTTCATTTTTATAACCTTTACCACCATAAGTGCAAATGGGGTATACTAATATTTTCCCTCCATTGGTAACATCAAAAAGGACTCAAAAAATATAAAATTCTTACATCAATGAAAATCTGAGTCGATTTAGCTAAGTCCATCTGTCATCTTATCTATTGGTGACACACTTACATCCAGAATAATTGGAAGAGCTCTGAGAGGACTGAAAAATATGCACATGGATTAAACTTATAAAATTTTCATTAAATTTTAGTTGTAGTGTCTTTAGTGGAAAACGTTACGTAATATTGGATAGGGCACGGGATGAGGGTTTCGCCTTACAAACTAAAAATTTAAAATCGCTTTATAATTAATTCAGGAAATCTTACAAATTCCTTTACATACACAGAAATTTCATATCACATATCTCTCCTTAAAGTTACATGGGTGAAGCAGTAAAAACTAAATAATATAGAATACATAATCGTGGGGCGCACGGAGATGATTTCACTTTACAAGCGTAATTTTCAAATACAATTATTTCAAAATTAATCGTGGTGAAGGTCATTAAAAATTCGGCATAGTCGGATATAACCTTCTAATTTATATATAATAAAATAAAACTATGGGTTTGAGTGTTACTTCGACCACTTAAAGGGTTAACTAAAAAGAAAACGTGATTTTTTCATAAAATCGATTTTTTTATTGTACTAAAATAAAAAAATAATAATTTACGATTGTCTGATGACATAAAATATCAGGCTAAATTCATATTAACCTATTTTGTTTTACAACTATTAACGTTTTTCTTTTACTGTAATACATAATAAATTTATAATAAATACCAAAATTGTTACGAGGATTGTTAAGAAAATTTCTTAAAACAAAAATAATTTCAAAAATAATTAAACGAAAAAAATATGAAAATTTCCTTTTCGTCATAAAAAGTGAATTTCATCACATTTCTATTATTTATGGGAGCATTTGAATTTCCATAAATTTAAATTTTCATTTCAATATTTTCATGTTCATTCTGTAAATTTTTTTAGTTTATTATTTTATTTAATTTTCTTTAAGTTTATTTATTGTTTATTTCACAACCGCATTCTTTAATGAAGACTTTCAGTCATTAAAATCATTATTATTATTATTATTATTATTATTATTATTATTATTATTATTATTATTATTATTATTATTGTTGTTATCATAATCGTCATCGACATTTGTCAATATTGTCGGAGTATATAAATATATAAGTTTATAATATATAGAAATATATAGACAGACATGCAAAGTATTTTGGTTTTGTTTCAGCGAAATTATGGTTAACGGTGAATTTTTATTAAATAAACTTACGTTGCATTTTCTGGATCAAATTACGTTTTTTAACGCCGCACAGTGGGTAGAAATTGATTTTAAATTTTTCGAAAAACGTAGATTCTCTAAAAATAAGATTTTTTTTATCAAAAATAAAAATACGATTTTTTTTAAATGCGTTTTTTTTTAATTTTACTAAAAATACAATTTTTTTACTAAAAATAAAATTTTTTAAATAAAAATAAAATTTTTTACTAAAAATATGATTTTTTTTTACTAAAAATATGATTTTTTATAAAAAATATAATTTTTTACTAAAAATACAATTTTTTACTAAAAATACGATTTTTAACTAAAAATTAAATTTTTTTATTAAAAATACGATTTTTTACTAAAAATACAATTTTTCCTAAAAAAACGATTTTTACTTAAATACGATTTTTTACTAAAAATACGATTTTTACTTAAATTCGATTTTTACTAAAAATTCGATTTTTAACTAAAAATTATTTTTTTTTTTACTAAAAATTAATTTTTTTTACTAAAAATACGATTTTTTAAAATCGATTTTTACTAAAAAATACGATTTTTTACTAAAAATACGATTTTTTACTAAAAAACATAATTTTTTTTACTAAAAATAAATTTTTTTTACTAAAATACAATTTTTTTTACTAAAAATACGATTTTTTACTAAAAATACTATTTTTTACTAAAATTACGATTCTTTTTTACTAAAAATAGGATTTTCTATACTAAAAATGCGTTTTTTTACTAAAAATACCAAATTTGCGATTTTTCTCCTAAGAAACGAATTAGCACTAGAAATGCGATTATTTTTCATAAATACAAATTTTCACTAAGAAATAAGGTGTGAGATCGTAGTGTTTTTTTCGGTCACCTTTCTTGTGCTTTTCAATTCTCTTTAAACAAGAATCCAATACGTTTCCACTGGACTTAGCTTTAGGCAGTTTGCATGATTTGCATGTCCTGGTACAAATACCAGTCCAGTACTTGTTTACCATAGCGACCAGAAAATTTCTTCAACACTCCCTTTTTGACTAGAAAGTTGCGAAAAATCTGTCTGAGCACACGTTTCGTCAGCCATTTTGTAGAATTCTTTTTTATAAACTCGACTTCAATTTCCGTACTCTTTTTTGTCAGCAGCGCTCAGGGACTTTTTAAGCAATTTGTTTTTTTGACCTACATTAGCTTTAACGTTTCGTACCAAATAGTTCAAACCCTGTGCTAACCTGGCTGATTTCCTAGTGAATGTGTCGGACGCCTTTTTGGAAACACCTTTTTTTGCTTTAGAAACATCATGCGGACAATTGATTCTACCTGCATCAGGTTTTATATTAAAGGGAGGCGTTCGAATGCTTGGCCAACTTTTTGTAGGACCAAGTTGACGTTTGTTAAAAATAAATAAATAATTTTAGTACGCACCTTTTTGGTCACTAATTCTAATCAGATTAACATAAATTCATTTATTTGACATTAATCATATTAACTGTCATCTTTTACAAAGGTAACTTGACTAGAACAATTGAAAAATACTTGTGTTTTTAACCCAAGTAAAAAATTGTGTGTGAAGAATTATTCCATCACACTCCTTATATCTTCCAAATAGTGATTTTTATTTTTGTTTAAAATAATGTAAATTAAAATATTTAATCGGAAAATCAAGAATCGATCATTATGCAATTGGAGTTTAAAATAATAAAATGTAGACTTTAACATAAATTGCTTTCCAGAGAAGTCTGCTTTCAGTTTTTAAAATGGACCCTAATTGTTCTAAATAAGATAAATAAATTACATGAGTTGAGGAGAGTACTTTTACCATTTTCCCTATTGAATAATATTGAATCTTTTAGATAAGATTTTTCCATAATTTCAGTACTGCTTTGTATATCGGTTTATATATTTTCTAAATCGGCAAATAGTATGGATTTGATTTAATTATTCTTTTAACATAAGTTTGGTAATCCTTTCAGAATTTAAGGAGTTATATTCGTGGTACTCATAAGGTAAATGGTAGTAGAGAAATTTAAATTGTTTTGTTACCATTTTCCATTATCCATACCCAATGTGCATCCCCATTAACTAACCATTTGTTGAGTTACTCTTATTACAATAATTATTATAAATTCTTTTTTGTTGTATTTATTATCGTTGTTGTGTTGTATTTGACAATTTATTTTTACAGCTCAACTACAAAAATATTGAACCACCAACAAACACTTTTGAAATATTGAAAATTTGTTTTGATATAATAATTGTCTTCTCTCTCACTCACACTTATCAAGTGCAACGTAAATTAGCTGACATTAGCTGTCAATGTGTTGGTGAATTGGTTGGCGTTTTGCTGATATTTGTTTTAAATTGATGAAATACAACAACAAAAAGGAAAATTAATATTTTATAGAAAAAATAAATAAACAAATAAGAATGTCATATTCGGCTTTGCCGAATCTTTAATACCCTCCACCATAAATTCGTGTGAAATTAATGCGTTAAGTTCTGTATGAATATACACACACATACACTCACAAACGTATACAATATAATATTTTTTTAAGTATAATACAAAAACACTTAATGAGTCGTAAATTTTGTTATATTTTTGGATATAACTTGAACCGATTTTGATAGTTTATGGAATAGTAATAAAGTTCATATAACTTAATATTATGACAATTTAACAACTTATAATAGAAAATTTTACGCTCGAACTTAGAGGTTGCATCAGATATCGGTTAATATCTTTTACAATACTGAACCGATTTTTCTGGTTTTAAATAGTGAATACTTAGGCAAAATTTCATGGAGCTCTGTCAATTTTTTTGGATGTGAGCGTGCCAACAACAGACAGACGAATAGACAGACGAACATAGCAATCGACTCAGATTTTGATTTGTTGCAAGAATATATATACATTAATGATTCCTTCTTAGCGTTACACACGGCATAAAAAAGTTAATACACCATCTTCACCACTTGTGATGGTGGAGGGTATGATAAATTTAGAGACTACAATGTAGAGATACGTGTATAAATAAATGTACTTGTGTGTTTAGAAAATATTACACTTCCTATTATTTTGTACCGTTAACATTTTACACTGTGGGGAAATTATTAGAACAATTACATTTTCATTTTAGTGAATTGTTGTTCATTTGTGTGTTCGTTTGTTTGTTTTAATGACAACAATGCATAGTGAGTCCAATTCGATTTTTTTTGGAGATAATTGAACCGTTAGAGATATCTTAAAGAAATTTGAAGAAATGCAGGCCTCTATATGGTAAGAGGCTTAGTTAGTGGCCCTTTAGAGTTGACCACCTCGGGTATTTTGCTCAGCAGCTTTAGTCTTCCAACAGTCCACACTCGGACAGAATCGATTTTTTTAATTTTCACCTTGAACTGATAGAAATATAATGAATGAAATTTGAAAGAACTCAAGCCCTTATATGTTTGGGTTATCCTCTATAGTTTCGGAGATATATTAGTCGAAATAGTTTTTTTTAACCCATTTTTAGGTTTGTTTATTTTTATTTTTTCCTAAAATTTTTAAAAAATATTTGACAGATAAAAAAATACATTTTAAAAAAATATTGACGCGTTAAATGTATCTGTTAAAAGGTTTTATTATCCAAAAAAATAAAAATTTATATTTTTTGGGATTTTTTTTACAAAAAGGTGGCAACATTTATTCACTTAAAAAATCATTTTCCAAAACAATTATTTCCAAAACAAAAAAAAATCGATTTTGACACACTGTGCAGTGTTATGTGTTTGGAAATTACAAAAACAATAACAGAAATGGGAAAATAGTTGTTTTTCCCCAGTTATTTATAGTATTTTGTTGTATCCATTAGATAAATATGGTAATAAATAATAGTAAAATGACTTTTGTAGGAGATTTCAAGGTTATTAAATGTTTTATTTTGTTATTGTGGTTGTTGGGTTAAAAAAGGCAAAATTAAAAAAGTTTGACATGAAATTATGATAAGATTTATTTGTTATCATTTTCTGTTTTTTTTTTTGTTTTGGGAAAATAAATAAAATTTCTTCTCATATTTCACTTAATGTTTATTCACTTTTATATGGAAAATAACAGAATTATGTTTATGTCTTCTTTTATGTATGTTAATGTCAGGACATCTGTTAACATGTGATAATATTAAAGAAATTACACAAACGTTAATGTAAAACTGGCAAATTTCTTCAAATGATGTAAAGAAAATTCTGGAAATTAACCAGCATTTCGAAAATAAACTTTACAGCATTTTTTTCTTTTAAATATCATGAGTTAAACTTTATTCCTTTATTATCCTTTTTCATTTCTTATCAAAATTCATTAAGAAAAAAATTAAGAAGAAACAAGTTATAGTCGATCAAACCTGACAATTTACCCTACAGTCTGCTGCGAAAAATTTATGAACGACCTTCGTATAATTTGCTTTCCTTGTAATGCTTATGTATGCAATATAAGATCATGATATTATTTATATGCGTTTTAAAGGGATTTCTTTCTGTAGGGTTATATGGGAATTAGAAAAAATTATGGAGTGACCCTCGTTTAATATCGCGCAGCGGTTATGGTTTATATTCATCTCTTATTTGACTAAATATTTTAAAAATACCCACGTATATGTGCGGTTTATGAGTGATGTTTGGAAAAGTGGTTGGGATCTAGAAATAAAGAACTGATCCTGGTGTAATTATGTATATCATTTTAGAATATAAGACTTAGTTTTCCAAAATTCGTTTAAAATCACTTTATACTAAGGAATTCTATGTCCCCTTTTTGGGGGGACATTTGTGATATATGAAATAATGAAACGATCATAACAAAGACTTCGTCCTTGGGCCAAAATAATAATACAAGCCAAATTTCATTAGAATTTTCCGTCTATATAAAGCCAGCCAGATGGACATGCTTAAATCGCTTTAAAGTTCTGTCTGTTACAAACATCAGCACAAACGAATAATACCCCCACCACCTGTGGTGGTTTAGGATATAAAAACAAAGTAGAAATGTTGAATCTTGAATGCCCACTACCAAATACAAATGTGTATTAACGACATTATGTTACATTACCACAGTGTTTTATGTACTCGGCAGCTTTAGGTGTTTGTACCCATCCATACATCCAATAGTCTACACTATTTGAAACCTGCAAAATCAGTTCATTAAAAAAACAAGTTATAAGTTCATATCTGAGAAAACTTCCTAAACGGCTTATTTAATTCTCATGAAATTTGACACACTGAAGTTGCCTTTGTGCGAAGGAATGGTGGCCTCCTTGCAAATGAAATGTTTTATATTTCATATCTCTATAACTAATACAAGAAATCTTGCGAAATTTGACACGTGAATAATGCACACTATAGTATAATACTAAATTTACGGATAGGCCATGGGGGAGTGGTATCTCCCTTACCAATGAAACTTTTAAAATCGCATATCTCTGAAAGTTAAAGATTCGGCAAAGCATTTTTTAATTTGTAACTCTGAATAATATTAAACATAACTGAAGGAGTAATGCGCTAAAATTTTGGGAAATTTCACTCTATTGGGGCTCCATGGGTAGAACTATAAGGATGCAAAAAGTTTGTTTTTGGTTTAAAATAAATTTCCATTCTACATTCTACATTTTTTTTTAAGAAAAATTTAAAAAGTTCTTTTCCAAAGCTTCTAGTCTGACTCAGATATAAGTCTATAACTTTTAATCAACTGAACTAAGTTTCATGGAGTTTATTTTTAAGATATCAACAGACAGACGGACGGACTAACTTAGCTAAATCGATTTAGATTTTAATTTGCTGCTAAAACGTATACAGTTGATTCCTTCATACACACGAGATGACAAAAACATTATACTCTTAATCACAACTTGTGTTGGTGTAGGGTATAAAAAACATTCAAACTTTTTGTTGCAAAAAGAGAAACTTTTTTAATTAACGTCCATTTTTGTAATTAAAATTAAAAAAGAAACATGAAATTAAAAACAAAAATACTTTTAATTTTCATTTCTTGTATTTAACATAAATAAATTGTTTATGAAAAGAAATAAATTAGAAAAAAACTTAAATATTTTATATTAAATAAGCAGAAACGGCAAACTTCTTTTTAGCCAAAGCAAATTTTTAGGGCGCTGCTGGCCTTAAGCAAACATTCGTATTGCTTTATCATACGATTTAAATAAACTAGAAGTAATTTAAAATTGCACGGGAGGTACCTCTCCTCCAGATCCAGTAATGTTACTTCACAGTAGCATAATTGCTGCTAAATTTTTAGACTTTCGCTGTTATAGTTCTTTTGATATTCGATAATCAAAATTAGCCTTTTATGGGGGGACATCCCTCCCCCAGGTATTATCCGTTCTACGTTTTGTCTAGTAAAATAGTTCCTTAAGGAAGTTGTTCAGATCAAATTTGAGAGCTCCCGCTGTTCTTTATATATTCGATAACCAATATTTGCTTTGTATGCGGGTAATCCCCTCCGGTCCTATCGGAATTTTTTATAGCTTAAGTTACTTTTGGATATATTAGAATCATTCTGTGAAAATCAAAATTGGCCCAGCCGTTTTGTAGTCTATTCTTTACATGCTTATACATACAGACCTACATAAATACATACATACATACATACATACATACATACATACATACATACATACATACATACATACATACATAGATACACACTTATTTGTATAGATTTCTTAGAATTAATTACCTGTAATAGAATTCCATAGTTTAAAATAGTTTAAAATGAAATGAATTAATTTTAATTTAATAAGTCTATTTATCTCGATAATTAAGGAGATAAGTTGTTAATGTAATTAATTCATGCATGAAATTGTGTATTTTACTTTTCACATATTTCAAAGCACCTGAGGCGAATAAGTCATTTAATACAGGTGTATTTTTCGTATTAAATATTTTATATTTAATTTAAAATACGTTGTTAGTTAACAAGTATCTAATCGGAAGGTTTAAAGAGAAATTTTTAATTTAAATATGTAGATTTAATAGAATTTCATAATTTCAAGAAAAATGTGTTTTCTATACAATTTCCACTAAAAGGGGGTCGTTATGTGATTTTACCATAAATAATTTTAAGTTCAATTTTTTTTACAATTTAGAGAAATAATTCTGTAACTTAGGAACCACTAGATATATCTAGATATATAATTTCATATAATCTTTCTTAAAGTGTTTTTCTCAATTCATTTAGAGCAGCAGATTTTTTGAAATATTGTTAAAATTTCATTTATGACATTAAATATCTTGAAATATTGGTTTTCAAATAAGTAGATGGTGTCTAGAACACTTAGTTCCAGGGTGTAGCCTTCTTACATGAAAACAATTAAAAACCCCGACTATTTAATACCCTACACCACATTTAAGGTTATTAATGGAAGATATTAAAAATTAATGATCGACCATCGTAAAAATATATTTCCTAATTTGTGCTTAAGAGTGCAATATATTATGGTACTTCAATATATATGTATAATACGGTAGCCAGATTAAATTATATACCGACACTCGTAAAATTTCGTACATAGTTTTTTGCTTATATTTATCTTAACTTGATCAATTCTTATCACAAAACTTGCGATTTAACTTGAGATTTATGTCCAAAATGTTATTTTTAAGGGGAGTTATATGGAACCTATGAGAAATAATAATGAAAATTTGTATGGGGGCTCTGTGAAATAATGGATAATAATAAAAAATCGCTATTCAAAATTTTACGAGATTCGAGGTTCTCATAGTTCCCATATAAGCCATGGAAATATATAAGTTTTATTATGTACTGAATAAGATAACCAAATTATATGAGGATCGTTCAATAATTTTGCGTTACCAATAATATGATGTAGTATTTCTTACTTGTTTCTTTATTGCTACACTAGAGCCCCCATTTGCCACGTTTCTTTGTAAGAACAAAAAAATCGATTTTAATCGTTGTAATTTTGTCGGTTCGATTTGCATCGTTTTAACTCCGATTGGCGCCGGTTAATTTCTTTACTGCAGCTTTTGTGAGTTACCATTTTTACCATCACTGATAACAAACAATTTGCAACAGAAACAGTGATAAATTATATCGATTATCTGAAATTTTCGTATTACTCCCATCCTAATAAGATAATACAGCAAAAAAATTCAATCTTTCAATTTGGACGTAATAAAAAATAAAGCTCTTTGTATTTACGACTTTTAAAAAAGGTAATTCCGATGATTTCAAAGCCAGAAAAAGAACGATTTTTTGCCTTGTTTTGAATAATTTACTCAATAAATTAAATGTCAGTGCGTTTATATAGAAAAAGTCGATTCGATTATCGTCGTGTTTCTCCGGCCCCCACTAACGACGCAAGTCGGGGCTCTAATGTAATGTATTTCTATCCTTTTTCCGATATTTGATTTTGTTTGCTTTTATTTGGCAACAAATTAAAATAACATTTACTTTCCATCCATGAATAATAATTTTGAAAATAATTGAAACCTTTTTTTAATGTCATCAAATCCCTTTAAATCTCTAATTCTCCATAAAACGGCAAATTTAATTCATTTTAATTGAATTTTCATCCATAAAATGAAATCGATTTAATTTTAAAATAAATCGAAAAGGAAATTAAATTGTAGAAAAAAATTAATTATTTATATAATTTAATTTCCTTTTCATCTAATTTGCATAATCATTTCAATTTTTAATCAATTTTAAGTTAATTCCATTTCTGTGTTAATAAATTATTAATAATTCCAAATGATTTTGCTATTCAACAACAAATTTGATTAAAATAATCATCGGCACTTGTTGTCGTTATTTCACACAACGTATAAGTAATAAATAAAATCATTAATAATAAAATTTTAATATTAAGTATACGTCTGAGACTATTATAAAATTTAAATTTAGACTCCCCTCTAGCCCAATCACCTTTTCCCCAAAGAAGCTGTGAAAAAATGGTGAAAATATTAAATCAAAAATTAAGTTTTTTTTTATGATGTTAATTTTTTATTTTCTTCGTGATCATTAAAATATATATGTAAAGCTTAATGTGTGTATGTATGTAATGTAATGACTCCAAAACGACTGGACTAATTTTAATGAAATTTTCACAAAATGACCACAATGTAGCCGAAACTAACAAAAGCTATAAAAAAATTTCGATAGGACCAGGGGGAAGGTACACCCCATACAAAACCAATATTAATTATCGAACATCCAAACAACTATAACTGCGAGAGTTCTGAAATTTGGTTCCAATGACTTTCCAATGATCTGTTTTACTGGACAAAATGTAGAATGGATAGGACCAAGAGAAGGAGTGTCATAACACATAATATAAAAAATCGATAGGACCAGTTCCCCTTTAAACAAAGCAAATATCGATTATAGAATATCTAAAAAACTAGAACAGCGAGAGTTCTCAAATTTGGTCCCAATCACTTTTTCAATAATCTGGAAAAATCTAGTACGATTAGGATTAGTGAGAGAGGTACAATCCCCCCCCATACGTGTACAATTTTATTTATCGAATATCTAAAAAAACTTTTGGTGCGAAAGCTTTAAAATTTTACTTTAATCACTTTTTCAAGTAGTTGTTTGCTGGACAAAATGTAGGAAAGATGGAATCGGGGGTGGGGTATCTCATCCTTAGTCAATTTTAATTATAGTGTACCTAAAGAACTTTTGTGGCGAAAGTTTAAAAATTTAATCCCATTCATTTTCGCAAGGAGTTGTTTTACTAGAAAAAATAGTAATCGAATATTTGAAGAATTATTACAGCGAAAATCTTTCAATTTGGTCAAATCCTCACAGAATGCATATATCTTACGATTTTTAAAATTATTTCTGAATCCAGGACGGAGAAGAATTACTGTGCAGCAAAGCGCACCGAGTAAAAGCTAATTTAAAATAAAAAAAAATCATAATATAAATAATTTTTGTTGTTTATATGAAAAATGTTTATAATTTACGTATTCCAGAGGTGAGAAAAAAGGCTCGTCCAAATTTATGTATAAATATAAATACAAAAACAACAACAAATTATGAACATTAAAACATAAAAAATATGCTGGCAAAACATGATAAAAAAAGAACTAAGAAGAAGAGAGAAAAAAAGAAAGCGAAAACTTAAATTAATAAAATAAAGAGAAATAAACGATGCCACGTGTAGCACGAATTATGTTCATTTGTTATAATAATGAAGTATACAGCATGAGCTTCTCCAGATACTTGACGTAAAAGTTTGAAAACAGCATTAAAAACAATAAAAAGACTTGTACCACAAAAAAGGCAACAATATAAGCATCACAACGATTTAAATTGCCATCGAACAGTGGAACGAGTGAGAGGAAAATATTGACACAAAAAGGAAGGAAACAAGAAGAAAAAAAATCGAATGATTTATGAGATATTTATTCAATTATCAGGAGACATAATTTCACTAATGCCCCAGATTTCAAAAAATTGAAATTGATTTTTATTTTAAAAGAGTGAAACTGAAAAGATCTGAAATTCAACACTTTGGAGAGATTGGATTTTTAAGAAAAAAATTTAAACTGTTTCACATGATCGCATGAACCTTTGAAAACCTTTTCGAATTAGAGATTTTTGCGCTCCTCAATTCTCTTTTCAGTTTTTAGGTCCGAATAGTTTGGATTAGGTTACTATGGTAGTTCATATACTCACTATATGACGATCAGAGACTCTCATCTATTTTACTCATTTGAAAGTTTACACTCTTTCTTCTTTTTTTATTTTCAGCATATTCTGGTATAAACACTTCTTTCACTTTCTACTGAAAATCTCAAAACCTTTAAGACTTTAAAAAAATATTTTATGTTTTTGGAAATAAAAATCGAACTTTCTTGAGTCTTTATTTTATTCTCTCTTTCAATCTTTGTTTGCTCAAAGTTTGTTTCTCTCTACATTGTTTTCGTGTCTCTTCTTTTAGACACTTTTTTATAAGAAAGTTTAATCTTTTGATTGCTGGGCCAATTACTAGCATTTTTCCTTACACACATAATTACTTAGACCAGATTCGATCTATTTTCAAAACGTTTTTTTAAGGCTTGGAATTTAGAGTTTTTCCTTGTAAAAAAGAGGGAATATTTTTAATTCTCTGGTACAAGGATAAATTTCCACACATTATACTGAAATTTCTAATTAATTTTACAGTTTATTTAAATTTTATAAAAGTTAAAATTTAACTTTATTTATTAAAAATGTAGCAAAAATTACGATTTTAAGTCTTTCAAAAAAAAAAAAAAAAAAAAGAAATCTGTGATATGAAGACATTCCAGTAAATTTTTCTTGCAAATTGGTGGTCTCCAATTTGGTTAATACTTTTGCCTGACATTCAACCTAAACTCAGTTTCCTATAGCCAAGTTAAGCTAATGGTCATAAGTTTTACAAGAACACAATATAATTTTCTTATTACTTCAAAAAAAAAAAAAATTAGCATTACATGTGTTACAATTTTATCGGTCTCATTTCTCATCTCATCATTTATTCTTTTAATTCACCTTAATTTCATTTGGCGCCACTGTGTGACGTTTTGAATTTTGTTGTTGCAACATTTTTGTGAAATTTATACCGTTATACACACTTATTTCAACAATAAATATACGTTATATATATATATATATATATATATATATATATATATATATATATATATATATATATATATATATATATATATATATATATATATATATATATATATATATATATATATATAATCTATCTATATATATATATATATATATATATATATATATATATATATATATATATATATATATATATATATATATATATATATATATATATATATATATGTACTTACACTGTCAACTTGCGTATGTTTATTTACACATAAAGACTTTCATTGTATTGTTTTGTGTTAAAAATTCTGATTGCCTGTTATTTTGACAATGAATGTTTGTATGTGTTTGTGAATGAAGAACAAAAAAAATAGATAAACACGATTACGTGACGTCTCTCTGGTAGGCTCGATTCTGGATGTTTACGATTCTCTAAGAAGCACACATACATACATACATACATACATACATACATACATACATACATACATACATACATACATACATACATATATACATACACACATACATACTTAAATAATTATTTTTATTTGTATTTTTTTCTCTTTTTCAACGTGAACATAAAAATATATATAAATATATTTCGCTGATTTTGATATTTTTGTTTTTGTTGTACATTTTTTTATTTTATTTTTTTAATCATATTTTTTTTATATTTTTCTTTGGGGCCAAAATGCCGGCCATTAGATTTTATTCATTTTTATATAAATTTCTTTGTTTTCTTTCCTCTTTCTGCTCTCATTAAATGACGTAGTAACTGTCTCCTTTTTCTCTCTCCTCTCATACAACACATAATGAAGTTAAAGTCCTTTTCTTCTATATTTATATAGAAATTTCTATATGTAGGAGATCTACTGGGATTCTGCGCTTTATTCAATGTCCTTGATATGACACATAAACATGTGTGTTGTAATAATCTCTATAAGTGTGTGTGCGTGAGTGGGGTTATAAGACTTGGTTAATTTCACAAATGTTGATTTGGTGGTGTAGGTTTAGAGGTTTTAATTTAGAATAGAATTGTTCTATTTTTTAGCTCTAACTGTCTAATCATTTATAGGTTTTATTGTATTCATTACAATTCTTGTTGACTTCTGAATACATGTGTAATAATGTATGTATGTGTATGTGATAGGAATTATTAATAAGTATAAAAATATATAGATAAATTTTATATTGGAATTGTATTTACTAGGAGTTGAGAAAATTTTTGAAATTGAAATTGTTGTGAAAGGATTTTTTTCCAATATAATACAAATAAATATAAGGTATTGTATTCCTTCGAAATATATGTGAAATTGGTGACTTTGCTCATACTTTAAGGAGTGGGAGCGAAAAAATCTTAACTTTTTTTGAAATATTCCTGCATTCATCTTAAAAAAAACAAGTTCGATCTAACATTTTAACAAAGTTTAAATGGGATGTCATTAAACAGTTTCTAATGTTATTAAAGATCAAGAGAATTGAATACCAGAATTTACATTTTATTTTTTGAGGGTTATACATCAGGTATAACTCTCAAAAATATAAAATGTCATCACAATATTAACTCCTTTTTGAGACATATGCCTTTTTCAAGTGATTTTAAGAAGTGGGTCTGTATGGGAGCGTTTGTGGAATGATCTTCTTGGGAATTCATACTAATGCAATATTTGCATTAACAATTTCAACAGATCTCGCCCTTTTCCCAAAATAATAACATGCACCCAAGTTTTGTATGCACAAAGTCTTCATGGAAAACCGACCGGGTAGAAAAACAAAAGGACGGACAGCATTAAATCGACTCAACGATTCTGAGTTGAATGTTATACTTTTAGTTGGTTGTAAAAACATTTTTTCTGCATGTTACAAACCTCAACATAAGCGCATAATACCCTAACGACCTAGGACAGTGTAGGGTATAATTACTCTTAAGATAACACCAGCCTTAAGGCGGAACAAGTCGAATTCCTTTTAATTTACATGGAGTTTAAGAATTAGACCTTAAAAAAGACTTCAGTAAACTAAATCACACTTACATACTTCATGTAAATATGTCTTACAGAACGTATCTCTGAGCGAATATTCCCAACTGTCAAATGAATAACGTTCGATTGTGTAAAGTCTTCCGAACGGTCTTAAAATTCTCACACCAAAACTCCAGGAACATTCCTTATCAGACATTAGAACTCATCTTGTCTTTCTTTGCTCACCAAAAATTTAAATATTTGAGTCAAATACTAGTGTGTTTTTGAACTATTGAATCGGACCAGAAGAATACAGAAGACAATTCAATCGTTTAAAATGCACAATCAACAAAAAGTGTTCGCTCAAAAAACTATTTTGGTATTACTCAGATTATATTCAAGACCTTACTCATTCGCGAGTTCTTTTGCCAAGGATGCCATATCAGATTGATTAAACAAATAGTTACGAGGGATATACAAAATTTTGTATAAAGTATCAATTCATTTCGATTTTATAATTTGTACATTTTCAACTTGTATTCCCAATATTTGAAGCGATTTTCAAAAGAATTCAAATTTATTTGTCAAATGCAATTTTACATTTTTAAGACGAATACTTAATCTATATGCGTTTTATTACTCATTCGCTCCAACACCTAAGCATACAAAATCTTAATGAAATTAGTTTCAGAACCACTGTGTGTTTACATATTTTTTTATAATTTTTCTTATATATAATTACTCACATACGCTCCAGAAAGATAACATAAATTTGTTTATATTTCATAGTAAAATATCGGCATTTCTTTAGCGGAATGCAATGCCCACAATATGATATATCTTGTTATATCTTATTTGCTGCCTTATTTAGTTTAAATATATTTCCCATTGTGTACCGCCTTTTAATAAAGTACAAAATTTCGTCGATAAACTCCCTCCTGAATCAGTGTCTAGGCGTAAACTTAATTTTAAATGTTTACTCATTTTAATTATTACTCACACGCTCCAAAAACTCAAGAATACGAAAAAAAATCAATAATTCTTTATTATTTAAATAGAACAACTTTGTTCCTAATTAAGGGCTTTAAAAGAATGCCACTGCCAGAATTTGAAATATTTTGATTAGTTTTTTCCGCTGCTTTGGTTTTTACATGTTTTTTTTTAACATTTTAAAAATCTCTATTTGAAAATTTAAGTCACACCTGCTTCTACAAAAATTATTTTACGTTTTTTTTGCAAACTTTATGTTCAATATGTTTCCTAATCTTTTCTGAACTACTACGTAGGCGTATACTTAATGTGTAATATTGTTGATGTTGTTTATTACTCATACGCCTCAAAATTTAAGTATAAATTTGAAAATAGTTTAAATTAAATTTATATATATTTTTTATTATAAATTTTAACAGAAACTAGTTTAAGCCCGGTGCGCTTTGATGCACAAAAAATCTCCTCAGGGATACCCCTCCCCTTGGTCCCATCCGTCTTACATTTTGTTTAGTAAAACAGTTCCTTGAGAAAATAAATAAGGCCAAATTTCAGAACTTTCGCTTGTGTAATTCTTTAGATATTCGGTAATCAATGTATGTTTGTTTAGTAAAACAGTTCCTTGCGAAAGTAGTTGGAACCAAATTTGAAAACTCTTGCTGTTATAGATCTTTAAAAATTCTATAATCAATATTTGCTTTGTATACCTCCATACAAAGCAAAGGTCCTCTTAGCATTTTTAAAGTCATGTTACTTTTGGATTTATTGGGATCATTCTGTGTAAATTTCTTCTAAATTGGCCCAGCTAAATTGGGGTCTATACGTTACATACATAGACATATAGACATTCTATTTGTATATAAATTATTTTTTGAATCGCGTTGGCATATACATAAATTTGAATTATTTTCCAAATAAAATATCACTCATAAGTCTCAAATCATTCATATTTTAATCTAATTTTTTGCCACTTTATATTTTATATGATTTCAATCAAATCGTCTTACAATTCGGACCTTAAAAGTTAATTTTTCAACCATCGTATTAGGCGTATACTTAACTTTTGACTATTTTTCACATAAATTATTGCTCATACGTTTCCAGTATATTGCAGAACATAATTTCAGAAAGTATATTAAAAATAATGTTAAGATTTTCATTCATATGCTTAAAGCCCTTGTAAAATAGAGCCCACCTAATACACAAAACGTAATAGTAGACATGTTTATATACATATATACCCTTTGTATTTTTGACGTTAGTTCAAGTATACATAAATTTATATATAAAAACAATTCACTAGTAAATAACAACATTTACATAAACTTACACACATACATATCATTACATACATACACATATAAGCTAAATAAAATAAACATTGTTTACGTCATCTACTTTCTATGCATTTCTGATCTCCTACACGAATTTCATGTTTGTACGTGTTTGTTACAAAAATCAAGTCGAAAACAAAAAGGTGAAAAGATAAACAAAAAATGAAAAAGTAAAATGTATGAAATATATGATGAAATGGTGTTAAATAGAATATAAATGAATACATATATGTATATGCATGTATATCTATAAACATATGTATGATTTGTATGTATATTTGTATGTATTCATAAATACAGCTGCGAAAAAAATAATAGAACCACTGACATGTCACAAAAAAAAAAACCTTTCAAACAAGACGATTATGGTTTGGAGATGCCTTTCTTGCTATGATGTTGGACCCATTTACCGTATTAAAACTATTATGGACGTGTCAGAATGTGTAAAAATATTAGACGAAATAATACTGCCGTATGCAACTGAAGAAATTTGGGCCATGCAACAAAACAATGACTCGAAATATACAAGCAAAAAAGCTAAAAAGTGGTTTTAAAATAATGAGAACTCTCGCTGTCATAGTTCTTTAGATATTCTAAAATCAATATTTGCTTTGTGAAGGGGTTACCCTCCCCTGATCCTTTCAGTTCTACGTTTTGTCCAGTAAAACAGTTCCTTGAGGAAGTAGTTGGGACCAAGTTTGAGAAATCTCGCTGTTATAGTTCTTTAGATATTCGATAACCAATATTTGGTTTGTATGGGGGGTACCCCTCCTCCTGGTCCTATCGGAATTTTTTTGATTATTATTACTTTTACTTTCGGGTTAGAATAGATGGATAATATAGGAACAACTTTTTATTCAAATGACATTTATGACTTATTAAAGAAGACGTATGTATGTGGTGCTATTATTTTAACCACTGCTGTATTTATATAAATCTTTACAAACATTTTGTTTAACAAAAAAACAAACAAATGAATATTTAATGAAATTTTATACGCGAAAATCAAAACTAAACAACAACAACAATAAAACTCATGAGAAAAACATGAAAATAAAATTAAATTTTCTTTCACTTAAAACGAAAAATTCATTTTAGTGAATGAAATAAAATTTTCCTTAGAATTTCATTTTTTTTTTGTTTTCTACAAGATTTTCATGTGTTTTATTTATTTATAAGAAGTTTTGTTATTTAATAACTTTATTTTGTTACTTTTAAATAACAACAATAATAAGTTGTTGATTGTTGTTTGTTAAGTACTTTTTGAACAACAACTTTCTCAAGAAGTTATTAAATTATTATTGTTGTTGTTTTTTTAAGGACTGAGATTTGTTTAAAAATTAAAAAAAAATCTTTAAAACTTTTTTATTGACTTTAATTTTGTTATCGTTTTTCGTTAAAATTTAAACAAATTTAATTTAATTAACTAAAAGAAAAGAAAGTTCTTTTTAAGGAAAACGAGACGATTTTTGTAATTTTAAAGAAGTGTAAATTTATTGTTGTGATCTGATAAGAGAATTCTGGAATTCTAAATTCCTTTGTATTTTAAAAAAGAAAATTTATTGTTTTCATAAATTTTTAAATGAAAATAAAAAAACAATAGATTTTCTTTTCAGCACCAAAATTAAGGTACTTTTTTTAATACCATTCCAACAACACAAGAGATAAATAAGGTGATAATATACATATCACTTTTTAACAGATCAGATAAATATATATATTTTTTAGTGAATTCAATTTCATGAATCTGTCTCTTTTTTGAGGCCTCACAACAAGTATGGAAATTTTACAAACAAAATTACAATTTTACTATTTAGGAAGATCTCATCCAGCTTTTCCATCGTCCGTGACACTTCGGCAGAGTCTTAAACCTGTTTGGACATCTGTAAGACGTCTGGCAAGCGGATTAGGGTGAGATCTTTTCCTTATTATATATCTCCCATATGCTTTTCTAAACTCTTTCTTTATTAATGAAATATCAAAGTCTTTACAAATGTTATCATTTTTGATGTTATTATACCTCTGTATAATACCAATATTCGTTTTGCTGGTTTTCCCCATAATTGGATACCATATAATTGGATGACTTTATTGTCAAGATTTAATTTGGACTGATGGTTAATTAAATAATGTAAACTGGAGGCTTTTAAATTCATATGAAAACTTTTGGCGGTGACATGAAAGTCGCCTATTCAAATGAATACCCAGCTACGTAACATAGTTATCCTGAGGGATATTAACACCATTAAGAGAAATCGGTGGACAGTTTCTTCTTCTAAGAGTGAAGGTGACGTGCTTATTTTTCAGTTCATTTAACTTCATTTCCAAACGTCTCAAATTAATTTAAGACCTTAAAAATATTATGTTTAAGAATCAGTCAAATTCTGCATTGGTTTTTATACCCTCCATCACCACCAGTGAACATAGTGGGCATTACATATGTTTAAATTAGTGTAATTAAAAACCGAAACCGAAACCGTTTAACCGGTTTTTTTTAGTTTCAGAAAACCAACCAGTTTCGAATAATTTTTATTTTCGAATTATTCGACATGCTGTTTTTCTTAATCGGTTAACTGGTTTTTAATAGAACGCACTTTTAAGGTTTCCACTAAAATATTCAACTTTATTTTTGTCTGTTTTGCCATGACTGATTATATGTAAAATTTTTCATTCCGTATGTTACATGAGCAAAGTACTATATGCGTGTCCGAAACTTTTTTACCCCACCCATTGTCTCAACTCATTTTATTTAAAGGCCATTTCATGGTATAAATTTTAAATAAATAACATTTTTTATAAATTAATAATAATCAAACAAAAATCGGTTAACCGCTTTGATCTAAAGCTGTATTCGAAACCGGTTAAAAAAACAAATTTTCGAATAACTCGAATAACTTTTCTGAAAGTGTCGGTTTTTTTTAATACACTAACTTAAACATATTTTTTGTGTTAACGTTATTTTCCAAATTGGTTAAAAGAGGGTTCCATCCTTCAGTCTATATAAAATTATAAGTTTAGATTTAAATGTCAGGGAGTGGTCAATCAGATCTTCTAAAATATGATTCCAATAATTTTTATAAGCATCCAGCACTATAAAATTTAACATTCGTTTCGAAATCAATTGGCTTATTCTTTTAACAGTGTCGAACCTTCAGTCTGGCTGCGATATTAGAAAGTATAAAGGATTAGCATTTGCCCGTTGCACTTTGTTGGACAAACATTCTCCTCAGTCTGGAGATTTCGCTAAGGAGAACACATTGTGTTTTCACAAATCATGATGTGTATTAAAAAAAATTACATACATCCACTGTTGTTTTCTACATCTTGTTTTCTTGTCATTTTGATTAATATTTTGATTATTGAATTCTTGACATGTTAATTTGACATGTCTTGTGAGGAATCATAAGTGAAAATGCCAATTTATGAGATACATTTACATATATATATGTATAAGTAAGAAAACAAAAAAAATATATGTATAAATATTTTTTTAACTTTTCTGTTTTTGTTTTTAGCACACTTTTCTTTTGTTTTTGTTGTGTTTAGTGACATGAGTAATAATCACGAGGTTTTTTTTCTAATGTTGATCTTGAGGTATCTTAAGACAAATATATTTTAATACACACTACGAATACATATATACATATAAATGAATACATAAATAATAGATATAATATTTTATATATATATTTGTACAAAGCAACAGTCATGGATAACAGAAAAATGTCAGGGGGTATAAAGTTAAGAAAACAATATTAAGAGAATTAAAAAAAGATAATAAAAAGAAGAGGGACTTGGAATAAATATTGCAATAAATGATCAAAATAATAAGGTTGCGACAAAAATAATGATGATTAGAATTTTAAATTTATTAAGAATTGAAAATCTTTTAATGATTTTAATGACTGTTTAAACATTCCAAATTGTGACCAAATCGATTTATTTTGGAAATAAATTTTGATGTAAAAGAAATTTTACGCAGTCAGAGCAGAGATGTTTCAGAGTTGATTTTTAAACCCATTTTAGGTCTATTTTGGCAAAACGAAGTTTGCGGGTCTGCTAGTTTCAAATAAATATCGTTATTTTTTTGAATTTTAATGTTAATTTTTCATTTTTAATTTTTCAAATTCGAAATTTTAAGTTCTTCATTAATTTTTGGCATCAAATAACTTTCCATCTTCTTTAAAAATTGTAAATTTGTTCTGGCATTTTTATAGATTTCAAATAATTGAGTAATAAGTTTATAACTTGGCTAAAATTCCACCTCAAACTATGCATCCTTTAATATTTTTTCATACGTTTCTGCGATCCTGAAGATATTTTGATTTCTTCCAATCAACTCAGAAATACCAGTGTGATACTCTAACGATTCAAAAGTTACAGAATTAATTCCAGAAAAATTGTTTTGGGCACACTGTGCAGTCTTAAAAGGATCTGTTAAAATTTTATTCTATATATTTGTATTTTTCCTAAGAAAGAATGTTAATATTTTGTTTTAATTACATTTGATTGCATTTCGAATTGATTGTCATATTGAAATGTTCATTTGGGTGTCTATTTATTTGTCCTCGACTGTAATTTTCATTTTTCTTCACTCAAGATACCTTAATTTTGTTTTACGTATGTTATTTGCAAATTCTTTTATTCAGTTCTTTCGTAGTAAATTATACTCAGATAATAATACAAACTTTTTTTTTTTTTTAACATAAATAATTTTTTTTTAATTATTTTACTTTGTTTATTATTATTTCTATATTCTGCTGCTATTTGGTCAGTTGTTTTTATTTCTTTTGGCAAAATTTCAAAAAACAAAAAAAAGAAAGAAAAAATTATGTTTTATTTTCATTTCAATTCATCTTCTTAATTTTAATTCTAAAAAAATGTATAAAATCATTTATATAAACGAAATTATAATTGTCTTGCTGACGTTTTTTTCAGAATTGTTTCTGAAACAAAATCGAATCAAAAACAAGTAAGAATGTATAGACGATCAATACCCTAGACCACATCATCGGTTAAAAATGGTGGTTATGAAAAATTAAAGAACGACCCTCGTATAATTTGATTTTCTGATTTATTCTTAAGTCCGCTGTACATTATTTCGATACTAAGATTTATGTTCAATTTATGCGTTTTTTAAATGAATTTTTCTGGTGGGGTCTTATATGGAGCCTACAAAAAATTATAAATCGACCCTCATATAATTTTGCACTTCGATTTTTGCGCAAATTTATCCTAATTTTACTAATTGTTATTGCAATACAAACGTATATGTGCGATTGTTGCCTTCAAAAGTGATATTTTGAAGGAGGTTTGTAAAGGACCTATGACACATCGCTTTAGAATATTATAAGAATTGTGCCAAATTTCGCTATGTATTTAGGACTTTTATGACTTTAAAATCCCATTCCGGAAGGAACATTTGTATGGGAGGTATCTGAAAGATCTGATCGAAAATGTTGAATTTCAATAGGCCCCGTCATTGGGCCAAAATAATAATATGTACTAAGTTTAATCGAGATATTTCAAAAATTGTGATCTGTAGACTGTTCAAAACGTTTGCATATGGACAGCCAGCCAGACAGATGGACGGACATCGTTAAATCGACTCAGAAAATGATTCCGAGTAGAACGGTATACTAAAAGGTAACAAACATCAGCACAAATGCTTAATACCCCAATCACCTTCGGTAGTGTAGGGTATAAAGATTTGGTTTCCTTTCCTTTTTTTTGGGGGTAAAATAAAATATTAAACAAACACAGATCATTTAGAGAATAATAATATTAACAAGTATTTAATTAAATTTATATAAACACATTTACTATATTAAATTTATTTCTGTCTAGAAAAAGTACAGTGGAACTACAAAATAATGTTTAATTGAAAAAAAAATTAATTAAAGAAATTATTGGGATTATATATAATTTGTAAACTGTAAACTCCAGTATCACTTGATTTTGATGAGTCCAAAATTGTGGAAATGACAATGGAAGGGTTTTTGAAAAAGAAGAATTTTCGAAAATTAAAAAAATTTATTTTTTGTAAATTGTAATAATAATTTCAATAAAAAATAAAAATTTTATTAGCATATATGTATGTTAAGAATTTTCCGATCTTACTCCTTACTACACCTTTGATCACATAGGCACTTGGACTCCTTACCTTTCCATGGGAAAGTAATTAAAAATGTTTCACTAATATCTGATCAATAACTAATGTCGTTTCATATTTAACACCCTTCTCTCTCTCTCTCTCTCTCTCTCTCGGAATTTATTGATTTTAAAAGATCGGCGAATCAACATTGATTAATTCATATAACAGTTTTCCCAAGAGACTCAATATGCATTTCAGGGTGAAATTTTAATTTTTGAAATTTATTTTAATTTTTTATTTAAAATTAAAATATATTTTATATTTTATCCTTGACTGTATTTTTTCGAAAAATGCATTTCAGAATAACAAAAATTTATATTGTCTGAAATTTTTTTCTAGCCGCCAGCTGCATTTTTATTGACTTTTTATTTTATTTTTTTATTTAATTTTAAACAAAAATTAAAAATTCATTACATTAACATATTTTATTGTTCACTAGACATTTTATTTATATTATAATTTTTTTTCATAAATAAATTTTATAAAAATTTTTTATTTGTAATAAAATTTTTAATAAAATTTGTAAATAAAATAAAAATTTTATTTAATACAATGTTTCTGATATAAACATTTTCAAAATTTATTTACTTTATTTTTAAACAAAATAAATAAATTTAAAAATTATTTATATTAAAAAAGTAAATTCTAAAGAATTTTATTTTACAAATAAAATATTACAAAAAAGTATATTTTCAATAACCATCCAATATATTCAAAGTCAAGTACTTAAAATTTTCGTTGGAATTCAACTTAAATTCCAGTTATTTTTTCAATTGTTTTGTGGTCTTAATCATCTACGTTTTTCAGTGTTTTCTGTCACTTTACTCGAACATTTAGTTCACCTGAGTTTAAAATCTACCACACTTTTAGATACCTTTTTTGTGATCTTTAATTCTCTTTCAACAGAAGTCCAATATCTCTATTGTTCTTGTAACATTCGAGGGCTTGTTTATTGTAGTAACAGGTCAAAAATAATTGGACACATTACAAAGTCTTATAAGACAAAGTCTTATATTGAAGTTCAAGTGCTTGAAATTTTGTGTGAATTCAACTTTAATTCCTGTTATATCTTCAAGTGTTTTCTAAGGATTTTTTCAATTCTATTCAAACATTTTTTATCTTATTGTCTAAGAAAATTTTAAAATATTAATATTCAGAATAAGAATGATTAAATACAATTTTCTGAAATTCAACAGACAATTTTGTTATAATAAAAATTAAAATAAAGCTGGAATTATTTTATTTTGAATACATGAATAATACTGATACTAAAGGCTTGATATTTTGTGTATATTTGTGGTTGATTTTAATTATATTTTTGACTTGAAAAGTATTGTTATATTCGATTTAAATTCCAGTTTCTTTTTTACTGGAACATGTTTTTAAAAAAAGTTTAATACATGTGAAATCTAACACTTAATTTAAAGGTAAATTATTTTTGTGCTTTTCTAGGGTTGATTAAGAATGTTATTTAAGGTTGTTTTCGGCTTAATAAGTACTTAAATAAAGGAGTTGAATTAAACTTACCTGACAATGTTATACCTGTCTTGTGTACACGTTTCCTTTTCACTTGAATATATAATTGAAACAAGGCTCAAAACAAGTGTATTTCAATACTTGATATTTTAATTGAAAACTGGAATTTAAATAATTTAACACTTGAATTTCAAGAAACATTATTTTGATGTCTTTCCAGAGTTATTTTATAGTATTATTCAAGGTTGTTTTTGACTTGAAATGTTCTTTAACATAAGTGTTGAAATTAAGAAGCTTTGAAATACACTTAGAATTGAAGTAAAAAGAATTATTTTTAATTTATTTATTTGATTAATCCAAATTAAGTATAACATTTCAAGGATTATTTAATTTAAACCAAATTGTAAATAAATATTACAGAATAATTAAGACACTTTTATGTAATATGATCACATACACTGAACCAAAACAAAACTAGTTAATATAACGAAAATGCGTATAGAATTGAAGAATAGTGGGTTAAATATCAGCCAACAAAACCTTTATTCATTGTTACGAAAATTTTCATTAATTTTTCGTAAATTCTTCAAATGCGGTTTAATTGAATAAATATTATTCAATTTGAATAATACATAATTCAAATCGATAAAAATAAATTATTTATATTGATGAATATTGTTCAATTTAAATACCATATTTAAGTTAAATTTATGAAATTTTTAATTGAATTGAGGAGAGAATTACGTTAAATTGTTGTAATAAATTAATACATAAACTATTAAGGACCAAGGGAAGGAGTACTCCCTATAGAAAGCAAATATTGATCATAGAATATCTTAAGAACTGTAACAGCGAGAATTTTTAGATTTAGTCTCAATGTCTTCCTCAAGGAACTATTTTACCAGACAAAATGTGAGACGGATAGGTTCAGGGGAAATGTTGTTCCCAAACAAAGCAAATATTGATTATCTGATATTTATAGATCTATTTCTGCGAGAAAATGTTATTCAAATTAGCATCATTTTAATATGAAGAATTGAAATTAGATGTTATTTTACTTACGAAGCGTTACTGTCGTTTTTACTTAATATAATATGACAAATTTTTCGTTAATTTAACAAAAGTTTTCTTCAATTTAACATCTTTTACTAAAAAAATTCATGATTAAATTTCTTTAGTATATTTGAAGAAAATTCTTCAATTTGAAGAAAAATTCTGTTAATAAGAATAAAAATCTGTTTATTCAACACCAATTTTTTCATGAAAGTTCTACGAAACATTTTCGTTAATATAATCTACGACATTTGGTTCAGTGTAAAAAAAATAATAATTACTTTTTGTTATAAGTAATTATAGCGATTATATATCATTGAGTTAAGAATTCACATATTTGTGTCGTTTTTTCTTAAATTACAATATGTAAATAAAATTTCATGAATCATTGAACTTTGTCATCTTGAAAGACACTTTTATTTTCATATTGACGCCAGTTTGTCCTTTCAGTTTCTGTGTTTATTGTTCTAAGGATTCTTGTTAACATTTTCCTGAAAAAAACTAAATTCTGACAAAAAAATTGAACTTTTTTATATTAACAGCCAATTTGAAAAAAAGGAAAATAAACAACAACAAAATAAGCTTTATTTACTTTAAGTATCAAGAGGATTAGAAATTATTGTAATAAACAACAACATAAAATAAAGCAATTCACCTTAAACAGGGATTTAAAAAGAGAGTTTTTGTTTTGTATGGAAAATTTATGTTTTTTGGCAGACAAGAATTTGAATTTTTATCCTTTTTTTAAATTAATCTCCCTTGAATTAAAAGCAAAAAGAAAGTTAATTGTTGTAAGAAAAAATTAATTATTTGAATTCTTTCAGAATTTTGGTTATTAATAACTTTTTTAGCTTTATGGTTTAGGAGACCCTTAACGCTGTCCTTAAATCAGCCAACGAATTCGTTAGTTCAGTTACATAATACTTTAGCAATTAATACATAAATTTTCTTAATATTTTTTAACTTGAGGGAATCAAATTTAACGACTTCATTCTGTTAGAGGATTTACGACAATTTCTCGTCTTTAGACATTTGGGTATTTTGGTTTTTAATTCTTTAGGTCAATATTGATAACGACTATTAATAATATAAAATATATTTGATTCATTAAAATAATTTTAGACGATTTGAAACTTCAAAATGGAGGAAAAGAATTTTGTAGTCGGGTTAGATTAACTCATATTGAATATGTTGTATTTTGATATTGAATTTTGTTGGAATCGGTACTAATTTTATAATACTGGGAAGGAATATTACTTAATTCTTATAAAATAAAAGTCAAACAATGACTCCAACAAAGGTCACTTTCTCTTAGATTTATGTCTATACTAAAATTACTGTATGTGGCAAGTTTTATAAAATGTTTTTCAAAAGTGCGACTTTTGGGTTATATTGAATCAAACATTTGTATATTTTAGCATATTACTTTTTTTATTAATCCAAATTCGATAATTATAGCTCTTTATTGTGAATGTGTAAATCCAGTTACTCTTCGGATCAATATACCAATTTTAAATAAGAAACTGTTTAGGAAAACAAAAAATAATCTGTCCAAATTTCATAGAATTCTTACAATTGTTCTTGGCATTAGACTGTTTCCAATAGGCAGACAGACGAATAAATGTTTTAGCTAAATCGACTCAGTATTTGATTTGATTCAAGAATATAAAACTTTCTCACGTCTTATATCCACCACCATAAATGGGCAAAAATCGAAGGGGGGATGAATAAATTGTGCAACCACCACTTTAAAGTATGCTGTTCTTAATAAAATTTGGTATGTGTTTTTTTTTTGGCTCATTTACGAGGACCGAATTTTACGAGGACCGGTCTTTAATTTCTTTTAGTTCCCAAGTAATGCCCATAGAAAAAATTCTTTTAAAATGCTCTAATCCCACAAGGATGCTAGTACTGGTATAATCTACTGTAGCAAAAATTTTCAGTCGTCATATCCTAAGGTTTTCTTAGATACCAAATTACAGTATGAAAAGTTTATAATTTTGTCTGAAATCCAACCTAAACTTGGCTTTTTCTAGCCATATAAGGTTATTTAAGTCCAACATTGTCAACTTTGGAATGCCACCTGCTAACCTTCTGACTTCAGCAAGAGAGTTGTAATTCTGCAAATTTACTTGAAAACACTTTAGATGTAACCATGTTAAATTATTTTAATTTATCTTTTAAGGTTCAAAAGTTATTGAACTATTTTTTGAAAAACATTTGAAACCACTATTTAACGATCCTCACATGGTAGAGCACTTAAAATTCGCCTTAAACTGGTTCCATTAATTGAATAACCTTATTTAGCATTTATTTCATTTAATGATATTCACCTTTTATTATATATATTTTTGACAAAATTTCAAAAATTTGAATAAAAAAGTTCGTTATATTTTTAAACTAAATACAACAACAAAAAATGTAGGTGTTGAAAAACACAAAATCTAATTGTTGGTGTTGTATTCCAAAAAAAAAACAAAAGCAAACAAAATCCAAAAAAGAAAATGTCCATCAAAATATTTGAAAATAAAAATATTTATAAAATTTTATATATTTTTGAAAAAAAGAACAACAACAACAAAAATATTTAAATATAAACAACAACAAAATTTGCCAAAAAGTCTCAAGTTAAAACAAGTAAGAATGTTATATTCGGTTATGCCGCATCTTCAATATCCTTCACCACAAATGCATGTGAAGTAAATGCGTTATGTTTCGTACATACACACTCACACCTTTACAAACAAACGTATAGAATATATAAAAGCTTTTTTTTAAATATAATACAGAACATTTAATGAGTCATAAAATAAGTGATATTTTCGGATATAACTTTTTTCTACTGAATCAAATTTTAAAAATTTTTGGAATGATAATGAATTACATACACACAGAAAAAAAACAATGTAAAATTAATTAAAATTCAAATAATTTTAATATTGTTTCACAGTAAATTCAATTTCTTGAGAATATTCCTGAAATCTTCCTACTTAAAAGGTTTTTCAAAAATTTATCGTTGTATAATTTTATATATTAATATCGTAAGATTCCAATATGAACAATATTATTTCACCATAAAAATAAAAACTTCTAATTTAAACTAAATGAAAAGAAAGTATTTAATTTTAAATCAACTATGTTCAAGGTTAATTTTACATCATGTTTTTTCTGTGTGTATAATTTTACGAAAGTGTTTTGTTTGAACTTAAAAGTTGCCCCAGATATCGTTCTATATCTTTTAATATATTGAACCGCTATTTACTGGTTTTAAATAGGAAACTTCTCAGAACTATAACAAATATTTAAGACGAATTTAATTTATCTCTGTCAATTATTGTGGATGTGAGCGTGTCAACAAGAGACGGACAGACAGACATACGGACCATATTATACACGACATTTATCCAACTGAAGATTTAAGGACCCAACCAATCGAGATTGCCAGATTCCTTGGCCTGGAGTTGAACAGCAACATGAATCAAAATTAATATATTTACTTATTCTTTCCTGCTGTTATAACACAATCAACAATAGACATACGGACAGATAGACGACTCAGATTTTAATTTGATGCTAGAATATATATACAATTTGGGATCTGAAATAATGAAAATGACAAAGTTAATATATACACTTCACCACTTGTGCTGGAATACGAAAGAAATTTTATATTAATATTTTCGGTATTCAACTAATTAGTAATAGATATACATACATACATACATACATACATACATACATACATACATACATACATACATACATACAAATACATATGTATTTAAATGATTTGTTTGTATTACTTACTTATCTGCATGTGACCAAATGATCTACCACCACATGTGTGTGTGTGTGTTGTATACATTTGGAATGGAATTACTTTTTTTCGTGCGGTGTCCTATTGACGCTATTTGAGTCACGCGGTCAGTTAAAAAATTGTTATTGTGAAAATATTCAAATTTATGTTTATTTTGTTTAATACAAATTTATTTTATTGATTCGTTTTTTTCTTTTTTTATCACTCATGTGTTTGATGACGTTCGTTAACAATTAAATGTTTAAATGAGTGTCTTTTTTATTGTTTTTGTTTGTTTTTTGATTTAGTTAAAAAAACTTTAGTACAAAATGATGGGAAGGAAATAAATTTGTCACAATTATGTGTTTTTTTTTTTGATTCTTCTGTTCATATTTTTTTCCACATCTCTATATATTTCGACACGATAATTTCTGGTTTTTTGATTTTATGATCTGAGAGGTTGTGGTTACAATTAATATATTTTCAATGACATGATTTTGTTCTATATATATATATATTTAGTTATATAGACAGAAGATACAAAGAAGAAGAAGAAGAAGTATAAATTAATTAATTGTCATGTCAATGAACTTGTATATTGAATTATTGTTAGTGTTTCTATGTTGTTTTCAGTATTTATCAGATAAACTAACTGGAAAAGAATGTGTTCGGAAAGATTAGTTGAAGGCTAATTTATTCTTTTAACCCTACACCACTACAGATGGTTTTGTTGTTGTTTGTAACGAGCAGAAAAAATAATGATACTACAAGTATTCATTGGAGTGGTACTAAAGGACTTAAACCGTAATAGATAATTTAAAGAAATTTCACAGTCGGAACTGAGATGATCTTGGGGAATATGGAACACTATCTGCTCAGCGGCGTAGTCGATTTTGATATTTTAAAAATTCGACAAAAATCCATTTATAATTTTAAAGAAAAGAAACAAGTAAAAATGTTATAGTCGATCAAACTCGATTCTATTATACTCTAAACCACATTGTTGGTTGAAAATGTCTGCTACAAAAAATTGATCGACGACCCTCGTATACTTTGTTTTTGTTTGCAATATATTATTATGAAACATTTGTATATTTTAGCATATAACTTTTTTATTTATCCAAATTCGATAATTATAGCTCTTAATTGTGGATGTCTAAATCCAGTTACTCTTCGGATCAATATATGAATTTTAAATAAAAAACTGCTTAGGAAAACAACAAATAATCTGTTCAAATTTCATAGAATTCCTACAATTGTTCTTGGCATAAGACTGTTTGCAATAGGCAGACAGACGAACAAATGTTTTAGCTAAATCGACTCAGTATTTGATTTGATTCAAGAATATAAAACTTTCTGAGCTCTTATATCCACCACCATAAATGGGCAAAAATTGAAGGGGGGGATGACCCTCGTATACTTTGTTTTTGTTTGCAATATATTATTATGACAAAATGTATGTGAGATTTATGCATCTTAAACGGATTTTTTTTCTGGGGAATTATATGGGAATTAGAAAAAAGTTATGCACCGACCCTCGTTTAACTTCGCACAATGCTTTTGTCTTATATTTATCTTTAATTAAATAAATATTTCTACAATTAACTTCGATTATGAGTTTGTTCGATTTATGAGTTTGAAAGTGATGTATGAAGGGGTGATTGTATGGGAATTATGAGAAATAATAGGCCGATCCTCATATTATTTGGAACATCGTTTAAGTATATATTAAGACTTATTTTCTCAAAGTTAGGTTAAAATCGTTTCATATTTAGAAATTTTATAGACTAAAAACCCCATTCCACGGGGACATTTGTATGGGACCTATGTGAAATAATGGATCAATCATAACCAATTTCAAGAATCATCGTCTTTGGGCCAAAATAATAGTACGTACCAAATATATCTTCAAAACTGCGACATGTATTTTTGGATCACGTCAGACGGAAGTGATTTTGATATACTTTAAATTTTTAGCCCAATTTTTCTAGCTTTTTCTATAGGGAGTAAGATTGAAAAATTCATAACATACATATATATGTTAAAAAACCGAAACCACTAAACTTATTAGAATTAATTTTTTAATTGATTTAAATTATTATTGCAATTTACAAAAAAATCTATATTTATAGTTTTAATCATTATTAATGAAATTTTGAAACTTTTCCGGAAACCCTTTCATTACCGTGTTTATAGTGCTTTTTGTCACTTTATTGGAACAGGTAGTCCATCTTCCTTTCAGATCAAGCACAATTTGAACACCTTTATTGTGCCTTTCAATTCTCTTTTAACAAGAAAATCTTTCCACTGGATTAGTCCCGGAGAGTTTGGAGGATCCTTGCACCACTTAAGTGTTTGTTAATCATAAAGACAGCATGTCAAATCAGGCCCAAAATCTTATGAAATCTTATGAATGGAAGTAGACTTTTTCGTAGACATTTTTTCATGTAAATTTCGGATAGTCGTTTTTGTGCAACTGCGCTTGCCATACCAAGAACTATCTGGGAAATTTTAACTGCTTTTTGGTCTCATTAAAAATCAAAAATCTGCATCAAAAATCTCTAATTTTAGCCTCTAAATTTTTAGCAGCGTTTCTGTCAGGGATTTTTTGAGTCTTGTATGTTTTTAAACCTGCATTTGCTTTAACTTTTAGCACCAAATAGTCCAAGCACTGAGGTAATCTAGCTTTTTTCAATACCAAAGCTATTGGGAGCTCTTTTTGAAATGCATTCTATTGTTGTTGACTTTAGAAACATCATGTGTACCATTCCTACTACCTGAAATGTGTTATCAACGGACAAATACTTCCGATAATGTTTTTTACTTAAAAATAATTTAGAAAATCTGAATTTTTAACACGAAGACTTGATGTGACTAAGCTGATCATGAGGATAATGATATAATATAATGATAAATTTAATCTATTTTACATATTTGATATTTTGCATATCTGGGTATTATATAGAAATCAATAAATGGATCCAACTAATTATTTGTACTGTCTCTTTACCTTTAACGCGAAATATGACTGAAAACTTAAAACGAAATTCTTTTACGATTTCAAAGTACACTAACTGTCATACAGATAATTTTATCTCGCCGACATTTAAAAAAATTATGGATATATATTGTTTTTATTGTACTTTTCCCAACCTAACTAATTTCGATTGAATATACAAATTACCACATCTCTCAATCGCAAAACAAAAAGCGACAAGAAAAAAAATCACTATGAAAACACAAAATCTGCCATGATTTTCTCTCAGTGAGTGCCACCGAACTGTAAAGGAGGAAGAGGAAAAAGCATTTAAGTATTAAACGATTTTTTAAGTTCATATTTATGTATGCGTGAACATGTGTGTAAAATTTACATAAAAGTTTATAAACTCTTGAATAAAGAACTCAAAGCACACATTCATATAATTTTTGTTGTTTGGAAGACTCCTCGTGTGGCCTTGACATTGTTGTCAAATGAACAGCAGCGAAATAAATATGCAAAAAATTTACAGAATTTAGGAAAAAAGGCAGCCCCTTTTTTAGGAATTTTTGTTGAAGTTTTTGTATACCCTCCATCAATACAAGTGGTGAACTTTATCATTCGGTGTGTAACGCTAAGAAATATTCATTTAAGACACCACAATGTAAATATATATTCTTGTATCAAATAAAAATTTTAGCCGTTTTAGATTTCCGTCTGTCTGTTGTCGATACACTTATATTCACAATAATTGACAGAAAAAAATCGGTTCAGTATATTAAGAGCTATAGACCGAATCTCAGCACAAATTCAAGCTATGAGTTTTCGTTTCGTTTTTTTAATTATAGATGGACAGATTTAAACAAAATTTTGCCGTAATAAATTAATTGGATGTATTCAATTATCAAAATCGGTTCAGTTGAAAAAGTTATAGCGAAAAATATAACTAATTTATTGAAATATTCATATATTGAATACGTTCGACAGTTTATATGTGAATGTGTGTATGTAAACTTTATATGTGCGAAATAAAACTTATTTATTTCATGGTGAAGGTTATGCAGATTCGGCAAAGCCGAATGTGGCATTTTTACTTATTAAAATATTTGATATTTTTTGTTGAGTTAGAAAGCAAATTTGTTTGTATAGAAAATATAAATGAGAGTTAAAAGAAAAGAAGAAGAAACATAAGTCAAATAATGAATTAGAAAAAGACCTTCAATTTGAAATGTTTTACCACCGAAAAAAAATCATAAAAGAACTTTGACATTATTAATTGTTCTAAATTGGCTTATTTCACTTGTGTCAATTCAGAATGTTGTGTTAAAAAATTTTCATTGTTACAAATATTTAGGCTACAAATCAATTAAAAACCCATCAAGTTTTTTTATTAATAAGTTGGAAATTTATTTACATAAATTAAATAATAAATTACTTATTTAATCAAATCTAATAAAAAAGTAAAGTTATAATCGACAAATTAATACCCTACACTACATTGTTGGTTATTAATGTTAACGAACGACCTTCGTATATATATTTTCTAATTTATGCTCAAGAGTACAATATGTGATGCTACTAATATATATGATTTGTACGTTTTAAAAAGCATTTTTGGGGGTGTGATGGTAGCAATATTTCCCTGCACGTTACAAACTTCAACACAAACGTATAATAACCCAACCACCTGCCGTGGTGTAAAATATAAAGATCACAACATGATCGCTTTATTTTGATCTATAAAAATTTTGGAAAGACATCGAAAAATATTTTACATATTAAATTTTATTGAATTATTTTGATGTCTTTATTGATCAACAGTTTTATGTTGTTGTTGAAGTGAAGTTTAGGACCCAAAAGCAGTTGCGACAAAAGAAGCCAATCATTTGTTACAACGACCTCTATGAATACCGAAATCAAGGAACGTTATGAAAAGGCTGCTTGCATTCATATAACTTTATAATGTGTCAACTTATTTTTGATCTGATTTGTCACTCTGTCATTATGGTAAACATGACCTTGATGTGGTACTTTGTGGTATTTTGGACTCTTGCTGAGAGAAATTGAATAAAATAAAAAAATAAAACTTTAAGTTTCATGATTTCGTTTTTATTAACATATTTGTATGTTAAAAATTTTCCGATCTCCCTCCTTTATACCCTCATGTGTTTTTAGATTAACAGTACAAGATTTAAATACTTTTTTTTAATTATTAACACTTTATGATTTTTCTTTAATTTCTAATAAACAAATGGCCGCTCACTTGTCCACCATTCAGGCGTTTCCTGCAAAGGTGATTTATTTCCCCAATTTAAAGTATTCAAAAAAATATGAACATACATATGGACATTTATTATTTTATTTCTAAACAATACGAAATAAAATATTACTTGAATATAAATGCGCAATTCCTGATTCAAGACGTATGAATAAAAAACGCAACAAAACAACAAGTAAAAATCTTACAGTAGCTCAAACTCGACTATGTAATACCCTACACCACGACGAACAAGCCTGGTGTAATTTGCTTTTTTTGACTTATCATCAGGTGTGCAGTACATTAATATGATACTTATAGTTATGTAAAATTAATGCCTTTGAAATTTTTCTAGGGGGTTATATCGGAGTAAAAAGAAGAAATAATGGACTAATTGTCGTATAATTTCATAATTCGATTTTTCATTATATTTATCTTAATTTGACCAATATTTATGTGAGATTTATGTCCTTCCAAGTGATGTTTGAAAGGGGCTGGTAGAGGGCCTATGAGAAAAAATGGACCAACCCCTGCATAATTTGGCATATTGATTTACAATAATATAAGACTTATTTGTGTCGCCTTATATTTTAAATTTATAACCTTAAAACCCCATTCCGGGAAGATATCTGTATGGGAGCTACCTGAAATACTAGACTGAATATGTCCAATTTAAATAGGCTTCATCCTTGAGCTAAAAAATAAATAAGAAGTACCAAATATATTTGAGATATTTCAAACATTGCGACCTGTAGAGCGTTCACAACGTTTTCATGAACAACCACTCGGTAAGACAGACATACGGACATTGTTAAATCGACTCAGAAAGGGATTTTTAGTCGATGTAACACCATTTTTTCGTATGTTACAAACATCAGCACAATCACCTACCGTAGTGTAGGGTGTAATAAAAATAATAAAAACTCATAAATGAAAGACTTAAATGAAAATTTATGAACCTCTTAAGTAACTGGGGTGATATAGAAAAAATAATACTAATAAAAGAAATAAAAAAGACAAACTATTATAATTAAAATTTACAGCTTTTCTAGTGCAACGTTTTGAAAAAATTACACACTACGATTATTTACATACTTGACATTGACAATGTAATTAATGGAAGATGGAAAAGAAATTTAAAAAAAAAGGTCATAAAATGTAAAGGGGTGCAGTATTAGCAGATGTAAAAAGCTTATAACTGTAGTTTTTAAGATAAAATAAAAAAATTAATATTATGTATAAAAAATGTATTTATTTTTAATATTTTTTCCAACCACTAATTGTTTTTTTTCGTAAAGAACTTTAATTTTGTCATAAATATTTTATTTGTATGAAAAATTGAATTTAATGAGAAAAATATGCTAATTTATGATCATAAAATAATTTATTTATTTATTTTTTATGAAAATCTTGTATTTTTCATATTTTTTAAAAAAAACAATTATCAGTTTATTTTTTTTAACTTGTGATCACTTACGTATTTACAAAATGTCGGAAATGTTAAAGATTTGGAAAATGAAAACAAAATCATTTGTTCAATTAAAACTACAACCTTTGATAGGTGACTCTAAAGGTATGTCTTATATAAAAAATAATATTTGTCATCATGTTTACCAAAAATGTATCTTCAGTTATTTCTATCGGCTTTTAAATCAACTTTAAAGTTTCAAAGGGGTTGAGGTTTTCAAAAATTCGATATATATAATATTTGAGACTTTACAGATGAAAAAATGGTATTTTAAATCGGTTCAGATATATGATCATGATATGAGTATTTAAAAGTTTCTATTATCATTTAAGTGGATCTTATTGCCTTTAAAGTTTTCTTCCAAAAAATGGATCTGATATGGAAGCTTAAAGAATTTTTAGTCCGATTCTTATAAAAAATTGCATCAGAGTTTTTTTCTTTCAAAATTCTTAACCGCAATAAGTCTTAATCTTAACAAGACATTTTAAAAAAGAATAAATGAGAACTCGATATCACTTTTTTCTTTCTTCTGATAATAAATTTTTCTTAACCACTTTTGACATTTGTAAGTAGTTCCTCAGAGAACTTGCAAACGTTTCGAAATGAACTTGATCTTAAGAAGAACTGAATTAGAACTGAACTAGAAATGAACTAGAACTGAACTAGAATTGAACTTGAACTGTACTAGAACTAAAATAAAGATGAACTAGAAATTAACTAGAACTGAACAAGAACTGAACTAGAACTAAAATAGAACTGAAAGAGAATTAAACTAAGACTGAACTTAAACTGAACTAGAAATGAACTAAGACTGAACTTAAACTGATCTAGAACTGAACTTAAACTGAACTAGAAATGTACTAAGACTGAACTTAAATTGATCTAGAACTGAACAAGAACTGAACTTAAACTGAACTAAAAATGAACTAAGACTGAACTTAAACTGATCTAGAACTGAACTTAAACTGAACTAGAAATGTACTAAGACTGAACTTAAACTGATCTAGAACTGAACAAGAACTGATCTAGAAATCAACTTGAACCTGAACTAGAACAGAATTAGAAATTTGTCTAGAGTCTGAACTCTAATCTAAATGAATATTTCAAACAGAATTTGAACTACCGTTTGAAGCAGAATCTCATAGATCTTTTTCTTACAAAATACTTCATTAGAATGTAACTCCCATGCAAACCACATCCGAAAATATTTAAGAGTTTATAAATCTGAGGAAATAGTACTGCAATAATATAGATAATATATGAAATAATAAAAATTCCTAGAATAAAATTATACGATCGTCGATTCATTTAATTACACAAATTCTAAAATATTTTGAAAACTATTAAAATTGAATATCATTTTAAATTTAATAGAAGTATAAGTTTCTTCTAACTCAACTTCTTGCTCAAACATCAGTGATCTCCAAATAAACCCTTCCGAACACAATATTTCGATCAATAACTGTGACGTAAATATTTTGTCATTTAAACAAAGATTTTAATCAAAATTTCTTCTATTTCGATTTTCAAATGAAAAGAAATTGAAATGAATAAAGATTTCAATTACTTGTTGATGATCTTCATTTAACGTCATTTATTTTATTAAAAAGAAGAGGAATACAACAGTCTTGAGTCTTTCGAAACGCCTTTAACGCCTAAAATATATATGTAAACATTTCAATTAAACATTCGTACCATAATTTTTCTATTAAATATTTTTTTATTCAATTTATTGTGACAAGACTTCATTATGTTTTATTTTATTTATTTTCTTAATAAATAAAATGAATTTCACATAATTTATTTATTTATTCTTTTTTTATACGTGTGTATTTTGACAGATCTTCTTTATATATATTCATTTTTTTTGTTCATCTTCTATTCTCTTAAATATTGTTGTTAGAGATATAAGAGAAGAGATTTACATTATAAAATTAAGATCATTAGAAATAATGAAGATTTCATTAAATATTTAATGGATCTAATTTCGTTGGACTTTGAAATGGATCAAGAGTTCTTTTAATAGAATAAATTTTTATTAGTATGAGTGATTCGTAAGAGGAAGAGGAAGAATTAGTTTACTTTGTAGAGCGATCAAAATAAAATTAAATGAAATAAAAGTTAATTTGTTTTATTTTGGAAGATTCCAATTTTTTTTATTAAATTGAATCAAATTTTGCTTTGACGAAAAAAAGAGATTTGAATCTTCCAAAATAAAAAAACTTTTACTTTCTTATCGTTACTCACGGAATGTCAAAGTTAATAAGAATTCTTCACTACTTGTAATGGTGGAGGGTATTAAAACATTATAATGAATAACTTAGAGGAATATAACAATTCTAAACTGAAATACTTAATTTTTCTTCTCACCGATTTCAAAAAATTTAAGGTTATTCAATAAGGAATAGATTAGGCGATCTAAATTGGGCCAACATTTTTTTGTAATTGTAGGCGTGGCGCTGTTAAAGACAAATGACAGTACTTTTAAAACCTTATTTTTGGAAAGAATTCGTTTTACTAAAATTTTACTTTAATATTTTTGAGGAGTTTCCAAATTGACTTGGATAAGCACAAGTTCTTAATGTCCAGTTGTAGGGCGGTTACATCGAAATAATTAACAAATAAAGTCAGTGTTTCTTTTACGATTAGAGAGGAAAATAATGATTAGTTAACAAAATTTCTCAGTGTTAATTATCATTTTTAATTTTTGAGTTTATTTTTGTATTTAAATTTTTTACTTTCGAAATTTTAAGTGAGTTTTTTTAATATGTCCAAAACGTTGCCTCCATCATTTTAAATTTTCTTCATTTTGGTTAGAAAAAAAAACAAAGTTATTTATCAAATTAAAACAAATTGAGGTCAATTACTTTACCCAATATAAAAATAAAACAATTTTCAATTTGAAAAAAAGAGTTTTCTCCCGAAAAGTTGTTAACTCTCATTTACACATTAAAAATTTTTCTTAAAATCATATGTGAAATTAATATTTTTCTGAAAGTATTTCATTTTAAAAAAGTTCCAATCCAAATTTTGTGGCAAAAAACCTGATTCCAGACCCGGTCAATTTTCTTTTATCAAATCTTGATTTTTAACCTTTTTGTTCTAAAATTGAAAATCCTGAATTTGAAAATAAAATGTTTTGAAAACCTCAATAAGTTATTATTTATCTGGAAATATTTTTTCCAAACCTAAATAAATGTGCACTGACCAAAATTCCAAAAATTCCAGTTTTGAGATTCTTACTCACATTTTCTAGAATTCAGAGGAAATTTGTATTATTAAATCGACGATTTCTTTCAACATTTTCATTTAGAATCACAAGCTCCACATTTTTTGAAAATTTCAGAAAAATATCTTTATTAATAAATATTATAAATAAAAAATAATTTCTTCAAAATTAAAAAAGGGGTCAAATTTTTTTATATTTCTAAGCAGATTTAAAAAAAAATAAAAATCAAGTCAAAAACTTCCAAATCTGTGCAATATAATAGAAGAAAGAATGCTTTATTCGGCTATGCCGAAACTTTTATACCCTCCACCATGATCGATTGAGAAATAATTGTGGGAACCTATTAAATATATATCGCTTGTAAGGGGAAATTTCTCCTCCGTGCCCCAAACCTTAAACTTATTGCCTCACACATGCATCAAATTTCCTGTACCTGTTTCAAAGATATGCGAAATAAAAATATCATTTATAAGGAGAGATATCGCTTTATCCGATTTTTTTTTAATTATTTTGTTATGAATAAAATCCAAATTTTATGAAGTTTCCATAATTGTTTCAGAGACTTACTATATGCGATATTCCGTATGTCAAGGGGATAACGTTTAATTGTGCTCTATCCAATATTTTGTGGGCCCTTAATATATTGTTATTAAAGTTTTTAATATTCTTTAAAATTTTCAGAGACATTCGAAATTAATAGCTTCGTTTGTTAGATGATACCAACTTGTCCCCCGTGTCCTATCAAGAATTTTTTGAACTTGTAAAGTTTCTCACTAAAGCCAATATTATCGTGCCAAGTTTTACGAAAGAAAGTTATCACAGATATCGGTCTATTTTTCTTACAAAACTAATTTTGCCTGTTTTAAATAGGAAACTTTTTGGGACAACAACAAGTAATTAGGCCGAATTTCATTGGACTTTGTCAATTATGTATGTGAGCATGTCAAAAACAGACAGATATACAGGCATATATGCAGACGGATATAGCTATAAAGACTCACCTTTTGATTTGTTGCAAGAATATTTATATTTTTGTGATAGAATATTGATATTTTGTAATTCATCAGCGCTTGTGGTGGGTGATGTCCAGTTAAATATTTATAAAAATCTATTTTTAATAACTTTTTGTTTATAAAATTTTAATTTTCCTTCAAAATCGAATTTGATTAAAAAAGTTTATTATTATTTAATTCCTAAAACTTCCTGGGAAATTGTACAAATTCTCCATTTAAATATTTATTTTTTATTTTTTCATTTTTTATTGATAAAATTTTTTATTATTATAAATTACTTTTTCACTAAATGTAGAACAGAATCCTTCTATAATTATTGAATTTTGGGCGTTTTTGAAATATTTTCGTGAAAATCACATAAAAGTGTACATAACAAAATGTTCTTTACCCACGCATTTTATTAATAAATTATTTTTAATCAAGTTTTTTTCATTTGAGGGGGGGTCGAAGGGGGTTAATAAAAAAACAAAAATTTAATTTCTATTTTAATATTTTATGTTTTGAACGCACACAAATATCAACAACAATAACAAAGTTTTAATAAACCAATTGAATACTTTTTTATCTTTTTTATACCCTACACCTGACTAGTTCAGAAGGGTACATATAAGTTTATCATTCCGTTTGTAATTTCCACAAAAGTATATATATTCTGAATCTGAATCAAAAAAGTCGGTTGAATTTGAAAATTGAAGCCGACCTATAGTTAACATGTATGATATGTAAATCAAACGATTGGAAATGCTTTCGAGAATTCTGCTATTACAATCCAGGGAAACTAGTGCATAAATGGCACAGATATTAGCAAATGACTGAAGGTACTTCAAACTTTTTTTTGGGGTTTTTCTATTTTTTGAAGAATCTGTAAGAGTTGGAGACTTAATTTGTTCACACACAGATTTCAATTAATTTTACAGTTAAATGCACTGAAGACATGAAATGTATCGGACCATTAGTTCCGGAGTTACAGGCAAAAACACATTTTCCGATATTTTGAACCCCCTATAAAACCTATGAACTTAGTTATGACACTATTGGGCTCGATTGGGCCAGTAGTTTGTGAGATATGGGCAAAAATTAATTCCGTCGCTCCTCAAGCTACGGACCTAATTGCTACGCAGAAAAATTACTAAGTTTTTCCTTGAATTTTGGCTTTTTTTAAAATTTTTAAATCGGTTCATAAATAGTCGAGATATTAACATTTAATATAGAAAACAATATAAATGTACAGCGAGTGTTCTATTTCACTTAGAGACATACTAGCAGATCGGAAATAATTAAGAGATTTTTTTAGTTGAAAATATCACAGTCGATTGATCTATTAGTTTCCAAATTATAACCAAAGACGCAATTTGCGATATTTTGAACTTTTTTGACTAAATTTTGATCCTCAAAAATAGTTAATTTTTCCCTGAAATTTTATTTTTTACATTTTCGAAATCGGCCCATAAATTACCGAATTATTAGATACTCTCATATATTTATGAAAGTGAAAACTACTCGTGATATGAATAAAATTTTGCATGCATATTGAGTGCTCTATAGCATCTTTGTTGACTCATGTAATGGCTATAGTGATGGCTGTCATTTTCACCTTCTTCTACATGTGAAGATGTCATGAAAGCCTATTTAAATTTTACGTCCGTTGCATAAAAAAGCAAAGATGAAGGGTATAAAGAATTCGGCACGGCCGAATTTAACACTTTAACTTGTTATATTTATTTTTATTATTATTATTATTTTTTTTTTTGAACTGTGAGTTCAATGTTAAAAAGATATTTTTTCCAAAAATTGTATGATCAAAATGAAGGTCTTTTATGATTTTAAAAGAAAAAGTAAAAGTTCAAAAATTGGAATAAATAAAATATGAACATACAAACGAATAAACAAATTAATAATTATTTTTATATTCATCATAATCCATCAATCTGTTATGGAGGGTATATTATCTTTATCATTTCGTCTGTAACGCTAAGAAGAAATCATCGCAAGGTCCCCAAATGTATATATACATTCTTGCATTGTAAATTTGTCAAATATAATTGGATAAATTAGAATAAAATTTTGACCGAATATTATGTATCTCATTACCGTTACAAAAATTCTCAAAATCGGTTGAGTTTCAATAAAAGTTAAAGCCAAAAATATAAATAATTTTACAAATCATTAAGTGTTCAGTGTTCTATTTAAGAAAAACTTTTATATATTTTATACGTCTATGAGTGTATATGTAAGTGTGTAAGTATGAAACATAACATATTTACTTCTTACACACTTGTGATGGAAGGTACTGAAGATTCGGCATAACCGAATAAAGCATTCCTACATGATTTTCCATTAAATTTTTATCTAAAATTTCTTTTATTTTTTGGCGTTAATAAAAAAAATTTTAAGGAATTTGAACGAAGATTTAATATAGACATTTTTGTCGATTGTTTATTTTTATTCATAATAAATGTCGTCTAGTCCATTTTTTATGATTTTTTTATTCAGTACATTTTTTGTCAATTATTCTTTAATATTTATTTAAATAAACTTATTGTTCACATGTGAATGTATTTTTGTATTTGAATAAATCAAATTTGGGTAAATTTTCCATAAATAAACATTCATTATTTACTTTTATGGGGTTACAGAGTTTTGAATAGGTGCTGTCTTAGACTGTAATAAAATTATGGAAGATCTTAAGTAGTAATATTTAATCCAAATTTCTGGTACTGTGTTTTAAAAAAGCTTATATCGAACGTCAAAAATTTTTAACCGTGTACCAAATATTTATTTCTTTTCTAATTCCGAAAATTTTGACACGTTACAGTTTTTAGTGACTCCTTTCAAAACATGATGTTTGTACTATTATTCTCTGTCCTTTGTAAATCGAAAGACTTTTGAATTCCAATTGGAATATTTTACACATTATTTTAAACCTTGTTATGAGATCTTACTATTTCGGAAATATTGATGGTTTCAGAGCGATCACTTTTGATCGCAAAATTTTATAAATAAATTTAATTATATATCGTTTTCTTATCTGCCTGGTTCTCACCTCTGTTTTTTATACCCTTTACTATCATAGATGGTTGGGGTTTTTAGCTCTTAATAGTTCAAAATACTAAACGATTTGAACGAAATTTTCCAGAATGTATTTTTATGTATTTTTAAGCAATTTACTAAATTTTACAACGATAAGTCAAGTTCCTCTTCCAAATATCACTAAAAAGTCCATTAATTTCTCTCAATTAAGAGAAAATTTTACAAGCAACATTCCCAAAGTGGTCAAATTTGGAGTTTCACTGGTTATATCCTTGACAATATAGCGGTCTGTAATCCTCTAAATGAACTCAAAAACACATCAGCTCTAAGTATTTGAAAGATTTCTCTAACTTTTCCAACGTTACAGAATTATTTCCAAAGAAACCCGATATGGACGCACTGAAATTTTTTATACACTCCACCACCATGTACCAAGAAGGAATCATCTAAGACCCCATAAAGTATATTTATTCTTGCATCGCATCACAATTCGAGTCGATTTATGTTTGTACGGAATATGGAAAAAGAGTTTATTATTCTTATACGCAGATTAAAAGCAACAAAATCGGTTCATTACAAAGTTATAGACCTATATCTGAGCCAACTTCAAAGTTCCAACAAAGAATTTATTTATTATTATATCCTGTACCACCGAAGGTAGTTGGAGTATTAGACGTTCGTGCTGAACGTCAATGCAGGTGCAAGGTGTTGCACCCAACTTTGAGTTTACCGTTCAACTCAGAATTGTTTTCTGAGTCGATTTAACGATGTCCGTCTGTCTGTCCATGTAAACGTTGTGATATCTCGATGAAATTTTGTTACATATTATTATTTTAGACCATGAAAATGTTAATGTTTAGTTTTAGTCTCTCATACAAATATCGATTTTAACAAAATTTGGCAAAAATAAGTGCCGATGTGCCAAATTATGCGAGGGTTGGTATATCACTTTTCATAGGTACCATAACATCTCCCTTCCGAATATCACTTTGAAGGACATAAATCTCACATATACTTTGGTATTGAAATAATAACTGATAACTGATTAAAACAAATAAATGTAAAATTTAATGTACAAAAATATAAGAGGGTCGGTCCATAATTTCTTCAAGGATCCATATAACCCCTTAGAAAAATTTAATTTAAAACTGCTAAAATTATGCGAGGGTCGTTCATTAATTTTTCGTAACTGCTATTTATAACCAACCGAGTATAAAATTTTTACTCGTTTTTTTAATGAATTTAAATTAAACATATTTAAATAAAATTTGATCATTATATGCAGTTACATATATTGTACCACTATTCTAAAAATTATCAAAATCGGATCAGTAGAAAAAAGTTATATCATGTATATAACGCATTATTTATGACTCCCAACATAAGTTTGTTCGTTTCATTAAAATTCGTTTGCGGCCAGCAAGCTTTTTGAATCCTAATCAGCGGGGAAATCGTAATTTATGAAAAAAAATTCGAAAATACTTTAATTTTAATCAGGTTAAATTTTATTACGATATTTTTATAATTATTAATTCATTCACCTCCATTAACTTAATTTCCATACTAAATAAAAAACTGTCAAATATATTTTTTGATATAAATTGTTACAAATTATATTAATAATTTTTTCAAATAACTAATTTTGTAGCAATAGTTTTTCGTTATTATAACATTTAATTGTGATAATTGAATATATTCTTTTATAAGAACAAGTGTGAAATATTTTTTATGACGTAGAAATTGTACTTAAAAAGAACTCAAAATATACACTAAAGCAAATATCGTTAGAGAAAATTTTTCGTAGAATTTTATTAAAAACAAGGTGTTAAATAAACACATACATATTTTTCAATATTCTATATATCAAAATAGTAAAACTTTTCGCCAATTTGAAGAATTTACGAAAATTCGTTGCCTGATATTTAACCTACTTTTCTTCAATTCTACTATTTTCGTTATAAATACTACCTTTTTTTTGGTTCAGTGTACGTAGAATTTAATACAAAAAATCAACAAAAACATTCATCACAAACAATTGAGAATAACACAAACTGAAGAAAATATGGACTCATTAGAATTATAAAATATAAACTAATATTTAATGACATTTACATTAATAAATGTTACAATTCCATTTTCCCTAAATAAAAACAATAAAACAAATTCTTGGAAAAGTATTTGGAACCAGAATTTAGAATTTTTTAAAATATTTTTTTAAATTAATTATTTCTTTAAAATTACCCTTCTTTCCGTTACAATTTCCCTAAACACGATCATTGACCCATAAATACAATAAATTCAATATCAGTCCAAAAAGTATTAAAAATCGAAAAAGTACTCAAAAATTTTACATTTAAAAATGTGCGGAATGTAAAAAAAAAATCAATGAAAATTTTTCTTTAATTGATCAGCATTCACAAATATGATCAGTATACGATCACTTAAACAAATTAACTCAATTTATAAAAAAGTCTAAGAAATCGACTCAAATGAATGAAAAATAACAAAAAAATATATAAAAAATTATAAAAAATAGGTCGGTCAAGCCCGACTATTTAATACACTACATTACATTCTCGGTTAAAAATGATAGTTGTAATAAATAAACGAATGACCTTCGTATAATTTGATGTGCAGTACATTATTGTGACACTAAGATTTATGTTAAACTTATGCATTTTAAAATGAATTTTTCTGAGGGGGCTTATATGAAAGCTACAAGAAATTATGAACCGTATAATTTTGCACATTCGCTTATATTTATTTCAATTTGACCGATTATTATTACAATACCAACGTATATGTAAGATTTTTGCCCTTAAAAAAGATATTTGGACACATCGTTTTAGAATATTATAAGACTTTCTTGTGCAAAATTTTATTTAAATCGCTTCCCCATTCTAGGAAGAAAATGGGAGGTATCTTAAATATTGAACCGAACGCGACAAATTTCAATGTGATTCGTCCAAAAATCTAAAATAATAATATGAACCAAATTTCATCGAGATGTTTTAAAAATTGCGACCTGTAGACTGTTCATAACGTTTACATGGACAGCTAGACGGACAGACAGACGGACGGTCAGACCGACGGACATCGTTAAATCGACTTAGAAAGTAATTCTGATTCGAACGGTTTACTTAAACCGTTTTTTCTGCATGTTACAAACAACAGCACAATCGCATAATACCCCAACCATCTTCGGTGGTGTAGGGTATAATCAAAAATAACTAAAATGTTGTTGTTATTTGTTGTACAATTCATTGAGTGAAAATTGTTAAACAATTTAATTTACAAAAAAAATGAAATAAATAATTGAAAAAAGGAGGAAGAATAAAACAAAAAGAATCTAAGCAATAAACATAATATAGAGTAAAATAATGGTTAAATATAGGCAAACTAATAAATGCCCTTCTCGGGTAGAAATTTTAAAATTGTTATAAATTTTTTATATAAAAAATACAATTTTAGCATAATGATTCTGAATAATTCTGTCAATTTTTAATGGTTAAAAATATCTTATTAAAATTTATATGTTAATCTGAAGGATTATAGGCTCCCAGCTGGTCGGGGGGGGAAGTGCATGGTCTTTCAAAATTCCTTAGTTTCAGATATGTTGTAGTTTCAGATATATTCCAGGCGAAATGAATTTTTAATTTATTTTAGGTCTGGTTTTTGTTAAGTTTTTTTTCTAAATTATTTTAAAAATATGTGTCTGATTCCTTTAACATTTTAAATAATATTCGTAAAGAGTGAGTGACCATAAAACAGGGAGTATCAAAATTAATAAAATTTTTAACAAAACCAAACTTGTTCCTACAAAATGTTGGCCAAGCATTCAAAGTCTGACGCCAAACTGTTTCCAATGTTATTAAATAGTTCCAGGACAACTTGTATGTTGATAGAAAACCTGGAAAGATCTCCCAACAGAGCTGGAAGTAAAGCAGGAAAAGTAAAAGCTTATGTGAGTTTAAAGAATACAAGGCTCAAAATATTTTTGACAGAAATGCTGCTAAAAGTTCCAGGACATGGAAATTGATGTTAATGGATAACGAAACATATGTCCTGGCCGATTTTTCTGCTGCTTGAGAGAATGTTGATTAAAAGTTTAAGACCCTAAAGCAGTAAAAATTTAAAAAAAAAAATTGGAATGACAAGTAATATGCAGTTGCGGTAAAAAAGTCAATATTTGTTGTAACGGTCTGCAACGGAAATATACATCAAGGAATATTTACAAAAAAGACTGTTTCCACTTATAAAACTTCATAATATGTGCACTTATTTTTGGTCTGACTTGGCCACCTGTCACCATGCCTTTGAGTGGTACAAAAACAATATTGGAGTATTTGAACGAGAAGCAACTGCCCCAAACTGCCTGGAATGAGACTAGTGAAGAGATATTGGGTTCTTGCTAAAAGAGAATTAAAAGCATATAAAAAGTGTCCAAAAGTTTAGCAGATTTTAAACAGGAATGGTCTTCCTGCTCGTAAAAAAAAATACAAAAAACACTATAAAAACGTTAAGGAAAGGGTTTCCAAAAAGTTTCAAAATTTCTTCGCCACTGTTAAGAGTTTTTCGATATCACTCCTTATAACCGACTTTTTTTACTTTCTTTTTTATAAATTTTATGAAATTTTTAAAAAGTTATAAAAATTTCTACTTTCATTTTGGTTCAAAAATTTTATATAGTTAGAGCGAGGACAGACAACTTTCAATGCGAACGGTACGTTAAAATCGTCCTTAAAATGAGTTATAAGCCGATAATTATATTTGCTTTGTATTTTCAATATTTTATAAACCTTTTATAACGTTTTTTTTAATTTCAGAATGTATCATTTTAATAATTTATTACATTTAAGACATTAAAGGTTTTGTGGACGGACGAATGGACAGACATATTAAAATGTAACCAAAATCGATTATAAGCCGATTATTATATATTTAATTTTTCAATATTTAAATAATTTTTGTAGTTTTTTTAATTTCAGAAAATTAATATAATTTTGAATTTATTTGACTTTTAAGTCAAATTTTCTTTTAAATTTTTATGATTTTTTAAACTTAAAAAAGTTATTTTCAAAATTTTTGAAATAACTCTCAATTTTAATTGACCACAGATTTTTGCAATAATTTATTGAAATAAATTTGTTTAATTAAAATCAATAATAAAATTTTTGAAATATTGCAAACAAATTTTTTTTAAATTCGTTATAAATGAACCATTTTTTGTGTTATATTCTTCGTACATTATAGGAAGTGAAGGGAAATAAGAAATCAGATGTACTCAGATAAACTAAAAACATTAAAAAAATTGAAAGAAATACAGAAATAAATAATAAAAAAATTTCAGTATTTCTAGCAATTATTTTGAATTAACACATTCAGTTGAGGAAAAGTAACTGAACTGAAAACAAATCAAAAAGCGAAGTGAACGAAAATTAAAAAAATATTGAAATAAAAAATAAAAAAAAATAAATATAAAAGTGACTTAAAAATTTATAGTGAAATGAAAAATTTTAGTGTTAAAGAAAAAATTACAAGAAATATATGAAAATTTTCAGAAGTGAAAAAGAATTCAAATTTTTTTGTATAAAAAAAGAATTAATATTTATATAAATTTTGTGAAAAAACACAATTGTTTTTTTTTATTTGCATTCAATCACTATGGAATGTAAATTATTTCATTTGAGCAAAATTAAGACAGAAATTTAAAAATAATTATAAATATTCACTAAATAAATATTTCATACCACGCGCTTTTACATAAACGATTTTTGAAAATTGTTTGAAAATAGAAAAAAAAGTATTTTTATAAAAAAACACTGTGAGAAAATAAAGTGTTAAATGATTTTGTGTAAAAAAACAATTTTGAAAAACTTTTTTTCTTGTTTCTAGACAACGAATATAAAAAAAAATATTTAAAAGTAATCGTGTTATGGCACCAACCTCTCTTTTTAAAGAATTAAAGACGCCTACAAAAGAAAAAAACAATTCTAATTAGTGACTACTAAAGCAAAATCTTCATCACATCACAGGCCAACACCAATATACGTCATTGTCGTCATCGGTCTTTAATATATCTATTTATTCATTTTCCTCTTTTACTCTTAATTCATCGTAAAATTATTGAAAAGTTTCATCTATGAAAATATTCATGTTCTGCAAAAGAAAATAAAAAACGAAACAAGTAAGAATGCTCTATTCGGCTATGCCGAATCTTTAATACCCTCCATCACAAGTGCGTGGGAAGTAAATATGTTATATTTCGTACAAACATATTTACAGACGAATGGCAAAATTTCATTCAAATTAATAATTTAGGTTGCCTCAGATATCGGCCTATACCTCTTAATATACTGAACCGATTTTGATGGTTTTAAATAAGTAACTTCTTAGGACTATAACAAATATTTAGGCCAAATTTCAATGAGCTCTGACAATAATTGTGAATATCAGCGCGCCAACAAAAGACGGACGAACATTGCAAAAATCAACTCAGATTTGTTTTGATGCAAGAATATCTCAGATGATTTCTTCTTAGCGTTACCCACAGAATGACCAAGTTAATATACTCTTTTCACTTGTGATGGTAGAGGGTATAAAAACAATTCTCTTCTCTCTCTCTTTTTATTCTACTCTTTTAACCCAAAAAGTTTTAAAAGTAAATCTCAAGAAAAAAGAACATCAGAAAAACAGAAAAATCTTTAAGATACAAAATACAATTTTGGCTGTTTTTGCTGCTGGTGGTTGGTAATAGACACTTCGTTTTTCTGCTCCCAGTAAAAGAAAAGAAAATTCTTAAAGAAAACAACTAAATAAAATAAATAAAAAAAAACATTTCTGCTCTCCCTTTAATATAAATATTTGTGTTTGTGTTCAAAATCATTTTTATATCTTAATATTCCGAAAAAAGATATTTATATTCTTCATACGCTACGTGAAAGATTTCTTAAGAAATAAAACACACAGAAAACCCCCAAAAAAACTTTGTTAAGACATTTTGTGAGTGAGAGAAAAAAGTTTTTCTTTTTTTCAAAAAAAAAAAAAAATAAAAATAAAAAAATAAAGAAAAAATTTCGTTTATTTCGGCTTCAAAGTGTTTTGTGTGAAAAGTTATAGAACAGTTTATTAAAATCCGTCATAGACATCGTTTCGTTCGTTCGCCTAATATTGAATATTTGCGGCGAAATAATTTGTAAAATTTGTAATCCGTCCATGCCATGCGCGATAAAATTTCCCAACTATTTTGCTTGCAAAAAAACGCATGCAAAAATAATTCAACAGATAATAGAGGAGGTGTGTGTGTGAGAAATTTCTACCCCCCCCCCCAATTTAAAAAAATTAAATTAAAAAATATAAAATAAAAACATAAACAAAAATAGTAAATGATTTTTAAAAGAAAATTAAAAAATATAAACAAAAATGTTGAAAAAAAATTATAATAAAATTAAAATAATTAAAAATAATTTGAAAAATTATTTATTTAATTAAAATTCCTAAAAAATATTTTCAAAATTTATTAAAAAAGAATAACAAATTAATAAATTTATTGTTATACATAAAATATTTTTCAAGGTTTAATTGTTATAAAAATAAATTATTATTTTATCACACAAAATTTTAAAATATAAAAAATTTCTGAAGAAAATAAAATTATGAAATACAAATTTTAAAAGTGAAAATTTGAAAAAAATCCGATCCGATCGAATTAATTTAAAAATAATAATAATAATTCAGTTTAAATAAAACGAATATTTACTTTATAGTTCAAAATAACACCATTTTACAAAAGTCAAAAAACTTATTGTGTAATATTGATTTAATGGTCCTTCGAACCGGATTTGAAATTTGAAAACTACAAGTGAAGTAAATTTATGATTTAATTTTTAATGAAAAATAAAACATTTAACATTAATTAATTAAATAAATAAATTTTTTAAAGTGAAATAAAAAAGTTAGAATATTCCATGTTCATGGTCCGGTATAAAAAATTGTAATAAAAATTTTAAAAATTCGTTTAAAAAATGTAATAAAAAATATAAATAAAACTAAATTAAAAAATAAAATTAAAATTAAAATTAATAATATTATAATTATTATAATTTTTCCAAAATAAATATTTAATATTTAAATATTTAAATACTTTAACTTTATTAAGGAATGAGATCGAAAAATTCTTTATACACATGATATTTTTTTATCAAGTTACCTCTGTAAAACATGTCAGTTATTGAATTTAATGTCAAAGAAGTGAATATATTGTTAATCTGATTAAAATGAGTGACGAAAAAAAGTGCGAACTAAATATTTTCAATAAAACCCAAATTGGTCCCACAAAAAAAAAACAGTACCGGTAGAACATGGTTCTGGTATAAGAAATGGTCTACATGATATTTCTAAATCCAAAAAATAGGAAGCTCTCAACACATCCGGTAAGAAAGTGGACCGATGACTCTATACTCGGACCTTTTGGTACAAAAAATTGAAGCTAATGCTTAATGGTTTGAAAACATATAAGACTCCAAATTTGGAGGCCAAAAACAGAGCACGGAAATTGAAGTTAAGTTTTCTAAAAAATATTCTGCATTATCGACAATGAAACGTATCTTTTGGCAGATTTTTTGCAACTTCATTGGTCTACAATCTTATGTAAAAAAGAAGCAAATCAGTTGTTTAAATGGTCTCTTTAAATACCGAAATTTGTATCAGAGAATAATCCATACATAAGTGCGTTAGACTTTAAACGAAGATAAACTACCTGTACGAACAAAGTGACAGAAAGCACTATAAAAATGTTAATAGAAAAGTTTCGGTAAAAAGTTCAAAATTTTATCACAAGTAATTAAAAAAATATTGTTTTTTTTTTTTTTTTTTTTTTTTTTTTGTAAATTTGTAATAATATCGATCTTGTAAAAAATAAAGCTTTAAGTGATATCGTTTTTATGTTAAGAATTTATCGATCTCACTCCAAACAAAGTTCCACCCTTCTAGTTTAACGAGTTTCTAATATGACAACAACATTTTCAAAGTGCCACAATTTCATTATTTGATACTTTTGTCTCGATTAACGAGATTCATTTTTAAAAAATTTAAATATTTATTTTTAGACAAAAAAATATAGATTTTTCCAAAAATTTCCATTAACTTGCGTGTGTGATATTTTTTCAAAAAATGTGTTAAAATCTATTTAAACATTAATGAAGCTAAAAATAGTATTAAAAGATGAAATTTGTTAAAGAAGTGATATTAACTGAATAAGTATTCATATATAAATATATATATAAAAAAATATTTATGAAATATATATTTGCAGTGTCCATGACCTCTAGTAGATGTTTGTCAAAAGTACTTTCACTTTGAACTTTAATGGAAATTTTCAAAAATCTCAAATCTTATTTTCAAGATTTATTAACTTAAGTGAAAATTCTGAAAATAAGTTACCTTATTAAACTCCTTTTTTTATAAATCCCTTTACTTGACTTTCAAATTAAAAAAGTAATAATAATAAAAAAAACAATTTACATAAAAAAATCTCGAGTGAAGGAAAGTGTTTTATAAAATCAGGCCCTGAAATGAAATTTACTTCATTATATAACTAACTAAGTTAATTTAAATTTTAAATGACATTTTTTAATGTTTTAAAGCTTAAAGGAATTTTTCCATCCCATAGTGCATTTCCTAAGAAACAATTGAAGGTTTTAACTTGGTTAACAAGTTAAAAAAGCTGATCAATTATTTTATATTTAACTTAATTCCTTAATATAACTTTAAGAAATTGAACATTCAAGTAATAAATAAAGTTTCATTCATGATTTTAAGGTTCAGTTTCATATACAGCAGTTTAACATAAAGTTTATTACAAACAATGATTTTTGTTTATATATTTTAAAACTCTGTCTTCAAGCTTATATTCTATCCTTAACCCATTTTGAACAACTTTACGATCTCGTTGAGAAAAATCCAAATCGAACAAATTGATTCCTTGTATAGTAAAATTTCCGATATATTAAAAGTTGGATTTTGACATATTTAGGGGTTTTAAATTCATTTGTTTTAATTTTTAAATTATTTAATATTTTTAATATAATGTTTGATGAAAATAACCTAAACAGGAGAATAACCTTCGGTTAAAAATAGATTTAAACTTAATTATCAAAATATCTATAAACTATTTCCGTTCTTATTTACAGAAAACGATTAAATTGAAAAGGCATTTTTCTGAAGGCTACAAATAGTTTGTTTATTTAATTATTTTTTTTAATAAATTATAGTTAAAGTTTTTTTCATTGTTTCAAGTTTAAATAAACGTCATAGATCTGATGACAGTTGTTGCATAGATTTAAAATTGACAAATTTTAATTTTTATTATTAGTAGACTGTGATAAACTTAGTTTAAGTTTTTAAACTTTGTTTTGGATAATTAAACTTAGTTTAACAAATAAAACTACATTTAAAAAATATAAATCGGATATTGACTATTTTTCATGTTAAAAATGTTTACCCAAAAATTATAAATTCATATTTAAAATTTTATCCAAAATTCTTTCTGAAATACTTTATCGTTTAAAAATTGTTGTTCTTAATGTTGTATATAAATAGAAACAAATCGGTTTCAGTAATCTAGTAATCCAAAATATTACCTTTTTGGACAAAGTTTAATACATTGAATAATAAGAAAAATATTAAGTTTTAAACTATAAAAAATATAAACAATTTTGTGTGATAAAATATCAATTGTGAAAGTGTTTGAATAAATCCATAAATATTCAAAATTTTTAAAATATATAAAATCTGATAAAAATACATTAAAAACATATATTAATAATAAGAAATGTAATGAAAAATATTTTGTGATAAATGATAAATTTTGAAAATTGTTTAAATAACTCACTAACAATTAATTATTAATTAAAGTGCTGAATCTAATAATTGAAAAAAGGAATATTATTTACTAACAAACTGTTCTCTTTTGCTCTCTCCCTCTCTTTTTATATATTTATACGATCCTCTCCCAAATAAACAAAATTCGAAAACTGTAGGACAACATGTGCCAAATAAAGCAACGCTCAATGGGTCAACGTGTACCAACGGTTCTATTGGGCCAGAAGGGCCCGAAACGACAGAGACCGACTCATCAGGGACCGGGGGGATGCGGAAGTCGTTGGAGAGGAAGGGCTCAGCGCCGAACGACGCTGTTCACCTCCAGAGACGGGTGGGACTCTTCAGTGGGGTGGCTTTAATTGTCGGAACGATGATAGGTAAGTTGGAAAGATTTTGAAATTAAATAACTAAATAATCATAATAATAATTGGAAAATTTTATAAGTAAATTATTTGAAATTAAATTAAAAGATAAATTATAAAATTATTTCGTTATATTAAAAGCATATTAACTATATATCATTTGTCATGTAAGATATGAAGTTGATTACTAATTTGAATAATCATGATGAAAGTTAACAATTGTTGGTAGAGAAGCTAAAGTCGATTTAGTTTGACGGAAATTAATTTTCGGTTAAAAAGTAGTCAAACAGCAAAATCAACGCCTACGTCGAATATTTTGTATTTTGAACTGGTGAAATCGGGAAAGGAATATCTACTGAAAATACTTAATTAACCAATTCCGTAAAGTCCACCATAACTACGATCGACCAAATGTTTCGAAACAAAAAAAACTATATGGAAACAAGTAAAAATGTTGAAGCCGGTCAAGCCCAACCTTATAATACCCTACACCTCGCTGTTGAAGCTAAATAACAGTTACGAAAAATGTATGAACGACTCTCATATAATTTGATTTTCTGATTCACGCTTAAGTGTGATTTAAAAGGATTCTTTTAGAGGTGTTATATGGGAGCTGGATGAAATTATGGACCAGCCCGTATAAATTCGCATTTTAATTTCACATTAAATCTTAATTTTATTAATTACAATACCAACGTATATGTGAGATTTAGGCACCTTCTTTAAAATGACATTTGGAAAGTCCTGTATTTAAAGTGAATTCCTATGACTTTTATACCCCATTTCGGGGGGAAATATTTGTATGGGAAGTACATTAAATAATAAATCCATTATCACCAGTTTCAATAGGCATCGTCTTTGGGTCAATATAATCCCTCGTGTTTAATTTCATCCAGATAACTTTTAAACCAGTCTGCCTGTCAGTAAGACGGATATCGTTAAATCAACATGGAAAGTGATTCTGAGTCGAACGGTATATTTAAAGTGATGGTAGCAATATTACAAACTTATGCACAAACGCATAATAAATAGTGGTTGGAAAGTTTTAATTCAACAGCCTTAATAAGCCCTTGTGGAAGTCAGAAATTGACTTAATTTATTATTTTAATTAAAACTAAAACAGTTCTATGGATTGGAATTCAGATGCTGTCAGAATGGACGCTATCAGATGGAAAAAACAGTGGCTAAATAACGACAATATTTTGAAGAATGTGTTAACACCTTTTGTTATTACAAGTAACGCATTTTGCTTCCAAAAATACCTAATTTATGGACTTGTGTTACCAGTAATATATTATCAATATTTAAATCTATAATATTTTTTAAACAAATGTTTTACATATTTGTTATTTTTATTTTGTTTATAACAATTTCATTTTCAATTAGTTTCTTTTAGAATATCAAAATTGTTTTTTCAAACTTAATAATTTTAAATTTCAATTATTTTTAAACAATTAAAAATTTAATTAAATTATTACAATTATATCAATAATGTATCTATATAATGTATCCATAATGTATCTATAACATTCAATATTTCTTGATTTTGTATAAAAAAATAAGTCACAAAACAAATAGATTTGTGTCACTTTTAATTCTTTGCCATATTAGTTCCGTCATGGCGTTACAAAATTATTTCAACCGAAAATTGTATATAAAATTATTATTGGACGTCAGCAAAATTACCAAAGAAATATGTAAATTTTTTGTGTCATTAATGTGTGATCACCAAAATATATATTTTTAGTCATGCAACCTGCATTTTGTTATGAAAAGAATAATAAATTATGAATATAATTCATAAATGATATTTGAATTTGAAAATTAAAATAAAAAGCGAAACATTTTTAAATTTTTGCCAGATTTCACGTGCTTAAAGGAATGATAAATGTAATTTAACGGTTTCAGACGAAAAACATATCAATTATTTATGAAAATCATGTGAAAGAAATAAAAACAAGTAGAAAAGTCTAACAATTTAATACCCTACACCACATTGTTGGTTGAAAATGACAGCTACAAAAACATTTATGAACGTCCCTTGTATGATGTGCTAAGTGTAAAGTCCATTAAAATGATACTAACATTTATGTAAAATTTAAGAGTTTGAAAAGGATTTTTTTCCGGGGGGTTATATCAGATCTCAAAGAAATGATGGTCCGGCCTCGACAAATTTCGATTATAGATTTAATAATGTATTTTATCTTTATTGACCAGTTGTAATTACAATACCAACGTATATGTGAGATTTATGCCATTCAAAGTGATATTTGGAAGGAGGCTTGTATGGGACCTATGAGATGTAATGGATCCACTCTCGCATAATTTAGCACATTGATTTAGATAATATAAAACTCATTTTTGTTGAATTTCGTTGAAATTGTTTGCATTTTATTCAAATGGCTTCGTGTTGAGACAAAAAAGCAATATCTACTAAATTTCATCAAGATATCTCAAAAATTTGCGACCTGTAGAGTGTTTACAACGTTTAAGTGGACATCCAGCCGAACAGACAGCCAGACGCACGGACACCCAACCACCTAAGTTGTTGTAGGGTATAAAAACTGTCTGAATATTAAGAGATTTGAAAAATAATATAAATTACTAACTAAGACCCGGTGCACTTTGCCGCCCTTCTAAGTGGGTGTTACTCCTCCCAGTGTTCTATCCGTCCTACATTTTAGCCAGTAAAAAAGATGTTATGGAAAGTAATTGGAACTAATTTGAATACTTTCCTATACTAATACTTGAGGAAGTGTTTGGGCTCGAAATTTAGAACAATTGCTGTTACACTTCCTGTCCAGTAAAACAGTTATTTTTTAAAAATTTATTGGGGCCAACCACTCGGTGTAGTCGTTCTTCTGATATTCGATTATCAATATTTTTTGTATGGAGGCTACCTCCCACACTGGTCTTATTCGTCCTTCATTTTGTCTAAGAAAACAGTTCCTTGCTAAAGTGGTTGGGACCCTATTCGAAAATACTCGCTGTTATAGTTCTTAATTCTATCACTATTTGCTTGTGTGAGGGCTACCTCTTCCCCTGATCCCATTCGTCTCACATTTTGATTTGTACAAAAGTTCCTTGAAAAATAATATGGCACCAAATTTAAAATTATCGCTGTTATATTTCTTCAGATATTTGATGATCAAAATTTGCATTGAATAGGGGAACCTCTTCCCCTGGTCCTATCGAAAATTTTTAAAGCCTGTGTTATTTATATATGGTTTAGAATATTCTTTAGGAAATTATTTAAAAAATTATCTTAATATTTTACACAAAAGACATGTCCCTACTTCAACAACATTTAATGTCTTTGGGACTCGAATAAACCGTAAGGTTAAGACTTAGAGGGTGTTGTAATTTCCAATGTCTTATCAATGTTAATCTTACGTAAAGTTATTGAAATGTTTTTATTGAATCAATTAAATTCAAATTTTTAATTGTCAATAAATTAATTGATATTTAATTCCCTTTTTTATTTCTATTTCAAACATTTAAAATTAATTTTGTTTATTAACGTTTGAATTAGAACTCAAAGGTCACAATTGAAACAACAACGATGATTTATTAGAACCTATAAAACCCTAAACGATAAAAGAGTTAAACTAAAATAGAAACTTTTTCAAAAAACTAATTAAAAGTATAAAACCATAAATAAATTGAATTTGTCAGATACTGCTGATGGAAATCTATGGACTTGAACTAAAGGACTTAAAGCCACAATTTAATTATTTCTTATACACACAGAAAAAAATCAATGTAAAATTAAATTAAATTAAATTAAATTAAATTAAAATATAAATAATTTAATGTTTTCAGTTATGATTTTGCTTCATAGAAAACAATGTTAATTTAACATTGTTTCACAATAAATACAGTTTCTTTAGAATATTCTTGAAGTGTTTGTACTTAAAAGTGATTTTAAAAATTGATCGTTGACTCCATTATGTACAATATTATTTCACAAAAGCGTTTAATGAAAAAAATCTATTTAATCTTAAATCAACTATGTTTAACGCTGATATTGCTTCATGTTTTTTTTTTTGTGTGTACAAATACAAACTTTGACATTGAAGTAATTAAAATATGTTGGAATTGTATCCTACAACACACAGTGTTTCCAAAAAGTTTTTTTAATTCTCTAACTTTTGATCAGATTTTGATGATTGAAGCTGAAGATTTTCTGAGTTTATTTGGATTAAATAAACATCGCTATTTGTTCAGAGTTGTCCAAACCGGGATGTTTATTTCTTAAAAATTCGTCAAAAATTCATTTAAACACAGAAACAAAACTTGACATAAAATCAACGTTGAATAGAGTTGATTTAAGACAATTTTTTCATTTAGTTTAAATTAAACGTTTTTAAGTTTATGGTGAAATAATATTGCACATATTAAAATCTTGCGATATTATTAAAATTATACAACGATATTTTATTTAAATTACTATTCTCTAGTAAAAGTAAAGGAAAAAAATTCCAAAACAAAAATTAATTTATTGTGAAACAGTGTTGAATTAACATTTTTTAACTACATTTTTATATACAAAAGTTAATTTAACATTTATGCAATTACGATTTTGCTTAACATATATGTATGTTAAGAATATTTCGATTTCACTCGATTCCTTTTAAAACGTAAAAATTTTACATAAGTTTTAGTATCATAACAATATACTACACATTTAAGCATAAATCAGAAAGTCTTATTAAACGAGGGTTGTTCACAATTTTTGTGTGTTTTTGGTATTATGCGTTTGTGTCGAAAAAATAGTCCTAACACCACTTTTAAGTATACCGCCCGACTCAGAATCACTTCCTGAGTTGATTTAAGCAAGTCCGCCCATCCAAAAGGTTCAAAAAGTACAGGTTGCAGTTTTGAAGATATGTCAATGAAATTTGGCACGTAGTATTGCTTTGAGCCAAGGACAATGCCTATTGAAATTGGTTATAGTCAGTCCATTATTTTATATAGGTTCCATACTGATGTCTTCCCGGAACGGCGTTTTTAGCCAATAAAATTTCGTAATATAAAACAACTTTAACCAAATTTTGCAAAATATATTTTATTATATTTTAAAACGATGTGCCAAGTTATACAAGGATCGGTCCGTTATTTTATATACTCTTTTATTGCAGAAATATTTATTTAAATAAAGATGGATATAAGCCAAAAGCGCTGTGCAAAATTAAAAGAGGGTCGGTCCATAATTTTTTCTAATTCCCATATAATTCTCCAGAAAAAAAAATCACTTTTAAACGCAAAAATTTCACATAAATGTTAGTATAATAATATATTGCAAACATAAGCATAAACAAAGAAACCAAATTATACGAGGGTCGTTCATAAATTTTTCGTAGCAGTCATTTACAACCAACAATGTGGTGAGAGTACTAAATAGTCGGGCTTGACCGACTTTAACGTTTTAGTAATAATTTTAATTTATAAAACATTATTTTTTAATAAATATTTCCGTAAGTTTTCTATTTCATTTTGTTCCAAATTTTTTTATTTTTATTTATTTTTAAAAATTTTGTTAATACGTTTTATTCTCGTTTTCTCTGTTGAAAAAATAAATTATTTTTGCTCATAATTTTATAATACAACACAAAAATGGCGACGTGTTTCATACATACATACATACATACATACATACATACATACATACATACATACATACATACATACATACATACATACACATAATCTCTAAATATTTAAAACATCTTTTTTTTTTTTTTTTGAAAATTCTGGTATGAAATTTTCATTTTTTATATTTATTTTTTTTCTATTTTATGTTTTCTCTTTTTAATGTTAATCATCATTTGTTTTTATGAAAAGATTTTATTACTTATTCTTCTACGTTTTTTTTTTAATTTTCATTCATTTTTATTTATTTGTGATTATTTTTTTATTGAAAATTTGTTGTTTTTAGCATTTTTATGCGAAAAAAGTTTTTTATAACAAAATATTTTTGTGAAGATTTGCAAAAATTTTATTATTTTAGATTATTATTTATTTACTTTTTTATTATTTGTTATTATTGTTTTTTTTTCTTTTTGAATATTCATAAAAAGTTTTAAAAAAAGTTTTGTTAATATTAAAATTTGAATGTTTATTAATTTTTTTTAATATTTAAAACAACATCAATAAGTGTAAAAATTAACACTTAATTTTTGAATAATAAATAATTTTTCAAGATATTTAGCATAAGAAAATAGAATAAATAAACATTTCAATATTTTCAAATTATAAAAATAATTTTCAAATTAATTCTAAATATTGAATTTTTTAAAAATTTTATAAAATTAAAAAATTATTTTTAAAATTCTTTCCAATTGTTATATTAATTTCGAATTAATTTTTATATGTTTTAATAAAATTTTATTATTATTTTACAGGGTCTGGAATATTTGTGTCACCTTCTGGTCTACTAGTTAGAACTGGTTCCGTTGGTGTTAGCTTTATAATATGGCTGGCCTGTGGTTTGCTCTCATTGTTGGGTAAGTTTCCCAAAAATCATAAAAATAGTTCTTGAAATCTTCTTATAAAAAAAATCAAAAGATCAACAGGTTTTCTTAAAAACAATATCGACCAAAAAACTGTAAACAATGTAAACAATGGACGTTATGTCAAACGATATATTATTTACATACACAAGCATATTTGTTGCTTTTCGCATTTTCAATTTGTGGAAATATTCTAATTTAATGTTTAAGGAAAAAACTGCTATAGAAGAAGTATGACTGAATAATTCTTAACATACATATATGTTAATAAAAACGAAACCACTAAACTTACATTACAGTTTTTGTGTTTTTAATTGATTAAAATTAAATATATAAAAGATATTTTATAGTTTTTTTTACTATCAATGAAATTTGGAAACCATTCCATTAACGTTTTTATAAAGCTTTCTCTTACTTTAGTCGCACAGATTTTCGTTTAAAATTTACCACACTTTTCGATACCTTTTTATGCTCCTCAATTCTCGTTTAATAACTGGTTAATACTGGCCTTTGCTCCAGGCTGTTTTTAGGATTTGACTCTCTTGATACAAATGCCACATTATTGTTTTTGTACCACTCAAGGGCATTATCATAGTGACAGAATGGCAAGTCGGGCGAAAATAAATGATATATTATTAAGTCTTATGATGGAATCAGCCTTTTTTGAAAACATTTCTTGATTTAAAATTTGTTGGAACTTTTTGCGACTCTTGTTTTTAAACCTGCATTAGATTAAACCGGTCTGGTTTCCTACCGGATTTGATAGGTGCTCTTTTTGGCTCTAGAAACATCATGTGGAACATTATTTCAACCTGTACAAGTTTTTCCGGTACTTCTTAATAACATTGGAAACAGTTTGAAAGATGTCTTTTGATTGCTTGGCCTTCTTTTTGTAGGACCAAGTAAGGTTTTGTTGAAAATATTAAATTATTTTAGCACCCATTTTTGGACACTCATTTTGCTTATATTAACTATATAATCATTTGATCAAGATAATTTGATAAAAAATATATCCAACAATATTTGGGTTAAAAGTTTTAAAGAAAAACATATGTTAAGAATTTTTTCGTTCTCACTCCTTAGAGAATATATTTAGTACATATAAATGTAAAATAAAATAATAGAAGAAAAACTCCTCGACTGGCGCCTTGTAAACAAAATTGTAACCTGTTGCTGTATGACAAAGAGGTTGATAAACGCCACACATTTTTTTGTTTCTTTCAAAAACATTTGAAATATTGTTGGCAAAATGCCAATAAAATTTCGGATTTGTTTTATATGTATAAGAGTTATTTCTGTTATATGTTCTATGCATATGTATGAATGTATATACATATACTTATAAATATACATATTAATATTTCACTAAATTCAACCCAAATTGTTTTTATAGATGTAAAATTATTGTAAAAACTATAAAAATAGTTTTATTTACATTTTGGATTTAAATGTAGCAGATGAAAAAAGATTATTAAGATAAAATCGTAATAAATGTATTCTATGGATAAATATTGTTGCATTCAATAAATACATGGAATAGGAATCCAAAATAAATATTATAAAATAATAATAATAGAAATCATGCAAAGAAATCTCTATATATATAAAATTGGATGTGTGTATATATGTATCTGTGTATGTAACGTATAGACTCCAAAACGGCTGAGCTAATTTTGATGAAATTTTCATAGATTGATAACAACATACCCGAAATTTCCATAGGTTATAAAAAGTTCCATTAGGACCAAAGGACCGCCCATACAAAGCAAATATTGATTAATGAAAGAAAAGAATTTTTCAATGTGTAAAGAGCTGTAAAAGCGAGAGTTCTCAAATTTGGTCCCAAATACCTCCTTATGTAACTGTTTTGCTTAGCTTTACTGATTTATTTTCAGAAAAAAACCCAACTTTCAAAAGGTCTGCCATTAAATTGTTTCCAATTTTGTTAACAGTACCGGGGAACTTGTCCGTTGATAGAAAACCTGGTTCAGATAGAAAGAAGAGTCCACATAATGATTATAAACCCAAAAATAGAAAGCATTTTCAAAAGAGCACCCAAAACACCTGCTAGGAAAACAGTCCAGTTAGCTCAGTACTCGGGCTATTTGGTAAGAAAAGTTAAAGCTCATGCAGGTTTAAAAACATACAAGGCTCATAAAGTTCTTGTCTGAAACGCTTCTAACAATTAAGAGACCAAAAAGTCTAGATTTCTTAAAAAAATTATGTTACCAAAAGCTTTATTGCTTCCAAAAAAACTTTTGGTTTGGCAAGCCATATCCAGTTGAATGAACAAATTGTTACAATGGACTCTATAAATACCAAAATATATATCCGCCTACAAGAATAATAATGTGGTATTTGCACCAATAGAGGCAAATGCACCAAACTGCCCAGAGCTAAGACTATTGGAGAGATATTAGGCTCTTGTTAAAAGACTGTCCAAAGTGTGGTACATTTTAAAGAGAGATGGACTAACTGTTCGAGAATGGTAACAGAAAGCATTATAAAAATGTTAATAGAAGGGTTTCCGAAAAAGGTTCGAAATTTTAAATCTTGTGATTAAAAACATAAAAATATTTTTTTGGTTATGTGTGATGATTATTTCAATCAAAACAAAAAAGAAATTGAAAATAAAATTTATAGTTTCGTTATTTATTAACATATACGTATGTTAAGAATTTTTTGATCTCACAAAGAACGAATTTTCACAGTAGCTTTATTTAAACAGATTTTAATCAAATTTTAAAAGCCCATTGAAGGAAAACTGTCACTTTAAAAAAATCAAAAAATTGATATCGCCCATTAGCCGCAAAATTGTCATAACTCAAAAATGATTGTAGATGTACTCTTATTTCAATTTCTTTTAATTTTATATATATCATTTCAATTAAAATTGTATGAACATTTATTTTTTTTTTTTTTATAAACATCCCCTCCCTCAACAACAATTTCAATTTATTTCGTATTCAAATTGTTTGCGGTAAATCATTGTTGAAATTTTCAATGAAAATCTTAAGTGTATTTTAAAAATTTTATAGACAATTCTCATGGTATATCAAGAAATATATATAATACTAAAATCTCTCGATATTTATTTAAAAAAAAAACTACAATTGTCATTGTAGTTGTAAAGAGAAAATGAAAGTTTTTTTGGTCGACATTTAGAAAAAAATACCAAATAAATTCGAAAACATTTCAGAAAAATAATATATGTTAAGGCCATTTTCATGATAAGAGAGTTACAATTAGTAAAATTATTTGTTGTTGTTTTCTCTCGTTTTGTTTTTGTTTTTTTTCTTTTATTATTGCTTTCGTTAACTTTCACGTGGTTTTGGGAAAATTTTGCTTTGTTTTTAGTTTCCTATAAAAACAATTTCAAATCATGTAGTAATGAAATGTTCATTTTATAGCAACTGACTACATGTAAATTAATTATAATTTATTTTATTTAAATTTATTTTTTTCCTCTAATTTTTGTTATTTATTAGTTTTTTTTTTTTGTTTTTGCCAAGTTCAAGAGTTGTTGAAGGATTTTAAATTATATGTAAACAATCATTTGAGTAATTTTATTTTAGTTTTTTATAGCAATTTATGATAAATTATTTATAGAAAGTATTTTTTTTATAAAAATTTCATTGAAATTCTTGCACGTAGACTTTTGGGGGAAATAAAATTGAATCGAAAGGGAAGAGGTCATTTGAAAATGTGAATCGTATTTGATTCAGGTGTTTTATACCCTCCGCCAACACAAGTGGTGAAGAGTTTAGATTTACTTTGTTATTCGATGTGTAACACTAAGAAGGAATTATTTAAGACTCTATAATGTGTATATATTCTTGCATTGAATAAAAATCTGATTCGATTAACCATCTGTTGGTGGCATTTACAGTAATTAACAAAGCTCAATGAAATTTGTTCTGAATATATGTTATTGTTCTGAGTAGTTTCCTATATAAAACCATCAAAATCGGTTTATTGTATTAAAAGTTATAGACCGATAGAAATAAATCGACAAATTAGAATATAATATTGCCACAACATCAAATAATATATATCTCATCATCTATCAAGATCGGTTCTGCAGAAACCAAGTTATAGCCCCAAATATACCAAATTTGATGACTCATTAAGGGTTCCTGTGTTATATTCAATTAAAACTGTTATATAATGGATGCGTTTGTAAGTGTATATATAAGTGCATATGTATATACGTGCACAGTGTATGTATGATACATAATGTGTTTAATGTAAGATTCGTCATAGCGGAATATATTATTCTTACTCAAAATTACGGGGGCTCCAATTCTGATAGAAGACTCTTTTATGACTTTAGAAATATAACACATATTTAAAAATTCGACTTTTATATATTTAATATGCATTTAAATGAAATTGAAAATGTGACGTTTAATGTTTTTGGACTTGTGTCGCCTTTGGCAGCAACACTTCAATCAATTAAATTGGCGTATTGCCCATTGTATGTTTCTTGTTTTCTTCTATTTCTATAGTTTTTCGTAATATAAGAATATGTCAAATATAAGCAAGATTGAAGGCTATAAATATCGCAACCCCTCACAATTAATTTCTAATTAAACCATTCAAATGGATGCGATCGATGTAATGAGTCAATAATAATATTGATGACAGTATGAAATTTGATTGATGTTTTTTTCTGAGACAGTGGTACAGTTTAAAGAATTTTAAATATTGAGTAAAATTAAAAAAAAAATGTGGCAAACTTGGATTGAAATCTTTAATGAAAAACATGTGTTTAGAATGTTTCGATCTCACACTTTAGCTAGTTTTTTTCTGAATTTTGTTACAAACACGAAAAGTGTATTAGTTCGAGTATACCAATCGAATCATTATCGCTCTCTGATGTCCGCCCCTCTGTTTAATTCCAGTTCTTGTAAATGTACAAATACCTTTCCGGAACGGGATTTTAAACTCATTATTAATATGAAGATGTTTTAATTTAAAAAACATAATGCGATGTTGAGTTATATAAATAATCTCAAATTGTATAAATAATCCAGATGTATTTTCCGCCGTAAGTCCTTTTTAACAACAAGGAGAACTTTTTAAACAATAATCGGGATTTTGGAAATTTTTATGTGAAAAATTTTATACCAATAACTTTATGCCAACCTAAACTAGACTTCTTCCATTCAAAATTAATTGTTTGCATTGTTTTTCATTTTTTAGGCGCTCTGGCATATGCTGAATTAGGTACAATGAATACATCGTCTGGTGCTGAATGGGCATATTTTATGGACGCATATGGACCAGCACCGGCGTTTTTATTCTCCTGGGTATCGACATTAGTTTTAAAGCCATCGCAAATGGCAATTATATGTCTTTCATTTGCACAATATGCAGTGGAAGCATTTGTCTCTGAATGTGATCCACCAATGTCGGTTGTTAAAATGGTTGCATTAGTAGCAATAGGTAAGGAACTGTAAATAAACGATATAAATTTTTAATTATTTTCTATTAATGTGCTTTTTTATTAATCCCCCCCTTTCCCCCTTTTTAAAGTGATGATATTGTTTGTTAACTGTTATAGTGTTAATTTGGGTATGGCAGTACAAAATATATTTACTGCTGCCAAATTGGTAGCTGTTTTAATTGTTATATGTGGTGGTGCCTGGAAACTATTTCAGGGCAATACACAACATCTATCAAATGCATTTAGTGGACCTACACCCACCATGGGAGCAATAGCAACAGCCTTCTATACAGGTCTTTGGGCTTATGATGGTTGGAATAATTTGAATTATGTTACAGAGGAGATAAAAATCCCAGCAAGAATTTACCACGCTCTATAGTAATTGGCATACCATTGGTTACTTTGTGTTATGCTTTGATTAATATTTCCTATTTAGCGGCTATGTCACCCACCGAAATGATTGAATCCGAGGCAGTGGCTGTTACATTTGGTAATCGTATCTTGGGCGCCTTGGCCTGGTTGATGCCATTGAGTGTAACGATTAGTACATTTGGCAGTGCAAATGGTACATTATTTGCAGCTGGAAGGTACGACATACAAATTATATACAAAATTATAAAAAGTCTACAAATTAAGTTATGTTTTCTTTCATTTTATTTAAGATTATGCTTTGCGGCTTCACGTGAGGGTCATTTGCTAGATATTTTATCTTATGTACATGTCAGACGTTTAACACCAGCTCCCGGTTTAATATTCCATGTAAGTTAAAATTTATTTTGTTACCTTTCAGAACATTTAATAATTACTTTTTTAATTTTAGTCTCTTATTGCTGCTGCTATGGTTTTGTATGGAACCATAGATTCTTTGATTGACTTCTTTAGTTTTACTGCTTGGATTTTCTATGGTGGCTCTATGTTGGCCCTGATTGTGATGCGTTACACCAAACCCAACTATCCAAGGCCATATAAAGTGCCTATTATCATTCCTGTTGTGGTTCTGGTGATCTCAGTATATCTAGTGGTGGCTCCCATTATTGATACTCCCCGCATTGAATATTTATATGCATTACTCTTCATATTTGCCGGTTTGATATTCTATGTACCATTTGTCAAAATGGGCATGACACCCAGATTTATGAGTAAGTTTTCTATTTCCCTAGATAAGCGTTTTCATAATCTCACCAGCATATGTGGTTGATACAGTGGTTTCAAGTGATTATTTTTGTAAGTAATTCTGTAACGTTTGAACATTGGACAGAATTATAATAAATGGTTCAGTTAATTTAAAAAGTTTTTCGTGTTGATTTGTATGAGTAAAGGGCCCTACCTGGGGCATAGTCGGATTCCCTCTTAAGTTGACCACTTCGCATAAGTTGATTTTTTAAAAATTCGCCAAAAAAATTTTTTACATTAAATTCTAAAAAGATATTTTAGCCATAATCCGTTGAAAATCCCTAACAAAATTTTGTTATTTTAGAATTTTCTTTAAATTCTCAAATCACAAAGCTGGAATCATCTTTAAATTATCCTTGTTTTTTCATTCCACCTTAAAAGGCAAAAACGAATCACCTAAGACCACATAATGTATATATATTCTTGCATCAAAGCAAAACCTGAGCTAGGTTTGTATGTATATCCGTCTGTCTGTCTGTCTATCTGAAAAAGGAGAAAAATGTCCGAATTCTATGAAATTTGGCCACATTGTTTATTGTCATCCTATGATGTTTTCTATTTAAAACTAGCTATCGAAAGTTATAAGACTCCACAAAAAATCAAAAAGTATTAAAGTTTTGATACACTCCAAATTCAGTGTGTCATATTGGTAACAATTTAAAAGACAATTTTCCGAAATTTTGATGTAATAATAAACCCAAAGAAACCATTATTTGACCTAGTTACCATATAAGTCTCCCTCTCAGAAGAGGTTTTAAGCTTTTAAATATATACCAATTCTATAAATATTCGGAACAATTATTGATCTAACTATCTTCAATATATCATATAAGGTTCATTTACTCAAATCTGTTTTTAGCTTATCAAATTCTTAAATATAGTCTAATTCTACTGAAACTCGGAACAATTGTTGTTCTAAATTTCTTGAATATATATTTTAAATATTTAACGAATTAAAGGTCATATTTTGCTATAGGTTCCTTTCTAGAAAATAAATACTTTATTATGAACCCATCAGAATAATGTTTATGCTGATGAAACAATTTCATATTATGCAAAGTTTCGGAATATCCGAATATAGCGTTCTTACTTGTTATACCCTCTACCAGCACAATTTTTTATTAGGGTATATTAACTTTGTCATTCCGTGTGTATTTAATATCCCATTAGCCATCCATGTGTCTGTTTTTGGCACATTTACACACACATCATCACATCCACAATAATTGACAGAGCTAAATGAAATTTGGCCTTAGTATTTGTTATTGTCTCTAGAGCATCTAAAAATCAGTTTAGAAAAAAATAATAAGGGTATTGAAAATTCGGCATGGCCGAATATGGCATTCTTTTTAATGTTTCAGTATAAAAAATGGGATTGTTTTTAATTTGCTGATTTATGGACAAGTTCATAAACATTATATTGAAATTTCATATATATATATATCGTTGATTCTTTAAATTTGATTATTAAAAAAAGCAACAATTTGAAATTTTAAGTTCTCAACAATTTTTTTTAAGTCAAATGATATTTCTCTTTCTTTTAAACTTGTGAATCCTCGAATTCTATCATTTTTATAGAAACCAAATACTTGGCAGAAAATCCAACCAAAGTCAAATTTAGGACAATTATTAAGGTATCTTTAACGCTTTAGAAGTTACAGCATTATTTCCAAAAAGGAAATCATTACTAAATTTTTCATGCCAGCATCACGTTGTTTAATATATTAATTTTATTATTTCTTTTTTTTTCTTATTTACCAGACAAAGTTACATTATTTTTCCAATTATTGTTGGAAGTTGTGCCCACCTCTACAATGGCAATGTTCGATTAAAAAACAAACAAAATAAACAATTTTTAAGACCAGAAATATGCTCAACAACCACATGAAGAACATGAAAACTAAACAAAACAACAGAGACATTTGTAAAATTTTGAAAGGCATTGGAGTAATAAATATATATCAAAAGATATGCATTGAATTGACTTTATATATCGTTATAAAGCTATAAAATAGTTTTTGACACAAATATTCTATAGAATACTAAAAAAAAGAAGAAAAAAGAATTAAAACAAAAGAACTATTGAAAACCAAACATTCATATTAAAAGAATTACAAAGATATAAATTATTAAAAATATATATTATACAATAATTTAAACAAAAAATACTATATATTTTGTAGATTTTAAGAACAAAAAACTTTTAAAAATATAACAAAAAAATAAGCAAAAAATTTAAAATAAAATATAAAAAAATTAGCAACTTGTTACTTGAATTAAAAAAGTAGTTGTTACAAAAAAATAATAATAAAAATTTAAAATTATTATATAAAACTTATATAATTTATAAGGCTTTGTTTATTTTTTTATAAATTTTATTTTAGAAATTTTATAAACATATTAAACATTAAAAAAATTATATCTTTTTTTTTGCTAAAATAAATTAGCAAATAAATAGTTTACAAAAACAAAATAAAATTGTTTAAATTTCTGTTATAAACATAAACAAAAAATGGTTTAGTAGATCTGTTAATAGACTTTAATTGAATTTTATTCATTAGAAACAAAAAATTGCAAAAATTTCATTTCATATAAAAATGCTTATATTAAAATATAGTATATATATTAATATTTTTAGTTCATAAGCCTTTTTTTAAAGTTTTATTTAAATTTTAATTCAATTCCGTTTTCTTTATTAACAATTTGTTACCAAACACAAGTAAAAATTATAGTCGACCAAGCCCGACTATTTAATACCCTACACCCAAATTATTGGTTACCAATGACTAATCTCTCTTATTTATGCTTAAGAGTGCAGTACCTTATGACACTAACATTTAAGTGGGATTTTTGCGTTTTAAACGAACTTTGTCTGGGGGATTATAGAGAAAATTATGGACCGATCCTCGTTAAATTTCGAATATCAACTTTTACCTTTGTTTGTTCTAAGTTGACCAATTCTTATCAATATACCGACATATATGTAAGATATAAACCCTTTAAAGTGAAATTTTTAATGGTGGCTTATATAGAAACTGTGAGAAATAATGTACCGATCCTCGTATAATTTGGCACATAGTTTTAGAATATTATAAGACTTATTTGTGTCAAATTTCGTTTAAACCGCATTTCAGGGGAACATTTGTGTGGCACATGACACTTGTCAAGTTTCATCTAGATATCTCTTGAATTGCGACCTGCATTTTCTGCACAATATTTACATGGACAGTCAGCCAACCACTCAGTCGGACTTCGTTAAATAGACTCAGAAAGTGTCAAAACACAGCAATACCACCTGCGGTAGTGTAGGGTATAAATATATATACCATATTTTAATCTGAACATTAATTCTTCTCTTTAAAAAACTTAAAACTATTGAAATATCAATTAAAACTTAATTTGTTTAGCTAATATTTTTTCAATATTATTTATTATTATTATTGTTAATTATTAGCTAAACAATTTAATTGTTTTTACTACTTGAGCTTTTTAAGCAATATGAAACAGAAAACTTTATTTATAAGTTAAATTTTAAATATTAGAATCTAAAAGACAAAATACTAAATAAAAGTTAAACTTTCAAGTTTTCGGATTTGCATTTGTTTCTTTAAAAATTACGTTTCAACGAATTTTTTATTTTTTTTATTTATAAAGAAATTTTATAAAAAAAAACCAAAATATTAAAAAGAACTTTATATTTTTATTAAGTATTTTGTTAGTGGCATAAAATTTTTTATTATTAATTTATAAAATATAAATTTAATTATAGTTTTATTTAATTTTTAAAAGTGTATTAATAATGGAAACAACAAAATTTTTCTTAAATAAAGTTTTACAAAAACCAAAACAGTGTTATTTAATTATTTAATTACTCCTTTATTTTATATTATTATTTTTCAACAAAAGCCAACTGGATCCAACAAAAATATGGCCAATTATTCAAAGGTGTGTCTTCAAAGCACATCTAATGTTATCAAACAATAAAGGGAGAGCCTGTCCGTTGATAGAAAACCCAATGCAGGTGTAAGAAATGGTCCATATGTCTAAAGTCTAAAAAAGTAGAATGCATTTCCAACACTTCCGGTAAGAAAACAGACCGGTGCTGGAACTATTGTTACGAAAATTTTAAGCCAATGCAACCTGTTCTAAAGTTTCTGCTGCAAAAAATTAGAGGCCGCAAAAAGACCACGGAAATTGAAGTCAAATATTCTAAAAAATATTCTTGCTACATAGTAAAGGACAAACCGTAAGTTTCTTGGAACTTACTGGTCTAAAATTTAATACTGCTTTAAGACCCAAAAGCAGTAAAAATTTCTCAAAATGTTCTTGGTATGACAAAAATTATGTAATTGAAGTAAATAAAAGCTATAACCAAATATGTTTAAAATACAATTGTACTAAATTTCATTAAAATTTAATAGATTTATTAGCTTAAAATCCTTTTACAAGAAAGGGTCTTAAATGGGAGCAGCTGCAATTTATGGACCGATATTCGTTAAATTAGTAGCATATATTCGAAATAGTTGGGAAAATAACTGTACAAATTTAAGTAGAATTGGTTTATATTTAAGTGTTTTATAAACTCAAAACTGTTTTCCGGGAAGGGTTTATATAGACTGAGGACATCAGAACCCGGACTTACCTCCATTCTCGAACCGTCAATGAAGATTGAATAGCCAACAAAAAAGTTATCCATTATCCTTATGTTATCCCCAAGTCCGACTTCCCGAAGAAACTTCTAATGACCTAACTCCATTTCCATGGAGAATTACATCGTGTTCTTATTGAGTCGTACACCTGTAAGACCTTAAAAAGAAAGTTCCAACTCCTGTCTATAAACTTTCTGTAAGCGTAGAAGACGTTGGGCCTCTCCTGAGTTTCTTCTCTTCGTTCCGATTCCAAGTCAGTTTATTATCAAGAAGAACCCCAAAATACTTAGGATGATTCGCAAACGACATTGACAGCCTGAGCAAAAGTAGATGTGAGAACAACTTCCCTGTGGAATTACCCTTGTCACCAATTTTTTAAATATTCTTTTAATTAAAATTTGATTTAAAATAAAAAAATCGTAATTTTACGCCGTTTTACAAAAAATGTTTTCAAAACAACCTTGTACTTTACAAACGCCGTTCGAATGATTCGGCACAGATATGTGCTGTAAACGGAAGCAGAAAAACAAAACAAACTGTAAATTGTTCTCCTCTCAGCGCCCGTTACAAAGTACAACAAAAACCAATAATGGAAATTACATTAGCTATAATAAAACCTCATGTTGTACGTAATGTGGTAGCCTTTCAAGCACTTAAACATTTAATTAAAGATCATTTTCATATTTTGGATTCCAAAGAAGTGCACATTACGAAACAGTTATCGGAAATATTCTATGCTGAACACAAAGGGAAATTTTTCTACAATCGTTTAACAACATTTATGGGAAGGTAAAATACTAATCTTTTTTATTTATTACTTCATTTAATACCAAAATTAAATTTCCAGTGGTCCCAGTTATGCTTTAATTTTACAATCACCAGATTGCATTTCAAAATGGAGATCCCTTATGGGTCCTACAAAAGTTTACAAATCAATTTATTCACACCCAGATTGTATAAGAGCGATCTACGGTCTTTCAGATACCCGTAATGCATGTCATGGATCAGATAGTATGGAATCTGCTTTAAGGGAAATATCAATTTTGTTTCCAGATTTTAATAAAGATAATGTTGTAATAACTTCAACGCAGAACAGCTGATTTTTGTTTTTTGGAACCAACTGTTTGTAAATGTGGTAATTCCGCGGGGAAAAATCGCGTAAAATTTGCAAGTCAATTTTAATATCGATTATATATTAAAATTTAAAGTTTAAATTAACATTGTTTTAACATTAATTTAATAATATTTAAGTAATTTCATAGAAGTAATTAAAAATTTTATTTTTCTTGTATATTTTCGTTATTTATAAAAATTATTATTTTTAATTTTCGTTTAAGAAAAAATATTGCTTTTAAAAAGTCGTTTCTTTAAAAATAAGTATTCAAATTTTAAAAGTTTTAAGGCATAAATAAAGATCCTAACACTATTAATTTTAAATATATATACTTTTTAAATTTTTTGAAAGCTTTTTATACAAATGAAGAAACAAAGTAGAAGACTTCACTTACTTTCCGACAGTTTACGAGAATATTGGATACATAGATTCATTTATCTCGTTTTATAATAAATGGATATCAAAAGATTTTAAGGTGACCGTTCAAAGATATATACAATATTTAATATTATTTCTCCATAAGGAGATAAAAGCCACTCATACAATTTTTTACTATAACTTTTCACAAAAGTGTCATTATGTCAAAAATACACCGATGGTATTTTTATTCATTTTCAAAACTATTTACTACAAGTGATAATTAGAATCTAATTTATACAATATACCATCATATAATTTAAATATTATTCTATAGTCCATCTCATATATTCAAGTCAAATTCTAACAAGCATCGGTCCTAATATCCTTTTGCTCCCATACAACCACACTCCCAAAAATCCTTTTAAAACGTATGGTAGGTGGTGTGTATAGCCTATATAACCATATTCTTCCAATATGTTCTACTGACATCATCTCTTTCTCATCTTCGCACATCCTACAAATACCTGACGTACCCGGATCCCATTTCATCGTCATCACTCCTATACTACAATATCCATTCAATTTTGTGCGTGTAATATCAATCCCCGCGATAATGTCCTTGGCTCCCTGTAGACACTCCTGCTTATCCACTTACACTGAGCTCAACTCAAGACATTATCCATTACAATGCCGTATAAACACAAAGGTGGCTTAACCCTTTCATATTTATCAGACGTACTCAGTTGCAATCCACCACGAAATAATATTGCAGCTATTTCATTGCAGATTATGTAGCAGTGTCCCGATAACCAGTGTCTTAACAATCAAAAAAGCAAATTATATAAAGGGTTTTGGAATGCCAAGATTTGTTTACCTTCTGTATGACATCAAAAAATTCATTAACGGTACATTTTCTTAATTATAATGGAAATCGAAATATGTTAAGTTAAATTTGAGAAAAATAATAATTTCTGGTTAACATTATATATTATTTCAACAATAAATCAAAATATATTCGGTTTTGGTAAATTCCCTTTTGAGCGACTTTTTCGAAAAATCTCAGCGGTAACGTTAAATAGAATATATTTTAATAGAAAATACATTTTTAAAAAATTTAAGTAGTTTCTTTAAAAACAATTAACAAAATATTTCAAATTTCCTAAAAGTTGTAAATTTTTAATAATTCTTTTTTTTCAATAATTATATTTGTATATATTTTATATTTATTATGTATAAGGCAGAAGTAAAAAATAACAATAAGTAAAATACATCTTAATTATAGTTTGATGTGCACCTTTGTTTTATGAAAATAATAATTAATTTATAATAATATAATAATAAAAAAACTTCAATATAATTTTGAAGTAGAATTTCACATTTGTTTTATTCTATTCGCCGTAAATTGTTTTATGTGGGTTGTCTGCATGTTTTCTTCTTCTTAACAATTATCATCTTTCCATTTTTCTTTTGCTTCAAGTTTTGCTTCAGGTACCAAAGAACTCTTAACACCACCTAATATATTTGTGGTGGCTTGAGTAGCCAAAACTGCAGGGCATACCACTAGTTGTGGAACTTGACGCATAACAGCTCCCACTGCTCCAGTCAAACCTTTTTGATCATGTTCTGCTGCCGCCGTTTCTATAAGATTATTAGCTGAATCGTTAATACCTTCCTTAAGAATATGATAGGCATTTGCCACTCCTTCGCGTATATCCTTGGGACGATGGCGCTTTTTGCGTCCACGTTTGTTTTTCTTCGATTGACGTACTGAAGGACCCGATGATACCATATCAAAAGCAGTTTCAGCAGTAAATTGTAAAAGTTGTATTAATCTTGAAGTAATTTCTAAAGCGGCCAATATAGTTCTGGCACTAAAACTTTGTGCACCCAATTGTAGACCTCTAATCAGGCGGCCATCTTTCTGATAATGTTCAATGGGTAGCCAAAAAAGGTCATATATGCCTTGGAATAACTGTACGAAAGCATAGGTAGGGCCCACTCCACTTAAAATCTTGGGTAATTGATTACGTTTTATATCTCTGAGCCATTCTTTGCACAAGAAATTACACACCTTTTCAAAGCCCAATAGGCCGCGTCTATAGGTAATTTTACGCAAAATAATTTCAGAACATTGTAATTGCCCCAAACCCATTAATAAGCCAGCTATGGGTCCCTTTGATAGCTCTACCCGTCTACCATGATAATCGAAACGTATGGATACATCCGGAGTAAAAATTATTTCACGGAAATATACAGGAGCCGTATTAATTTCCTGCGATGCCATTATTGTACTATTGTCCGATTTAATAGATTTATTGTCAGCCCCCTCCTGTTCGTCAATTAATAGAGAAATATTTTCATTGACAATACGACGTGCTCTCAGATCCTGTACAGCGTCAGGTAATTCTTGTTCATCCTCACTGATTGTCATAATGGGAACTTCCGTTTTAGCCACCGCAAGTTTAGCATGTTTGTCTTCATCTGTCTTAGCATCAGAGGAGTTATCTTTGTCACAGGATTTGCCGAAATTAGTAAAAAAGTCTGTCAAAAATTCCAAAGTATCTTGGTCGATGTGAACACGTAACGGGCTGAGTGATATACGTAACGAACATTCTTGATTATTACTTTGTTGGGGATTAGTTCTTACATGGATGGCTTTAACTTCCACCATGTGTTGGGATCTACGATTACTAAAACTTTTGGTGTTTGCGTTATACAAAAATTTATTGATTTCGGAACTTTGTAAACGATCACGTATTTCAATTTCATTCACCAACAATACTTGGCGCGAGGCATAGGATGTGTGGCGGGGATATATTTCATAGGAAAAACGCACTTTAGTAAACTGCATTTCTACCAAAACTTCATGATTACGATTACAGCCACCCATCGATTTCCAAGTGATTTTTTCTTTAGGTTTTTTGATCTGTTGCAAACGACACGATTCATTAGCATAGAACACACCTTGGCGGTAGGTCTCTGACATGGCAGTTTTGCCTTCTTCAGACGTTGCAGTACGTGCTTTTGTTGTGTTTATGGACGCCGCAGTAGGGTTAGAGGGAAAATCATGACCGCCATACAAATGCCAAGTGACGGTCATTTCACATAGAGTATAACGTTGTTCGGGTATAGGAAAATTACTAGGTGTTCGTAGTAGGTCACTGCTGGAAGACGAGGGCAGACAAAAATGATTGTCAACTATCATCAAAGGATCGTCAGAGACTTCAATGGAACCACTAGCAAAATGTGGATTAACAAAAGCATTTTCTTCACCCGCTATTATGCAATAATCTTCCTCATTCGAGGAACCATTATGGAGATCTTCAAAGAGGGGTGTATCATCCTCTTCAGTTACCTCACCAAATTCCGCCTTTATTATGGGAAGAGGTTCTTCATTCGTTTGATCTTTAGTTGCTGCTGCGGATTTTGTAATTGGGCCTGTTTCAATTTCAGGTGAAGATTCCTTTTTATCTAAATGTCTATTATTTTCATCCGGGAAATAAAACACTTTAAGCTCATCTTTACCACGTACATGTTCTTCCTCGTCTATAGTTTCTAAGTTACGAGTATCTACCGGTGACTCTTGTACAGCTTCTGCCATTAAAATATTGACACGTTCTTGCTGTTTTTTTGTGATCTCTTTTGTCAACTGCTGATCAGTTTGTGATAAAAAGAAATCCGATTCCGATGATAATGAAGACTGCAAAGACTGTTCTTTGGGATATTGTTGATCATTAGAGGCATTGGAACTACTCGCAATATAGCCTATAAGTTGAGCAAACGCACTGCCTGAATCAAAACAAGTGCGAAAATGTACATCGTGTATGGAACATCTTAAATCAAATGTAGGACATTTAGTCGTTTCATCATCATTAAGACGCAGAGAAATATCTAGTAACCCGACATCCAAAACTGGAACTAGATTTTGGGAATTTATAAAAGAAATCTTAAAACAAGGATATTTCTTGTGGGTGGATTCATCATAGGGAGCCAACGATAATACACATTCCTCCAACACAAAACGTAGATTACAGCACGGCATAGACGGTATAATATTGCTGCATACGGAGAAATAAAATAATTCCAAAACCGCACGGTAGCAGAAATTTTCAGGACGAAAATCTATGGCACAATCCCACAAATGTAATTGCATTTCGGACAAAACGCTATACGGTTTATAGCCTTCTATGGGATAGTCTAGAACGTCTAAGAAATCTATTAGTTGATTAAGCCAGTACAATGATGCACTTGAAGGATTATAGCGCAGAGTAGTGTAATGTATGCCAGCAGTTATCTTTAGCCTTTTAATTTTTTGTATGGGATTCTTTTTCATTTCTATAACTACGGAAAACATATCAGCATCTCCCCCATTTCCTTCACCATTCATCTGAATACCTTTGGTAAGTCCGAGGGGTATTTTATATAGGGTTGACTGCATGAAATCTTCAACTTGGGCTTGATGATCAAATCTCAAAGGTGTATTCATGGGCACTATGCCACAATGGTAGACTTCACCACTTTTAATTTGTGTGCACAAATAAGACAAATTCATATCATTTTTAAAACCAGCCACTAGGAAAATATTTACCTTTTCTAGGTTAAGTAAAAATTTACCACACACCTGCGGTAATACATGTTTGTCATTATCACGAACTGGCACAAAGCAAGAACCTGATACTTTGCCCAATTTTATTTCCACTGAACAATTATGATGAGATATTTTGGCAGCAAATGTTTTTGGAGGCTGTTGTCTACAGGATATACCATCATCATCTTCATCATCAACATCCTCATCTTGTTCACGATTATCATCGCTTTGATCACTTTGCTCCAGAATTACTGGGGCTGGATTACTACTAAGACTTTGCGTTTGTTGCTCATATGACTGGGAAAATTCATCACTTTGTGCTATGGCAGATATATAAACAGAATCCATTAAACTCATATTTAACAAACTTTGACCCATTCGTGGCTGAGTTTCTAGGGTAGACGTTTTTGTAATGTAAGGACAAGAGGGTTCCCACATAAATAGATCACTGTTTAATCTATTATAAATTAGTTCATATAATTGCTTTGACTCTAAAAAGAAATCTACCACAGGAAAATTTAATTGTACCTGTATTTCCGAATTTTCCATTGTACTTTTACAAAAATCATCTATTTCATGTTTTTCTCCAGGCAACAGAATATTTTCCGTTAAATCATTATCCATTTTGTTGGCATAAGCTGAAGTGGAGCTTTGACGACAATGACGTTTTGAACTAAAAGGTAATTTTGGTTCACAACCAGCCTCTAATGAAGCATAATTTCTCTCTGCAAAATCTATAATAATTCGCGGACGATCATCTAATTTTGAGTGCGGAAGTTTCTGGTATGAAGCTGTTAATAGATGATTTTGTACATCATCCGATTCTGCATAGAATATTTCAATTTGTGAAGCATACAATTTTACACGACTTTCACAAAATATCAATTTAAATTCGGAAAATTTTAAGAGTAAATAATCTGAACGTATATTTTGTTTCCACCAAGGTACACGATTGGGATCATGTAATGGTCTCAAGTCCACAATGGGAAAACGTAATTTCACATCGACCAGCGAACAATTCACTGAAAATTCCGTTTTGCTCGTTAAATCATCTTTTGCCGACGAGTTACCCACCGCAGATAAATTTTTATAGGGCGAAGGTATAAAAAATGAACCCAAGCGATCTATTATAGTTATATCAAATTCTAATATATTTTCCTCTAGTATTATTTCTATATTAGTGCGGCTATTCTTTTTAGTTTGTATACTATTGCTGGTGCTAAAGTTCATTGTGAATTCCGGTCTGATTTGATAACCATTGAAACAATTCTTATTACGATTAAACTTCAACAAATGTGTTACTTGATCCTCCAAAACTTCACATAATTCTGCCTTTGTGGCTGATATAGTAGTAGTTAATTGTAAGATATTCTTATTGCGATTTTGTTTACCCTCTGCCACAATTGGATTTAAACGCAGAAATATATGATTTTTACTGCAATATGAATTCCCATTATCGAATTCACGTTCTACAGGTGTAATTGCTGAGTATTCAAAGAATTTTTGTGAAACCCGTAGCAATTCCTTAAGACTGCGTTCATTCCAGAAATGTTGATAGGAATTTGATTGGGATTCGACTAAAATATCTTCATGCAAAATAACTGCCACTAAAGCGGAAATTTTTATAACAAAATTTGAAATTTCGGCACATGAATCCATATTAGTGGGTTTACGTTGATACCTAGAAACGCTGGTTATAGTACTGGAACTTAGCGAAGAGGAGACCAAAGAATCACAGTAAGTTTCACGATGCCCATAAAAGTTAGTGGGAGTGGGTTTTATCACATTCATTACATTAGGCGGAGGATAATTCCACATATTCAAATTGCCTTGAGCTAAACTGCCAGTAAATTGTTCATGAAGTTGCTGCTGTTGGATGCCATAATCTTCTGGATAATTAGTTACTGCATCTTTATGTTGTTTTACCGCACTACAAGTTTCTTCTTCACTAAAAGCTTCCAAAATGTGTGTTAACAATTGCAATTGACGTGGTGAAAAAATGGCACAAATTGCTCCTAACTCCATGTCAAAGCAAATCTTTGGCCCTGTAATTTCTTCAGATTGTTTTACTTTAATTTGCAAATTTTGTTGACCCATAAACTGTAATATGGGTACATTTTCATGTTGTACACCAATTTCTTCTTCAGATACCCAATTTTCTTCAGTAAACATTGACACTCCCGACAATTTAACATTATGTTTGGCATAAGTTGGCAAACGATTTAGTATTTCACTTTGAGTATTGCTATCTGCACTAGACATTTGTGGCATTTTTTCATTGCCAGTCTCGTTTTTATAAAATAATTCATTTAAATGTATATTTAACGCTACACCCTTTACTCTGTAATGGCAGGGGTATTCTATTTTTAAGGTGATATTTGAAAATTTTGCTTGAATTCGATTTAATACATTGTCTATGGTTTCGGCAAATTTCTCTAAACCCACAATAGCGCCTGTCTCACCTCCCGAGCTAGTATTTGCTGACTCATCCTCTTCTTCCTGTCTCATACATTCTTCTGCTAATTGTAGAGAACTGCTTACCGATGACCACATCGATTCTATCATTGATTCGTGACATTCATGTGCTCGTTTTACGGGTCTCAGACATAACACCACATCTGATGCTTCAATCGAACTATCATTTGTCATTAAAGCATTCCAGGGCACTGACACAGTCAGTAAACCAATTTGACCATCTGTAAGTTCAAAGGGCCAGCCTTGAGCATCCAGCAATTCATTGAGAGCCTCTACACGCAACGAAACACTTTTAATTGTAGCCTTTCCATTGTACAACTCAATATTCAATTGTTCGAGATTTAATTTTTCATCTAGGAATTGTCCCAAATAACGTTGCAACAAATAGCGACATGTTTTGTTCTTTAAACCATCCCACACATTAAACCATGACATATTCCTTTGTTTTATTTATTTACTTATTCGCACAATTTTGTTTTTAGAAATTTAAAATTAAAAGTAAAATAAAAAATTGCTGTTTTTTGTCTTTTCTGAAATCTTCTCTTGTGTTTTTTTTCTTTCGTCCAACTTGTTTTCTATTATTTATTATTATTGTTGTATTTTAATGCGTATATTTTTCAACAAAGAAATCGTCGTTGTTCCAAAATAAACTATGATGGCCCATGTTGTTGTTGTAATGTAATACGATTACTCGAGTAATTGATTAACTAACAATATGAAAGAAGATTTGTGTAGTCGTCAAATATTTTTGACAGTTTAATTTTGTATATGGAATTACCATTAAGTTCATAATATATTTTTAGTTTTTTTACAATTTATAAGTCAATCAAGCCCGATTATAATCTTAATATGTCAAGCATTATACAAGCCAATCATTTGTTACAACGGGTAATCACAAAAATTGATTTGGTGTTTTCTTGCTGTAATTATAAATATACATAGTTATATTTTTTGAGACTTGTGGACTTTAAAGTTGATCTGTAAGGGAGTTACGCCCATTAGTGGAAAGATCTTCTTGAAAATTGGTATTGAATTTGGAATGACAAATTTTTTTTGCACCAAATTTATTAAAATATTTTCATACCTCTGCTTTACATTCTAGATGATGTGCTTTCATAAAATATGTGAATTCAAAAGATTTATTTCACTTGTGAAACATATAATAATTTATATACTTTGTGGGGCAGTGTATGATTTCGTTCTTAGCGATATTCAGGGAATCGCATAATTTAATACAAATCGAAATCAGAATTAAATGTTTTATCATTTTCTACTACTAAGAAACTACAACCCTGTTACTTAGATAATCATACATTTTCTTGGTCTGGTAACCTTCACGCACATTGACAGCTGCTTTACATATTGATTTATTTTCATTGAATTGAGTCCCTGTAGCATTTTTAAGAAGTTTTCATTTCATTTGCAAGTTTTCTCGTAAAATATAGTAAATTTAATGGTAACATAAAACCAAATGTTTAATGTTTATTAAAATATTTAAACGTTTTTTATTGTTTAAGGCTTCTACGAGCTCAGCAAATGTTTTGGAAGAGCGACGAATTTGGATAGGAAATTTAGATCCCAGGCTAAACGAGTAAGTAGATTAAGATGGTTATCATGTCATGCTTTTAAATATATAATAGCTAATTTGTAAACTTTTTATATATTTCATTTTAAAACTATGGGTATCAACTTTTGAAAATTGTGCAAAAATGCGGTGCCATTGAAAAATTTGATATGCTGTTTCACAAAGGTGGCCCGCTACAGGGTCAATCAAGAGGCTATGCATTTGTGACATTTGCTCAGGTGAGTGTAATATAGGAAAAATAATTTATAATGTTTGGAAGGAGCTAATAATGTGATTGATATTCAATGATGTGAATCAGATATAACATATAGGACCACTTTACGACATATAATTTGTATTTTTTTAAGGCTGAAGGCGCAATTACGGCTTTAGATAAACTTAATGGTCATATGGTACTAAATCGTCCCATAGCTGTTAGATTGGCAAAAAATGTTAATTATGTAAGTTTTCTTAAATATATACTTCAAATATTTTATCTAAAAGATAAATTACTTGCAGGATGAATTAGAACGCCCCAAACCTAAAATAGAAATACCCGCTCTGGGTACTGGTAAAAAGGAAGGAAAAATTAGCAAAGAAGAAGCTATCAAAGCCATTGAACAAAAACTAAAACTCTTAGAATCTCAAACAGATGATTTAGAGTTTAATCAATCGTTAGCCTGCGAAGTACCTCTAATACAAAAATATCAGTTTAATAAAGATCGTGATGCAAATGGGTCCAGTTCAATGTCACAGAGAAGAACATATCATAAGAGTAGCACTGGTCCTTATAGTCGACATCAAAGACCTAAAAGAAGATAAAATTAGTGCAATTTACTCTACTTTTCATTAGCAACAATCTTGACTGTATTTTTAAATTTATACTATATTTTCATCTCATTTAATCAACTTCACACTTTTAATTCATTTTAATTTCTAATTAAAATATAAACTTAGATTTTTAAGCAATTTATGGTGTATTATTTATTTGGGTGCAAATATATATTTGCCACGCATATGATCGGGTAATGGAACAGTGCCAGGGCAAGGTACTTGACCGGGAATTTCACAAATACAGTGTCTGTTGCAGCCATAACCAAAGTTGGCAGGATTATCTTTACTCTCAGCTAATCTGGCTTCAGCATCCAATTGTTCTCTGCGGAATTAAGAAAAAACATTAATAAATAAAAAGCAAGTAAAAGTGTTTTTGTCGGTTAAGCTCGACTATGTAATAGACTACACCATGTTGTTGGCGTACGACCCGCGGATAATTTGTTTTTATGGTTATATTATTATTCTTATCATTACTATCATAAATGTGAAATGTATGATTTTTAAAAAGAATTTTTCTAGAGAAAAAATTATGAACCGACCCTCGTATAATTTCGCGTCGCGTTTTTGTGTTATGTTTATCGTAATTAGACCAAATATGAAAATAAAATTATGGACCGATCATAACTATATATATACTAAATATTTTGACTTCGACTTAAAATCCAAATGAATTGTTTTTTGGAAATGTTCTGTAGAGAATTACACAATTGATGTCATCATATTTAATAATTTTCGAATTCATGAAACCGTTTTTCGACTTACTTTGTTTTGCCTACAACATTCATTAAATGCTCCATAATTTCATGTCTATTTTTGCTATCAATATCAATCAACATGTCACGACCATCTTCAAAATAACATCTGACAAATGGTGAGGGTGTCATATTTTTAAAGGTGATAACTTGTACATGAGGATTCTTGTACTGGACTTGGGGTATATTCCAAAATACAAAGTCTCTATAAAATATAAACGACATCAATTTATCATTAAACAATTTCACTATTACGTATTCTTCTATTCACCTGGCACCATCATGATGTTCACCATAAGTATTGTAATTGACACTAAAGATTTTCACTTTATCTTTCAGCACTAATCTGCCAGAACTTAAGTACTCAATGGTACGACGGATGGGAGCTCTACCTTTCATGAACGGCATTTTGTTTGTTATTTATTTAATGTTTTTAGTTACAAAAAATATTTTAAAAGTAACAAATAACCGGCCGAACAAAATCGAGATGTGAAATGTGAGTGAGAAAATAATTTGACATTTAAACAGCTGTAACAGTTGTTTTAAGGAAGTGTTTGGATTCTATTTTTTAATATTGTAAGTTGGTAATTTTATACGAAAGATGTCGCGTGAGTTGCATCTCTGCTCTGGCATAGTATCTGCTACTGTTGTTTGGTACAGGTTTGACCGCAAATATCGCTCGCAGCTCTAACTTTTTTACATTGATGAGGTCGTCAAACCGTATCAACCTCATAAGACATACATTGTAATTTGGCTTGAAGATGTTTTACCAAATTCTGCTACTAAGTTTTTTTGCTGCTTCTTTAGGAAATGTTGCAGAAAGCAGCGAAATGTAAAATTTTTTGTTCTTGTAAAAAAATGAATTACTTTTTATTTTGGTTGAGTGAAATATTTAATAAAAGTATGTTTTTAAACTTTAAAATTGAGTTTGATTAAAAATTAATGAAGAAAATGAAACTGATGGTGCCAATGATACTAATTACAAATTTTGCAGGGTCCTGCAAACCAGCTAGTACCAGAAAGAGCAGAAAGTAGTGAACTCAGAATTGCGTTACAAACACAGTATTTCTAAGTTTTCTAAGTGTTGGACAGTAAGGCAGTTAGTGAAAAACTGTCTCTTTCCCTAATTCGCCACGGCAGAAACCATTGTGGGCAAGATCCATTCTCTTTGCATCGACTTTCATGTGTCCTGTTGTAATAGACACCAGAAGTCTTCCTACTGAAAGCAGATAGTTGCTTATTCCTCTGAATATCGTACCATGGTCAAATAAAACGGGAAGTTCAACAAGTTAACTCAGTCAACCGTCATACCTGCGCTATCTGATATTACTTATATAAATTAACTCCTAAAAGAACTACTATGACCAGGAATCCAAATCAGTCTAACAACTGAACGTTTTGCTAATTTGTTCAAATATATCAGTCATTCAGTCGCCAGTTTGCTGTCGGTAAAGATTTTGATATCTCTCGATTTCCGATTATACCTGATACAATTGGCAGCCCTCTTAGTGGCAAAGATAACTGCCTGTAGGATGCTACAGTCATTATTTAGCATAAAGGATACTTTAATCGATGTCAAAATATTTCTGTAATAGAATTTGATTCTTTAATCACTTTTTGTTTGTGAAAGCTTAAGCTCGGATTTCAAATCTCATATATTAACGAAATAAGGAAGAGTGTTATAGTCGAATAAATCCAACTATAACTATATGATACAGGCCTTAAAAATCATTAACTGTTCGTCGTAGAATTTTATTCTGATTTGTGTTTGTATAAAGGATTTATTTTCATCGTTATTTGCTCCGAATTTAATAATAATATATGCATAACAGTTTTAATGATTCTTAAACATTTGTATGGGAGGTAACTTAAATATTGGTCCAAACATAGTCCTTAGGCCAAAATAATAATATGTTCAAAATCTCATAGTCATATTTCAATAATTGCGACCTGTAGACTGTTTTATAACGTTTAGATGTACAGCCAGCTGGACAGACGGACGGATATCGTTAAATCGACTCAGAGAGTGACTCTGAGTCGAACGGCTTACTTAAAGGTGAGTGTAGTACCATTTTTCTGTATGTTACAAACATTAGCACAAAGGCATAATACCTCAACCACTTTCGGTGGTGAGAAATTCTCGATTTATCTAAAAATAGATTTCAGTAAAGTTATAGAACCGATCATTCAATAAACCTTTTATTAAATATAATATTTATTTACAAACGTTTCATATAAATTTCTTTTGTGTATTATAAATCTACATAAAAACAGTTGCAAATGTGTGTGTTTTTGCATTTACAATAAAAATGATTTAAGTTACAACAACACACGTTCATGTCTATTTGTTGTATGTTCTCATTTGATATCATTATAATGTTGTATACCACATACTTAATAAAAAACCATGAAGAACACAAACACGAACAAATAAAAATATCCCATCAAATCTTCCTTATATGCAAATTTGAAACCACAAACAAAATATATATAACTTACATACACACACACACTTGCATATATCCACTAACACATGTGGAGTAAAAAAGTCTGCTAAAAGAAATTGCTTTGGTCATCACAATCTTGTTTTATTTTTATTTTTTTTTTCGTCTATTTTGTCTACTTTTTTCATATGTTGTTGTTGTTATTGTTGTTTTTGCTGTAGTTATAACTGACGACTGAATGAATGCATGTGGATAGGAAACACAAAAAATGCATTTACCACATGTCAAGTGCAAGTCATAATACTAATGACCAACCATTTCTGGTGACTTTGAATGAGAGATTTCTTTTCTCTTTTGAGGGAGTTGATACACTTTGGGAAAAAATGTTGACAGTTAATTAAAGTATTTTTTTATAAATTGTGTTTATACGGGGGAATTCTAGTGGCTTTAGTTAGTGGGAATAAGGTGTTTTTGAAAGGTTTACCAATGAAAAATTCACTTTTAAAAATTGAATTTTTAAAGAAGACAAAAGGATATACATTCAAATGACTTGTGCTACGCCGATTTTGTTCCATATTTTCTTCCTCCCATTTGATGTATCACGATGAGAGATTTTAGTGAAGAACTAACACTCTACTCACAATCATCGAACGAACATTAATATAAAAACCATGCGATGATAAGAAGTATCCTAAAAAGAATAATCATATTTATGTACATGGATGCATAACTCTCAGTTCGAGGAATAACAGTTAACCATTTTATACGAACTCTGGTGTAAAACAAGGGTGCTCTCTTTTACCTCAGCTATTTAACATTGTATTGAATGATATAAAGTCTGTTTAGAGACAAAAGAACCCCTACTGAGTCTCTCGCGTCAACTTAACCATTTGAATAATGCGGATAATACTTGTCTACACTGGTTAGACGTCCTACATATAAGTAATATTATAAGACTAAAAAAATGGCGAGCAATAATGTAAGTGCTGCAATGCCAATTAGTCCTGTAGGTAAAAGCTTCTGATATCTGGGCAGTATAAAGACTAAAAATGACAGTTCAAAGACGTAAACAACAAGTTCTTTAAAGCGATAGCGGTATTCGGATGACTAAAGTCAATATGAAGAAGTTAAGAAATACCTAGACCAAGAACCAAGTTCAAAATACATAATGTAGACGTTAAATGAACTTTGATATAAGAAAATGAAACTTTATTAATATTGAATATCGTCACGCATGGCATACAGGTATTCATTACTTATAAGGAGTAAAGGTAAAATATAAAAATCATATCAAGAATGTCGTTTTAGAGGAGGCTTAAGAAGAACTTAACACCTTTTTTTAAGATTCTTCAAATCGATCCTTAAAATACCAAGGGTACTGAAATTCTCGGAATCAGAACAACAATAAGAAATCATACGTTTATCGCACGATATCAAATTGTTATTTTCAATTTGTATATTCAATTTGTGAAATTTTGAGTCGATATGAAAAAGCAGGAAGTTATATTCTCCTCTCTATTCCTAATGAGTAGAAGTAATTAACATATACAATTTTTTGGAACCTCCACTTCCACATATTAAGTTTTTTTTTCAATTGTTGGTATTGTTTCTTACTGGTCTAAGTTGTTTTTTTTTATAAAAACGAGCAATATCGGTAAGAAACTTGAATTTTGATATCTGGTTTAATCTCAAAATTAGGACGAAACTGTTTATACATTTTTTAATAAAAAGTAATTGAGTTGAGTTATAATATCATCTCCAAAGTAGATTTAGTAAGAAGAAAATATTAAAAAATGTGATACTTCCCAAAATTTCTGTTAAAAAGTTAAAGTTCGATATCTGGAATAATTTCAAAATTCAGACGAAAAACTTTTATACATTTTTCATAAAAAAATCTTAAAATTGAATAAGAAAGAACACATATACAAACTTTTGATATTTCCATAATTGCGGTGTCATATCGGTGCAACCTTAAATGTAATGTTCTGAAATTTGTTACATTTAGTTCCAACATAAACCCTCTTCCCGGTATAAGATATTAAAAATCTTAGATTTAGATAAAATATAAAAGTATATACAAAAATCAACAACAGTAATTTTGGACTTGGCATGAACATCTATAACGATTTCAAGTGCATCTGTCTACAATTTACTTCAGGTTTTAAGATCATAAAACGTTAAATTAAGTTTCTAATTCAATATCTTCAATAACATTCTTTTTTATTTTTTCAAACCTAAAAACTTCTTTTTAGTTTTGAAATTTTCTCAAAATGTATTTTCGTAATATACATACAAACATACATACATACACATATTGACCATAAATTTTATAATAAGTACGTAATTCACATTTTTATTCCTTTAGATTTATAACAGGACATGATTGGCTTTTATCGTCACACAGGTAAAATTTACTATTCATTTCATTCTCCTTTAAATCTCAAAGTAACCATTTATTATACTCCTTTGGAAAATATCTTCAAAGTTATGTAACTGTACAAATGTTTCCATAAATTTGATATATAGGACAAAGATAATATATATAAGAATATTTAAATATACTGATGTTCGGGAATTATTATTGTTAGTCCTTTAGATTAGACATAAAGTAAATATTTTAATGTTCCTACGGAACATTAAAATATGTGTGCTTCTAAGTAAAATATTTATGTTTTACTTAAATTATGTCTGAGGAATAATTTAGAGATAAATAAATTTATTTTGGAAATTTTGTATATATAAATTTAAATGGAGAGAGAGTCTACGGAAAAAGTGTTATTGAAATAAAAAATAAATTTCTAATTATTTAAATCACGAAATTCAAATCTCTAATAACAATTTCTAATATTTCGCAGATGCTTCTTTCAGAATGTAGAACACAGCATACATTTAAGAAACATCTAGATGGCAGTGTGTGTGTAACTAATAACGGTCAGCACCTAAGTGAATTAGTCCATTAAAATTTGTTAAATGGTTATATTGATTTTAATAGTAGTATGTAATAAATGTTTCAAGCTTTTTTAATAAATCCAAAAATATCTTTATCTAATAAAAAACCCTGTTGACATTTAGAATATATAAACATACCACAGTGGACCCAAAACACTTTTTAAAAAATAATTCTGTTAATTAGGAACTACAGACTATCTTTCAATGAAATTTTACTTGTACATTATTAAGGGCTTTTCAATGGACTTGTTGTTTTTAGTAAGTACTGGGGACTAGGAGGTGATCTCTAAAGTTAATTATCTCGGGTACGATTTTTTTTACAAAATCGGTAAAGTTTCTTTATGATTTAATTATATTTAATAAATTGTATTGAAATTTGAATACCCTTCGCCATTTACACAACGCAAACATTTTTGTGAGTTAAAAAAGTTTCATATCAAAATTTAAGTAATTAGGTATTGGTCCATATTTTTAATGGAATTGGTCCACAGCTAAGAATCGTTTAAGTCTGAAACTCTACTCCGAGAAGAGGCTTTAATAAGGAACTATAATCAATTGTTGTTCGATAATTGTCAAATTAGATACATATGTTTAAATGGGAAGAGGCTATTTATGGGAGCTTTATAAAAATATGGACCAATACTAATGCAATAAATAACATATATTCAAGATATTTAGAGAAATAATTTAACTAATAAAATTTTTATATATTTAAGTTTTATACCCTTTACACTATATTGCGTAAAGGCTTTAAATTAGAGCTATACATGGAACAAATTTCGGATTATTATATTCAAAATTGTGACAGAGATGGCACACTGATTTAGGGGTATTGAATATTTTAGCCTATATATTCTTTATGAATCCAATTCTGATGATTTTAAGTGCGATGGCGATGATTCCAATTCCTTTTTGTTGAAATATTTTAATAATTCTTTATAGGGTATTTTGAGGTTCTCTCAAATATCGGTCTATAACTATTTGAATGTACAGATGGACATGGCTAAATTTATTCAGATTTCAGATAAAACCGTGTCATGACGTCCGGCAGGTCATATATCGATGACAAAAATTTTAAGAGAAAAAGCCTACAATTTCACATAGTTCCCAGCTATACAAATTGCACGAGGGTCATATCTAAATTGAACGAGGGTCATATCCAATTTGTACGAGGGTCATTTCATCATTTTTCTTAGGTACCCCTTTTGTGGGATATATCATAGTCAGGCTTGATCGTATACAGCTTTTTTGTATTTTTTTTAAATTTAAAAACTTGGTGGCATCTATTTTGCACCAAAAAAATTGTTGACACGAAGCATATATAATTTTTTAAACAAGTTTTTTCCGGATTGAAATTTTGTATTAATTAAATTGGTTTTGTATTAAAGAAAGTTTTGTGCATATTATATTAACATTTCATAGTATAAACACTTTATTTCCGATTCAATAATTAAATTTTTGAAACAAAATTATTTTTGTATTTCGTAATGAATAATTTGGAAACATTTATATTGTCCTAGTATTCAGTGAAGTCAAAACAATAGAATTATTTTCCAAAAAATGGCTTTGGACCACTGTGCATACTAACATACTTAGGTATTTCTTTGCTTTATCCTTGTGTCTTTTAGGGACTATTTTTAACATTTTTAGAATTTTATTTTTGTTGTATTTCATCTAACGATTTCTGCAGTTGAGGTTCATAATGTTTGTTATTCATTTTAGTTGTTATTGTTGCTATTTTCATCATCATCGTCTTCTTCTTCGTTTTTACTGTTGCACATTCAAATAATGTTTGTTATCCTTCTTATTTTAAAACTTAGCTCGTTAGTTGCAAATTGTTGTAAGTGCTAGTTGTTGTTGTTGTTATTGTTGTTTTTTGGTACGATTATTGTGATACATTTACAGAGATTTGTTAAAGTGTCTACATATCCTGCATGAGAAACGAACTTAAGGCAGATAACAACTACAAGTACATATTCATATACACATGAATATATTAAGGATTCATCTACATATATAACTAAGTATATGCCACAGAGGGAGGCAATTGTAATGCATTACGTTTTCTTCTTTTTTTGCTTTTTGTTTGTTTGGTTTGATAACGAAGTATTAAATTTAAAAAAGGAAAATAAAAAGGAAATAGAAAATAAAAATTATTGTGGTCAATTTATAATAAAATTCTTTTGATGTTAAAGTGGCCAATTAAGTACATAATCAGAAATATATCCCATTGGTTTAGAACACTGGGTAACAGTCAAGGAAAAATCTATTTAAAGACAAAAACTGCATTTTTTATATAAGTTAATTTTTTATTTATTGTATATCTTTAATATCATTGGAAAGGTAATTATTATGGTATCAATAAAAACGTCACTTGAAAAAAAAACTTTCATTTTCTAATCTTTGCTATTTTTTGAACAATAAAATTAATATTTAATCTTTAATCAAATTGAAATCAATAAGAATATTTATTTGAAATTTCAATAAGATATACGTACATCAATTTTCCCATGAATTTGAAAAGATTCCCACTTCTGAATGAGGAAACACCCACAATACAAAACGTATAAATCATTTTTATATTTGAGTTTCTTCTTAAATTATCGCCCTGATATTATAAGAGCTGTTCGGCAGAAAATTTAAACTTTTAGGAAGCATAATTTGAATATGATTCTACATTTGAAATTTGAGAACTCAAAAAAATAAATAAATAAATAAATAAATAAATAAAAAAATAAATACATTTTCTAATAAAAATGAATGACAATTTTGCTAAGGGCTTGTTGGCAGAGTTTTCTTAAATTAATCCAAATTTAATTCTCATGCTAAAATTAATGTTTAGCATGAGAAGATTAAATCAAAAAATTGTTCTATCAGTGAATAAATGTTTGACATCTTTTTGGAAAAAAATAAGATAATTTTAAGTTTCAATTTCAGATTAATATAACTTTTTAATGGGTTCATATATATTTTTCCATTTCATGTCTTCATCTCTTTGTAAAACGTGAGCAACGTGTTTGGAAGTAACAGGGAGATTTTATTTGTTCCTTATTTGTTTAGAATTCAATTTGTTACGGTTTACGGACAGATTAATTTGTATTTGTTGTTTTTGTATATCCCTTGCTTTGTTGCCGAACACCATAATTCTGTCTTTTTGTAACGCATCAAAATTTTGGAACGTTGAATTTTACGACGAATTTTTCAGTTGGACCATCCTTGGTCATTAAAAACTTAATGAAATTAATCGATGAAATTTGAGAACTCTGCAGTTAAATTGAGATATTGTCATTAAAAATATAAATTTTTTGAAGATTTATAACATTTCATTTTTATATTTTTTTCCAAAAGAAATTTTATGTCTGCGTTTATAGAAATATTCCACATAAAATTAAAATAGAAGCAAGAATATTTTATCAAATAATAAGGAGAATAATAAGACTAAGAAGTTGACTCTCATTAAAAAACTTTAACTCTACTTTTGGATGAGCACAACAAAGCTAAAGGAAAAATAGAAAAAAAAATAAATGATTTCCTGCGATATCGTGAAATAAATTGACGTTTGAAAGAGTCCAATAAAAACTGCATGATGCAGTAAATAAATAAACCAATATTTTAGTAATTGTATATCAGATCTATTTTTCATATACTTTTTTCCTATAAATCCTTAGACAATATTTAACAAGTAAGAACGTCATAATCGTTCTAATACGTTAGGAAAAATGTATGAACGCACCTCCTATAATTTGATTTTTTTATCCTTAAGTGTGCAGTATATTATTGTGACGCTAACATTCATGTGAAGTTTATACGTTTTAAAATTAATTTTTCTAGGAGGTTATATGGGAGCTACAAGAAAATATGAATGACCGTACAATTTTTCACATCGATTTGATTTAATTATTATTACAACACCAATGTATATGTGAGATTTATGGCCTTCAAAGTGATATTTGTAAAGGGGCTTGTATAGAACCTATGAGACTTATGCATAATTGGACACATCGTTTCAGAATATCATTAGATTTATTTCTTCCAAATTTTGTTATAATTGCTTATATTTAGTACGCTTAAGAGCTTAAAACTATACCGGGAGGATATTTGTATGGGAGGTACCTGAAATAATAAGTTGAATATGACCAATTTCAATAGTCTTCGTTTTTGAGTCAAAAGAAAAATAAATCGACTCAGAAAGTAAATCTGAGTCGAACGGTATTTTTAAAGGTGGAAGTAATTCCATTTTTTCTGTATGTTACAAATATCAGCACAAACGCATAATACTCCAAACATCTACGGTAATGTAGGGTATACAAATTAATTTCCAATTTTAATAACCATTTTTAGGAAGTTTTATTTATTTGTAAGTATTATGGTTATTATATACTACATACGTCCAATACATAAACGCTTTGTAAATATGTATGTATATTAACAAATATCTGTGTATATATATATTTTTTTTCTCGCTAAAGTAAAGATAATACCAAGAGCAATTTAATTTACAGTTGCACGTAAACAGTTAAATAAAAACATTTTGTGTGTATGAGAAAAATTTGCAACAGCAACAACAAAAAGTAAAACATTTTATAAAGAGAAGTATTTTATGCACCATCAACATATACACAATACAAATATAAAAATGAACACACACTCACATATACTCATTCATACGATTTAGCGGTATTAAAAGGTGTATTTGTTATTTTTTTGTTAGTATTGCGTAGATTTTTCGCCATTTTTTTGAGAGTGTGTAAGTGTGATTTTCTACAAAAAATCGTTGAGTTTAATGCTCTCAAACGTTTGCACGTTTTATATGAAAAATAGAAGAAGAAGATGAAAATGGGAAAATGTATTAAATTCATACTTTTATTTAGGTTAATGCAAAACAAATACAATCACATATTTTGTTTATAAAAATATTTCAAGAAAATGATTCAATTTTGTTATAAAATGAAAGTTTTGGAGAGTTATAAAATAACAAAAAATTATGTTAAATGATTTTAATGAAATTGTGTGTTAATATAACAAAATAACAATAATACATTTTTTAATTAATGTTTTCACATTGTCTTTTCTATTTTTAATTAATTAAAATAATTATTTAAAATATTTCTCTTAAAATCAAGAAAAAACCTTTCTAAATTTAAATTTTTAAAGGTCTGAATTATATTTAAAAATATTTGAGTGAATTTTAATTCACCAATAAATCCTTTTAATTTTAACATACCGCAAATATATGTAGAACTTTATAATAAAAAAATTAATAACATTTTTTTCTTTAAAGAGAATTTATAAAAACGATGTTATTGTCAACATTTTCACATTAAAAGTGGATCGTTACGATACAGTTCGCCACAAAATAATTTCCGGCATAAAAAATTAAATTTTTAAAAATTGGAAAATTTCCCAATTTTTTATGAAAAAAAATCCTAGTAAAATGAATTTAATTCCCTAATTTGGCGACATATTTTGTAGAAAAAATACCTCAGTGGAAAAATCAAATAAAACCCCATTTTAAGATGGTTTGCTATTCCAGTATGGGTTGGAACTCTGCACGACCGATTTTGAATCAGATTAAAGAATTCCTCCTCTATATAATTAAAAATTCTGCCGGCAAGTTCAGAACTATGAACTTCTTAAAAGAATTCAGAAAGTGAATTTGAGCTGATCGTTTTATTTAAAAATATATGTGACATCACTTTTAAAATTATTACTTTTATATGTAATAAAATACATCAGACTCATTTTTAAAATAAATTCAGGTAAAATAATAATAATAATAATAATAATAATAATAATAATAATAATAATAATAATAAAATAACATGTTGGGGTATTGTCAGTTCAATTCATATTATGGAAAACGTCTTCAGGGTTTTTATCACAACTATGTGACATCTCACTTAGTACAGTTTCATTGAGAAGAAACTTTTACCTCTAAAATGAAATTTAATTGAAACTTATCAAGATCTACACAAGTTTATCTCCTGCTTCACTATTTATTTTTTTAATTATATTTGATGATTAAATGAATAAAAATTATAATATTTTATATATTATCCCACATATCGGTCAATATTTTTTCTACCGATCCGATTTAGCCGATTTTAATTAGGAAACTTCTCAGGGTAACAACATATCTTTAGACAATTTAATTGTGCTTTGTCAATTATTGTTAATGTTAGCGTGCCAACAACAGACATATAGACGGACATAGCAAGATCAAGTTATATTTTGATTTCGTGCAAGAATAAATATAAGCTTCATGAGGTATTAGATGATTCCTTTTTGGCGTTACAAACGCCCTCCTAACGAGTTGCGATTATGGCGTATAATTGATATTGAAAAACACAAATATAAAATAATAAGTATACGCACTAGTTAATTAGTTCATAAAAAATTTTTCATTAAGAAAACATTATTTTTTGAACAAATATATTCAATTTAAAAACAAAAAGATCTATATGCTTGGTGTACATTTGTAATGATTCTAAATACTTCACAGAAATCACTTCAGGTAGCTCCCATACAAATGTCTTTGGGTTTTTAGCTTATGGAACTTACAGATAATTTACTTTTACTAAAATTGTTTTTAAAAATATTTTAGTTAAAAAAATTACTTGAGCGTATACTTGATATTTGATATTTATAACAAATAATACTCATACGTTATAGCATGTTCAAGTACAAGGGCAAGAATGTGGCGCTGAAAAAAGAAGAATATTGGTGTTGATAAGTTAATTGCTTTACCTGAACATTACAGAAATGTTCTCAAAAATATATCTTTCTCACATGTGTTTATTTATCAATTACATCTCGTAACAAATAACTCTTTCAAAACATATATGAAAAAACGTATCTTTATAAAAAATATTATGTATACAACAACGATTTACTTAGCATATCTGAAAGATACACTCCTGAGAATATACGCTCACATAACAATTTGGATTTTTTTCTTTTGTACCCTTGCTTCGTGTGAAATAAAGACGGTAAAAGAAGCTCCACGGTAAATGCATTGATAAACGCGACGTTCTCTTAAGTTGTACAGAGAGTCAAGTTAGAGATAATTCATATGAAGTATTCCAAAATAAATGTTATCAATGAGTTTGTAAGAACGTTGGCATATAAGATACGTTGCTATACGTTCTATAACTGTGTGTGCGTGATATTAAAAAGGTGTAATTTTAAATATTTATTTGTGAATGTATGTGTATGTGCATGTGTGGTTTGTTTTTGCAAATATACATATCTATGTATTTTCAGTTCAGTTCTTCCCTTTGACTATAATTTCATGTTTTTTTAGATCCTGTTGCTATTTTTGCTGCAGCTTACATTTCAGCTCAACACTGACTTTGTGTTTGTGCAACTTTACCGCATAACTTGGGGCATAGACAAAGTTCGTTTACTTTGCTTTTATATTTGTGCTATCAAGCAATATTATACCGGTTTCAGGATTTAATGTTTTTCGTTTTTTTTTCTCTCTTAAGAAAAAGTATCTTATGGATTTTATTTGTAAAATTCATGCATTCAGTTGTAATTTTAGTTTGCCATTTTGCATGTAAAGGAAACATTGTATTATTGTTGTATGCGGAATGTAAGTATGTGTAGAAATGAAATATATTTAGTAAAATGTTCTTTAGTAGAAATACATATGTAAAATAATTCTCAAAGATGGAATATTTTTAAAGAAAAAAAATAAAAATTTTACATGGAATTAAATATTTTTTATATAAAGGAACTTCATGATACTGCTCCTGCTTAGATTGTGAAGACCCTCTTGCAAATTAATAATGCAAACAAATAATAATCACTATATTTATGCGAAACTATCTTTTTATCCGCTACTTTTATAGCTTACACCACCATAGTGATTGTAAGATTATGAAAGAAAAAAGTGGTATATCGTTCGACTCAGAATGTTTACTGGTCACAATTAAGGCAAAGCACTGTATGTACTGCACATCAAAAAATCAAATTATACAAGTGTCGTTCATTAATTTTTCACAGTTACCATAAGTAATATTGTAGTTCAAGCTTGACTGATTTACTTGTTTTTGATTAATTATTTTGAATAAGAAAAACCTTATAATAGTACTATTAGAAACTTCATAAATCATATAGTACTTTCAACAGATCAACAATAATTGACCAAACTCACCTTTTATCCACATGGGTTTATGTATATTTTATTTCATGTTTTTAACTTACTTATTATAAAGAACTCCAAAAGTTCCAAGTTCAATTCGAAACGTACATAAAGTTATTTAAATTCAAACAGATGATTTAAAGTGTCAAAAAGTACCAAAGAACCTATTTTTATATTTATCTGATAAGTTCGTAATATGATAAGAATTGTATTTCTTGGTCTTGAAACAAAATAAATTTAACTAAAATCGCTCTATTCTTTCTGCTCAATTTCCATTTCCTATCGACATCTTTCTTCTCAATTTCCATTTCCTATCGGCATCTTTGTAGTATTTCTTTTCTTAAAAGAAATCCTCATGCTGTATTCGGATTATTTGGCATTTAAAGTAATAGAACCCTGACTTTGTTACTTTAAATAAATAAATTTGTTTTAATAAAATTCATTTCATATCCCCGTTCTTAAAAGAACATGCAAATATTTATAAAGAAAAACAAATTTAATGATATTCGCATTTTTAAAACGTGATGATAAATGCATTTATCATATTTTTCTCTTTTATTTGAAATTCTTAATGTTCTGCTTATTTCTGTTTTTCATTTTCTTATTCTTATAGTCTTATTTTCCATTGAAACGTTAAAGCATTTCCATTTTTCCATCTTGATTTATATCTTTAGTTGTATTTTTTTTTTGTGAACGTACGTCTCAACGTTGCAATTGGAGTCTATGAGAGTAGAGATTGTTGCATCAGGACATCATTCAGCAAAACAACAGAAGCATATTAATTTTATCCTCATCTTTTTTTTTATTCTGCTTATACTCCTTCCTTTCGACTCTACTATTTTAACGTACGTTATATTTCCTTTTGCTTTTCTGGCATTTTACTATATTTTCAGAAGAAAACTTATATTTTCATGCATTTTTTTAGTTTTGCATGAAATTGTGAAATTGCATTCATAATTCTCTTTATTATTTTTATTCTTTAAAATAAATTTATCTCTATGGCTGCTGCTAAAGCTGCTGTGGAAGGAAGGTGAAAGCAGAAAAGGAAAAAAGTTATAAACTTAAAGGAAATTGGTCGGAGTTTTTAGCAGACAATATGTGAAATTCAGGTTATTACACACAAATAAATAATAAAAAATTTTGTTTTTAAGGTTTGAATATCTGAATTTATTTGCCCTAAAAATGTTTAAATATTAATAAAAATAAATTATGTTAATTTTTAAAATTTAGTTCCATTTTAGCTAAAAAACTGTACTAGAAAACATATTAATAAAAACTAAACTAAAATTTAACTGAAATATAATTAAATTCTATTTTTGAATTGAAATAAAAATTGAATTACAGCCTGAAAAGGAATCTGAATAAGAATTTTGACTAGATTTTGTACCCTAATCTGAACTAGAAAGCAAAATAGAATCCGCATTAGAATCAAAACCGGAATCTGAAACAGTATTCTAAAAATAATATTGACCAGAATCTGGTCTTGAATCTGAATTGGAATCTGAATAAGAATCAGAACTAAAAACTGATTAAATATCTAAACTAACATTTGAACTAATGTTCAAATTAAAGTTTGAACTAAAATATGAAGTTAAATATGAACTAAAATCTAAACTGGAGTGTAAACTAGTATATGTACTGGAAACTAAATAAATTAGAATCTTGATATTGTACTAAAATCTGAACCAGATTATGAACAAAAATTAAGAATCTAAACTAGAATCTAAAGTAGATTCTGTATTAGAATTTGAATTAGACTTTGAACTAGAGTTTAAACTAAAATTAGAATGTAGAATATGACTACAATAAGAACGAAAATTTGAACTGGAATTTGCATTAAAGTTTGAACTAAGAACTAAAAACTAAACTAGAATTAAAACAGAACTGAACTAGAACTAACCTGGAAGTGAACTAGAACTGAACAGGAACTAAACTAGAACTGAACTTGAAGTGAACTAGAATTCAACTAGAATTGAAATATAACTGAACTAGAATCGAACTAAAACTGATCTAAACTAGAACTGAACTAGAACTGAACTAGAATTGAAATAGAACTAAACTGGAAGTGAACTAGAACTAACCTGGAAGTAAACTTGAATATGAACTTAATTTTTAGTCTGAATTAGTACCTGATATGGAATTGTTTTTTTTATTACGATTAAGTAGAAAATCATTATTTTTAAATTATATTTCCTTATTATTTTTATTACTTTAAATTATATAGAATTTTAAATTATCATTCGCATTAATATCATAAAATTATAATGTATTGCCTGAAGTTGGAAGTTTCTTGTTACCCAGCAAACAATTTATAGAATTTTATAATTGTCTTTCATGAAACATAAAAAATTTTCATTAGAGTTCCATCTCATAAACAAAAACATTTTAGTTCATTTGGGCATTTTTTTATATATAAAAAATATTTATATCTTATTTTCTTAGATTTTCGTTATGTATTTTTCCAATTTAAAAGGAAAAAGTGCAAATTTTATTTTGCTAAAATAATAAATGTTTTTTTTTTCAGCTAAAAAAAAAACGTATGCAAAAATCAGTTGCAAATAAGAAACGTTGTGTGTTGATGCAACAACACATTTTATATACGAGTAAATATTATTCTCAAAGTGACATTATTTTTATTTCCTCTACACTTTTATAATTTAGCGGGAGATATTATAAATTCGACTAAATGTTTGAGACATTAGAAATTGTCTATGTAAGATGTCTGTCCTTTTGTCCACCAAAAGAATAATTTGAAAATAATGACTGCATTTTGTTGACTGTTTTTGAAATGTCATATCAGTGAAAACCAAACTGATTATTTTCCAAACTAATACATGGAAATAGAGTATCTTATGGTCGTTTAATATCAAGTAGAACTTTTTAACTTGAAGAAAATAAACTTCATGTTCTCTTGGTGGTTGCAATTTTTTATCTTATAATTGGATCATAGACTACAATGATGAAGATGATGACGATGATGTAATGCAATTTTATGCGTTAAGTGGGAAATTAAGATTTAGTTGTTTAAGAAAATGAGAACAAAATAGTTTATTATACAAATCTAAGTTATATTTGCATAAAATGCAAATAGTAATAATAATAATAATAAAAATAGTTTAGATATGAATTTACAGTTTATGACTGAAAAGTAAAGTAAATCATTTTAATGGAATAAAATAAACACAGGACAAATTCCTCTGAAATTATTAAAAGGAATTAGAAACTTAATAATTCAATATTAAATCTAACATATGGAGTGAGCTCGAAAAATTCTTAACATACATAAATGTTAATAATAATGAAACCACTAAACATTCAGTTGTATTTTTCTTTGATTTGAATTTTCTGGAAACTCTTCCATTAACATTTCAATAGCGTTTTTTGCCTCTTTACTTGTAAGATATAACATCTTCGTATAAAATATATCAAACTTTTGGCTTAAAAGCAGCCGCCTCTGCACCAAGTTCAGTCCATCTATTTTCGGTCTGTTAGAGAAAGTATTTTAAAATATTGCTCCTAATATCACCAAGTAGAATTACAACTGACACTATGTTGGATATGTTAGGTGCAGAACTCTTCCTGGTTAGATCTTCGGCCTGCTTATTACCGAAGTGGTCTCTATGCTCTGGGATCCAAAGTAGTGTAATGTTAAGCTTTCTCTGCACAGCCTCATAATGATATATACCACAGCCAACACTTAAGCAGCTACATCGCGGTAGATTGATATCCAGGTGGCGGACACTTGTTTTGTGATCTTCAATTCTCTTTTAGTAAAAGTCCAAAATCACTTCACTGCCTTTACCTCCGATCAAGTTGGTGGATTTGCCTCTATTGGTACAAATACCATGTTATTTTTCTTGTACTACTCAATGACTTATTTATCATGGTGACAGGATGCCAAGTCAGGCCAAAAATAAGTGGACACATTTTGAAGAATAGAAAATATATTTTTTGTAGACATTCTTTGACTAAAATTTCGTTATTTATAGAGCCCCTTAATAGAAATGATTGGCATCACGAGCATGAACAACTTCAAAACTTTTTACCAGGAAGCTGCGAAAAATCTGCGGGAAAATACCTTCGTCTTTCATTATGCAGCAACAATATTTTATTTAGAAAACTTGACTTCAATTTCCGTAATCTGTTTTTGCTTCTAAACATTTTAAGGTCTGTATGTTTTTAAATCCTTAACTTTCTTACCAAATAGTCCGAGCTTTGTAAGGAGCTCTTTTGAAAACGCTTTCTTGTCAATTTTATATCAAAAGAAATTATTCTGGCACTATTTAATACCATTAATGATAGTTTGACGGTAGGCTGTTGAATGCTTCGCCAACTTTTTTACAAGAACAAGTTGGGTTCTGTTGAAAACAATTTTAGTACGCACTTTTTTCTGGTCGCCCATTTTAATCAGATAAGGTCGTTTGTTTGACATTAAACATAATAACTGACATGTTTTACAAAGTTATTGATCAAACAAATATCAAATAATGTTTTACTGAAAAACGCGTGTTAAGAATTTTTCGATCTCCCTCCTTAATTTTATTATTAAATTAAAAAAAGTATTATTAAACTCCATAAATTCCTATAAAATCCTATAAAACATTTCATTGGACATAAGTTAAATTTAAGACTTTAGAAAACATCCTTGTTAATTTCAAAATTTCGAAATAAAACTTATACAACTACAACAGCAACAACTGTAGAAAAATAAAAAGGAGCGAGCAGTACAGCAAAGATTGAGTTAAGCTGTTCGGACAAAGTTTTTCCTTTATATGTTGTGTATTTAATTAAAGTTTAGAGAAAAAAACTAAGAAAAACTTTCGTTATGCTCTACAAAAAAAACTTTATATGTTTTGGACTCAAAAAGTGCAGGGAAAAACGAAAAAAATGCAATAAAACAGTCAAATGCAAACTTACAATCAAAATGGTACAAAATGAAAGCAATTAAGTAAAAATGGAATATGCATTTAATTCATTTTTTTCGGAGAAATGGAAAAAAGTTACAAAAAAAAAAAATAGAAAATTACTTTTGTAAAGAGTTTTTGAAATAACTGCAGGAATAAAACATGATATGTACAATTTTAATTACAATATTTTTATGGAGTTTAATTACATTTACACAGAAGGATATTTTAAGGATTATGATTATTTTATAATATTGTGGTTGCTGAATGCTTTCAAATGATTTTAAAAATCATACTATTGAACAAATATTACATTTGAATCGTTATTATGTGATTCACGCATCAACTTAGTTTATATCAGTCAGTTTTAATTAGAAATTTATTGTTTTCGCTTGAGCAATGAATTTAGAAACTGAATTAGAATTTGTACTAGAATCTGAACCCGAAATAGAACTACAATATGAGGAAGAAATCTGTATAACAATTTGAACTAGAATTTATTTGGGATCTGAATCAGAACCACAACTAAAATCTGAACTTGGATGGGAATTAGAAGCAGAACTGAATATAAACTGGAATTTAAACGCAAATCTAATAATGAATCTGAACTAGAGTGAAATATAAATTGAATCGCAATCTAAATTAGATTTATTTAAAAGAATTTGATTTAGAATCGTGACTAGAAGAAGATCCAAGTCTGAATTAAAATCTACGAATCTAAATTAGGCTGTGAACTAGAATAAGAACTAGAATCTGAATTAGAATCTATGTTAGAATCAAAGCTAGAAATAGAGCTAGAATATGTCCTAGAATTTGATTTTTTTTTTAATTTTGAAGTAAAATCCTAACTGAACTGCAATCTAAATTGTAGAATTGCAATAGGAATCTGAACTTTAATCTCAACTGGAATCTGAAATGAATTCTGAGTTAGAATTCAAGCAAGTATTTGCGCTGGAATCTGCAAAGAAACTGATCCAAAAATTGAACTACCATCTGGAGAAATTCTTGAGCTACAATCGCAACGGGAAACAGATATAGAATTTAAACTAAATGTGAATTAGAATCTAAACTAAAACTGAAGTAGAATTGAACAAGTACTGAACTTGTACAGTTCTACTACCTAAAGCTTAACTAGGATCTGAACAAGATTCTAAACTATAATTGTACTGAACTAGAACTGTAATGAACTAGAATTTAACTAGAAATAAATTAGAACTAAAGTTAAAACTAACGAGTTCACAGCGCTATTTACAGTGCCAATTATACAAATATTATAAATTTAGAAAAAATTAAAATTTTCTTACAAAATCATATTTTTTATATTATTTTCTATTCCGAAAAACTGTTTTGAAGATGTTTTGGAATTCAAATTTTAATACGAAATTTTTGCCAAAAATGAATCCCGTTCTGTGGTAAAACGTATAACTGTAAGTGTATTCTTCATCGGTAAAAAAAAGAGGATGATCTGTGCTATAAAAGAACTTTCCCATTTATTGATGTATAAATAGTTTCGAAACGGGTTTGTAACATATGGCTGATCGTTGTTCAGACGAATATTATCGTCGTTACTATTTTGTTATGAGAAATCCTAAATCATTGGCACAGTTTTTTCTAACACTCTCATATTTTTCTTTTCTAATAATTTTAATTATTTTCTAAATAAAATTGTTGCTTAATTCAAAATCCCAAATTACATTAAAATATTCTCACCATAAACTAAAACTTAATCTTATATTTGTAAGAACGTTGTCCAAAACTTCTATTAAAAATGTAATTTAAATCTTTTTTTTATTTATTTATTTTTTTTTTTTGCTTTAAACTTTAAATAATAAATTTGAAAAAAATTACAAAAAATGTTATTTAGTTTAGTTTCGTTCTAATAACTTTTAAAAAGAAACTAAATGAAATTATTGTTTTCTTGTTTTAAATTTTAATTCTTTTTCTCACGAAGAAACTTTTTCTTATTCACACTGTCGTTCACTCTCTCTCTCTCTCTCGCTCTTTCTTCTGTCTCTTCTCTTTAACTGTTTTAAAATAAAGCGACAACAAAATGGAACAAGTTTACCGTGAAGGTTGCTCCATTTCCTGTAGCTGCTTGATGCTGTTGTGTTATGTTGCATAACAACAACAAAAAAAAAAAACAACAATTTATGTTGTTTTCTTTATGGCAATTTAGTCTTTTGCTACTTTTCAAAAACTATCACGTTTTTTGGTCGAAATATTTTTGGTAAAATTCTTGAAAATGAAAATAAAAACAATTAAAATTGTAACCAAAACAAAAACAATAATTGAAAGAAAAATGAGAGAAAGAAAGGAAGAAATTTATATTTATAACCAACAGCATCGCTTATCATCATCAACTCTTGAAACACCAACAGCAGCAACAACAATAACAAGAATTTTTGAAAAAAAAACTATAACTAACGAACTAAGAAACTAACTTTTTTCTTTTTATTGCAGTTACGAGAATATTTCTTTCTATCTGTTTTCTGTTTCAAGAAAATGAAGCTGCAAACATTTTCGACAACAATTTAAATAAACGTTAAAGTTTTTTATTTGTTGCAATAATAACAACACCAGCAGCAGCAACCACAGTCATTGTTGCAGTTGCTGTTTTAAGTGTTTGCCAAATTTGATGTTTTCCATTTCTTAAACGCCTGGACAGAATTTAATTTGAGATACAACAACAAATACAACAATTTTTATTTAAATTAAATGATTTGAAAGCTTATAAAGTGGTTTGTACTTGTTGTTGTTGTTGTTGTTGTGGTATGAGAATTAAGAAAATTCTTACATTTTAGTAAATAAATTTTTATTATTACAGTTTTTAAAATTTTTATATTTGAAATTCGAATGGGATGAATTCTTTGCATATGTAAATAATATTAATTGCACAACAAATATTTGAGAAAAAAATTGGAAAAACAATTACAAATTTTTAACGAGGGTTGTTTGAATATTTAAATTAATTAAAATTATAAATAAATTCGAGTTAGTTTTCTAGTTAAGTTCTATTTCAGTTCTAGTTCAGTTTTAGTTCAGTTCGAGTTCAATTCAGTTCAAAGTGCGTGCAAATTAAAAGCCGATAGTTTTTGTAAATGAAAGCAAAAAAGTCTTAATCCATAATATTTTTTCGAACTTTGAAAAAATTTAAAAAATCCGATTTTTTTCCTTAACTAGAGACGATAGTGCCAAAAGTCCTAAGAGTCTTTAGATATGCAAATATTCAAACAGTCTCTTAAATGTGTATGAATATTTTTATGATATTGAATTTTGAAAACTAATTTAATTTGCGATTTAAATGTCAAAATTCATTCAAAACAGAAAAATGGACAGACTTCATTATGAGCTGCGCATCATTAGAAAAGCAGCAAAAAAATTGTTAATAATATACTAAGAAACAATAGCAACAACTAAAATACCATAAAGCAATGGCGTTTTTCAATTGATAAAAAAAACAGTAACAACACCAACATTTTATCTCTCTCTCCCTCTCTCTTTAAGAAGTAAATAGAAAAAATCCTGGAAAAATGTTAAAAGTCATTTTATATTTCTGGTTTTATTGTTGAGTTTATTTTTGTTGTTATTTTCCATGGTTTTGGTTGCAATGCTGCTGAAATTGTTATTGTTGTTGTTTTTGCAATGTTGCACGAATATTTTTATCCTTCAATTTTTGTGTTGTGTATGCAAAACATGATATAAAACTTGAAATTGCTTTTTGTTTCTCCTCTCTCTCCCTCTTTTTATCTTTCGTTCATTTATTCGTTTGTGTTACTTGTGTTTGTATAGATTTTTGTTGGTTGTTGGTGTTGGATTTTTCGGCAAAAGTTTATTTTATGAAAAAAACAATAAAAAAAATAAAAGAAAAAAATTGTCGAAAACAACTTTCACTCAATTTGTGCCAGTGTTGCTACAGTATTAGAGAACAATAACAACAATATGTGGAGGCAGCATCAGCTATAGAGGAAAAATGGAATATATTTGCCGCATTTGCAATATGCAAGTGGTGTTGGTTGCAACAGCAGCATAAAAATCAACAACCAACATTGAATTATAAAAACAAAATACTGTTAAACAAACATTCAAATATAGCAACTAAAGACCAGCAGCAGCCACTTCTACCACTACAACCAACTTCATATCCCTGCAACATAACCACCACAAATAAATTGAGCAACAACCAACAATTTAAGAAAATGTAAATTGAAATTTTTTTTTACCCAATTCGAACGTGCAATTTATAGAGAATAAACTTTAAAAATTCTGTGGCAATGAGATATAAGTTATTTTTCTTGTTTTTGTTGTTGCTGTTGCTGTTTGTAAATTATATAAAATTTGTGGTTGTTGTAAAAAAAATAATATTTAAGGGATGTTTTAAAGGGCATAAAATTATTTTATCGCATGCAGTATTTGGACTGAATGAAACTTTTGATTGGTAAAATTTTATGTCATATAAAAGTACTGTATAATAGTACTGTATTATAACAATTTTGAAAATATATATTCCATATTTTTCTAGAAGCGCAGCTGTTTATGCTCAAAGTAAAAAGTCTCTGCCATGAACAAAATTTTAAAGCGATATTTTTTTATTTTTAGTCACTTAACTAGATTTATAAGAAGTGAGATCGAAAAATTCTTAACATACATATGTGTTAACAAGTAAAAATGTTATAGCTGGTTAAGCCCGACTATGTAATACCCTACACCACATTGTTGGTTGTAAATGACTGTTACAAAAAATTTGTAAACGGCCCTCTTATAATTAGGTCTTCTAACTATTGCTTTTCTGTGTAATAGAATAGAACATCTGCACAAACGCATAATATGGGATGATTTGAAAGCTATTTGTTGGCTTATGAAATATTATGTCCATTTACCTAATTTTTTTTATCAAAGGACATATTCTGCCGATACCGTTGATAATATTGGAAATAGTTTGACGCAAACCATTGGACGCTTGGTCAATTTTTTGTAGGATCAAGTTGGGTTGTGTTGAAAATATTTAGTGATTTTAGTACTCACATTTTACTTAACAATTTATTCTTTTGTTTGATATTAAACATAATAACTGACATTACAAAAGTAATATTGAATTTGTAGAGATGAATCAAAGCGATACATAATTATAAATTTCTGTATGTTTAAAAAAAGCAAATTTAATTGAAAACTATTTTTTATAAATAAAAACAACTTCTGGTGGGCATATGCACTGCTGAATATTCAAATAAACGCACATAACATTTTTTGATGATTAAAGGACGAAATATTTAGTGGACAAGTAAATAATACTTTTATTAAATCAACTAAAACTTTAAAAATTTTTAATTACAAACTTAATTTGTATTTTATTTTATATTTCTTAGCTTAATTTTGGAGTTTAAGTGTCATTTTTAAAGGCATTAGCACGAATTTTAATAGGCATCGTCCCTAAAAATAGTGACACATTCCAAGTTTCATCAAGATATTTCTAAAACTACGACTTGCATTTTGCTTGCAATATGGACAGCGATATCCGTCTCGCTTATTCGACTCAGAAAGGGATTAATAGTGGTGGTATTAATATTATTCTGCCTGTTACAAACTACTGCATACACGCATAACAACAAGTCCACCCACAGTCGTTGGGTATAATTAAATGCATTTACATTAATAGGCAACGGTGTAGGCCTCCCCTTGTCACATTTGGATATTTTCCATATATTTTTAAGTTAAATGATATGAACGATATCGCGTATTATTTAAGCATTTCACTGGAAAAAAACGGAATATTTTAATTTTTTGAGGTTCTAAAATACTTTTACTCCACTTTCTCCTGGAGTTCTCAAAAAGAAAGAGAAAGAATCAAAAATTTAACATTTTCTCTGTTTAACTAAAACAAAAAACATTTCCGTTTTTTAAAGATCAACTTTAACTGTTTAAACTATTTAATTTTCTTTGTGGTAGCAATGTGGTCTCATTACCAAGTCAAATACATTTAAATGTTACGTAGTTTTTTTGTACTGCATGTTGTATAATTTCATTTCCCCTCTTTAATAAGGTCTCTTACAAAAAACGTTCAGTTTCAATTTTTGTTGAAAAACCTCTTAAGAAGTTGCCTTCATTTACTTGCTTTTACTTTTAAATAAATATCAATGGTATTTCGAGAGTTTTGCTTAATTAAGCCATTTTATTTAATTATTCACAAGTTTTTTTTTCACAGATTTTGTTCATTTTTTGTCGAAACGAGTTCAATACGTTGTTTTTTTGAGAGGCCGCAGCTGTTAAACAAATGTTTTTCTTTTTTTGTGGAAAATTTAAGGTCATATAATTTGTGGAATGAGAGCATTTTTTCCTTAAGGGGGAACATGCGTTTATTTTTCTACGAATTTTAATTAATTTGTAATAAAGTTAATTACGAAGAATCAGTGTTTGTATTTGAATAAAAAGTATGAATTTTATATAAAATAAAAAATGTTTGATATGCAATTTCAGAATCAAATTATACATTTCTATGAAAATTTAAAATTTTTGATAAATTTTACAATAATTTTCAGCATTTTTTAAAAATTATGGATCCTAATAACTCACACATATGAGACCTATGAGAAGCAATATATTTCTTTCAATGAATCTGAAACTATTTTATTGATTAGACTCCAACAAATGCTCTGAAGGACATTCTATATTGATAGAAACAAGTGGTAGTAATAAGTGGACAGCTCTGGGCTATAAAATGACAGAGCAAAAACTTCCTATACTTTGTCTTCAGATGTCTTTTTGACTTGTCATACTTTTAATCCTTTTTATTTTTTTATGCTTTACAAACTAATTAGTTGTCTTCGGTACAATTCACCTTTGACTGTTTCGATTTTGTTAGATTATAAACTTCTGTTCTTAAGGGAATCATCTGAATTTTAACATAAAAGAAGCCTTTCAAAGTATATCGTTTTCATACACGCAGAGAAACATCATTTTGCAAATTTTTTGTCGTAAAAACTAATATATTCGCGGCAAACATTTATTGTTATCGCCAACATGTTTATTGTTGAATTTATTTCATTTTTTTATTTTATTTTATTTTATTTTATTTTATTTTATTTTATTACATTAACATTTTCGTTGTTGTAATAAAATTATTTTTATTAAATAACAAAAAACATTTCGTGGTCACAATATGTTTGTCTGATCACAATTTCATTGTTATTAAACAACCCTTAAAACAAATCTATTGTTATTAGCAAAACATATTATTTTCAGTTAACTCACAACTAAATGTGAATAAAGATTTTTTCACAATTTGTGTCAACATGGACAATAACACATATTCTAATTAATATTTTTAGTAGCGATAACTTTAACCATTGTTATCAATGCAAAATAAATTTAGTGGCTACAACAATAACTATTTTTATTAATACAAAATTATAATGCGAATAAACAAACTTTTTATTACAATAACAATATTTTTTATTGAAATAAAAATATTTTTAGAAGTGATAAAAATAATTTTTTATTAATGCAAAATCACAATGTGAATAAATAAAATGTTTAGTTACGGTAACAATATTATATTGCTTTTCGTTTATAGTTACCGCAAACATATTTTTCTCTACGTGTATTGAACTTATGAAAATTGTTTGTTGTTTGATTACTTATAATAATGTGAGTCTTTCTTGAGTTTGATAACAATTTATTAATATGAAATGGCTCAAAATAGTGCAGAGGAGTTCAAAATTCAGGTTTCCTAACTCGAGAGCTTAGACTGCAATTTCTGCTTATATCACACTTATACTATAAACGAGTGTTGCTCTTTCAACAATTTGAGCAGCAAAAAATTTCATTGTTTGCTGTTTCACTCACTCAAGGCGAATATATTATAGTGTGGATGAGCATTTTTAGTTTTGAGAATTATAAGTACCTTTTTGCTTTCAATCAAATCATACATTAAATTTAGATAATTAAAAAGAAGTAACTTGAAGAGTCACCCTATGTCTCCAAGATCCACTAAGATCTGAATTGAAAAATATTCAGTTATTACAAAGTTATTGAAGTATTGAAGTTTTTAAAAAAAGCATTTGAGGTCATTTTGTTACGTTGAAAAATACTTCTTATGATCCTTTTTATTTTCTATGAGTCTTACTTTCAGCAGTCGCTTTCTTAAGATAAATGAAGGTTGTTCACACTGAACATAATCGTTATTTTTGGAAATGAATTTGAATGACAAATGTTTGCCATATTTTTCATTATTGATATGAACTTTATCTGGAAGTGTAAAGGAAGAATGAGTTCAGAATTTATTTAAAGTGTATTTCCTTCTTTATAAAATATTCATTTGGGATTCCATTTCAGTAATTTCATTACTTTTCAAATTCCTTCATAATACGAGTGCGAACGAAAAAACGAATTTTAAAAAATATAAATTATATTTCCTGGAATTATAAAATAGTTCAAGCAAATGAGATGATGATGAAAATAAAAAACTTCAAATATTGAATTACCAAATTTGAATTAATAGTTATTTTTCATGTTTAATTAAAGTAGTTTTGATTTAATGCTGAAAACTAAAATTTTTAATTAAGTTTTCTATTATTGTAAAATTTGTTAAGTAGAAATGTTTTAGTTATTTAACAGTTTCGAGATAAATGATTCTGTTCTATGAAAAAATAATAAGAATACTATATTCGGGTATGCCGAGTCTTCAATACCCTCCACTACAATAGCATATACAACAGATGTATACAATATGTAACATGTTTTCTTATATACAAATATATTTTTGGTTATAATTTTTTTTGATTTAAAATTTAAAATTTTAAGAAAAATGTTTCATTTATATTAGAGGATGATTCAGATACAATAACAAATACTTGGGCCAAATTTCATTAAGCTCTGTCAATTATTGTGGATGTGAGTGTGCCAACAACAGACAAATATACAGACAGACATACAGACGGACATAGCTAAATCGACTCAGACTTAGATTTGATACATTATAGGGTCTGAGATGATCATACACGTTACACACGGAATGACAAAGTTAATATACCGTCTTTACCACTTGTGGTCATGGTTGAGGTTTTAAAAAAAGGGAAATTTAAAATAATTCTTAGAATTAATTAAAGGAAATTAACTAAAGATAATTGAAAATTAATAAAAAGTGATAATAATTAACTCATGTATTTTTTTAAATATATTTTTTCTGTTTTCTAAAAAAGCTGATTAATGGAATTATTATTTTCATTTTAATTGTTTAAATTTTTTTCCCTTGAAATTTATTTTATAAAAATGTTCTTACCAGATTTTGCTAAAAGAGAGTTATTTTGGAATGATGTTGTTGATTATATAGTTTCAAAATTAAATACAGTTACTCAAAGTAGATCAATTTAGGTGCAAAGGAATCGAAGGATTAAAAAATTAAATCGAAATATTAAAATTTTATTAACATTTGTTTTGGAAAATTTAGGAAAATTATAGACATGTTCAAAAAAATATGTATGCTCTTTTGCACGCAGTGAAAAAAAATATGTTTGCGGTAACCATAGACGAGAAGCAATATACTATTGTTATTAGATATTGTTACCTTAACTAAATAATTCGTTTATTCGCTTTGTGATTTTGCACTAAATATAAATATAAATGTAAATATAAATATAAATATAAATATAAATATAAATATAAATATAAATATAAATATAAATAATAAATAATAAATAATAAATAATAAATAATAAAAATATGTTTTATTTTCCATATAAGCAAACTGTTAAAAAATATTTGTCAGATGTCATTATGTTTTCAGATGTCACTAAACTGAAAATAATATTTTGTCATTACAACAAAAGTTTCTTTTATAACGGGCTGTTTAATAACAATAAAATTGTGATCAGTCAAACATATTTCCAAACATATTGCGATCAGAATATTTTTTTATTTAATAATATTAAAAAATGATGTTCCTCTGCATGTAGTATTACATTAGAAGCCTTTTGCTTATGGTTAATTATTTTGGGATAAATACGAAAACTAAACATTAGCAGAGTGATAAACAACTTCAAATCAATGGAAAAAGTGCATATTCATGACGCCAAAGAATAATTTATGTTTCTTTCACGAGAATGCTCTTTTCTACTTTGAGCTGTTGAAGGCGAAATTATTTTTATGATCTTCTAATCATTTGTCTTGATCGACCCAGAATGAATTCATGGTAATATTCTTCACCTTAGAATAATATAGAGGAAAGAAACTTTAAGCTTTATATTTAGACTCGTAAAACTTAACTATTTTCTGAACCAAACTTTCGTACCAAATATCGGGAAAGTAGGCCCAAAAGTGACAGTATTTTACACAAAAAAACAAATGAATTTTTAAACCAAAAATCAGAAAAGAGAGCAGCTCAGTTAACTTAGTGCTCAAACTATTTGGTACCAAAAGCTCAACGAATTCCTTACAGGAACTTTGCCAAAAATTTAGGGACCAAAAAGAGAAAATCAAGTTCTGGTTTTTTGGAAACTTTGTGGTTAAAAATTTTGCTGATGCTCGAGGGAATGTTGAAGAAAAGTTTAGGGCTCAAAAGCAATCAACATTTCTCAAAAAGTTCTTCTATAGAGTTGCGTCAAAAGAATCTAATTATTTTTTACAATGGGCTCCATATATCAAGTAATGTTTACAAAAAAGACTGCTTCCATTCACAAGACTTCACAATGTGTTCAATAATTTTTAGACTGACTTGTCACCCTTTCGCTAAGCTCCTGAGTGCTAAAAAAATAATAATAGTAAAAATGTAGTTTTGTAACAAAATAAGAAAATCCTCCAAACTGTCTGGAACTAAGGCTAGAGCAGAGATATTGGGCTCTTGTGAGAAGAGAAAACGTTAATGGAAGGGTTTCCGAAAAAGGTTCGAAATTTCATCACTAGTGACTAAATCTATAAATTTTTTTGTTAATTGTAATAATAATTTTAATCGATTAAAAAATAAACCTTTAAGTTTAATGCTTTCATTTTTATTAACATATAAATATGTAAGGAATTTTTCGATCCCAGCACTTTTATCGAGCAATATTTTAATTTTATTTCATACAAACCTGTAAGTATTATTATTTATTATGTATTAAGTATACGCTATATGGTTCTTACAGTAATTGTTTATTTGCATACAGCATGCGTATACTTAATACTATTTATCAAGTATTAAGTATACGTCTTAATAACAAAACAAATAAAATTCCCCATTTCAATAAATTTTCATCTGTTATTGTTTTATCTTATCGCAAGTTTAAAAAATATTTTTTGACTTTTATTTTATTATTGAATTTTATATGAGTTTATAGAAAATCATAACATTTATTATTATTATGGCAAATAATGAGAAAATATAAAAAATGAAACAAAAGAAACTAATTAAACTAAAAGCGGAAAAACGTTGGCAAAAATAACAGACAGTTTTCACACTTCACATATTGCAAACATGGAAACACATTTGTAGTTATATGGATAAGAAAAGCAAATTCAAATAACGAGATTAAATTAAAAAGTGACTTGAGTATACAAAACACTAACTTTTGCCCCGGAGATTATATAATCCAAATTAGTTTTTATATTAATAAAAATTTAAAACTTGTTTAGATTTTACTCTCAAATTTTCTAATGAACTTTTAGAATTTCCCTCGTTTATTGTGCTAATTACGCGAAAGGCATAATGCTACTTACTCATTTGCTACTTTGTAACTCACATTTGCTGACTGTTTGTGTGTGTGTGTATGTGTGTTAGATTGGGTGTTTGACAGACTTGGCTAAAAGATAACAAAAGGCAACAACAATAATAATCCACGTGGCAAAAAGTATGTTGATAACAATAATAACAATGATGATGTTGATGACGACGAGCATGGTTATGGCGGTGGTAATGATGACGACTAAGACGCCTTTAAGTCTTTATAACAAAATATTTTCTTTCTTTTTTACATTTTATTCTCTTCATCATTTCTTATTTAACCAAAGTTTTATATTTTTCCGACTTTCTATCTATTTTTCTCATCTTGAGTGTGTCAGTAGTTTCTAGGAAATGTAAAACTAGGAAGCAAATAAAAAGAACAAAAATAAGAAAAATGTCTTAAAGTAAAGTGGCAGGAACAGTAGAAGTAGCAAACAGCAGCGGCATGCAGTAAATAGTAAATGAAAGAATTCACCTGGTGTTAATGCCGGAGCACTGATGATGGTAATAAACTTTGACTTGAACTACAAATAACAGTTTTAAAAGTGTGTGTATATATTTTATGTACTGTGTTTGTGCATGTGTCAGTTGATACGTGTGAATGAGTGTGCGTATTTGTTTAAGTGCTAAAAGGAGAATAATAACACGATATTGTGCAGGTAAATTAAAGTAGGAACTAAAGGAATAACAAAAGCAGCAAAAGAATGCACTACATAAATAAAGTCTTACATATTTCATTTTTATAGATTTTTGCGGGTTTTATTGTTATTAATACACTTCGTGATAGAAAAATAATAATTCATTCGTTTTAATTTGTCAGCAAAAATTTATAGTTTCAAAAAATGTCTAAAATATTTTATATGTTAAATTATTTTAGATTTTTAGTGTAATTTATTAGTCGTGAGACATTACGTATACGTAATATAAATTTGCAAATATCAAGTATACGTATAAGTACAGTTTTATTAATCGGTTATTATGATTTATATAACATTTAAAAGAAGTTTAGTAAATTATTATTTTTTTTTTTGAGTTGTTATTTCATCTTTTTGATCTTAACATAATGATAGCAGAGAAGAGTAGAATTATAACTTTGGCCCCATTTGGCGGAGCTATAGGATTGCACTTTTTCTAAAACGCATTCCAAATTTTTGTACCTGTTTATATTTTAAAAATTTTAGTGACTTATAGCCCTTGATGAGACCATTAAAATATATGAATTATAACACGTATTCATATATTTCGTAATGTTTTCGAGTAATTTGCCTTTGTATTTTAAACTTTAAAATTTCAGATCTTGAGTCAGTAATTTTTAAAAATAAATCTGAAGGTATTATTTGGACAAGTTTAGACAACGTAGTTGATGAATTTGGGATAGTTGATAGGTTCTTTACCACCGAAATAAAGTCTTCAAGGCATTAGATGGCAGTATTTGGGAAAAAATAATTTATGAATTGAAACAAAAGAAAATTTCATTAAAATCATTAACCTTTAATGATTTAAAACTTACGTTGCGATATTGATGTCATTTTGTCATATTTTTTCATTTAGTTTTAAAAATTAATTTGTTGTTATTATTGATATTTTTCTTTAACTCGAATTTTTTTATATATTATTGTAAGATTGATTCTTCGACATTTTTTAGAAACCGGTTTTCGGTTTCTTCCAAAAATTGCAATTTAATATAAATCGACTTAGAGTTTTTAATAATAACGAGTTAACCGTATTTTAACAACAAGTGGTTATAGAGGGTACATTGATTTTGTCGTTTCATGTATAACACCTAGAAGGATTCATCTAAGATCCCAGTATGTATAAAGTGCATGTACTTTTGCATCATATCCTGAGTCAACTTAGCCATGATATTCTGTACGTCTGTTGAAAACGTTTCGATTGTATGTAAACATCTTTATGTTATTAAAATATGTATGAAGATTGATATATATACATGCGGTGGAGGGTATTATAAATTCGTCATTAACAAATAAAACAATCCTATTTGATACAACTTTATATTGAAAATGATATTTAACTCAGTGTACTTGTAGATCATATAGCTGACAAAACATTGAGAAAAATATCAATATGTCTGGGTCGATGTTCCTAATTATATGCAAAATCATCATTGTTTAGAACCAGTTTCTTCTATACAAATTTGGTAGAAAAATTAATGAATGAACCTACAAAAAAACACACTTTTAGAAAATACCAGCTATTCGAGGAAAAAAACGGTATTCGAAATATGAGCTTTTTGTGAAAACCGAAACCGAATTAACCAAGATAACTGGTTATTAAAAACAGGGTCGATTACCCTAATACATAGGCACAATATTACAAACTATGAATACTTAGGTAATAAAAATTTAGAGAATTTATATGAAATTTTTTAAACTCATTTTAAGCTCTTTATATTGAGTATCGGGGTAAGAATTATCTTTATGCTAAAAAAAGGTACAATTTGTTTCAAGAATTAAAATGCTTTTAACGATTTTCATTGATAATCATTCCGCTCAGAAAACATTCAGTTTATATATAAATTCAACGCATCTCTTCAGATGAACAACATTTCAAAAGAATGATGTGTAAATTTATTGATTTGTCTGTTATTTCTCAATATTTATGTTTCCGCTTTTTTATTTCCGGCACGAGACAAAGTTTAAAGCCTTCAGCAAAAAAGGAAATAAATAAATTCTTATACTTATGTTCGTATTCTTTTTTAACTTAACAGAAAAACTTAAACAAAACTAAACTGTAAAGAAGAAAAATAAAAATAAATTTTTAAAAGAAAAATAAAATACAAATAGAAAACACACACACACAATAAAAATTTAGATATACTTATAAGTATGTAAGTAAATAAATATAAATTCTAGTAAATATATGTATTTATGTCTAAAAATATGTTTCTGACTTGAAAAAAAAGGAGAAGAAAAAATAAGCATAAGAAAATGAAGATGAAAAAGCTCTTTAACGCTTCTAAGGAATGAAACTAAAATAACAATTGAGACTTAACGCTTGAGTAATTGAAGATGTTGTTAACGTAGACAGGCAGCATTATTGGACAACTTAATACACATACATCTATACCTACACACCTATACATATATTCTCGAAAAGAAGACGCTAGAAAAAGATAAAAGGAATAACTGAACAAATTAAAATGCAATATGTCATGTCGAATCTTTAATACCCTCCACCACAAACGCGTATGAAGTAAATACGTTATATATCGTACGTACACACTCATTATATATTAAATATAAATTTTTTCTGAATATAACACAGGAAAACTTATTGAGCCATAAAATAAGTTACATTTTTGTCTATAACTTTTTCCTACTGAACCGATTTCTTTGGAATGGTAATGAAGCATAAATAACTTAATATTATGGTAAAATTTTATTCGACTGTCGGTTGATAATTAAGTAAGTAAAACAGATTTTACTGGTTTTAAATAGGAAAATTCTCAGAACTATAGCAAATACTTATGACAAATTTTATTGTTTAAACAACAGACAGACAGACAGACAGACATAGTTAAATCGACTCAAATTTTGATATGATGCAAAAATACATATATACATTATGGGCTCTTCCTAACGTTACACGCGTAATGATAAAGTTAATATACACTCTTCACTACTTGTGGTGGGTATCACCAAAAGTAATAAGTATGAAGAAGAAAATTATGTAAAAAAGCAAAAAGAATGATAGAAGAGTAGCAAATCTTCTTAAACCGGAAGTGGCTTGTTGAATAAGGGTCAAAGAAAACAAATCAAACAAAGTTTCAAGTTTCTTTTTTAACGTTCAAGTTTTTTTTCAAGTTTTCTAAACGTATGCAGCAAATACAGGAAAATCCCTTAACATATTTTTTCCATTCCGTTTTTTCTCATTTTCGGTTAAGTTATTGTAGGAGTTCAGGGGAAAAAGTTGTTTTACAAAATTGCATCATTTTAATTTTTTCAGGATTTCTTTTAGCATTTCTTTGGTGTTTTCTTCCGAAATTTTTTACAACTTTCTTTTTTTAGTTCTTTGAATTGAAGTTATTTCTTCTTTTGGCTGAAAAAAAAACGTGAGTGGAAAACGGAAATTAACCAGTTTAGTTTTTTGTTGCTGTTTTTGTTAGTATTTCTTACAGCGTGTTTTCTTTTATGTTGGAAAATGTGTGAACATTTAATTTCAGTCTTTTTTCTAGTAAATGAAAGAAAATCGTACGTTTTTATTTTAGTAATTTTTAATTTATTTTACAAATATTGTTTCCTTTCAGTTATTTTAATTTCTGATATTTTCGGTTAGGGAAAATTCTTATAGAAGACCATTTTTAAATAGAGTAAACGTTAAAATTCAAAGAAATTAAAGATTAATTAAATTTGTTTAAATTTTACTTTAATTTTACGTGCCAAACTTATATGTTGTGTATACTTAATATAAATTACAAAATATTAAGTATACGTTCCAATGATATAAATCATTGGATCGTATATTCCAAATGCTTATTAATATATTCCCGAGAAAACTTAAAGAAAATCAGAGTAGTAATAACGAGCGGTTATATAAAATTAACGAGAAGCGTCTGGAACGCAAAGCAATCAGTTCCAAACTAAATGTTACAGATCTTTGAAAGAGTTGTTTAATGGTTATTTTATTTGAGATGTCAGCTATCAGTGTGACATAGATTGATAAAATTCCTGCATAAAGTAGGATTTATGACTAAAGAGTCTTGGTCGAAAGACATTGAATGGAACTACAAATATATCCAATTCTCAAATTGTCGTTAACTACATATTTATAGACTAATTTCTGACACAATCTACTAAAACAGAAAAACGATTAAGACTAAATCGTATATCTCCGAATATTTAAAGATAGTTTCATGCTTTAATCCTCATTTCAAGAAAAATTTTTTAAAAGTTTTACTGTTGTAAAGTCTTTATAGCAAAACAGTTTTAAAGAATTTTTGAATAGGGCACTGGGATCAATCATATTCCAATTACAAACGATATTTTTAATTGAAAACATGAATATCGGTTATCATTTCACCACAAACTCCTATATAAGACACTTTTCAGAATAGTGTTTTAAGAATGCAGGACCATGTTTGACTGTTGTTCGCATATGAAAAATAACCTTTTTGTGAGAATTACAGTCCAACGGGGTCTAACATTTTTGGAGTATTTATGACGGATTTCATATAAATATTTTATATATTTTAGGGAGTTTTAGCTGAAAACAATATTCTGCATGCAGATAAAAAATATGGTTGCAGTAACCAAATAAACCAATATATTATGGTTATTCCACCATAATGTGAAATTTGAATTGAATGCGGTTGCGGTACAACAAAAATAGTTGTATGCATGTCAATTTTTGCTACCTGTCCATCTGTCTGTTGTTGGCACACTCAGATCCGCAATAATTCACAGATCGCAATAAAAACTGGCCTTAGTATCTACTTGGTTAATGAAAAGACACAGACCAATATCTGAGACAAACTCTAAGTTCAAGCGAATATCTATTGTAGAACTGGCAATTATAAATCCAACAATTAGAATAAATCTCTGTCATAATGTTAAGCTATATGTATCTAATTACGATTTCATAAATAATCAAAATCGGTTCAGTTGAAAAAAGTTATAGCCTAAAATATAAGTAATATTGAGGCATATTTAAGAAAAACTTCTATATATAATGTATGCGTTTATGACTGTATATGTGGGTGTGTATGTACTGTATATATAAAAAATGTATTTATGTTAATGTATTTACTTCACATGTAATTACTATAACTCGGGTAAACGAATTTAGGCAAAACATAGACATAATTGTGTGATTTTTATCAACGTAGATTTTGGGACATATATAATTATTTTATATATATTTACACTTGCATTTACCCGTCGCGCTTTGCTGCACAAATATTCTCCTCAAATTTCAAAAATCACAACATGTTAAAAAAATGATGCAATGTGCATTTACCAAATGTACCTGATCCGTTGTAAAATTTTATATAATATTTGTATTGCATAGGAGCCCGTCTTACATTTTGTCCAGTACAACTGTTTGGAATCAAATTTAAGAACTTTCGCTGCTATAGTTAAGATAATCTATAATCATTACATCCTTTGTATGGGGGTACCCTTCCCCCTGATCCTATCGGTTCTAAATTTTGTTCACTAAAATGGTTCCTTGAAATAGTCATTGGGACCATTTGAGAACTCTCGTCTGCTATAGTTCTTTATATATTTGATAATCATTGTTTGCTTTGTACGGGGGGGAGGGGATCTCTTCTCCTGGTCCTATCCGTACTACATTTTGGCCAGAAAAAAAGATCCTTGGCAAAGTAGTTGGAATCAATTTGTATACACCCGCTTTTTCAGTTCTTTAGATACTTGATAATTAATATTTGCTTTATATAGGAGTATCTTTCCTCTTGATTTAACTCGTCCTATATTTTGATCAATAAAACAAATTATTGAGAAAGTGTGAAAGCTTTTTCTCTTATATAAGTAAAACAGTTCCCTGAAGAACTGATTGAAATAACATTTCAAAATTCTCCCAGTTATATTTTTTAGATATTCGATGATCAATATTACCTTTGTATGGTCGGATACCTCTCTCCCTGGAACTTTCGAAATTTTTTTATTCTATGAAAAATCGGTCTAGTAGTTTACTGTCTATAAGTCCCTAACAAACAGACAAACAAACGCAGATTCATTTATATATAAATAGTTTACTCTTTTGTATAAGCACCTGTGCTTATAAAAAGTTCCCTGAAATTTTTTTCTTTTAAAAATGATCACACAAAACATCTCAGGAATTATAAACTATAAAAATATTATTATTTTAAAAATAACTATTATTTTTGCTAATAACATTGCTACAACATGTTAAACCGGAAATTAGTAAATTTGTCACAAAGTTAGTTTTTCATATCATACTTTTTCTTACAACTTTTCAAAAAACAGGGTGCAATATTAGTTATGCTTCAGGGAAGCAAGCAGCTACAAGCATACACTTGCATTTAATATAAGTAATTTTTCATCATAATATTTTGTTGTTGTTTATTTCACAAAAATTTTTGTAACAGCAGAAGCAGTGGCAGAAGTTTTTCATCTTAAAGTGAAAACATTAAACGGTAACAACACGCATACAGTCACATATAAATAAACACATATTCAAGCATATGGAACCACATTTATAACAGTTTTAAACATACATTTCAATGTATTTGAAAATGAATAAGTTGTTGTGTGTGTATGTGTGTGAATATATAATATGAGCTAAGAAGAAAATATCAAAGTAAAAAACGGAAATGCAGTCATGTTTATTTATTGCAGATGGCATTTTAACCCCACGTATGTGTGAGTGTATATTAATGTGTTAGTGTAGGTGCGTGTTATAGTAATATTAAAATATAAGTGTATGTGTAATTGTGTGTATTTTTAAAATATGACAAACTTTTATTTTACCAACTTTTCATGATAAATTACAGCTTGTATTTTTCTTTTTCAACTTCTGATTTCTAGCAAATCCGAGGTAGAGAGAGGCAAAACATTAGAATTTAGACATAAAACTTTAGGTCTCGTTTTGTATGAACAGCTGCAGCTGTTTCCTTTAGCACGTGTCTGTTTCTCTCTCTCCGTGCGTGTGTGTGTTTTGTAGTGTTATGTTGTTAAGAGCTGATTACTTTATTTTGCTGCCAAAATAAGATTTTTTCAAACCTGTTTGCCGCATCTTCTTCTTTCAATTCCTGACAACGTATTTTTTGAAATTGGCTTCCATTTAGTTTTCCATCATTTTCATTTTCATCATAATCATGTGTTTGTTGTTATTGGTTTGTTGTTTGTCATCTTAATGTAAAAAAAAAAACTTTTATTAAGTTCTTTCTTATTTTTTTGTTTGGAAAACTTTTGCATACTTAGTGATTATAATTTTGTTGTTATATATGTTTTTCTAGCTGTTTAGTTTTTTGGTTATTAAGTCAGTTTATGTGATTTTTTATTTCGGGGTGTTTATTAGAATAAGTAAATTAGTTTTTTTTGTATATGAAAATAATTTGTTTTATGTTTGTGATAAACAAATTTAGGAAAATATATGGTTTAATATAATTTGTTAGTGTTAATATGATGGAAAACTTTCGAGTCTAAGAATGATAGGAATTGTTAAGGAAGAAGGAATACTTTTTTGAGATTTTGTTATATGTTTGTTGTGTTTAAACTTTCCATCAAGGGGAACAGAAATTTATATTCGCTACTTTTCTTAAGCACATATTTGGTCTATAGTAAAGTGAAGAACCGTTTTTTTTGAATGAATCTAAATTTAAGCACTAAAAATTTAAAGAATGTTACTATATCCGTGACCTACCAAAGTCAACGGAATAGGAGAGTTTTGGTTAATGCCATAGAGAACTCCTATGGCATCTTAAAAGAGAGGGATTGAGTATGACGCTGAAGCGTATTGAGTTATCTGAACCTGATAATCTGTCTATAACCAGAGTCTAAGGCAATACACACTTTTATTCTAACAAGGATGTTATACGAAATATTAAAAGTTGCTTAAGTTTCGAACAAAGAATGTTTATGTTAAAATTTTTATTGAATATTTATTTCCAAGGAACTAGAAATTTATTTTCATTGTCATTTTTAGATAGTAGACATATTATGGGATAATAGATATAAGAAAAACTTTTATTCGTTTATTTAAAGAGAACATATCGCTCATTTGTTGCAAGATCGTCATAAATGAAAATCCTTAAGTTTAACTATACACATATCCGAATTTTTTTGTTTTCATTAATGAAAACATTTCTACCGAAGAATTAAAAAATCCTAAAAATTTCATTTATCTTGTAACAAATGGGCGAAATAATGGCAATAGGAAATGTTCCTTAAGTTTTGAACAGCATTTGTGTATTTGGAATGTCATCTTAACATCAATTTAAACTTATGTCGAGTCGTCAAACTTGAGTCCTTATTCTAACCAACACTTATGAGGGAAATCACAGGTTAATTTTTTTTGCCTTTAAAAATTAACTTATTTGGTTTTGAAAAAAAAAAATCCTTAGTAATTTCCCAAAATAGCTCTGTTACTATACAATATTAGATTATTTATTTATACTTAAAAGGGGAAATCATTTTCTTTCCATTCCGTTCCTTTTACTTTATATCCTTACAACTAAGGTAATGAACCGTGGGGCAAAGGAATCAATTAAATCGCAGAGGAGCGTAGCATTATATGTTTAAAAGTTTCAATCCCATAGGGTATCTATGAGAGGAGTTTGAATTTGATGTAATAACAAAAAAATTACATTTTTATTTCAATTTTGTCCACTGTTCTATGGTCATTTAAGAGTAACTTAAGTCTGTTTGCATATTTCCATTACGCAAAAGTTGTTTTGTTCGCCTCAAGTTGAAGATAGGCAAAATTGCCAAGGCGACTTAGTATGAATCTAGGTTTGATAACTCATTCTCTGCCTATTTCAGAAAGTAGGTGAACTGAATATGTTACATTCGGAACGATTTTTTAATTGCATTCAAATGATGTTATGGAGACTTAAACTTTCTATTTCAATTTCAGTAGAATTAAAAATTTAGAGAAAATTGGGAACTTGAACACTTATCCAAATACTATGAAAGTGACAAGCTAAATAAACTTTTAGACAACAGTAAAAGAGTTTATAATATGCTTATATCTATATTATGTTGAAGGATCGATCAATATCAGCTGGGAACTATTAACTTTCTATTGATTTTTCATGTAGTATTTGAAGATCTCGAGAAAAAACCTCTTTAGAGTATGTTTTTACTTACTTTGATGAATGCTTTGGTATTGCTATGCTAAAAGATCCATCGAGATGGTATTTCTCTCTCTATATAGCGTAATATATGGTTGCAAAAATGCTCTTACAAATAATATTTTGTTTTGTATTTAAGGACCAACTTCACAGTCCAAAAAAATAGGTTAATATCGAATATAGTTGCTTTACTTTGTTCCTATTTCATGATTTTCTAAATTTATATGTATCCTATGAAAGGTAACATATTAATTTTATGATGAAATTATTTCATATACGAAGAAAAGCAGAATAATAAAATCCTCATAAGGGTCTATCACATTTGCATGTTTTTCTCTTTCTATATAAATTACAAAAATTTCCCAATTTTTCAAATTATTTCTCAAAATCTGATTCCTATTTTAAATAATAATTTCGCTCTTTATACAAAATTTCTATTATTTATTAAAATAATTGCTTTAAATATAAAGATTTTAATTACATTTCTCACCAGTTGTGTATTTATTATAATATTTCTACACATTTTGTTTATTTATTCATAAAAAATGAGAATTTCCTCTTAACTAAAATTTCACCAGCCACCAAGGAAACCACAAGTAAATGTAAATACTCCAAAGAGTTTCATCAAAGCTTCATGAGTTTTATTAAGGATGAAAGAAAAACGAAATAATAAACCACAATATTTTAACTGTTTCCTTTGTTTTCTTTCCTGTTTTCTATTCGCCTATTTGCTTTTTTATATTCCCTTTTGTTAGTCCCCAAATATCTGAAGCTTTTGTTTACTTGTGTAAATGAACAAATTTGTTAGTTTTGTTTTAAAATTTTAGTTAATTTAAGTTTTCTTTGTACAATTTTCGGAAAATATAACAGAAAGGATGTAAAAGAAATATTCGGATAACTAAGAGAGTGTTGAAATGAGCATAACTAACAAATACAGGAAGTTAAATAATAAAAGAGGTTTTCACTTGAATGTATTATTTACCTCCTTTTGAAGTTTTATCTTAAGCTTGTAATTCCAAATAAATCTAGGAAAATAATGTTGAACAAATATTTTATAGTGAACACATATGCGTATACTTAATATTGTAATATTTAATATTAATAATACGTATTGTGAATAGTTAAGTATATTTGAAATAAACAGGTAGAGTTAATATATCTGTAAATGTTTTGTTCTCTAAAAGAAACATCTGAAGACTTAACATTTCTTAAAACATGTCTTGAGGACGATATAAATGAAAGTAATTTATTTAGGACAATTAGAAAAAAGTGTGCTAATTATGGATAGAACTTCTCCATATTTTAAAGGATTATAAGTTCAAACCTCTATTCCTGAAAGAGGATTTATGTGAAAATTATGATCAAATGGTTCAAAAATAATTGTGCAAAATTTCATAAAAATTTAATTTAAATTTGTCTGAGTTTTTGCAGAGATTTGTAAAAATTCCTTTAGATGTAAAGTTTCTGTTCAATCATACCTTAAGCTGTGCGGCTCTATTAAGTAGATCAAAAGATATAAAAATATTTCCTAGAAAACTTTTTAGAACCACTATGCGGTATTTGACTGGATACTAGAAAGTGTGTAAAGATGACGGATTGTTAGCATTAGTGTATGTTGATTATTGTCAGATGTAAGAAGAACTCGCATTATTATTGAAAGCCAGACAAAAATCTATTTAATACGATTTAAATTACTTTGAAATAGATTGAATAAAAGGAAATTGGGTGTCATATGAACTGAAGTCGAGAGACCTTCAGGGTCATTGTTAAGTGCTAGAAATGCTTATTTTGTCATTTTATTTTAAGAAAGAAAGAATACATAAAGTTAATTATGAGAGCAAATATTCATATAGACTTCTTCGACAACCAACCAAATCAACTCACAGTGCATACACTGTTATAAATATAAGGAATTTATATGGACTATAAATAAGATTTGTTAAGTGAATTTTAAAAAAATCAACACACTCGAGGTAACCAACTATCTACTTGATCACATTGGCACTTGCACCCCATCAGACATACCCCAAATTATCTCACCCCTAACCATGTGAAATTTCACTAAGATTTCTTTAAAGGTACAATGAACATTTTTACAAATAATCGATTTGGACACATTGTGCTTACCAATTGTGAACTGTATAATGGGACAAAATCAAACCCTAAATTTTATTATTTTTTTTGTAGATTATAAAGTTTATCGCTAAATATTTTAGTAGAATTTCGATATTGAAACTTTAAATTACGTATCTTTAATAAAATGAACAGCATGATAAATTTTAATTATACGATTTAAATTTCCTTAGAAATTATTGTAACCCCATTGGTGCAAAGTCTGACGGGTTCATCTCACAAATTTTTAAGCCAACGTTCCTCTGGTATATTTAAGTAAACATTTAAATACTTCCAATCTTCTAATCGAAAACTACCAATTTATTTATTAATTTTTATTAAATTTTGTCCCGTAATGAATTTAAAATAACAAAATTTTCCTAAATTTACAAAGAACAAAAACAGCAAAAGTAATTAAATAGAAAAACTTAATTAGTTCTGTGTTCTAAAGTGTGGTTTTCCTTTAGTGTTTTCTTTTCTCTGGTTTTCAAGTTTGTTGTGCGTTTTCATTGTTTCTAAAAAAACTGTTGTGCTCTTGGAAATTTTATATAAATAAAAACCGTTATTTACTTCAATAAATGTCGTTGTGTGTATATATATGTGTGTGTATGTGTTTATGTGCATTGTTAAAATTACTTACAACAAATACAACTTGTCTTATCAAGTATTAAGGCTAACAAAATGTTGCACAATAACAAATTGTGGCAACATCATTAGCATTTGTTGTTGCTATTGCATATTATAAAGTAAACTGTAATTAAACTCTTAACTAAACATTGTTATCATTAACAATAGAAATAGAAGTGTTAAGTACTTGTACGCTTATAAAATTTTCAATTTAACACTCTTTTTTTTTTGTTTTACCTTTTTAATTTTATTTCTAACAACAAAGCACAAAATGTCTTAGTTTGTTGCATTCATACTTCGACACATATACAAACGAATTTGTGAATACAGACAGGTGAATTTAGAAGTGTATAAAAGTTTTGAAATTGGTATATGAGGTTTTTTTGTACAATTTTATTATGTTTCCTTAAATTTAAAAAAAAGAAAAAATAAAAATAAAAATAAAAAGAAAATAAATAAACTGGAGATTATTTAAAATATGATAAATAACTTTTATTCTATAAATCTTTGTTCAGAAGGAGTATAGGATCATTTAAAGATTAGCTTATGCTATATTTTAATAATGGAACTGTAAGCCAACAGAGAACAGAGTATTAATAACTATTATATATAAAAAACTGAAAACAGATGTCCGCTAGCAGTCATAACAACTAGGAAAATTGATCCTCTTACAGTTCGCAGATAATTAGTTGGCATTAAAAAAATTTTCCAGATCTGTTTGTGAAATTTACATCAAAGAATGATTACAAAATATTCTGCCTGCATTCATAAGACCTAATAATGTATTCACTATGGAAAACGAGCCCGTGAGTGCTGCATGAACAATAATGTGGTATTTGTACCAAGAGAAGCAAACCTTCCAAACTGCCCGAAGCTAAGTAGAAAGATATTGTGCCGGTAGAGAGATATTGGGTTCTTGTTTAAAGAGAATTGAAAGGAACAAAAGAGGCATCCAAAAGTAGAATAAATTTAAAACGGAGATGGACTTCCTGTTCTGGCAAAGTGAGAGAAAGTACTATAGAACCGTTAATAGAAGTGTTTTCATAAAAGGTTCAAAAGTTCACCATTAATGTTTAAAACACTAATAATATTTTTTTGTTTCTATAAATTGTTATAAAAAATTCAATCAAATAAAAAATTTTGTTGTTATTAATATTTATGTATGTATGTTCAGAAAATTTTCATTTCGCTCCACACTTAGGGTTCTTTCCCAGAATATGTTTTCGAGTTTTCAACACTCTTCAATATGAACTTAATCTATTTAAATTCGACAAAACAGTCTTATTAATTTGTTAAATATCGGACCATATCTTGCTCCCATTAAAGGCCTCTTCTAGAATATGCTTATGGACTTGGCTCCAGCATTATATCGATTTTCAAGAAAATGTTATCATAGTTCACAATTTTTTTCAGCTCATTAACATTTATTCAATAACGTAAGCCGTGGCCCACTAGAATGGTCATATATAGCCCACCATGGAATTATTTTATCTCAAAATAATATTTTTTCTAATATAAAATCATTCAGTGCTTCCTTTTGTTAATTTATTAACTGTAAAAATGTTTCAAATAAAAAAATAATAAATTTAGAAATAATTTCGAGTGCAAAACTTTCTACAGGTAATTTTATACTAAACTTCTTTCTATTAATATTCATAATTTACTCCGACTTGTAAATGTATGTGTACATACATGTATATACATGTGCAAGTGTTTGAATAACAACAAGAACCGTTTAAAAATTCTATTGTTCCACATAATTACAACATGCACTCATATTTAGTTTACACTTTATCATTACACACTCATACACTCACATCTACAGAATAAAAATAATAATTTTTCATTACACAAATTTACACACATTACCTGCATTATTTGTTCAATATATTGACAATAAAAATATTCTTATTATTATTTGCATTATAAAGTTTTATTTCTTTATTCATTTAAAAATATTATTGAAAGAAAAACTTATAAAAAAAGTTTATTATGCTCCTTTTTACAAATTTATAGAAAATTTTAGTTTTCCTAATAGTTGATGACTTTTAAGCTTTTGTGTGTGTGTATGTGTGAGTGTATGAGTGTGTAATTTGTGTAAATTAATGTTCATTCATTAGAATATAAAATTTATTTTATATTAAGAAAATGAGTGGAAAATTAAAAGAAAACTTTTTTCACTTTTAATGAATTTAGTTTTGTTGTTTTTTGTTTTATAAGAAAAAAATATGTAAAACTATTCTTTAAGCATAACATTTGTTCATAGTTTTTATACCCTCTCCATTCATCCCTCTCATACATGTTTATTATATCATCTACCAATACATTTGTTAAAGGGAATCATCACGGACCCTGTACTGTATATATATATTCCAGCTACAAATCAAAATCTGAGTCGATTTAACTATGCCCGTCTGTCTGTCTGTTTGTTTAGTATTTGTTATAGTACTAAGATATTCTATACCAGCAAAATCGGTTCAGTATATTAAAAATTATAGACCGATATCAAAGGCAACTGCTAAGTTTAAACGAACAACTTGTCTAAAATTTTCAATTATAAATAGAAAATTTTGAATAAAATTCTCCCATAATATTTAACTGTATGTGCTTTATTAACATTCCAAAATCAATCCAGTAGAAAAAAATTATAAAAAAATTATAAAAAATATAACTGATTTTATGAATCATGCTCCGTGTTATATTTAAGAAAAACGTTTATATATTGTATCCCTCTGTGAGTGTATTTGTGAGTATGTATGTATGAAACATAAAACATGTAGTTCACACACATTTGTGGTGGAGGGTATTGAAAATTCGGCATTGCCGAATATAGCATTCTTACTTGTTTTTTTTCTTAATTTTTTTTTTTTTTAACAAATACACAAGCAAATCATTAAATATGCAAAAAGTAAAGAAAAAAAGAGAAACGTGTGTTGGTGTATGTGTTTGTATGTGCAAAGAATAGAATTGAGTTTTCTATGGCATTTTGGAATCGTAACTTTGTGTAAACCACAATTTCCGTATTGGAGTTTTAATGCAACAATGTCCTGTACCAACATTTCATTCTTCTTAAACACAAACACATACATACATTTATATAAATTTAATGGTATATGTATGTATGTTGAATGGTATATGTTATAGTCATTTGTTTTTCTTTTTGTTCCATTCTTATTTTAGTTATGTCGAACAATGTTCTGGTGGCAGCAAATGAATGAACATACAAATGTACAACACACATGTTAAGGACATGTGTTGAATAGTAGTGAGATTTTGAAATGGTCGCAAATTATTTAAAGGAATTTAAAGTTGAAAGAGATATTTTTAATTTTTTAAATAAAGTTCATTTTATATTAGGACCCTGATCTATTTCCTTAAGGAACGGAATATTATTTTACAGATTTAGTAGAGCTATAAATTTGAAAAATTGGATAGATTAAGTAAATGTTCAGTGAAAACTTTTCCAAGAAGGAATGATTGGTAAGCGATTTATCATTTCATTTGGACTATTTATAGGTTGGGGTATTCAGTATCAAGTTTATATTGATTGTAATATTATTGAGTGAATTTGTCTTTCCTAGAAAATTACACAATAAGCAAAGTTTGTAACGTTGACTTGGAGTTGAGTGGTTAGCGCCTGTATTATATTACAAAATATAAGACTTACGTTTTGTTTAGCTATGAATTCAAACTGAATATTAAAAAACTGGCTCAAGATCTAGTAAAGTTTTGAAAATTGAGAATTGAAGTTTTATATGTAACTTTACATTTTTAAACCATTAATGATAAATTTCACATGTTAGCATGTTTTCTAAAGGGCCATGAAAGGCTATTATGCGATGAATTTTTTTAATTTAAAGGGGAAGAAAAGTTTGGCACGTGTTAGGAAACTTGAGTGTCCCAATGCCTAATGTCTGCACCAATATTGTGTTAACACAATGACATCCAGACGAACAGAGATTAGGTAATCAACTCAGGAAGTGATTAGTGTATAAGCAATATCCAATTATACGTATGTGTAATATAAGTCTCGTATGAGTTATATTATTCAATTATATTAATTATATAGTTTTTTATTGTTTTTTAGTTTAGAAATAAAATTTGTATTTTAAAACAAACTTTTTGGAAAAACATATCAAAGAAATATTTTTTTCAAAGTTCCAAATACAGATTAACATATACATAAATGAATTAGCCGAATTCAAAGCATAGTTAACTACGCCCTACAAATTTTATCCAATACCTTGACCGAAAATCTTCTAGATAAGTTAAGTCATTTTTATGAGCTTTTTATCAGTTGCCATTTTCAAATAATCACAAAATATTCCTCTTCTTAATCAGATAGGAACCTCCAAATCAACTCTAATCGTATGAAATATCACTAAAATATTAAATCAAAAGTTAAAAAGTTATTTCCAAAAATTCTATATGGATTAATGAGAAATACGGAAAAGTTGTTATGGAAGTTTTTAGCTTCGTACACATGTAGAGATAGTTTCTGCATACATTCATCAGATCAGGTGATTATGATTTTAACTTTAATTAAAAAATGAAATCTTTAATACTTTTACAACTCTGCTGTTAAAATACATGTTAAGCGTGAATAATAAAATGAAAGAGTTTAAAATATTTGTTGAAAATATATGTGAATGATGAACACAAACACACCTACATATACACATACTTTCCTTTATATACAAACATATATAAAAGAAAGAAGAATAATCTAAAGAAAAAAAACAAAAAGCATTAAAAATTATACTAGAAAAATAAACCAACTAAATGCACATAATGAAACTAACGACAGTCATGTACTCGCAATACTTGCGAACATTAGAAAAAAATCTAAAACATTAGAAAGCAACTAAAACAACAACAAAAACAATATAAACTAACCATCCAACTATAGCAACAAATTCTAACAACTAAACGCAAAATGTGGCACTCAATGACACCTGCTAGAGGAGATGTTGGTGTTGTTGTTTTTGTTGCTGTTGCAAAATGCATTGCCACGGTTTTTTAATGGTTTTTAGTGCGAATGAAAATGAAACACATATGAAATTTATATGAATGTTTAGTGTATTTATGTATGTGTTTATGCGTATGTGTTAGTGTGAGAAAAGCAACAGCAAGATGTTAGCAAAGTATGGGAAAAAAGTTATAGAACCTCAAGCTTAGTTGGCAGGAAAGAAGCGACAACCAAAAGTGAATCACGGAAATTGTTTTAGTTGCAATTCAACTAGAGGTTTTTACGTGCCTCATGTTACATTTATTCACTCACACAAATACGAAATTTTCTATACAATTGTTACAACAACATAACTAGTGTTTTATGGTCCTCAATTGTTGCCCAGTTTAAGGTTACAAAATTTTTGTGAGAAAGAATTATTTGTTCATAATGTTTGTAACATTTTTGAAATGGAAGAATTTGAGGGAAAACCTTATGAGATTTCAAAAAAACATTAACATAAATATTCTCAAAGGAATCATATTTAACTACACTGAAAATTGGTAATTTAAGTTTATTTTATTTTTTTAACTTCGGAAAATATTTAAGAAACTCATATTAACCTACAAATAGTAATTTGTCAATATATATTGAATTAAGAGGCTGCCTTAAATATTGTCCCATATCATTTTAAATAGGAAACTTCTCACGACAATATCAAATACTTAGGCCAGTTTTCATTAAGCTCTATCAATTATTGTGGATGTGAGAGTACCAACAATATACAGACAGACAGATAGACGTGGCGAATATTCCCTTTGTTATCTCTATTATTACATGAAGAAAGATGTCATAAAATATATAAACTTGCAACATTTCAAAATCTGTCAATCCATCTCTACTTCTGTCTGCTATTGTTGGTGCGTCCACGTCCAAAATAAAAGCAGGGATCAATGAAATTTTTTATTTACTTTAGGGAAGAACGGAACATTTTATACAATTTAAGATGGGGTTCGTGTATTCCCCTCATAAACAAAGATTGTATGTCTTACATCTCCGAAAGCGAATTTCATGAATTTTGGAACATTAAAAAGTCCTAATAAGTAAACTATTCCACATGGGTCACGGTACGCGGTTTATTGTTTCATTTACAAATGAAAAAAATAAACCCAAATCAGGTACTTTTAACGTATGAGTAATATTTATCACTTATATTAAGTATACGTACATAGTGTCAACTTAGGGATATTTTATTTTTATTAAAAAGTTAAATTAAACTATTCAACAGTAATGCGAAAATATACTTCATTTGCGGAGAAGTGGAGCCTATTTCAAGAAGACTGATCCGCATTTATCTAAATAAATGATAATCAGAAGGATTCAAGACTTTAACCCCATAAGATGAGTAAGTTCAATTTCTTTAATGTCTTTGCAATGGCTGATAATCAGAACCCATTACAATTGCAGATAATATTTTTAGATTTCAAGAAACCTTCGTCAAAAGCTAATTTTCGGTTAAGAAAAATCTGTCTTGAATTTGAATAGAAATCAGCTCATTTCGATCTAAATTTAACGTGACTTTCCACCAACATTCGTTAACAGCAAAACATAATAGAGACTGGAACCATCCATTATCGCATATTTTATGAAAATAGATTTCCATCGAATTTTATTTTATAGAAAAAGAAAATTCATTAATAATTTTTCATAATTAATTATAAATATCTTATAATTAATAATCAAAAGATAATTGCGACCAGTTTTTTTTTTAATTTAACCTCTACGTTCTAAAATCTAAAAGCCTAAATTTTTGGATCAAATGTCGTTTTGGAATCTTTTTGTAAATGATTCAAATAATATTAATAAATATTTATTTGGAATACAAATATTTTGAATTGTTTTAAAACATTGATTTGCAATAAAATATTTAATTTCAGAGATATCTGTCTGAAATTTTCAGGAAATATAAATCTTTTTCTTAATTAAAATTTTGACTTCTTATATTTTTGAAAATGTTTAGAAAAAACCATAATAGTTTTTTTTGAGGTTTGGAAAAAAACCACTACCAGACATTAATAAATATTTTAAGCTCTCCAAAACTACATTCCGTTTTAAAATTGAGGCTTTGGGATTTTTAAGCATAGAGGTTTTTAAGCAAGATTTTTAGTAAAAAAGAGTCAAATTTTAAAAAGATATAGATTTTGTCTATAGAAAATTTATGAAGCCTTTGAAAAATAAGTTTTTAAGATTTTTTTTAATATAATCGGAAATATAAATTTGACACTCATCTAAAAAATGTCCGAAATACTCCAACTTGCATCCATACAACTCCACCCAAAGAGTCTTGATATTATTCACATGCTTCACTCCTTTGCTATCACTATATTAAATTTTATGGCAATCTGTCCAGCCGATCAGAAGTTACAGATATATTTCCAAAAAAATCAAATTTGCCCCACTGTGTATTCAGTTGTGTTTCACATTTTATAAGTCGAAGCATTTCGGGATTTTGTGTTTAAAAAATTTGGAGAACCTGAAATGTTCAATCGAGGCAAATTTTCAAGTCGAAGAGGTTTTAGTTTACTTAATCACAGTTAAGGTTTTAATTTAAAAATTCTAAAGAATTTACAATTCATTTTAATATAATTTCTTTGTATTGTAGAGTATATTTTAATTCGCCTTAAACCATTTCAAAATATCTAGTTTTGTATTAAAATTCCTTTCATTTGTGGCTTTTAAGATTTACAACATAAAACTACCTACGAGAATGATGTTAAGACTTTAGAAAATTATCAACTGCACTTCTAAAACTAAAATTTTAAATGCCCCAAAAAGTAGGCAACACATACTTTTATCGCCTATTTCCTTATATACCTGTCCGCATGTTTATTTGGTGTTTTTGAACTATTGTTTCTTTGAAAACAACGGACTTTATATATTAACAGCTGTTTTGTGGCATTTAACTTTCATCTTTGTTAAATTGACACACACACTCATATACACATGCATAAGTAAGCTTATGTATGCATATCCGAGTGTGGAAAATAAGGAAGCGGAAAAGAAGCTGCCTGAATACATAACTCTGGTAATAGAAAGTGTGAGAGAATAAAAACAAAAAACGTAAAAACGTGTGTATTTAATTCAATGTGATTTTTTAGGCATTTTTTGTTTGTTTCACGTTTTCAAAGTATTTGCTGCATTAGAATAAGTGTTTTTTTTTGGGGGGGTTGTTTTCCACAAATAGATAAAATCAATATTGTATTTGGGAAATGTTTTTGAGTGTTTTCCTTAAGTAAATTATCTATACGTGATTATTTTATCTTTACGTGTTTGTGTCTTCCATTTGTTTTTAGAGTAGAAAATGACCTTAATAAGAAATATGCTATAAATGCTAGAAATGAATATGATTAGAAGTACATTATGTTATATGGACTCTAGTTGTTACTAGTTTTCAATTTAATGGAAATATGTACTTAAATTAAATGCACTATGGGTGGGTGGGTGTGTGTATGGGTGAAAGGCTGTGCGGAAGAAAATTTCTATTAGTTGAAATGAAATGAACCAATTATAGTTTACATATGCCAAATGTTAAGAAATTTTGTGAAATTAAACTTTGTCTTTAAACATATTTTAGATTTCAAGGTTTATGCTTTATTATAAGCAGTAGTAGAAGAAGCTGGTGTAGTAGCAGCAGCAGTTGCAGCAACAGTATGCAGTATAATGCCCTCGAAGAGTTCTTAAAGTTCAGGGTTTTAAACTCAAAAATTATTTCTTAAATAAAAAGGTTAACATCTACATTTCTATAAAGTATGTAAGTGTATGAGTAAAATTTGTGTGCATACATTCCTTTGTTTGTATTTGTGATTTCATTGCGTTTCTTGTTTACTCTTCATTACCATAAGAAAATTTATGTTTTTCCTTCTCCTTCTTGTTGTTGTTGCAACATTTCTAATTTGTTTGCCACAATATTTTAGAAAGAAATGTTTTTCAATTCGTATGCACATACACACATACATATACATATATACTCCCTTAAATACTTATACATTTATTCTTATATATTTCTCAACTTACTTTATTATTTTCCTGTTTCTTGGTTGTTTGTGTCGATATATGTATGTACTTGAGTGTTTTAAAAATTTCTAGCGTTTGTCTCTGTGTGTCTGTGTATGTGTTCATATCTTTTCGTTTGGTAACTAAGTTGCACTTATTATGATTTACAACATTGTTTGTGCTTCAGTGGGTGGAATATTAAGGAAGTTTTTTGTTTTCTACTTTGTAAATCAAATTTAAATTTACTTGATTTTCTTTTAAGAGTTTCTAAATAAAATTGTTGTTTTTTGGCAATTGTTTTTTGGTAGATTGTGTGGTTACGGAAATTAATCAATAAGAGAGTAATTAGAGAGAATTTTAGTGGCTTTGGAATAAAGGGGAAAGTATCCTTATTGTAAGAAAAAAATATTTGGGATTATTGCGAGTATTGATACTTTTAATTTTTAAATTCATTTAATATTAGATACAAATCAATGTGCGTATAAAATTGGATACATTTAAAAAAAAAAATGCCTTTCTAGGTTTATCATATTGATTCAGATTTCCATCTTTATCGTTTTTTAAATTTAAGGAATATTTTTAAATATTCATGTTTTTTTTCTAAAGAATTAAATAAAAGTTTCATTTCCAGGAGCATTTAAAAATTTTTATCTCTTTTGAATACTACAGAACACAGTGATAAATATGCCCTTTCAAAATTTTAATCTTTCAGTTTTAATGTGTTGTTGGTGGAAGTTTTAGCAAACTGTCTAAAACGAACGTATATAAAATTTAAATTTGCACACATTTATTTATATATATATATATATAGATATAACATTTATATTTTGCGCACAAAAAATAATGTTATATCCTCAAATCTATTTGGAGTAACTTCCAGATTCGATTAAACGATTCCATCCGGATGTTTGCCTATTTAGCTCTTAGGTCATATAACGTTAGACGGTATGGCAGAATCAATATTAATGGAAATAAATCTAAAACTTCTGATTCGCCAAAAAAAAACTAATGTAATTTAATATACTGATAACACATGAGCATAACATAACAACTTCGTGTATTTGGACCCAATCGAAGCTCCATGGTCGAGGTTATAGGAGTGAAAATTAGGGTACCTCAGACATTATTTTTTTTTAACTGCTTGTTAGTTCAAAAAAAAAACTTTTTGTCCCAGTCCAAATGTAGACAATCTTCTATTTGAAAAATAAAAAATTAGAATTTTTGTGTTCTTTTGGTCGAAAAATTTTTTCATCTAAAATAATATTTTTTCTTAAAAGTTTATATGAAATTTATATTTCTCCAAAAAAGGGCTTTACTTGAAGGAAAAGTTTCCATCTAAATTTGCTGACCAAAGTCTTTATAACGCTAAATCAAAACCCTTTCGACTTCGATCCACTTTTATCAAAATTTCCTTTTAAATAGAAATTTTCTAAAATTTTGAAATAAATTTTTGTTTTTTAGAAGACCAGTGAATGATGATTACATGTCTGTCATCAGACTGTGTCCAATATTATTAAATAATATTTCGTTGATAGAAAACCTGGTTCTGGTAAAAGGAATTATCCTTGTGATGCTTCTAAAGCCAAATAAAAAAATAGAAAGGACTTTCAAAAGATATCCTATTATAACTGCTAGGAAAGCAGTCCGGTTAGCTTAGAGCTTGGATTATTTGCTACGAAAAGTTAAAGCTTTGGTCGGTTCAGACGGATCACAGAAATTGAAGTCAAGTTAAAAAAAATATTATTGCTGAAAAATGGAATATAAAGCGTATGTTCTGGCAGTTGCGACAAAATAAGCCAATGATTTGCTACAACGGGCTCTAATAATACCGAAAATTATATCTAGAAATTTAAAAAAAGCTGCTTCCATTCATAAGATTAACAGGCCCTAAGAACAATAATGTGGTATTTGTACTAAGAGAGGCAAATCTTCCAAATAGCTGGGAATTAAGGCCAGTGGATAGATATTGTGCTCTTATAAAAAGAGCGTTTTAGTGCACAAAAAGTTATAAAAATATGTGGTAGATTTTAAATGAAAACCATTAATGGATAAGATTCTGAGAAATGTTCGAAATTTCATCTTTATTGTAACATTAATGGAAGAATGGAAAGAACAAGAAGAAGGGATACCCCCACACAAAGCAAATATTGAATAGTGAATATCTAAGAAATTATACAAGTTAAAGTTCTAAATTTTGGTCTTAATTACTTTCAAAATGATCCCTTTTACTGGAAAAATTTTAGGACGGAAAGGACCCAGGGAACCCCCATACAAATCAAATATTTATTATCGAATATCTAAAGAACTTTAACAGTGAGAATTTTAAAATTTGGCCCTATCGCCTTTTTTAAAACAACATGATAGTCGTGATTTGAGATTTTTTTTTCGAGATCTAGAACTAAGAAGAAGATTAGTGCTGCAAAATGCATCGGGTAAAAGCTTGTAAATAAATAATACTTTAAGTTTAGTTGTTTCCTTCTTATGTGTGTTAAGAATTTTTCGATCTTATTCCTTTTTTGGAAACCAAACTTTAGTGTACTAATTATGGAGGAAATTTTACACGATTAAAATATTGGAAAAAATAGTCCAAGTTTATTATTACAAATTTAGTATCAAACACCTGTAAAAAAGGTATTAAATAATTATCATTATTTTAGTATAAAGGCATAATTTAATAAATTTTAATAATTTTTGGTAATATAAAACATATTTTCAGTCAACTTTTTTAAGTGGAATTTAGTTATTTACTTTTTAAATAACAATTTAAATGAAAACTCGGTCTCAATGACAGATTGAACGAACTGAAAATGAAGAAAAAATGGAACAAATAACAAAAGATTTCAGTTGAATTGTTGAATGATTGCCAGTGTTACAAATAAACATATACACACACTCACACAGATACATACAAAAGAAAATGCAGACAGTGCATATATATAAATCTCTACTACATAGAAAGAATTTCTCTAAGAAAACAAGAAAAATGTGAAATTTAAAATTACAAAGAATCACAAAAGAAAGGTGAAACGAAAGTGAAAAAAGCTTTTTAAGTTAAGTTTTCTTTTAATCTTCAATTTAAAAATTATTTTCATTTATTATGGAGAAATAAACAAAAATAATAATTAAAAATTTTTTGTTAAAAGTTTTGTTTGAAAATAAAAAAGTGATGAAACATTTTGTATTAAACAAAATTTTTGTTTAATATAACAAATTATTTTGGCAAATGAAAATATTTGTTTGAACTCATGTTTGAAAAAAAAAAATATTAAATAAATTCTAGCGAAAATAAAGAAAAAATTAAATTTTTGAATCTATTTCATTTTGTATAAATTTTAATATTTTTGAATAAGTTTTATGTAAATAATTACAAGGAAAATTATATAAAGTTACTTTGCATTTAACAAAAAATAACGTATGATTAACATTTTCATCTCATGTATAACAAGTATACGCATGAGTACATTTTATTAAGTAAATTATTTAAACTGTTGCATACTTTCATGACTACGATGGTAGTCGGTTGTTTGATTTTTTATAAAATCTGAAAAGTGATCATATTTTTTTTTAAACTACAGTCATTTTTTCAATTTGTTTAAATTTTTATCGATTAAAAAAAAAATTGAAAAGTGGTCATAAATAAAGACTGTTTTTGCGATTGGTTCCTTATTTCGAAAACTACATCTATGATTAGTTTTTATTTCAATTTTTTTCGATTTTTCAGCAATCTGACGATATCAAAGGTACCCTATCGGTGACAAATGTATCCTGAGAAGACAGTAAGGACTTTACAGTGTGCGTAAGCAGTCCACAAAATAGGTACTAAAGTGAAATTATAAAATCAACATAAGTTATATCATACAATAAGTAAAAGTAGACAAGTATTCCTTGTAAAGATAATAGTGGTGCCGCTTTTAGACTGTTGAATTAGTTCTGCTTAGTGTTTACTGAATTAAGAGATTCGTTAATGTGAAAATTGTTTTTTATTTTCTCTGCAATCACTTCTGGTATATATACCTTTCTGAGAGAGATTGTATATCCATTCTAATTTTGCTCTTCTCTTTATGAGTAGTAAATTTTTACACTCTACGCCATCATAGGTGGTTGTCAACTGTTATACCTATACTTGTTTATAGTTTTAACTCATATTCAGCTAATTTCTCTTATATGGAATTTAGGTCAAATAATGTCTCCAGCAAAATATTTGGGTTTATTATTAGATATGGGAAAATTTTTATAACTTTTATAAGATTAAAATATAAATATATGTTGTGGTTAAAAAATTAGAAGAGATCTTTTTTTTTTTTTTTTTTTTTTTGCAAAAAGGTCTTTTATAGCTGATTTTAATAGAAAACTACTTGGACAACAATAAACAATGTTATAATATTATATAAACACTTGTCATGGTGGACTTTGGTTGTATGGAAAAATAAGTTCGTTAAACGATGTTATATTAGAAGGCAACTCTGAATCTACTGAAAACCTGAAAAAACTTCTCACATTAAGTCAATGGATAAAATCGTTAAGGATTTTGCTAAATATCAAAATTATTTCTTAGTCATACTCTTGTTATATCATATGGAAAATTTTGCTAAATATTAAGATTTTACAGCTCAAAAAAGACTTTTCACAGACTTCTTGCTTCTTAAATGAACATGAAATTTTTTGTCATACATAAACTTGTATAAAATACAAAGTGGTTAACCAAAGTAATGTGTTGGGATAAATATATAGAGCAAAGACATTTACATTACCTCACTTTTATATAAATATATATGTATAACATGCTAAAGTGTTTACACAATATTAATACATATGTATGTATAGAAACATATATGAAAAAGGATAAATGTTTTTTTATATATTAAAATAAAATAATGATGTGGTTATATTGGCTACTGGTTGCAACAGAATGTACATGACTGCATAAACTTTAGATATATATACATATAGATATACATACACAGAAAAAAAAAACAATATAAAATTAACTGAAACAGTTATAATTCAACATTTATATAATACAAGAAATGCAACATTGTTTTATAATAAATTATCCGATGTTGAATCAATTGTCTCTTCCTTCAATCCTACCGAAAGTACCCATAGACTATATTACTTACGGATATATTGGGAATATACTGCGAATATCTGAACAAAATAAATCAGTATAAATTCCTGAAACATATTAGCAATCGGCTTTCTGAAAATTTACTTCCAGTCGACTACGACAAATATAAAATTAGTTTTTTTATACGCCATAATATTGGTATTTTTCGAAAGTGTTTTTCTTGTGGTTTTATATATCAACCCCTGGATAAAAAATTTAAATTAATCAAATAGACATCTGGGTTTTACAGGTTTCAATTTGATATATATTTTTTTAAATTCAATATATTATTTACAACATATGATTATAATAACAATATTAATTAACTGTATTCAATTGAGACCAGTTCAAAATTGTGTGATTGTATTTGAATTGTTATTATAACAAGAAAAATTTTATAGTCGGTCAAGTCCGACTATTTAATACTCTACACCACATTGTTGATTGTAATGCCTGATATAAAAAAATTGATAGACCCTCGTATAATTTGCTTTTCTTATTATGTTTGCAATATATTTTTGTGAAATTTTAAAAAATAATTTTTTCTGTAGTTTTATATGGCAATTAGAAAAAATTATAGACCGACCCTCGTACAGCGATTTTGGATTATAATTATCTCTTATCAGATTAACTACTTTTAAAATACCCACGTATATGTGTGATTTATAAGTTTTAAAGTTATATTTGCAAGAGTAGTTGTATGAGACATATAAGAAGTAATAGACCGGACCTCCTATCACCACTTCTGGTGCTGTAGGGTATAATGAAACAAATATGCATGGGATTGATTAAAATTTTTACACCCTACACCATCGTAAGTGATTGGGATATTATGAGTTTGTCCTGCATTTGTAACATGTAGAAATAATGGTGTTACCCTCTTTATATACCATATACCGTTTGGCTCAAAATAATTGAAGTCGATTTTACAATTTTTTAAATATCTCGATGAAATTTGATACAAATTATTTTTTTAACATAAGGACGAAGTCTATTGGTCATGTTCAATAAAATATTTTAGGTACCTTCCAACAAATGTTCCTCCCGGAATGGAGTTTTAAGGTCATAAAATTCCTAAATATAAAGCGATTTTAACGAAATTTGGCACAAGTAACTCTTATAATTTTCTCAAACGATGTGCTAAAATATGCGAAGATCGGTCCATTATATCTTATGGGTTCCATGCAAGCCCTTCTAAATACGTTGGCATTTGTCAATTTAAGATAAATATAAGTAAAAAATTATGTGCAAATTTATACGGGGGTCGATTCATAATTTCTTCTAGCTCTCATATAACCCTTAGCAGGAATTTGTTCTACAGTTGTGAATATTAAATTTAACGAGGGTCGTTTATTAATTTTTCGTTACTATTATTTTTTCGAATTTTATGTTACATTGTTTTTTCTGTGTGTACGTATCTACACAAACATATGAATATGTCTTTGTATTTATAGTATGTAAAAATTTAGTTGAGTTTTTTTTTTTTGATAAAATAAATGACGATGGTGAGTTGATGTTGTCCTTTCTTATTTTATTTCTTTCAATTTTTCCTATCTTGTCCTTTCTTCCTTTAATGGTTCACCTTTTCAACCACAAGCAGTATGTTACTATGTTAGAGTATATATATGTATATGTATTTGAAGCATAACTCAGTTATAAAATAGCCAAAAAAGAAAAAAATAGAGAAAAGAAAGCAAAGGATAAAGGAAAATATAATAGTATATAGAGTATTAAAGGAACTGATGGTCATTTTAAATTTGAAAGTAATATACTCAACCATCACAATAGTAATTTGTAATAAATATATATTTTTTTGTCCTTTTCTTTATTTGATGTACTACTGATGCCACCGTCAGTTAGCTACCTTATGCTTCCACTTACCTGTTTGATGTTTTACTTTTTGTTCATTTTAGCCAATTCATTTTACAATAATAATAATGCTGACATTACATTGAGACCAATGTCAAATGGTGGAGCATGAAATGGTGATTTTAAAAGTGTGAATTGAAATAACACTTTCAAAGTGAAATAAAAAAGTGAATATTTGTTCTAAAGTACTTGATTATAAAACTTTCATTTAATCGGTACATGCCAAGAGATCAATAAATTTAGAAAGTTAGGTTCTATGATTTGGAAAGGGGAATTATAGTAAATTATCGAGTACCACTAGTTTTACGAATGTAAGAAATTGCGAAAATTAACGAAAATGCGATCTTCGACAATTAAGAATGCTTATTTGGCTATGGCGAATCTTTAATACCCTAAATCGTGCACAAGTTGAAATAACTTTAGAACACACCCCAAACTAACGTTGTATTATTTTTCTCATTATCAGATATCATTCTATATTGTGGATGTAAGCGTGCCAAAAATCTTGGCATCCTGTCACTATAGTAAACAATTGCTTGTGGTAGAAGTACAATAATATGGTGGAAGAGCACAAGTGAAGTGTTTAAAATTGTGGTAAATTTTAAACGGAGATGAACTAGTTGTTAGAGTAAAGTGACAGAAAGCATCTATAGACGACTATTATCACAGATGACTGAAACTATAAAACTAGTTTCTGGTATCGCTTTTAATAACTAATATGTATGTTAAACATTTTTTAATTTTACTCCTGAAATTCGGAAAGTTTTGTGTGAGACCGAAAAATTTAATTTATATAAAATATTTTTTACTAAAAGTTAAGTGAGAAAATATTAATTTCAATAGTTTTGTATCCATTACTTTATGTCACTCTGTTTGTGCAGTTAAGCCAAATCAAATAAATTAAGTCTTTTGGTTGAGTTGGCAGTCTGAATTCTTCTAAATAAATGTCCTTCCATATTTGACATAACATTCATTCATTCATTCGCTTAGAGTTTCATTCATTTCTTTATAAAAACTGTTTCTCATTTCTCTCTTTTATTTTAGATTTTTTTTTTGTTATTGTTATTGTCAATATATTATATACTTCAGGTCTAGTTTATTGTAGATGAATGACTGAGTGAAAGGATGGATGGATGAATAGATGGGTCGATTGGTTGGTTATTTTTATACGAATGTTCAAATTGTTTGAATGTAGTGGAAAGTTATAGTTGCTGCAGCAGTAGTAGTTTTTGTTGTTGATTAGTGGTTCAAGTTCAGAATGATATTGTTGTCATTTAGACCACGTAACAACAAATTGAAAGTAATTGAATGCTTTAAACCATCAAACGTTTCATTGCTGCTGCTGTTTTTTATTGTTGTTGTTTTGTTTGTATTTGTTAACATCTGATGACGACTACCACATTGCTGATGAGCATGATTTTGTTGCCCAAAACCATACATGATGAATATAGTTGTTGTTGCTGTTGTTGGGTGATATTGGCTGTTCTCTGGCTGCTTGTCAACATTCATATAATAATGGAGATCCAACCAAATAGCAGCGATAGCAACAGCATCAATATCATCAACAACAAATAGTAGCAGCAGCTATGACATGATTTAAAACTTTACAGCTGACAAACAATTTATTGTATTTTCAATTAACGTTTTTTTATCCAGTTTTTCTGTTTGAAGTCGTATATTTTATATATTTTGTGTGGTAATCGGTTTTTTCTGTTAATTTAAATGATGTTAATTTCATGGACTGATTGGAAAATTGTTAATTGAATGAGGAAAACATGTTGGGTGGAATGAAAGTATTTAATCATTTAGTAAATGCAAACCTCAATTTACTTTAATTTATTTTAGTTTGGATTTAATATACGTTTTTATTTTAATAAATTAAAAACTATTTTTATATGAATTTATTAAGGACAAAAATGGTTTTATTATTTTTTTTATGTAAAATATATTTTTAATTAAAAATTAATTTAACGAATTAAAGCATGACATCTTAGGGTTTCGACAATTAATAAATTGATATTTGATTTATACATTAATTTTAGCTCTGGATTATCTAAAGCTTTGAACTTTGACATATAAACTATAATATTACAATGAACCAATTTAGAACTTATTTACTGATACAAGCATATAGACCTAAGAAGTGAGATCGGAAAATTAATAATACACGTTTTTCATTACAACATTTTCCTCGGTCATTAATTTCTTATAGCAATTCAATTAGAATTGAATTGATCAATATAAAGAATTCGTAATTGTAATGTATTATTCAAATTGAATTGTATATTAAAATTAACCATTTTTTATTAACGAATTAAAAAAGTCATATTGACAATTTTTCGTCATTTTGATAAATTTACCAAAAACAAACGAACGTTTTCGTTATGACAAATAAAGGTTTCATTGGCTGATATTTAACCTACTTTTCTTCAATTCTACACCATTTTTCGTTATATTTATTACTTTTTTGGTTCAGTGTACTGTGACATAGTTTATGCATTTTCAGTTTTTAAACATAATTAAAATTTTGCATTCCCAAATATAATTTTCTCATTTATTTCAATATTTTATATCTCAAAGTTCAAATGATTTTATAGTTTTCTTAAAATTTAATATTTTCCTTTTTGAAAAAACTTTAGTTTTTCTCATGTCGATAACGTTTTCTTTTATTTATTCAATTTATTTTTGTTTATTTCATTTTTATTTTAAGTCAAGTTAAATGTGTATGAGTATTTTTCCTTTTCAAATATTCTATTCAAAACTTTACTTAACAACTTTATATTACAGTTTACATCATTTTAGTTATCTTTTTCCAGAAAACTTTCATGGATTTTATTTCGTACAACATGACTTTTAAATGCCATCAAATATTATTATCGCTATAGTGCTCTCTGCTCGTTAACGTCAGCATTTTCGTCACTCATTTTCTTTCTCTCTCTCTCTATCGAAAATGTTATGACATTGGATAGTAAAAGGAAACTCTAAAAATAATATACATACAACACTCATTTGCACACACATTTATGCATTTAACTTGTCTTGCGTTTTTAATTAATATTTAATGATTTTAACAATTTAGCACACACATACACACATTTTGTTTTATATTCATTTATGTTTTCTTCATTTTCTCTATGTTTTTTTTATTTAATGTTTAAAAAGAGAAAATGATAAGGGAGGGATATTTAGTGAAGATCAAGTGAAAGAGGGAGTTTTAAATACCCTAAAAAATAACTTCTAATTTCAACAGTTTTTCCATAACTAAAGTTTGCTTTATATGGATGCTAACTCTCTCTTTGATTCTATCCATCCTATGTTATGTCCACTGAAACAATTTCTTGAAAAGTAATTGGGACCAAATTTTAAAATATTTGCTTTGAATGGCGGGGTCCCTCCCCGCTTGTTCCTATCCATCACGCATTTTGTACAGTAAAACCGATCCTTGAGGAAGTGATTGGAAACAAATTCTATAACTATCGCAGTTACAATTCTTTAGATATTCGATTTACTATATTTGCTTTGTAAGGCGGGTATCCCTCCCCATGTTCTTTTGAAAATTTTTATAAAAAATAAAAAATATTATTCTTATTTTTGTAGTATTTTTTATGGAGTTACATTCATCCTCAAGAACTTGAAATATTTTCGTTTTTAATTTAGGGTAATTTGTAAGTTTTCATTTAAAAACTTACATCTGTTTTTACATATAAGAAACTTATAATAAGTAAATAGTGAGTGAGTTTTTTTCACAAACAGATGTCAAACTTTTATTCATATGTTGCAATGGCAACACATTTAAGTCTTTTAATTGTAAATCAGGGATGGGAAAACTAAAGGAAAACTTATTCTCTTTGTAACGCCAAGAAATAATCACCTAGTCCCTATAAAGTTTTCACCATTACACTGAAATCACTTAAATCCGTCAGATTACTTGTTATTGTTCTGAACATTCTATTAAAAAATTGGTGTATAAACAACGACTTTATACATTAATATTAGAGAAACCCTTGAAATTCAGACGACAAATTTGGGAAATTTTTCAAAAATTAGTTTTCAGGTTGAGATAAAATTTCTATTATATTAAGTCAATCTCATTAACAAGGAGTGAAATCGAAAAAACACTTATGTTAATAAACACGAAGCCACTAAACTTTTTGTTTTAGTTTTTTAATTGATTGAAATTATTATTACAATTTGAAACTTTTTCTGAAATGCTTTCATTAACGTTTTTAAAGTTTTTCTTTCATTTTGATCGAACAGGTGGTTCATCTTTATTTACCACTACACTTTTTTTCCCTTCAATCCTCTCTTAACAATTTTCTCTCCATTCCGAGTAGTTTGGAGGATTTGATCTCTTGATACAAATACTAAATTATTGTATTAATACTACTCAAGGTCTTGTTTACCATAGTGACAGGATGTCAAATCAGCTAAAAAATAATTGGATACATTACGAAGTCGTATGTATGGAAGTAGACTTTTCATAAACATTACTTGATGTAATTTTCGGAATTTATAGAGACCGTTATATTAAATGGTTTCTGTTGCCACGTCTGCTTTTTTGGTTGCCATACTAAGAACTTTTTGGGAAACTTTGACTGCTTTCTCCATCATTCACTTGAGCATCAGTATCATAAAATGTTTGATCAGCAAGTTGCTAAAAATCCACCAAAACATACATTATGTAGCAAAAACATATATTAAACTTGACTGCAATTTCGATGCTCATTTTTTAGCCTTTAAATTTTTAGCAGCGATCCCGTCAGGAACTTTTTGAATTTTCCCTAACAGGAAACACTTTTGAAAATACTTTCTATTTTTTGGCTTTAAAAATATCACTCAATCTATTGTTTATACCTGAAGAAGGTTTTATATCAACGGAATAGTTCTCTCGGTACTATAATAACATTGGAAAGAGTTTGACGTTAGACGTTTGAAAGCTTGTCAAATTTTTGTAGGTTAAATTTAGGTTATGTCGAAAATATTTAGTAATTTTAGTACTCATTTTCTTCTGGTTACTCGTGATATAGAATAACTTGGAGCAAAAAGATGATAATAATAAAGCTCTTTTTTTAGATTAAAATTTGTATATTTATTTTTTACTCTTCTTTTAGTTAAGAGCTAAAAAATTAAGATTATTTTTTAACTCGTTAAAAAATGAAGATTATTTTTTAACTCGCTAAAAAATGCGAAATGCCATGCAATATGTTGGCCCCACAGGTAAGAGTTATTGCTGTAAAAATTTTAAGTGAAAAATGGAATATTGAATAAAGTATAAAATTTGTGCTAATCTGTTGATTATCGTTACACTTTAGAATTTTAGATCATTTCTGCGTTAGAAAATTATTTTATACCACATGAGAATAAAAAATTTAAATCTTATGAAAACATATGACGACTCCATTATTCTTTAAAATCATCTTAATATTAGTACCCTGAAAAAGGGTCTGACATTCCTGATTTTCGAAAAAAATAAACTTTAATTATTTATACAAATACATGTCTTCGTTGGTGGCAATAAAGCACATATTTTTTTCTTCCAGTTTGTTGCACAAACGGAATACTATAACTTCCGTTACAGGCATATCTAATGTCAGATTTCTTGTTGTTGTATTTCATGTTATTATTATATATACATATATATGCATAAGAATATAATGCTCATTTGCTGCAAGGTTGTCATAACTCAAAATTCGCAAGTTTCGACTAAACATCAGTAGTGTAGAGTAAATAATGTATTTAATTAACTGTAAAATGTTTGGGAATGAACCATTCATACATCAGACTGGATTTCAACCAAAATATATTATATTTATGTTTTAGTTTAGTTTATATATTATTTTAAAAAATAAAGCGTTATTCCGATTGCACATCGGTAGTTGTTAAGTTTAACCAAATATTAAGTTTTCTTGAAAATACGTCTACTGAAGAAATTGATCTTTTGAGTTATGACTATCTTGTAGCAAACGAGCAATAAATGCACATAAGCATATGTATGAATTAAAAATTACATTTTTTATGGGGATGTCATCAAAATTTTCTTTTATTTAAGTGGGGAGATATATTTAAGGTCTTTTGTTAATTTTCAGTTGAAGGGCATACTTAAAGGTAAAGGTAACATACATTTTTTTGCATGTTACAAACATCAGCACAAACGCATAATACCAACCATCGAAGGTTTTGTAGGATATGAAAATAGAAAGCATTTCCAAGCACATCCGGTAGAAAAGCAGCCCTTAAATATAAAGCGATTTTCAGAAAATTTGACTATCTAAACCAAAGTGCCAAATTACGCTGGGCTTGTTTCATTTCTTCTCATAGGTCCCATACATGCCTCCTTCTAAATATTACTCTGAAGGTCATAACTCTTACATATGCGCTGGTATTGAAATAATAATTGGTTGAATAAAGATAAATATAAACATCCATGATTTGACGTACCTCCCATTTAAATCCCCATAAAACTTCATTTTGAAACGCATAAATTTCAGACGAATTAAATAATGTACTGTGTACATAAGAATAAATAAAAAAATAAAATTATGGTTCACTTCTTTCTCATAACTACCCGTGTGGTGTAGGGAATTACCTAATCGGGCTTGACTGATTATAACATTCTTACTTGTTTTTTACTTGATAAATAATTTTGGTATTTTACTTAGATCGAAGCAATATATATTGATATATAAAAAGAACTAAATATTAAACTTTTGAACGTTTAAAATCCAAATACAGTTAACTCCAAAACTAGAAGAAAAACAACACATATAAATTCTGAAGGTCTTATAAAAAGACTTTAAAAAGTCAAGAAATGGAATGAGAAATCAAAATTTTACACGCAGTTTAAAACTAGAATTTCCGAGAGACACAATTTTTGCATCCCTTTAGTTCCGCCAATGAAACATTTATGGGGTCCAAATAAATTAATGCTGTAAAGTTATAATTCTACACTTCTCTGCTATCATCACATACTATTTACATGCAAATTCTCTTAGCTGTCCCACTGTGTATCTCTCTATTCCATTTGAATTATTTTAATTTTAAATTTTTGTTTAATTTTAAAAGGGTTCTGTTTGCAGTATGACAAAAATATTTTGACTGGAGTCTAATTTGTTTTGCACATTTGGCAACTAGAAAACTGAAAAAGAAAACTAAAATTAGTTAAAACTCTTTTTAAGTAATTGTTTTATATATTATCAAAATTATGAAATAATAACTAGAAAATTTTACACAAAAGAGTAATTATTTTGACTAAAATAAAATAAACACTGAAAACGGGTTCATGTATTTTTCCCCAAACCTACAAATATTTCGGTCATGAATTATTAAATGTTTAAATAAAGTCAGGTGCTGAATTCTATTAAAACTATTAAATAACTTTTCCTATGAAATGTCAGCAAAAATATTAAATTACTTCATAATAAAGTAGTAGTAACTCCTCATTGTAGGCAATACTTTTTCTAAAGAAAAACTCAATATTAATTTATTACGTGTCTGTCTTTCTTACACAAAAAAATCTCATTTCCTTTTCTCCTACTTGCTTAATTTTTTGTAATTGTATTTACACATTGTCTGTGTAATTAACTTTCTTTCCTTTTGTCTACTCATTTTTGCTTGATGTACAGCTGCTATGCTGTTTTCATCTGTATTTATTGTAGGGAGAGTTTAACAGGTAAGAATGCTATATTCGACTATGCCGAATCTTGAATACCCTCCACCACATATGCGTTATGTTTCGTACACACACACTTACACATACATTCACAGATGCATACAACTTATAAAAGTTTTTCTTAAATATAACGCGGAACACTTAATGAGACATAAAATTAGTAATATTTTTGGCTTTTTTCTACTGAACCGATTTTGATCATTTTTGGAGCAGTAATTAATAATTTAGGCTTGGATATTGTGATTGCCTCAGATATCGGTCTATAAGTTTTAATATACTGCACTAAATTTGCTGGTTTTAAATAGGAAACTTTTCAGAATTATAATAAATACATAGTCAAAATTTGATTGTGGATGTAAGCGCGACAATAAAAGACAGATTGATATAATTAAATCGAATCAGATTTTGATTTGATGCAAGAATAGATATACATTATGGAGACTTAGATAATTCCATCTTAGCGTTACACACGGAATGATAACATTAATATACCCTCTTCACCTTTTGCGTTGGTGGAGGGTATTAAAGAAGAGGACAATTGAAAATTTTCTGTTAATTACAGAAGAAACTTTCTAATGATTCTTTGCTATAAACAGATGTTATGTTATGTAAACATAATTAATGTTAATAATATTTTTATTTTTCTTTATTCAATTGTTTAACTCCTTATCAATCTTCCCTCGTATTATTTTTATAAACATTAACTCACTTTTAAACAGTTATCATTTCAAGGATGTTAGCATCCATTACCAAAATACATATAAAGTACTAAATAACATTATTATTATCATCACCATCATCATCATGAACATCGTCGTCAGCATTAGCAGCCATTTTGACCATTAAAATTCTCACGTTTAATATTTTGTTTTAGCTGTTTGTTGCACGTTTCGTTTTTGCTACATTTGCATGATTACATGTGGTTATTTAGGATGTATTGAGTTTTTCATTATGAATGTAATACAAGAAAAAAATTTCAATCTCAAGAAAATCTCTATCTAACATTTGTTAACTGTTTTTATCGTAATCAGGCTTCCTCATTTTTAAATTGCACTCTCCTAAAAATTTCTCGTGCTAGATCCATCAAACTGCTGTGAGATATCTAATTGGTTCGTTCAATTTGATTTGTGATACCTCACAGAGAGGGCCCAGCGTGTACTTACTCATTAATCTTTTTATTTTCCTATTTCTCCAGATTATTACAGCTTCGACAATGTTCACTAAACGGTAATCCAAGAGTACTTGCATGCCTTGTTACTTTGAGCAACCTGCATTGCTTTGAATATCACAGTTTGAAAATAGGTCCCATCTTCTTAGCAATTTCGCACGAACCTATTTTAGACTATTTCATACAGTTTGAAAAAGTAGTTGAAAATACAGTTTCTAACATATCAAAGCTACTGAAAAAGCTTTGGATATGTTAGATGCAGGATCTTCCGTGGGTAACTCATTGGTCTGATCATTACGGAAGCGGTTTCTATGCTTAGGAATCCAAACTTGTTTTGTGTGAGATATTCGAGATAGATCCATTAATTCTTTGTGTTTGTTTGTTTGTGCCTACCAGTATGGATTTAGTTCATCAGCAAAGGAAAAATGTTGCTTCTATTACTCTTGACTCTGAACGGTTTTTTAATTTGTAAGATATTCCAAAGTTCATATATGATGTAATATAATCCAAGGACAATTTTTTTCAGTCTTCTTATATTATTTATTTCCAACAATTTAACAAGATGCAGTCAGACATTCAGAGCCAGCGAAGAGCAGATTAACTTTTGACCAGTCACAGTTACCTAATCGCTGTAGTCGAAAACTGGGAGTTTTGGTGTTTTTTGTGAATTAGTTCTGTTTAGTTGTGATTAACTGCTATGACAGAGGCACTTCCAGAAGCTGTACTAATTTTAATTAAAACAAGATTTTTATTTCCTTGTTGTCTAAACATACAGAAATGGAGTTTATAACAATAAGTCAAAGCATAGTAAAGCTATTAGCGGTGATGATGAGAGGTGTATCTCCATCTACTAATTTTGACGTGTTTGTTTTACTAAGACTTGTCGTGATCTTTCTTAAATTCGACATAGTCATCAACCTATTGTCTAGATTTTCTAGATCGTTTTGAATTACAATCACTGTAACTTTATTAAAAGCCACTTCCACATTAAATATTATTATAATCCTCACCACTTCAAATAAAGCAGTTTCGGTAGATCGACCCATAAAGTAAGCATGCTGACGGTATAAGAAGCGTGTTTTTATAGAGATTCGTTCGTCACAATTTATAAATCAATATTTGGTGAGTCAAATTTTGAGGACGACCGATTACGCCTTGACTTCCTTAAGTTATCTTATTTCCAAAAAATGTGAAAAACAATATTTGTTTATTAAATAAATGATGTTCCATTTTGCGACAAGAAGCTTTTCAACGATAAACATGTTTATAATTAAGTACATGTGTGATACCAAACAAAGCCTTTTCTTGCGATTAAGGCCTTATTTTATTTTCTTCTTAACGTTTTCATGAAGAATCGTTATTTTTTAATTCAAACAACCAATGTAAAATTATTTAAAATAGAAATAATTTAACTTTTTTCAGTTATGATTTTACTTCATACATTGAAATGTTAATTTAACATTGTTTCCCAGTAAAAACAGTTTCTAGAGAATATTCTTAAAATTTTAAAAATTTATCGTTGTATAATTATATATTAATATCGAAAGATTCTAATTTTTACAATATTATTTCACCACAAGTGTAAAAGATTTCTAACTAAATGAAAAATCAACTTGGAACTATGGTTCCAAGTTGATTTTGCTTTATGATATTTTTCTGTGTGTATAGCCTTTTAAGCGACAATTATATGAGAGGGAGGGCATTTAAGATTCTTTAAGACCGACTATTACATTCTCATTTATTTGTGTATATTTTTTTGGAAGAGGTAATGAATGTAATCATATATGAGTGTTTATATTTGTAAAGGTGTGTGTGTGTTCGAGTATCATCATTTACCACAAATTATTTTGGTTAAATTTGTTGAATCGTCGCGTTGGTTTTTGCATTATATTTGTGGTAATTTGTTACATGCGTTTTATTTATCTAAATTTACATTATTGTTGTTGTAACATTTTTAGGTTTGTAATTTTGGTATGTTTGGCATAAAGCTTGGACCATAATAAACTAACACACATACATTTATATACACTAACATACATATATATTTATCTAAATATGATGAGCACACAAGTATTTATTTTCTAAAAACATGTTTAGCATAAAAATGTTTATAATCATATAATTTTGAATATTATTCCATGTATTTTTATTCTGTCCACAATAAAGTAATTGAGCTTGTAATAAGTTTCCAGGCAGAACACAATATCCTTTTATATTCTACTTTTGTCATTAATCATTTACAAAAAATTCTTTGCGTCCCAAAAAAAAAAAAAAAAAAAAAAAACACTTAAACTTTAATGAAAATTTAGTTTGACAGCAGCAAAAAAAACTTTTATTTAGTTGTTAAAATAAAACTGTTTTATTTGACAGAACAATTTATAAATTGTAACTAAAATATTTTTTGTATTTGTATTCTTAGCATTATTTAACTATAATAATAATTATAAATATCAAAAAAGTGAGGAAAAAGTTTTTTCTGGCTAAATTACTTGGTCATTTGATAAAATTGCATTGGATATTTAGTGAAAATAACCACAATGTTTTAAGGGAAACTTTGTTCTTCGACCAATTTAAAAATGTTAATTTTGTATTTTTCATATAAAATTCATTAGACAAAAAAAAAAAAAACGTATTTTCATACAAACAAAGTTCATATTTTAGTGTTTTTACTATATTTTTCAACACAATCAAATCATTTTTCCACTACACAGTTAGAAAACAGAAATGAGAAATAATGGAAACTTTATGAGTTGTTTTAAATAAAAGTTCTTAATTCCATTAGAGATTTATTTAGGAAGTTTATAACGATTTTATACATATTTCTAAATGTTTTTTTGTAAAATTTGTAATTTCTAAAATACGATGAGAATCTTATTTGAAAATTAAAACAAATAATTATTCAAAATAGATTTTATGTACAGTTTTGATATCAGGAGCTTTATCCAATATTTTATATATATTTTTATTTTCTTTTTGCAAAGATCGATTTCTAAACGATATTCAAAATAAGGATATTTATCACGATCAAAGGCTTACAGATCGAATTTATAACAATTTTGTAAAATATTGAACTCTAATAAAAATCGAATTTTTATGAAAAATAAATAAATAAAATTTTTGGATTTTCAAAAAAATAAAAAACACTATAAAAACTTTAATGGGGGTTTTAAAAAAGTTTCGAAATTTCATCACTGGTGATTAAAACATACTTACATATTTTTTTTGTAAATTGTAAAAATATTTTGAATCAAATGAAAAAATAATAAAACTGTAAGTTTATTGGTTTCTTGTTTATTAACAAATATGCATGTTAAGAAGTTTTCGATCTCACTCTTTATAATTTATTAAGCATTCGTTGTTGTAGTTGCTTTTGCGTATCGAAATTCTCCAGGTTTTTCTTTGCCGGCCACGGCTTCTTAACTTCTGAGGCTTCCACTCAAGCTACATTCTGTTTATAATTTCCGGGTGATTTCTGCTAGTACGGCCGATTCATCTCCATTTTATACATTTTATTTGCATTATTATGGATTCCTTGTTGGTATTGTTCCACAGATCTATGTTCTTGACGTTACTAGACCAGTTGATGAAAACCTGTAGTTGTTGCGTGATGATGTTCGATGTATTCGCTTATCATATCATCTAGTACGATGGCGAATAGTTGAGGTGATAGGGCCATTGGTTTATTGCAGCATTTATTTGAAATAGTTGGCTGATATTGTGTTGTTAAGAAATGAGAGTTCAGGTCCTTGTATATAGATTGATAATTTGCATTAACTTCTGGGGTAAATTTTTTGTTCGACAATTTGTCTAATGGACACCAAAGGCCTTCTTAAAATTTGTGTACAGTATGTATGCTTTTTAAGAGACTGTTGACTGCTCAACCACTTGTGGTGGTGTAGGGTAAAAACACCTCAGCCTTGTTAAATTCTCTCTTATGATTTAAAATTTACAGATTTGTTTGTGCGACTTTATTCCACTTTTAATTTTTATTTTACGAATTAAAGTATATTAAGTTTAAAAGTTTTATTTTTTATTTTTTATCGAAAAAGGTATTAATTCCTTTCCATTCTGTTTCAAAACTACAATGTATACAATTATATCTGAAAAAAGAGGAAACCAAACGTGATTTGAAAACTTTCCATTTCAAATATTAAATAAGCAAAACTCCAAAGTAATATGTTCTCCGAGGTTGAGGTTTCAATGTACAAAAGCATTTTACTGATGTTTGCTCTGGAAAAAAACTAAATATATACTATTTAACACAAAAACGCAGAAAAAAAACGAACTAAATACAAAAATGTGAAAATTTACAATTAAACAATGAAAAAAAAGAGCAACAGCAACAATGCCAACAACAAATACAAACTCTACCACTAAGGAAAAGTTGAGCAAAACAGTGGAAAATAATAACTGGAAAATACAACGATGTTTAAAAAAGCATAGAAGAGAATAAAATAAAGTGAAAGAAAAGGGGGAAAACAATAACAACAAAATGTGAAATAACAATCCCAACAGAGTCATTGCACTTGGTTCCCATTACTGTAGAAATATTTTAATTTTCTACATTTTAAACAAAAAACTAAAAAAAAAACTCAAATGAAAACCCACGAAAAAGAGAATGGAATGAAATGAGGACACAAGATAAATATATAAATATACACAAGTGCAAACGCACTACATATACTCATTCTCCTATAATAATCCCCAACACACACACACAAACAAATATAAACAAGTTAAACCAAACTAAAACGTTAAACTGTCAGTGTGTCAGTAAAGCAGGCTGAACATTAAAAACAAACTAAATACTCACACATACACACAAATAAAAGAAATCTGCTTAAAGGACTAACATAGCAGACTTAAAATATACACACACATACATTTGCATACATACAAACTACTCATACTCATTTATAATGCAAACAGTTGCAAATGGAATGAAATTAAAAGCGAAATAGAAAAAAAGAAAACTAAAATTTAACTTTACAAAATAGAATTGAAATGTTAATGTGAGTATTAAAGAACTCCCAATACACTTAACAAGTTTGGCAGAAATAAAACAAACACTAACATACACACACACACACTTATACAAGCAAATGATGGAGTAGAATACAAGTATTAAGTTTAATTTGAAAAGAGAGTGAAATAAATAAATTAAAATACTTTGAATTGTAAATGGACCCGTATATTAGATAATAGATATAATCAGGAAATAAAAAAATTTCTGAGAAGTATATTTATACGAAATTAATATTTATTTTCGCCTCCGAAAAAAAAATTCGTCGCAAAAAGAAGCTTCATTTGGAACCGCTAATATTTATTGTAAAAAAGTCGAACTTTTTTGTTTAAGTTTCCTTAAAACGTCAAAATTATAAAAAGTTTTTTTTTCATGAAAATTTAAAAGTCGTAATAACTCGTTTAAATATACTGCATTTGTAAAATGGATCTTCATTTGGACTCAGACATATTTTTAATAAAAAATCGATTTAAAAACAAGCAAGAAAAGTGTTGTCACTCAAGCACGACTATGAAACGTCTTACATCGTAAAAAAACAAGTAACAATATATAGTCGTTCATGTCCGACTATCTAATACCCTACACCACATGGTTGGTTAAAAATCGTTGTTATTATTACGCTGATATTTGTCTTAATTTGACTTTTTATTATTACAGGACCAGCGTATATGTGAGATTTGTGTCCTTTAAAGTGATTTTTGGAAGCGGGATTGTGTGGGATCTATGAGAACCGGACCAACACATATTTCTGCATATTGTTTCAGAATATTTAAAGACAAACTTCTGCCAACTTTCATTTAAATCGCTTTATATTTAAAATACAATATCTTCAACTCATAAAATTATTTACATTACATTTACATTAATGGAAGTGGTGGAGGGCATTTAGGATTCGGCTTAGCTAAATAAACCTTGTTTTATTTTTGAAAAAACGACAAAAAGTTGATAATTTAAGTGTTTCATACATTTTTGACATCAGAGAACATTTCACTTACTTGTTAATTAAAAAATGTGAGATCTAATATTTCCTTTGAGAATAAATATTTGCATAAGAAGTTTTTGCCTTGATGAAATTCTAACTAAAATTAAGCTATTTTTAAGACATGTTCCAAATTAACTGGAAAACACCTCAGATCTAATCATATGAAATTAAATTAAGTTTTCTCTAAGAGTTCAAAATTACAAAAATGATTTTTTTCCAGAAAAACTGTTTTAAAACCACTGTGCTACGTAAACCACTAATCGCAAAACCTTAAAAATAGATCCACTCATAGCATTCTCTCCACTAGAAGTGAAGGGGGTATTTTATTTTTTTCATTCCGAGTGTAGCACTAAGAAGCAATCATCTCAGGCCTCATAACGTATATATATTCTTGTATCAAATCGAAATCTGAGTCGATTTAGCTATGTCCATCTCTCTGTATGAACGTCAGTCTGTTTTTGGCACGCATATATCCACAATAAAATTTGACCTCAGCATTTATTATGGTCTTGAAAAGTTTCTCATTCAAAACCAATGAAAATCGGTTTAGTATATTATGAGATATAACCCGTATATCTACGGTAACCTCTATGTTCAAGCAAAAAAAAAAAAACTTTTTTAAAATTGTTAATTATAAATCAACAAATTAGAATGACATTTTGTCATAATATAAAGTTGTATGTACTACAAAATATACAACTAATTATATGAATTAGTTGTAGTTAAAGTTAATAAAAAACCTTTCTTTATATATTGTTTATTGTATGCATCTGTGAGTGTATATGTGAGTCTGTATGTACGAAGCGTCACGTATTTGATTCACACGCATTTTGTGGTGAAGGGTATTGACAATTGGAAATTACCGAATATAGCATTCATTATTGTTTATGTATAAGTTTTCATTTTCTTAAATTTTATTTAAAAAATTATAATACATTCTCATATTCTGATCTCTTGTGTAAATATTCATTTAATTCTTTCTTTTTTCAGTTTTTTAATCTCCCTGATTTTGTCCAGTTTGCTAAAATTTGTCTATATTTTTTTCCTTCATCTGTCGTTTAGTTTGTTTACATCCGTTGCCTTTTAGTCCTCTTATCAAATGGTTGGAAAATTAGTGACGACATGTTTTTCCAACTACTTCCGCTAGTGTGTCTTTTTTACAGTTCAACAAAATCTCAACATTTGTAGTTTCTCTTTTTCATATTCCTACTTTTTTTTCTATTCTGTTTTTATTCTTATACTCATATCATGTTACTGTTATTGTTTTTGCTTTTGTTGTATTGTTTTACTTGATTACTCAGAGTGCAATATGATATTATAACTGTTTACTTGACTGTCATTTGTAATTGAGGATGCAAATGTTACTAAAGTTACAGTTAAACAAATTAAATAAAAAATCAAGTAAAAATGTTATATTCGACTATGCCGAATCTTTAATACCCTCCACCACAAATGCGTGTGATATAAAGACGTTATGGTTCGTACATATACATACACTCACAGACATATACAATATATATAAAATGAAACACCTAATGAGCCATAAAATTTGTTATTTTATTGGTTATAACTTCTTTTATCTACCGTACCGATTTAAATTAATTTTGGAATGGTTTGTTGCTTGAACCTAAACTTTGACTCTGATATTGGTCTATGCTTTTAATATACTGAACCGATTTTGCTGGTTTAAAATAGTAAACTTTTCAGGACAACAGCAATCACTCAGGCTAAATTTTATTGAGCTCTGTCAATTATTGTGGATGCCAACAACAGACAGACAGATCGATTCAGACTTTGATTTAAGGTGAAACCTATTTAGCGTTATACACGAAAAGACAAAGTTTTTATATCCTCTTCACCGCTGAAGGTGAAGAGTAAAATAACTGTGTATTTCTATGCTCTCCCTATGTGTTTCTTTTTCCCTTTATAATACTCTCTGGATTTGTAATAGTCGGGTATTTATATACTGTTGTGTGTGTGAGTGTCTGTGTGTTGAGTGGGTGTATAAATGTGTAGGTGTAAAATAAGAATAAAATGATGAGTCCTTGTTTATTTTAGCTTGTGCTAACTGTTGGAAGATGGATGCTGATGATGTTGTTCTTGTTGATGATTTTAAAGGATGTTTAAATAAAAACAAAACAACTTTGTTTTTTAAATAAAGTCCAACACTGGAGGAAACTAAGAAAACCGGAAATTGTTATAAAATAAAAAATTAGACTAGAGAATTGAATACAAATATTAAATAAATAGATAAAATTAAAAAAAAAATTGTAGAAATATAAATAAATCTTAAGTAAATATTTGGAAGGTTTTGGAAAAATTTTGAAAAAATGTACATTTAATTTCAGGACTAAAGAAAAATAAACTTGAAATAAAAGAAATACAATAACTTGAAATAAAATAAATCTTCAAATGTTAAACCGTTCATAGCTGACATACATTTTCTTTATAAGTATTATAGTACTGTTTAATTATTATGTAACTCTCTGCTCATAATCGTTCTCTTATATACTTGATCCTTAAACGTTTAAATTCACCCTAATAAGAGAATTTAGTTCTCTTCCGTTTCCCGTCAGATCCTGCATGTAAGAGTTTTAAAATAATTGTTTGCAGCGGGTCTTATATATTTGTTATATTATTAGCAAAGTTTTTCAGTTTCATAAATTTAAATTAAATAAAATATGACTTAAAGTAGGAAAAAAATAACTTTCACAAATCTACTAAATTCCTCATGGAAATTCATGATAGAAATTAATTTAGATGCAACAGACAAGTACAATGAAATCTACAAGTATAAATGATGTTAAAATGTACACTTAAACTTTGTTTGATCACTTTAAGCAGTCAAAATATATATTTTTCTGAAAATTCTATTTTTGAAATAAGTTAATCTGTAACTTTTGTTTGGTGATTTGAAATCTTGGACCTCTTAGGAAATCCAGTAAGGGAAATTCGAGTTCTTCGAAGATTAATAAGGGATCTACTTGAATCTTTTCGCAGATTGTCCAGAAAATTATCTCAAAAAATCCATTAAAATGATACTGGAATTTTATTGATGATTTTAGGAAGTCATCATATATTTCCTGAAGAATATTAAGTTCGTTTTATTGATTTTGTATTTTGGTGGCAGACTTTTTAATTTATAAACAAATCGGTTTTGATATTTTTAACTTACTATTTAAGAAAAAACAATTATTTTCAATTTATTTTAAAAAATCCTTCAGAGACTGATTTACAGCTAATTAGAGAGTATATCTGATAAGATACTTCCTTTTTAAGTGCTTTATGAACACTTGTATGTGACCATTTAGCCATTCCAGTATTGACTAAGTATAAATAAAAATGGATAAAAAAATATTTAATGACAAAATTAAATTTTCGGTGGCTAAAGGGGACTAAATATGGCTTAATTGGCAGTACTGGTTCCAATTAAAAAATTTTACCTTAAATTGTTTAGACACATCATTTTAATTCTAAATTTATTTGCAATTCTGATTTTCGTATTTCTTAAAATCGTCTTTAATTAGTGAATATATACGATAACATAAGTTATCGTACTTAATTATTTACCTCTTTTAAATTCCAAGTTTTTATAATTTTCATTGCTTTCAAAAAACTTATTATTAATTTTTTTTTTGAATTTGTTTGATAAAAAATTGCAATAAAAGTTTGAATAAAAATTCAAAAGTCACTTCAAAAATACTTGTGAACAAAACTGTAATTAAAGTTGAATTCAAACTATATTTCAAGTACTTAAAATTTAATTTGTGATGTGTTTATTGGGAATTAAGACTTTAATGACATGCGAAGATTTTTATGAGATTAATTTCCATACACCTTTAAGTGTTTGTCTAAATGTTTGCTTTGTCTGTTTTCTAAAAAATTAATAGTGATGCGGTACCGTTTAATAATTTTGGAAATAATTTAACTCTTCTTTATGTTAATTTTTGTAGCATGAAGTTTTTAAAAGTTTAAATTTTAATAACCAGCTCCTCCCATATTTGGAAAAGAAGTTTAAAAGTGAAAAAATTGGTTTCTTAATAAAATTAAAAACTATAAAATTCTTATTATTTTTTTCTTGTTTATCTAACACTTTACATATTCTATTTTGACAAGTTCATCTTAAGTCCTTTTTATATTTAAATCATTTTGTATTTATATTTTGAGAAAAATATTATTACTAACACATTTGTATACACCTACACTATAAAATTTCCTATACAGTGAAATATTTTATAAAATTTCACATTACTTTTTTTTCAATAAATTCTCATATTTCGTTAGAATGATTACAAGTTCATTACTTTTTGTTTTATAACACAAAATTGTGAGATAAAATATTTCAATAACCTTCACATAAATTTGTTTTTAACCCAAATAATCAAATATTTCACTCATAAGCACAGTTTCAGTATTTTTATATATTTTTTGTACTTATATAACAGCAGCACATGTACTTTACTATTTAACCTACTTTTATAGAGAAAAGTGTAAATCGTTATTACTAACAGGGGGCCCTTTTGTAATTACTCCTCAGTTTATAAATATAATCAAGTTTTATTAGTTATGGATTTTTTACCAATTATATGATTTATGGGTGGAAAAAAAGGTTTCTTGTCTTAAAGATTTTTTAGAATTTGTATTATTTTATAAGCCCAACATGATGATGGGTGTGGTAACAGGACACTCTACTCTTTTGGCACATTTAAGGCGTATGGGAACGGCCAATGACAATCAATGCAGGAAATGTGGGGAGGATATTAAGACGATAAAGCATTTCCTGTGTCATTACGGATGACATATCCAACTCAAAGGAGTGGATTGGGGGAGAATGAAAAGGTTCGTAAAAGATACAAAGTGCTACTGAGCATATCATATGAAACGCTTTTCCACACTGGGAGTGCACAGTAAGTCGAAATAATGGCTTAGGTGTATGACAATGGGTATGAGAAATTTTTATGGAGTTTGTCTCTTCTTTAACCTAAGTAAACGTAATCTAACCTGTATGCTAATCATTTGTGGCCCTTATTTTTTATAATTTTTCCCTTACAGTTTGTTCTATATGTTTAGAATTTAGTGTTTTATTATTTTTCTTCTTTTCTAATATTGAAAATTAAGGAATTTGTTTTCGTGCATTTTTTTAATAAAACGAACATCCGTTTTATTTACTTTGCCCCCGATATCCGTTTTGTTTGTATATGTGTTTATATCAACACCTACATTTATGTTCTAGAATTTACATTTTTATTTCTTTATTATGGCGCATATTTAAAGGGTTAATATTACTGGCTTTTATATAAATAGAAGAAAATTAATGGAAATTTTTGCAAAATTGTTGTATTGTGAAATAAAAATTTAATATAAATTTTAATTTATTATTTTTTTCTTAATTAATATTTTGATACAAAATACTAAGTATGAAGATCCAAAAATTCTTAACATACATAAATGTTAATAAAAATGAAATCACTTAACTTAGTGTTTTATTATTTTCTATTTTATTGAAACTATTTTCATATATAAATATATATAGTTTTAATCACTAGAGAGGAAATTTTAAATTTTTTCCCCTTTAAACAACAGTTCAATATCTCTGCACTGGCCTTTTTGACCTATAAATTTTAAGCAGCATTCCTGTCAGGAATTTTTTGAGCCTTTGAGTGCTTTAGAAACATCATGTGGATCATTTCTTTTACCTTAATCATATGCGTATAAGTTATGTTAATTAATTATATTGATGATAATATTAAGTATACGTTCAAAGTTTCAATATTTAATGCACCTTAATGTTTTACATTAAAATAATTTTTTAGAAAGCGATATTAACAAAGAATTATTATAATATGATTTATTAAACCTTTTCCAAATGGGAATCGAAATTAGGATTTCGGTGCTTATGAGTTATAAAAAATCAATTGTATTGATTTCAAAAGTAAGCATACTCCTATAATTGGTTTAAATCTGTCTTTGTATTTGGTATAAAATTTGTATTAGTTTTTATATAATTCGTGTTTTGAAATACTTTAAATCTTGAGCTCATACAATTTTAGTTGAAACGATTTTTCGAAGTCAAGTTTGTGAAAAATGAGAAAAATCAGGAAAAGGTGGAGAAACCGAAAACGAACATAATATAGAGAAAAATCATTAAATGCTTTTATCAATTCAGTTTCCATTTTGTCCATGATTTTTTTAAAGTCTATGAAGCAGAGATATAGCCTTAAGTTAAGTTATTTCCAAATTGCATTTTGGTTTCTTTGTGTTAGTGAACCTGAGAGGGTTTTGTGAGTCAATTTAAAGTTGTCCTTTCGTTCAGCTGTCCGCAATATGTTACAGTAAATCGTGTAAAATGTCTTTTTTAGAAATAAAGTTTTCAGTGATATTTAAGTGATTCTAAAAGTTTTACTAGAAAATTTCTTTTCTTTAAATCTCTTTATTTTTAATTTAATTTGAAGGTCTCAACATGTCTTAATATTAAAATTTCTCTTTTTTTCACTTTTACAAAAGAAAATTAAATTAAAAAAATAAACAAAACTTAATGGACATCTTTTGTTTAATTAAAATAAAACTTTCTTTTTATTGTTGTTCTTCTGCAGTTTCTTGTCCCAAAAATAAAGAATATTATAAAAAATAACAATAAAAAAGGAAAACATTTAAATGGTCTTGAATAAATCTCCAAAAAAAGTTTCTTCAACATATTCTAATGAATGTAAAATATTTCATATGGTCACTTCTAGATTTGGGACAAAATGAATGTTGAACAAAAAAATGCCAATGAAAAAGACAACGCAGGAGGATTTGTAGCCATGACTTCATTTTTTTTTTGAATTTTTATATTCAAATTCATATGAATTTGGGTGCAGAAAAATGAAAAAGTATTTTATTTTCGTTATAATTTCCATATGAATAAAAATAAAAACTGTTCTATTTTGTTCTACTTATAAAATTACAATTATTATTATTATTATTATTATTATTTTTTTTTTTGATTGCAGAAAAAGATTTAAACTTTATTTGTTTTTAACACAAATGTTGCATTAAAATTTTTGAACATACATTCCTATATAAAATATCAAAGAAAAATGTAGCCGTTTCCTAATTTTGAAGAACAATATAAATTCATACCGATCGGACTTATAATGACGACCCTAATATACACTTATCTCTGGAGGAAAAATTTGTTTAATTTATTGATTATAAACAACTCGAATGGTTATGGGGAAAATAATATTGAAATACTTGAAATAATATTGAATACTTAAAATGAAATTTGTTAACATAAAATTTTTAAGGTTTTGAGCATTTGGAATTAAAAAAACTTATTTCAAAAATTATTTCTCTTAAGATCTTTTTATTTCTTCCGTTAGCACAAATGGAATCATTGTAGACCATAAAAGTAAATCTGAGTAGAACTATATTATTCTGTCTATATATTTGACAGGGAGACTAATTAACTGACTTCTGCTAGAAACATTCAAAAGTGAATCACAATAATGAATCAATTTTAAATAAACTTGGCCTGAATATTTTCTTTAACCTCTTTAGTTATCTAGTTTCTATCTACCTTATTAGACTCCTTCCTTGAAAATTTTGTTAAGTTCCTCTGAATATGGCACAATTTTTTGACAAGCTGACTTGAATATATGTAACTAATTTGACAAAAATCAGGTCTTTTCCGAATATCGATTCATATTTGGTTATAGCTCCCATTAAAGACTACTTCAACATATAAAAATCTTCAATATGAATCAATGTTTTTAAAAAAGAGAATATTCGAAACATATTCGTTTATAATTAATAAAAGGTGGTAAAATAATATTAATTGTTATATGGGAACAATATGGAATTATAAACAAAGCATTGTAAAATTTCTAGCATCGATTTCTGATTATATTTATCTTATCATTATATTTATGTGGGTCTTTCACGACAGCTATGAGAAATAATGGATTGATCCTTATTAAAGTCTGCACTTTGTTAAAGAATATTACAAACCTTTTTGTCAAAATTCCTTAAAATCACTTTGAGTTTTGGACTTTTATGTATTAAAGCCCCTATTCCAAGGAAATATATAGGATCCATATGAAATAACCGGCCGATCTTAACCAATTTCAATAGACTTCACTTTTAGACCAAAATATTTTAAATCGCAAAAATTTCATATATTGTAATGGTTTCCATATTTCGTAGGGCAATTATTAGACTTTTGTTTGTTTCTATTAAATCGTATAAAACGTATTTTTAATTTAATTTCTTAATATAACTCATACGTATGTCTGATTTGGATTACGTTCCTCATGTTTCCAAATTGATTTTTTGTATATATTTTATCAATACCAAATTTTGATTCAGTCAAAATAATATATGATGATATATTCGGCCAAATCAATAATACTAGATAAATATATTCTAACACACTTTATAGACAAATGTACACTACGGTGGGTCGAAATAAATTTGTTTTAGTCACCCTCTAGAATAATAGAATAGTTAAAGCTATTTTCATAAATGAAAACATTATTTTTTTGTTACTCCCCAAAATACAGCCCCTTTTATTATATTTGTATATAGTGCCGGCATTGTAATTCCGATCCGAACAAATATATATTATTCTTCATCATTTGAAACCAGCTACATTTTTTCATTGATAGCTTTTTAATCTGGCATCATCTTCCAGTACTCACTTCAGGCACTTTGGAGAGAATCTTCTTTTACATACACAACATAGTACGAATGTATTAATAATGTAAAAAATTATAGAAATTTTTTAATTTACCAATTTTGGAAACGCACCTGGATAAAAATTATTTACATACCTGTTAAAATTTCTTTGTAATACAATAAAAAGTAAACTTTGGAAAAAATCTCTAAATTATAATTTTTTTTATTATTTTTTTTAACAGATTCATTTTATATATGGTTATCGCATCAATATATTAAATGTTATATAAAAGAAATCTGACATATATTTGGAAATTATAAAAAGCCTGCTAAGAAACAAGAAAATGGTAAAAAAGAAAGAAATATTTTGTCACAATTCATAAATTAATTCTTGGCGAATTCTTAAAAAAATCCACATTAACGAGGTAAAAAACATTGACGGTTCATCACCGACGGTCTTGACCAGATACAGAACATGTACTTCCCCAAATCTATGGTTCTACATTTTTTAAATTTCATTAAAATATCTCCAACAATTACTGAATTTTAATGTTTTATCGCTCTACAAAAAGAGGGGATAAAAAATAATAAAAATCAAAAAAGATAAAAATTTAAAAAAAGAGTGAAATTAAAAAATACAAGTAAATAATAAAATAAATAAATGAATAACTCGTACAAATTGATTTAAAATTGTATGTAGCAGTCAAAAAATGTTTTTTATTAAGTTAAAGGGATATTTTTGGGTTTACAACCTTTCTATTTTTGTATTTTTGAGCGAGTTAAAAAATAATCCTCTTTTTTATTCCAAACTGAAAGAAAAGTCAAATAAGATTTTTTGCTCCGTGCAGAATCGAAATTTGAAAAAGAGTTTTAATATTTTTAATATTTGTAAATGAGGATTTAAAATTAAGCTCAGCCGAAAAAAATTTGATTCCAATTTTTTCATACTCTGCTTTAAAACATATAATTTTTCGTATCTGGAGAGATTTTTATTTAAAAAGAAATTTAGAAAGATTTAAATTTTTAAATTACACAAAAAAGATACAGTCTATTGAAAAGTTAATCCTAAACTTTGTTGAAATATCAATTTTTATTTGTGTAAATAATGTTGTTCTTCGATATTCATAATGGTTGAAATAATAATGACAACAAACCAACTTTTTTAAAATTCTCCTAATTTCTGGCAAAACTGTTATAAATTCTTTACATTTTATTCATCTTAGTTTTGAAATACCAGATCGTATAACACTTATCTGAGTTCATGTTTTGTTTTTATAAAAAAGAATTGCAAAATTTATCTCTTTTATATTTGAGTAAAGGTGAGCATATACTTTTGTGTATTTGTGTGTTGTTGTGTTTGTTTACATTGGTAGTGTATGTATATGTACATTAAAATTTGTTTTGTTTTTTTTTTTTCGTTGTGTATGTATAAATTTCACTAACATTTACATGAAAGTTTATGAGTGAATAGTTTGTATTTTCTTTAATCTGTTGTTATTGTTACAACAATATCAACAAGGGCAACAACCAAAAGAATACTAAATAGATTTTATATATTCATGTTTATTCATGTGTTGGTGTGTGTAAAGAATTTTACTTTATGTTAACAATAGATTTTAACAGTTAGTTTCCCACACTTTTACTTTTAGAAAAATTAGAAAAAAAATAGAAAAATTAATCTTTGTTTGTTTGTCTGTTAGTTTGGGACTTATAGACAGCTAAATTTCGTGACCCATTTTGCGGAAATTTTCATCAAATTATGCCAATATAACCTAAAATGATATAGGTTAAGGGAGAGGTACCTCATCCAAAAAGGATGAGGAGCAAGTAACAGTTTTAGTGGTCAAAATATAGGATGGATAGGACCAGGGGTTGGGTTACCTCCCATTCAAAGAAAAGTTTGGTTATCGAGTATCTAAATAACTATAAAAGCAAGAGCTCTTTAATTTGGTCCCAATCATTTTCTCAACGATCTGGTTAACTGGTCAAAATATAGGGCGTAAAGGACCAAGGAGAGAGGTAGCCCCATATAAAGCGAATATTAATATTTGGAGTGAGAGTATTACTGAATAAAATGATCCATTAACCTTACTAAATAATTAATGTGATAAAGAAGTATAGGAGAGATAGAACAATGGTACCTTTGTAGCTTGAATTCATAGATTTAACCCCAATAAATAAGCGGAGAGCCGACCTTATATATACCAATTATTGATTATCGAATATCGAAGAACGAAATTTTATCATTTTCCTAGTAAACAATTTTATTTGCAAATTTTAGAACGAACAGGGTCAGGGGATTTTAAAAATTTCCCGTTGCATGCAGTATTTTTTCAAACATCAGGATTTATGAATTTTCCTCCGAGATCTGATACTGAGGAGAATTTTTGTGCCGCAAAGCGTATCGGGTAAAAACTAGTAAAATATAAAGATTATGTGTGTGTATATGTATATGTATTCATTTGACTGATTAAATTATGCAAATCTTTTTGTTGTACAAATCACACGTGTCTCTTCTCTTGTGTTTATTTATTTATTTTTGTTATTGTTTTTTCTTCAATTTTTTTTCTACATTAAGATACTCAATTTAAAATTGATTAAAACAACAAAATTTATGTCAACGTATCTGTGTGTGTGAATGTATGTGGGGGTAAAATAAGTAAATTAATTTTTTTGTTAAAGTTTTCCTTTTTTGGAAGGGAGGAGGGGTGTGTTGTATGAAAGTAGCTTGATATTGATAAATATGAGTAGAATTTTAATGAAAAATTATTTGTAATAAACATCAATTTATTTTTGTAGGGATTTTTAGTAAATTATAGGAAAACTTTACTTTTACATGTAAATTAAGTTAATAAATGTCATTGTAGATATTTTATGAAGTTAGAGGGTGTATTAATAAATTGCTTTTGTAATGTGAATTGACTGATAATTTTTAAAATAGTTTTTTATAAATCCTGAAGTAATTTTGGATTTTCTTATTATATGATAATAGTTTTTGTTGTTGGAAGAATTATTAATTAAGTGCTTGGAATAAAAAAATTACTACCAGAAGGAGGATAAAAATTATTCGAAACATAATTAAGATATATATTGAATTAAGTATATTTATAACATCAACCACTACAAGTGGTGAAGATGATTTTGTAGCTTTGTTATTCAGCGTAGAAAACCAGAACAAGGTGAGGGGTTCGCTTTGCTGCACAAAAATTCTCCTCAGTCCCAGATCACGAAAGAAATTTCACAAATCATGATGTTTAAAAAAATATTGCATGCAACGGGGAATTTTTTAAATCCCCTGACCCTGTTCGTTATAAAATTATTAAAAAAAATTGTTTACTGGGAAAGTGGAAAAATTTGAAATCTCTAGGCGAAAAAAGTTCTTTGATATTCGATAATCAATTTCTGATATATAAAAAAAGACCCCTTAAATTATATTAATTTTTGCATCAAACTAAATTTTCGATTAATTCGAATTGTCTTTCTTCTTATGTCTCCCTATTGCTGCCATGAATCCATAATAAGTTATAGGACACAGATTATAGGACACAGATCGTTATCTGAGGCAACTCCCAACTTAAAGCAGGTTTCTAACATTGATGCCGGTCAAGACAATTTATCCATTACTCTAAACCTAATTTATAATTTCCAGGATCTTATTAGGAATGTATGAAAAGTAATAGAGTGGCCTTCGCAGAATTTGCTTTTATCTTTTTTATTTTAAATAAAGTGTGGATGGATCCCTATAAAATTTGAAATAGTTTTAAGTAAAACTGAACTAGAACTTAACTAGAACTAAACTCGAACTGAACTTGAATTAGAACTGAATTAGAACAGAACTTGAAGTAAACTAAGGCTGAACTATAACTGAAGGAGAACGGAACTAGAACAGTTTAGGACCGGTCTTGATGGGTGGGTAAGGACCTGGTCGAATATTCTGACCAATTTTTGTTGATAGTTTTTTTTTTCAAATTTATTGGTTCTCTGTGATTTATAATATGCAAATAAAAATTTCTTTTATAAACGAAGTATTAATTTTAGGTCACATAGATATCCAATGCTCCTGAAACCGCAATTTTTAATCGTGTACAAAATTTTTGTTACTCATTAAAGTGTATTTGAGAAAAATGGGATCAACGTTTTACCTGCTATTATAAGCGGGCGAAACAAGATCTTTTTAAAATTAAGTTTAATTTTTAGGTCTCGACTAACAGAGTACATTCACATGTAACTCTTAATTCGGTAAGGATACGTCAAATTTGTATCAATTTCAATATTTTTATAACCTGAGGTATTTTATTTGATTCTGATGATGCAGCACTTCTTCTGTATGAGGTAAAATAAATTTTTATTTTATAACTCATTTGAAACACTGTGTGATCTTGATTTGCCTGATTTGACTGGTTTCAATTGAAGACTTTTTAGTTTAACTCAAATTTTAATTAAATTTTATTTGATTTTAATAAAACCATTAAATGATAATCACATGCCACTAATTTATCTCACAATAAACAAATAAAATCATCAGACTAAAACTTAAAAATAAAACAAACACAAACAACATTAAAAAATATCATGTAATCTGGAGTAATAAAAATAATTTTGCAAAACGAATATTAAAAACGCAAACATTTCAAAGACACGCACACACATACTAACAAGGAAGCAAAAGGAAAAAATGGAACTAAGAACAAAAAAGAAAAAAACAAAATCAAAAACACATACATACAAATATTCATATTCTTTATATATACAAACAAGTACGAAACGAAAGGTCAGTACAATAGTTGAGTTTGTTTGTTGTGTCTTTGGTCGGAATGATGGTCAAGTCATGAATAAACATAAAACCAAACGAACGCAAGAATGAACGAACAAACGAATGAATGTGTGAATGAATGTGTGAATGAATGAATGAACACACTTTATCATCTACATACATTTATACTTATTCATACATATTTGAATGTATGTATGAGTATGATCAAGTAAGTATGAGTGTACAACTAACACTATGAAGAAAATGTGTTGACATTTGGTAAATAGGATATTTTCCACATTAATGTTGGTATGTTTGTTTGTCTATTTGTGTATTCTTCAAATGTATACATAATAATATGTTTACAATGTGTGTGTATTTGAGTGTGATTGAGTGAGTTAGTGTGTGTGCATTAAAGTGTTTGTTGTAGTTGGTTGATAATATTGGTGGATTCTTGAACGAAAGGAGCGGACTTTGCAAGTTTAAAACAATACATAGACAGATGACAACTTAAACTGACACTTGAACACAGGCATGAATATTTACGAGGGAAATGAAAAAAAGGAAGAGGAAACTGATAATAAAAGAAATGTCTGCAAATGAAAAATTTAATGGAACCGATATAGGGAAAAAATAGAAAATAATTTTAAATGAAAGTGAAAACGTCATGTTAATATTTTAGGAATAATATATGAGCTGAACTAGAGAGAAAAGTGAGTAAATTGTCTCTTAAAATGTTCCATATTGAGCTGGAGCGAAATTTAAAAAACAAGCTTTTTTCGGGAAGCTTTGTTAGCAATTGAATCCTTACTTTGTACTCAAAAATGTCTAATAGAAATAAAGCAATATTGACCCAGTATCTATCAGTATTTAAGTATCGAATTAAACTTTCAAGTTTTAATCTCAGCTTTTGTTGTGTATTTCTGCCTTAATTTTTTTGGAACCTTTTTGAATGGAAATATTGAAAAAAATTGGGTTACACCTAGAAAATAGTACAAACTCTCATTCGTTTTTAACTGGAAACTTGATAAGTATTCAATATAATCGTCCTAAAACTATAATAATTATCACTAATTGTCTCGCAATTATATGATGGAATTTTAAGATTAGAAACATTATCTACCTGAAGTCAAAAGCACATACATCGTTAAATCTTCTCAGGAAGAGATTTTGAGTTTTACTGCATACTTAAAAGTACCACTTCCTTTAATTTTTTCTCCCATTTACAAGCATCTGCACAGATGCATGATACCCCAACTCTCTATGGTAGTGAAGAGTATAACATTCAAAAAGGCGATATAGTCTATAATGTGGACTTAATGATGGAATCGCCTTTGAATAGTTCGGTGAGTAATTTATATATATTAAGAAGTTTTTGAATTATCATTAAAAGTAAATGAATATTGGCCATGGAACAAAATAATACTTATGTACCAAATAAAATTGATATAAGTCTGCTATCTTTAAATGGTTCTAAATGGAAAAAAGGCAGACAGCTTGCTAAATAGTCAGTTACGCGGATAGACATCGTTCAATCGACTGTGAAAATGATTTTAATTCGATCGGTGTATTAATAAGTGCAGAATTTGTCGATGTTCTATAACCAGCATGTCACTGTGGTGAAGAGTATGTTAACATTTTTTCAGTCTAACCTCAAAGTAACTCTTTAAGAAATGTTGGTCGTACTCTCTAAGACTAATTTGTTAAAATTCTAAATAATAGTTTACTGACCAAGATGATGTTGATAATGCGATAGTAACTAAAATCTCATTTATAATAAGTTTTGGCTAAAAGTAAATCTGAGTTACAGTGTTTTTGAATTGTATAACATTTAAACACAAACTCAAGCTTATATATACATAAAATATCTAATATTATATAAAACTATAAGTACACAAATACTAACATATGTTTAAATTAAATATACATACATTCAACAATAACCAGTTGACCATAAATGAATGTATGAATGTTGGTCTAAGAAGCAACCACTTTTATGTTAACAAATACCAAAAAGTATTTAAACAATATTAACTATTTTACTAACACACACTAAGAAAATAATATTTGTAACACATGTAAATATCTATCTGATATAATATTATGCATGTGTCATCTATTTAGGTGTATGCGTATGAGTTTAATAATATGGCTATTTTGTAGGAGTCAAGTTTATAATCATTCTTCTTAAAAACAATTCAACGACTTCTAATAATAATGATGATGGTGGTGTTAAATTGAAATTAATCTTAAGTTTATTTCTAAAAACAATAAAACACATGCACAAGTAATTACACTTGCACACACATACATTTCTACAAATAAATTTTAAGTACTTCATTTTGTATATCTACGTATCTGTGTTTGAAATTGTGTACACATAGACAAATATCATATTGCTTGAGTTTAATTTAATTAAATTAAATTACACACACACTTAACATCAACACTTAAAATTCTATTTTCCCTGATATTCAATGTCATTTCGTTGTATTAAAACCAAACGTTACCCAACACTTACATACAAAAAGCTGCCACTTGAAAATTTCCTAGTGAAAAATAGCTGTGTATGAGTGTGTGTATTATAAGCAAATAGGGAATTGTGGTATATGGTCCTAACAAACACACATACACATGTTTGTTGCTATTAAATAATTATTGTTGTTGGTGTTTTTTCTCTTTTCTGACAATCATTATCATTTATTTGCCATTATTATCGTGCAATTTGTTGAATTTATTTGTTAATGTTTTGTATGCCTTTTATGCAATAAATCCCTCTTGACAATACAATAGTCTGTCCATTCCTTATAAGTTGTGGTCGTTTATCATTTAAATGGCTTAAAAAACAACAAAAGCCACCTTATTAAGTGTGTAATTAATTTACATTAAGTTTTTTATGGCTCATGAATTTAAACTGCTTAAAGTAAAGTTCATTTGTAAAGATTTATTAAAGGTGATCATATTTTAAAGACATGAGGGGCAGACAGGGAAGTAAAATAAACACGTGTATTTAATTAAATTTATTTTGAATAACTTTAAAGTTCTATAATGTTTTTAAGAAAGAAGTTTGTTTTAAATTCAGAAAAATAAATATATTTTATAACCTAAAAAAATCAATCAAAACTGCCAACATCCTTGCTAAATTTTCGAAGAAATTTAGAAAAAGGGGTGTTATGTTTCATCTTTAGTATTTACTTTTTTAAGTAATATAAAGTCCTGGAAATATTTGGAACATGATAACTAGAACTATGAAAATTTGTCAACCGTTGAAAAATGAAATGGAAATAAATCTGTAACTCCCGATTTCAATAAAATTTCACGTAGTAATGGTAGAGGCATAGCTGAATTTATGTTTTGAGTTTGAACTTTGTAAACCTAACGTAGCCTAGTCCTTAGGAACTAGATTCCTTATATTTAAAGATTTCAGTTAGTATAGAACCACAAAATAACTTGTCCTGTGGGAAGGTAAGTTATCTTATAGTTTAACAAATATGTATATTCGAAAATTGTAAATTTTACTTTTTGATATCGAAGTTTTTTGTACTATAGCGGGTTCAAATTTTATATGTAATTATATATTGATATTTTTTATTAAGAATATTTTGTAAAGAAAAATTTGTAAAATAATCTTAATGAAATCGAAGTTATGAACCTTTTAATTTTGTGTTTTCAAAGAATGTCGATTTTTCGTACATTTTTTTAAGTAACAAATGTTGTCTGCAACCTTTCAATTTAATGGAAGAAATTTTTAGTATATTGCTTGATAAATACATGTTGTAATCACCTATGAAGATTCCGTAATTGTTTTCCATATTTTTAAGAAAAATTCTTTGATTGATATGAACATTGTTATTAAGGTTCATGAGTGTTATCGGACATTTTGCTGCCGTTGTTACTGTAAATCTGTAATTAGAGATAAATTTCAAGAGGTCATTTCTACAGAACCAAAATCGGGTATATCATTATTCAATGAAAACCTTGCTAGTGGACTCCTCTTACGTGCTCTTTTCAGATTCTTTTACAAAGCTGTTAATGGTATTATTCCATACAGAAATAAGTGTTATTGAGTAAATGTGTTTTCATATGCATGGAAATGTGCATCTAGATTTCTGGCAGGAAATACTGCTAATTGGGTTGTTTGTCAAACTATAGCCCAAATGACAACAATATCATTTGATATATATTCTTGTTTTTGTAAACTTATATTTTTTGTTTTACAACTCACTCTTCATAGGCTTAAGTATGTATGTATTTATGTATAATAATGTGTATACTTAGGTATCGAACTTTTATGAAAGTTAAAAAATGCAGAAAATTTCAGCCGCAACTTTAATTCAATTAATTATGAACTAATTAATTAATTAATTAATTACTAAATAAAAAATTAACTGATTACTAATTAAAAATAATAACTCAAACAGTCGTGAATTTAATTAAAATAATTATAAAAATTTATTGAAATAATTAAAAAAAATATTATTAATTTAATTAATTTTATTATTATTATTATTATTATTATTATTATTATTATTATTATTATTATTATTATTATTATTATTTTGATGATAGAAGTAAAATCAAATAAAAAATTGATTAATATAAGCAATTTCGTAATTGAAGTTAATTTAATTTTTTTCTGTGAACTCATACCGTATTTATATCCCAGAAATAGAACACTTTATTGGCTTAAGTGTAATACAAAAAAGTTACAAAAATTCAAATTTTACCTATTTTTTGGTAGTTGTGAAACTATTTCATGATTTTTGAGAGTTGAGAGTTAAAACTAACCACCAAAAAGACAGCATTCGCATAATCAAAATCTAGTTGCGATAGACTCCATGTGATTCCTATTCTCTCTGACCACAGCACATTATATCATTTAGTACGATTGCAAATAGTTGAGGTTGTAGGGCATATTCTTATTTTACTCCAGCACTTTTTTGCTATGCTTAGCTGACATTGCCATTGTAAAGAACGGAATGTTAGCTGTCTTCGTACATAGATCTGATGAACAGTATTTCTTTCCTTTTCAATGCTTTCCATACATCACTTCCTCTTATGGTGGTGAAAGTATTCTTGAAATCCATGAACAGTAAGTACGGAAAAGTATGCCTCTTATGAAATAACTTCTGTTTGGCTGGAACCATGCCTGTTTGCCATGAAAATTTTTTTTAAATTTTACTACGAAATCTTCCTTGTATTTTGATCCTTAATATATTGTATATGGTAACTTAACAATGATGCCTTCAATGGTGGGTTTAACCCCTCTTCTTCACAGATGATAGTGATGGGGGGCTGTAAAAGTTTAGTTAAAGTTTCAAAGTCTACCCATAGAATTACTTTTGGCATTCTATCTTCCGTTGCAATTATAACTTTGTTGTTTTCGAGTTATTTGTATCGATCGTACTCCAATTGTAAAATTCAATTCAAAAAATATTTATTAAATTAAAAATGTTCTTATTCAATTCAAGGTAAACCATTTGAAGATTCAAAGGATTTAGCTTTTTGTTGGATACATTAATTTTTATCTAAAAAAAGTTTTCCTAAAAACTTTGTCAGTGTTCACTAAATTGTTATTTATTTCTAATAAACTAAAAGTTACCTGTGCGTATGAGTAGTACAATTCATATTAACATTTTATATTTCTATAATAAGTATAGACATATAATTAGTTTAATAATTATAAATATGTTGCATACTTTTGGGTTTTACTTTATGTATGCAATATATTTAACGAGAGCGTATGATTAATATTGTTCATATTAATTCATGTTGCAATAATAAGTACACGTTTAGGGCAATTTCTAAAATACTTATAAATATGTAGCATACTTTTTAGATGAAATTTTTATATTCGCTTTTAATGGAAATTATAAATTGAAACTCATGAAAATTTTAAAATTAAACATGCAAAAAAAAAATAAAAAATGAGATTAAACAATAAACTTCAAAAGTCTAAAATGTTTTTGAAGTATTTTATCTTATCATGTTTAGAAAATAAACTCTTTTTAATAAAACTTATTGTAATCTGCTTAAAAATTGTACTTTTCCTTTCTATATATATTTAAATTGTAAATTTTTCATTTTCATGAAAATTTAATAAAACATTTTAAATTTTATTGTAGAATAACAATAAGATTTTTTTTGATTTCAATTTAAAGTCTTTTTCATACTTTTATGCAGAAATCAAAGATTTTATATTTTGTTAATACAGAATTTCTTTTGCAGAAAGTTTATGTTATTCTTATTAAACTTTTATTTTTTACTATACGATTCGTTAATCATTTCCCAATAAACATTTTATTTAAAATTTAAACGCTTAAAAAAGTGAAAAAAATTAGTAATTACCACCAACGAAGTAATATTTTGGATATGGGCTTTATTTGCGTATTTGTACACCTATAAATGAATAACGTAAATGACTGACGGATCATCATCTTACGGCCAAAACGGCTGATGCAAGAAAAAGGATTTTTGCATACAAGCTAATCGTTGCTGATAGATGTTTGGTACCTTTTAAAATTCTTTAATTTTTTATTTAAAATTTAAACGCTAATGATATGAAATATCGCACCAGAGGGCATAGACAATCAGTAAATTTTTATCAGGTGGATGGATTTACAATAATATATCTATTTCTTTGTGAAATTTGGAGGAATTATTGATTTTGTGAATCTAATTTAATATTTTGAAAATAATTATTCATTTGACAAAAGAACTTTCTGTTTTTCTCATTAATGTGGAAAAAAACCCTAAAAGCGAAAGCTTTTGGTCAGTTTTTGCAGATATTTTTCAAATAAGGAAAACGTAATTTCCAAATTGTTTTAAATATATCAGATTTCCAAATTCAATCTTTAGGACTATAAAGTATAAAATTCATTTGAAGTTCAATCAAAAACAAAATATTGACACATATTACAAATATATCGTGCACTGTTGCTCCCATATAAATTCAATTGTGAAACCCTTATTGGAATCAAAATCCCAAATAATAATATTACTATTGAATTATGTTGAATTCCGAATGTAGCCGAGCGAAAGTTTCAGATTTATTACCAAAATAATCGATTCTTTTACATTGTGTTTAGGATAATAAAAAATGATAGATTTTTAGTGAATTTTGAACGATATTTTATTTTGAGTTTTTATCTAAATTATTTTATTTTTTATCAAAAATTTTATTTTTTTAGAAATCAGTTTCAAGTCAAAATTGCAGTTAACATTTTAAATCAGTTATATGATTTTTATTTGAAATTAGTTTTAAAGTAATATTTTTCTTTTTCTAAATTTGATTTTGTCCAAAAATTTAATCGAAGTCAAAGATTGATTTAAGTTGCAAATTTTATTTCAAAACTGTTTTCAATAAAATAGTAATTTTTGTTGAAAATATGATTTTAAAAAATATTTTTTTCAGGCGGAAATTTGATATCTATTCAAATTTCGACTTCAGTTATAAATCTACTTTAAGCTGATTTTTTTAAAGGTATTTTTTTTTTTTTTTTTTTGTCAAAAGTTTTAAAAGTCAAAATTTTTTGGTAAAATATTTAATTCGATTGTTTTTTCTAAAATTTGATTTTTAATCAAAAATTAGTTTTTAGTTATTTTTGCCAAAAATTTAATTTAGAAATTTATTTTGTTATATAATTGCTAAAGTTATATAATTGTTAAAGTTATATAATTGTTAAAACATTTTTTAATTAAGTTTAATTTTTTGTCCAAAATTTATTTTTTTTTTATTAGATTTAAAAAAATATATATTTTAAACAGTAATTTAAAATTTTATCCAGCAATTTAAGTTTTAGTTAAAGATTTATTTTTTGCTAAAATTTTTTTATTGCTCTAAATGTTATTAAAGGTATTATATATTTTGCCGACATTTCGTTTATTATTATTATATTTTTTTTTAATTTGATTTTTACTCAAAATTTTGTTTTGTCTAAAGTTTTATTTTTGGCCAAAATTTTGATTTTTGTCGAAAAACTGATTTCATTCAAAAAAAAAAAAAAAAAAAAAAAAAAAAAAAACGATATTTGATTTTATCCAAAATTACATTTTTAGTCAAAATCTTATCTTAAGTCAGAAATAAAAATTTTGATCGACACATTTTGGTAAAAAAACATTTTTTACCAAAAGTATATTTTTGATCTAAAATTTGATTTTAAGTTAAAATCGAACATTTTTCATTAAAATATAATTTTAAGTCAAAAATAAAATTTTTAACAGAAATAAGATTTTTATTTTTATTTTAACAATTTGTTAGCAATCTGATCGATATTTGTTGCCAAAATTTTATTTTAAGTCATAAATTTGATGTAATTAAAAAAATATATGTATTAAAATTCTTTTGAATTTCTATAAAAAGGACATTTTATTTAGGTACAAAAAATTTTAAACTTTTATGTTTATTGGGTTATTTGTTTTAGTATCAAACTTAAAAAGAGAAATAACTTCTTAACAAACTTCTTGTTGTTATTTTCCTTTTCCTCTTTAATTTTGACTTCATCTGGAGTTTTGGTCCATTTTTTAAAAAAGTTGTCTGCATTTGTTTGATTTTATATTTTATACAATAATAAGTTTTTACTTATATTATATAAGAGTCCTTTGAGAGAATATCTTTAATTACGGGCTAATTTATTTTTTATCTTTAAAGAACTCTTGACAAGAGTTGTAGAACTTAACACAATCTCCGAAAGTTTGGCATTTCATTCACAATTTTCTGTAATCAAATTTTTAAAAAAATTATATCTTAGAAATTGGATTTTCATACTTTCGCTCGTTATTAAAGAATGAGATCATAAAATTCTTAACATACGTTTTTGATTTAAACTTTTCGTAAAAAATGTCAGTTATTACGTTTAACGTCAAAGAAATTCATATATTATTTACACGAATAGAATGAGTGATAAGAAAAAATTGGGTACTAAAGTTATCAAATATTTTAAACAAAAGCCAACTTGGTCCAACAAAAAGTTGGCAAACATTCAAAGGTCTGCCGTCAACTGCTTTCAATATTAAAAAAATAGTACTGGGAAAACTTGTGCATTGTAAGAAGATGTGGTTCTGGTAGGAGGAATGGTCAGACCTTTAAAAAAAAGATCCCAACACTTCCAGTGGGAAAACAACCCGGTAAGCACAGTGCATGAATTATTTGCGACAAAAAGTGCAATTATTTGTTACAACGGACTCTATAAATACCGAAATTTACATCAAGAAATGTTTATTAATAACGCTGCTTCGCTTCATAAGACTTCATAATATTTTTTTAGCCTGACTTGGCGTCCTGTCAGTATATTAAACAAGCCCAAAGCCAAGACCAGTAGAGAGATATTGAGCTTTTGTTAAATTTGCATAAAAAAGGTGTCCAAAATTTTGGTAGATTCTAAACGGAGATAGACTATCTGTTCGAGCAAAGTGACGGAAAGCACTAAAAAATGTTAATAAAAAGATTTCTGATCTTATAAGTCCTAAATTTTTGCGTGAAAACTTTCACTATTGTAGTTTTTAAGATATTCGATAATCAATATTTGCTTTTTGTGAGTGTACCCTCCCCCTGGAACTACCCATCCAACGTTTTGTCCAGTAAAACATTTTCTTGAGAAAGTTGTTTGGATCAAATTTGAGAAATCTCGCTGTTAAAGTTCTTTTGACATTCGAAAATTAATATTTGCTTTGTAAAGGAGGTAACACTTCCTCTGGTCTTATCTGTCCTATATTTTGTTCCATATAAACAATTCCTTTCAGTACTCTCGCTGTTACAGTTCTTATTATATTCGATAACCAATATTTGCTCTGAGTGGTACCTTTGCCTCTAGTATTATTGGAAATTTTTGTAGCTTATTTTACTTTCGGAGAATATTGGGATTATTCTGTGAAAATTTTGTATTTTATATATATCCATACCCATATACCCATACATATATACATATCCAACTTTATATATATAAATATGAATGTTAAGGATTCTTCGACTGTGCTCCCTAGTAAAAATTGAAATGATTCCTTTTGGTGGTTTATTGCTTCAGTAACAGATAATCTTTGATGAATAAATAGATGAGATACCAAATCGAATTTATATTTTTATATCCAGTATATAATGATAAATATAGGTGATTTAAAATTCATTATAGTTGTCATTCTCTTATTTTTCATTATTATTTTTTTATTCCCTCATTATTATTGATAAATAGTTTTTTTTTTATCATCAATAAAAAAATGAAAAAGTTTTCTTTAGTTCCTTTTTCGTTTTCCCGTTATTATCATGATTTTATTCTCATTCTATTTTGCGGAAGTCATTTCAACTCCTTGTAGTTATTGTTCGCATTATTATTTGTTTATATAATTTCAATCCTTTTAAAAGGACATTAAAACGAAAACAAGGAAAGAGTTCAAAATGATTTATTTTATTTTCAAGAATTTGTTAACGATTTGTCGATAATTTTGTTTTAAAATGTTTCATTTTTTAGTGTTAAAATGGGAAAAAACAACTATAAAAACTGGTTGATCAGATGAAGAAAAATAGACTAAGTGGTTGTTAAGTTATGTAAATCTGTTTGAATGTTATTAAATATATAATTTATTGTTTATGCGAATTTCTAAGTTGCTAAAGTTGTTTTGGATTTAAAGATTCTTTTTTTAGAGATTAAAGAGTTTTGTTATAGATCTTTTTTTAAATTTAAGAATATTTTAAAATTTAAAAGTTTATATAGATTAAATTTTTGACTAAAGGTCAAAGGTTTTGGATTATTACAGTGTTTTGTATTTAAGAATTTTTAGTTTAGGAAATAATATATATTTTGGTATTTATCTCAAATCGATATCAGGGTAAAAAAAATCTATTACCAGAAATTTCAGAACATATATAAATACAAAAAATGTAACTCTTTTCAAAATCCACTTTTATTATTTGAGAAGTCAACTTTCGCACATGGATTTTTGCTTTGTTAATTCTAATATAATATAAGTAGAAATTTGTAATCGAAAACGGCCTACGGGCTAGATTACTGAAATTTTGTAAATAAAACAAAAATTGAAATTGAGAATGAAATTTTGGCACACAGATACGTTTTCTCTTATAAATGAAATTTATCTCACAGTATTTTATTAAACTGTTACATGAAATTTAGTGCAATTTCGGCCATGAATAGAAGAGAGTTTATATGTAAATATTATAGAATTAAAGTATTGGAATAGATGAAGAAGTGGTATCCATTTGAAAACGAAGTTTTTATTATCATATACTATAAAGGTTCCCATATAGAGCTGAAATTTCCGAAACAATCCAAAATCTTCACAAAGGTGTCTTTAAATTTGATATAAAATTTTATTTATTTACATCTCAATATTACATTGCATAGGTTTCTTCTAAGTTTTTTAATATTTATTTCTTCTTTTTAGGATCTTTCTCCTCGGTTTTACTTGGAGCTGGACAAGATGACAAATAACCACCAGCCATCATACGATTAAATGAAACCATGGGATCATAATTTCTAAGACAAAGAAATTTGTCTAAATTATTTTCTACAAAATTTTCTCAAATCAAATACTCACGAATAAAAGTTATTATATTTTGCTTTAAGAGGCAAGTGAATCAAAAATAAATATAAACAACCAGAAGTTATGGAAAGACCAACAGCAGTGGCAACAATTCTAAAGGATTTATACAAATGATAATCATGCATAGGAAATTGAGGTTTAGGCATGGTGGAGAAAGATTTGCTATAAAAGGTAGAAAGATAGGAGTTATTAATAAAATATTATTAAAAATAAAAATTTACCTTTAAATCACTTCAAAAAATATTAATTTTTTTTAATAATGTCAAAATTCGTTGTCAAACTAAATGAAATTAAAAAGAGGCCTCCTTTATATGTTTTCATAAAGCACCTGTTTAAAGTTCAAAAAAATTAATAAATAAATTTACCTCAAAAAGTTCTTCATTAATAAAAAAATAAAAGAAAGTTTCTACCTTTACATTCTCATAAATACATGCACCCTCTTGTTTGGTTTTGCAGCACTTTAAATAAAATCAAATAAGAATTGTATAATCGGTTATGTGGCATCTTTAGTACCCTCCACTACAAATGCGTGTGAAATAAATTCATACATACACAGTGTACATACATATAAAAATTTTAAACATTTTTCCTTAATACAACACAAGAATACTAAATAACTAAATAATTTTTTGTTATAATTTTAGCTATAACTTTTTTTAACTGAATCGATTTTAATTCAAAATTAAAAATATACTAAACCAATTTTTGCTGGTTTTAAATGGGAAACTTTTCAAGGAAATAATGAATTCTCAGGGCAAATTTCATTCAGCTTTGTCAACTATTGCGGATGTGAGCATGTCAACAATAGACAGAGGGACAGATAGACGGATATAGCAAAATCGATTCAGATTTTGATTTGAAATTTTATGGGATCTTAAATAATTCCTTTTAAGCCTCACACACGGTGCGAAAAAATTTAAAACCTTTTTCACCACTTGTGGTGTTGGAGGGTAGAAAATATATTTAAATAGTTGTATTCACTTGTCAACAGTACGTGTCATTAATATGATGACACATGTTTTTCCTAACTACTCATTTTGCGGCAACTTTTAACAACTCTTCTGCAGACTTACTGACTGACATTAGTATGTGTGTACGAACGTACAAGTGTAAGTGTATATGTAAGTGATTGTAAGTGTGAGTATGTGATTTTTTTTAAACACTCCAGATAAGTTGTTATCATATGTATGAATGTGTTGGTTTTCGAAAAAAAAACTCATCTTGAACACTTTTAGGAGAAAATATCTACGTATATAAACACTAAACTAATGATGCTAATGTTGGTTCACTTCAGTTGAGTGCCAACATTTAGATGATGACAACTATGTACGATGGCAATGATGTTGATGATACTGATGTCGTCAGCAACATTGGTAATGTTGCTAAGGATGATGATAATGATGATGACAATTTCAAACTATTTTTAACTTTAAGGAAATAGTTGTTCATGATGATAATAATGATGTTCATAATGTTGAAATGCTTATGCATTCGTTAAAAAATAACTTTTTTCTCTATTTTCATCTTTATCTCTTTGAGTGCAATAATAAAACAAACTATGTGTTTCTCACATACACACAACTCATACCGACAAACAAACAAAACCCTGAACCCAGAGTTATGTCAAACAGACTGAATCTTTTATTTTTACTTCTTCAATGTGCAGTGTGTAAGTATGTGTGTAGTGAAAAAAAGGATTATTTTAAACTTGAACTGTAGGGGTTGAGTTGCCTATATTGCAACTGCAAATACAACATTGCATATATATCTGTGTTTGTTCTGATGATGCCAATAATGTTTAGTTAAAAAAAATATTGTATTTCCTTTACATAAAGATTTGTTCGAGAGGGAGAGAAAAATATAACTTCGTCAATTTTGTCTACTTTCAGTGTGGTTTCGTTCGATGCAAGAAGATTTTGGGAAAAAAACAAAATTTAGTTGTAATTAAAACTTATTATATTTTAATTAAAAACTTAAACTTAAATGTTAAAATAAAAGAGATAAAGATATTTAAGTCATGTTTTTATAAGTAAATTAAAAACAATTTTTGTAGAAAAACTTTTTAAATGATAACACGACATTTGTGTTGCTCTTAACAAATTATATTATACACACACATATGCATGTAATTCAATAATTTCGTTTCAGATTTCTTTTATATAAAATACTATATATTCTGTATGTATCCGTTTGGAGAATAACAATTAGTGGTCTTTAAAATATTTGGGGAAGAAAATTTTTTGGAAATAAATGTATCGACATATTGATTTTTTAAAAAATTCGCCAGAAATTCGTTTCGAAATCATCAGAATTTTCGTTTCTACTAGAAATAGCTTTATAATTTATTCCATCCTTGCTCAGTGGCATTCTTCGCTTATTTAACCAATAAGGGATGTCTTGCTGTAATGTCTTGTATCACAATTATATGAAAATTGATGTAGTTGTTAAAACTACGCGAAAACTACGCTATATGGTTCTTATTTATTGTTGGGATTCTTACGTCGCTTTTTTGACATCACAATGTCAAAATAATCCTCTTGCTTGAAAGTCATATTAATTCGTTTTTAAGTAAATGAAAGTTTCCGGAAAATATAACTCACTTTAAGAAGAAAAAAATCTGGAAATATTAACGAAAATTAATCTTCTATGCGCTCAGGTTTATAGATGGATTTATATGAAATTGAAAATTTGTTTCGATTGTAAGTCGATTAAAAAATTACAAAACGTATTTATAGTTTAAATTCAAAAATTCTAACAGAATTTATAACAAAAAATTAATTGTTAAAACCTCACATGGCAATATAGAAAAATCTAGATGGCGCAGTTTTACGCAAATAAGAGAAATAATTAAATATTGTTATATTTATCGCAACCTTTACCTTTACGTATAAATGTCTCTTAGAATTTTGAATTTTACATATTTATGGTTAAATATTATATTTTATTCTATAATTTAATCTTTTATTTACAGATTATAATTTTTTTATAATTTTAATTTATTAAACGAATTTTTAACTTTTTCCCTTAATCATTTAATGCGATTTTAATATTGTAATAAAATTTTGTTAAAATATTCTTTCCAACTCAATAAACTTAAGAAAATTACATTTTTTTCAAAGTTTATTAAAAACTTTTCCTAAATGACCTTGATAATTCTAGAATTTTTTTTTGCAAATTTATTCTAAACTTGGCCAAATATTTGCATCGTAATTGTTATGTCTAAAAATTTTCTCAAAAAAAGTTTTTATTTTTATCCCAACTTTACACCTGACCAAATATAAAAATGAAATTGTTTTCGAAATAAACTTAAAAAATAATAATAAAAAGTATGAGAAATACAAAACAATAATATAAACTTTGGAAATTCTATACAAAGATTTCATTTTTCTGAAATCAGTAACAATGACAACCAAAAGTAGCAGTAGAAACAGTCAAAGTTTTGCAATAAAAATATTTCAGATAGAATGCAGAAGAATATATTTTTCACACCATTACACTTGGAGATCTGGCGAGAAAATTGTTTCAACATTCCTTTTTTGTATCTCTTTCTATTCTCAACAAAAAAGATGCATATGAAGTTTTTAAGTATAGAAAAATTTTTGGAATGGCAACTCGTTTTAAAGATTTCTAACTCAATTAGAGTTATGTAGAGACCACAGTTTTATTTTCTTAAGTGAATACAAAAGAGTTGACTCTCTAGATGTATTCTATGACTATGCAAAAATGGGAAATATAACAGTCAAGAACGCTATATCCGGTTATGCAGAAACTTCAATACGCTCTAACACAAATGCGTTTCATTTAATTACATTATTTATCATTCATACATACTCACACATACATTTACAGATGTACAAAATATATTAAAGTTTTTCCTAAATATAACACTGGAACTGAATCGGTCAAAAAATGAGCCATATTTTTAGCTATAGCATTTTTTGTACTGAATAATTGATCATTTTTGCAATGGTAATGAAGTATATATGATATAATATTATGGCAAAATTTCATTCTATTTTGTTGATTTATAATTGAGAATTTTACGATAATTCTTTCCTTGAACTTAGAGGTTGCCTCAGATATCGGTCTATATCTGTTAATATACAGAACCGATTTTGCTGGTACTAAATAGAAAACTTCTTAGTTAAGTTCTGTAAATTATTATGGATGTGAGCATTTTAATTAGACGGACAGATGGACAGACAGACTTGCAGATAGACAAACATACTGATATAGCTAAATCGATACAGATTTTTATTAAATGCAAAAATATATATACATAATGTGGTCTGAAATGATTTGTTCTTAGCGTTACACACGAAATAACAACTTCACCTTCCACCACTTTTAGTAGAGGGTACAAAAATAGAGAGACAGAGAAGTGTGTTCTTTTCTTTAAGATATTTTTTTTTGCAAACAATAACAGATACAAATTTTCTTGACACCAGCAACAACAACAAATACAACTAGAAACTGCAAAAGACTTTTCAAAAATGACTGAAACTAATAACACGAATGAATGAGTGTATGAATGAAAGAATGAATGCATGAATGGCAAGATGAATGAATGTATTGTTAAAGGTGTGTGAGTTAGTATTTATCTAAACACTTTTCTTGTAGAATGTGAAAAAAATAAAACTTTGACATAATACCAAAGCTGATGACTGTGTTCATGCAAATAATGATGACAATGATGACAATGATGATCAACAAATTTTTATTTTTCTTTAACGGTATGGAATTCATATTATGTGTATTGATGAGCAAGAAACGGGATTAAAAGAAAAACTTTGATTTTTTCCTTGAATAATAAGAGAGAGAAAAAGAGAGGATAACAGAAAAGTTTTTATTTTTATTTTTTATCACTAAATGGTTTACAAAACCCAACAACAAAACTTTATTTGTTCATCTAACTCTCTGCATTGCGTGAGATATTAAGAGCTTACAGTGGAACATGTTACGATTTAGGAAAGACTATATTGTTGCTTTTAAGGTAAAAAAAAATTGAAATTCCATTTTAAGAAAGCTTCTATTGAAGCTTATTGAGAGCTTTAAGAATTTGATGGATACTTGGCACCAAATAAATCAACGAAATATATTTTTAAAGAACTCAAGCAGAATTTTTAATAGAACTACAAAACAATTTTACTCACTTGGAAAATATAGTGTTTTTCGTTGGACAAACAATATGTTGTCCATCGAAAAAACTTTACAAATTCTGAACTCTCGTTTCTTTATGTTATTTCAGATCTCATAAATTATTTGGATATGGACTTTCATACGAATATATGGAGGGTGCTGCCATGGAAGTGATTCATAAACACTAATACTTCCTCATGGCACAAGTAGCAGTAATACCATCAGATCTCTCAATGACAGTATAAGGTAAATATTTCACACAAATGCTACAGTAGAGCAAGGATACCTCTAGCTTCCACTGCAGCTACTCACCATCAGATAGAAGAGAATTTATATGGAATTTCAAACCGACTTAATTTAAATTATATATATAATATTTATATAGTCTTGATAACCAAATAAAACTAGATTGCAGCATACTCGAAAAAAAACAAATGCTTTATCATGGCAAACATACTTATATTAGAAAATATGATATATTTATGCTATAACTTTTTTGTCAAACTGAAATCTGTTAAATCTGTTTGCTTTTAATAAAAAATAAAATGTTCTTTGTTGAATCTTTGAGGTTGTCTAAGATATCGTTCTATATTTAAATGAACCCAATTTAAATAGCAGTCTGCGTGGGACAATAATAAACCCTCGTGACAAATTTCGTTGACCTAATTAATCAAAATCTTAATGTGCTAACAATAGATAAATAGAAAAACAGACAGATGAACGGACAGATTTTAATAGGTAAATCCATTCAGATTTTGATGTGATGCAAGATAACTTATATACTTTATGGAGTCTTGGCTGATTTTTTTTTTGGAGTTAGAAACGGAAAGCTTACATATGCTATATGGACAGTATGACAATGGACGGATAGCAGAAGAATAGTCCCAATAAAGCAAAAGTAACATTCGGACAACTACAAGCAAATCAATTATATTTATAATTTTTGAATAATAATGAGATGCACAAACAATTTTCACTGAATTGTAAGATTGTTTCAGATACCGGCCCATAATTTCTTTGTTACTAAACTATTTTTTCTGCTGCTTCATAGCAAAATCAGTAATAGATTATCTAATTCGTATTATTGTGATAGTGAGACTGTTTAAAACTGACAGAAATATATTGCTTATTCGATTAAAATTTCGATATAATGCAAGAATATATATACCTGGATTCTCCCTTAGTGTTACACAGGAAACGATAAATTTTATTTAACATTTATCACCAATTGTGGCGATGGAGGAGTTAATAAAGAAAAATTGTCGCGCAAATAGAGGATTCATATCCTTATTGTTTTATTTCGTTGGGAATAATGTCATCATTATTAACAAAAAATATGTTCCTTTAAATTTTTCGTAAATATTTTTATAATAACAATATTTTTAGTGGGGATAACAATAAGTTTGGTTGTAAAAACAATATTTTTAGTGGCGATAACAATAACTATTTTCTTAATGCAAATACAAATTTTCATTACAATAGCAATTTTTTTTATTGGAATAACATTGTTTTTAGTGATAATAACAACAACTATTGTTATTAATGCAAAATCACAATGCGAATAAACAAATTTTTTAGTTAAGGTAAGAATATCTGATAACAATAGTATGTTTCTTTGGGTTTATGCTTACCGCAAACATGTTATTTTTCTGCGTGTGTATGAAAACATAGAAATACAATAGATCTTTAAAATTATTTCAGAGAATTATTTCGTAATGAAGAAAAAACCCAATTTAAAAATTTGGGAAGATATAAAGAGTTATTTTGTTGGAATTTATGCGTTAAGATGAATGTGCTAAAAACAGACAGATCAATTGACGGTTACAGCAAAATCGAATCATATTTTTATTTGATATCATCTTTCTAAGCGTAATGTCTGGAATGTTAGTATATCCTCTTTCTGGACTTGTGGTCCTGCAAGGTATAAAAAGGATCGATAGCCAGAAAAAGGCAAAAAAAAAAAAAAAAAAAAAACAATAAATAAATAAAATTTTTTAAGCGAAAGTACTTAATTGAAGCCATATGCTCTAATATACTTGTTGTCGTTTTAGATTGTAAAAGTTTTTGGAAATTTTATATCTATATTTATCTATATTTGCGTCTTAAGTGTAACCAAACTTTTAGCCACTGTTCAGTATTTCCGGTTCTCTATTTTAATATAACAAAAAATACTAAACATCAAATATCTTTTATTTAAATATAAAATTATTGCAGTGACAAAGTTTTTTGGTCCTTCCAATTTATTATATTATGTTTTTAGCAATAAAAAATTTTTCTTTGTAAAATGTTTTCTTTACGAATGTTTGCATTTAGTTTTACTGCAACTTTAGACTGCAATTTTTCATGTTTTGAAATGTTGTACCATTTTTTTGCTCACGCTTCAAAACACTTCAACTCTCTAATATTTAACTAACAATTCATAAACACACATACAAAAACTAAGGCAATTGCACAAAATTCTCAAATAGGACATAAAATTATAGAAGCAAAAAAACATTAAAATTAAGTTTAAATGTGTTGCATTTTTGTGTGAGACCTTAAATGTCAATTGCAGAAATATAAACCCACACACACAATTGGAAGTGCAACTACAACAACAGCATGCTACTGATGCTACTAATACATTTACAAACATTTAACAAAGGTTTTTGAGAAAATAAGGGAATTGCAGCAGAAACAATTTTATAAAGAAAAAAAAAACATTTATAAAATACAAAACAAGTGCAGACACTCGACAGTTATGCGTATAGTTTGCCAAAAAGCCAATTGCCTCAAGTACTTGCACCAGACAGTGGCAGCAACAGGGGCAAAATAACAACAACAACATATACATTTGCCATGAGAATTACCAGCATCTATTTCATTTATTCATTCATTTCTTCGTTCATTCTAAGAGTCATCCAAAAAAAATTTCTCCTTGATGTTTATTTTTGTTGTTATTGTAATTTCAACTTTTCAATGAAATGTTTAAATTTGGCACAAACAACAATAACAAAAACAATAAATGAGAAGGATATATTCGACAGCAAGGAATTTTTAATACACTCTATAGGATTAGGCTTCTAATCAGTTTCACCAGGATGATTTTTGTTCTCAATATCTTAATTCGAGTCACAAATTTTCATCTCTTTTGGGTGGGAAAAGTCTTTGGTGGATTTCATGTAAATTATATATTTAAACGAGACTTGGCGTTACCTACAGAATGATAAACTTAACAAACCTCTACACACCACTTGTGTTGGTGGTGAGTATAAAACTACAAACAAATCTAAGTTGTAGAATATAAAATGGATTTTGAGCAAAAGTTTGCAACATTTTTTTTGTTGTCGTCGTTGATTTTTTCCAGTTTTTAGAGCAAAAGTGCGATACTTGTTCATTTGACTCAAATCTGTTTTGAAACAATTTCATTAGGAAACAGGTAAAGTTGAATAACCTGTCAACAGTAGACGCGTCATTTATTTTTTTGTTTATTTATTGTTGATTTCTATTTTCCAGTTCCTTTTTTCAGTTTTTTGAAAAACTTTTCTAAAACTTTTGTTCGATTTAAGGGGAGAAAACAATTTTTCATTTAATAGCTATTTGAGTGGTTTAGTGCAATTGAGAGTTATAAGAGAATTGGTTTTCTGAAAAAAGGAATTTGATGAATGAAAAATGATTTATATTTAAAGATTTGGTAAGAGATACTTCACTGCATTTTAACTTTATTTGAAGATATTGTATTTAATTGTTATTAAGGATTAGTGGCTCTAGAAAACTGGATTTTTTAAGATATATCGATGATACACTTAGAAAAAATTGGAAAGTTTTTAAAAGATATATTGAAATGCATCAATCCCGAGAGCTGTAAATATTTATTGATTAGATTTGAGTATTTAATATCTATAAATCAGACAATAGTAAAATCCCCCCTTCTTCTCATTCCGAATAAATTACTTTTTCCACTGAAATTTACCCCTGTCATTATAAAGTTAAACTGCTTTGAGAAGAAAAAAAGTATCCCGAATATAATATAACTCATCAGAGATTTGTGTACAAAGACAATGAACTCTTAGTTCTTTACAATGACAATGGAGGCCCGCAATCACCTTAGCCATTCATCATTGGGATATAATGATCGAAGTTTATTCAGAGAGAATAGGAATCTCATCTCAGCTAGAGAATTTGGATTCTGCATTATTGGAATTACGAAAAATGTAAAAAAAAACAAAGCAATGAGAAGCAACAACGTAAGAAAAGATCAGTATTTGGAGTGAACGTTATTCAGGAGATTACAACCAGTATAGGAATGTTCACAAAATATCGGTCTGTATCGAACATCGAGCAAAAACTACAGGGTTTCATCAACAAGTGCCTCAGAATTCTATGTAGAATATTCTGGCTTAATAATATCAACAGCATAGATCTGTGGAACACAAAGAACGAGGATCCCATAATAATTTAAATAAGGATGTATCATCCATACTATAAGAATACATCCGGACGCCAGCATGGCGTTTGAGTAGAATACTCTAGCTTCAAGAAGCTGTGACTTCCCGAGAAACACCTGCAGACATTCGTTACTACAATATCTTACATGGGAAGATGCAAACAACTGCAGTAACCGTATGCGATGGAGCTAATTTGTGGAAGCCACATATTCTTAAGAGGGATAATGACTAAACAGAATTTATTATATGTATATTCTACTCTCCATAGAAGAATTTTTTGGAAACAGGTTTTAAGTGAATAAGAGGTAAAATTATTTTTCTAATTCATTATCTTCAATATGTGTAATATTTTCTCAACAATCAGAAGAATAACTATATTTTTTAAATTTTCCGCGGTTTTAAATTTCACGTCAATTTAACATTAAATAATCTTGCAGCTTTAAATTTTGGCAAACAAAAATTTTGCACAATAAAATTAACTGTTAATTTAGTAATAAATTCAAAATTTTAAAGGTTTCAACTTTATGACCTATAAATTCCCTATTAGGAATATCCTTTAACAGCAATAAAAAGAATTTAATAAAAACCTAATAACATGTTTTATATCACTACAAAAATGTCAATGATTGATTTTTATTAAAAGAAAAAAATATAACTTTTATAAGACTTTTATTATACATTTATGAATGTATATGTATGAATATGTTCAAAGAAAATAATAGAGAAAAATCATAAAAATCTTAAAATTTTCAAAAAAGAAAAGTCATAAAAGCTGGTGTCAATTATATTGTTACAAGAAATTTTATTAACAAACAAGTAAGAATGGTATATTCGGCTATGCCGAATCTTTAATACCCTGCATCACAAATGTGTGTGAAGTAAATACATTTTGTTCGTACATACACACATACATATAAACGTTTTTCGTTCATTGTAACACAGGAACACTTGATGAGTTATAAAATTATTTATATTTTTGTCTATAACTTTTTTCTACTGAACCGATTTTGATAATTTTTGGAATGGATTACATAATGAATAATATTATGGCGTTCATTCTAATTGGTCTACTTATAATTAACAATTTTATGAAAGATTTTCGCTTGAACTTAGAGGTTGTTTCAGACATCGGTCTATATCTTTAAATATAATAAACCGATTTTTATGGTTTTTGACAGAAAACTTCCTGGGATTATAGCAAGTACTCATGGCAAATTTCATTGAGCTCTATGTATTATTGTGGATAAGAACTCGCCAATAACAAAGGATAGTCAGCCAGACGGACAGACATAGCTAATGTCGCTAAAAAGGAATCATGTATAAGAGATTATTCCTTCATAGCATAACATACGGAATGCCAAAGTTAATATAGCCTCTTCACGACTTGTGAAGGTGGAGGCTATAAAAAACTCATACTCATAAATGGCATCCTGGCGAGAAGAGTACAAAGATTTTTATGAATTTTTTTTATAACACATCACTAGAAACACATTGACATATATACTCTTCTTAAGACACTGTGAAAGTAACGATGTACAAACACTTTTTTCAGAAGTCTACTCACACATATAAATAATATCCTTTTGTGTATAAGTGTTAGTAAGATCTTTTGTATTAGAAGCGTTGACAACGCAGCATGTTGTAATTAAAAAATGGAAGAATTAAAACTGTTTGATATCTAATTCACTCACACGCATACATACTTACATGTCATATTTTGAGGTTGTTGCTTCTACCGCTTTTTATTTATTTATTAACTGAAAAAAGTATAAAATTAAAAAAAGAAAATTCAATTAAAATATAAAAGAATATTGTTGTCGCTTTTTTATTGTTTTACGAAGCTCATAAAAATATAAATTTATTTAGTTGTTTTTTGAAATTTACTCCCTTATCGGCATCACATATGTACATATGTATATGTATTTGTAAATTAAAATTTTCAAACAGGAAGTAATATAAATCTTCCCACGTTATGTTAAATAAATGCAAAACTGTTGTTGTAAGTGATTAAAAAGACATTTAAATATATGAAATTTGAAAAAAGATATGAAGACTTTGTCTCATTTGATAACTGAATGATAAAAGTTATGATATAAAGAGAAATTAATGTATGAGAATATGTACAAAGATGTGTGTCGTTTAAAGAATTTAAATATTTTAGTTATTATAGCACTATGGGTCTATGATTTTTAAAAAAATAAAAGTTACGAAGACCATGCCAATACCAAAACATATTATATTACTATTCATAGATTTTAAGGAGACCTTTAACACCATGAGAAGGACCACAAAAAGTAACCGCTACGTAAAAGGACGCTGAACTCGCAGTTTTTCACGATGGCAATAGTTCAGAGAGAAGAGTTGATAGACTACTACTATTACTGATGTTTATCTAATCTCACACAAGATATCAAAAATACAACCAAAGAAGAGCTTGAGATGAATACAAAAATAAAAACTTAAGCAATGAGACCAAAGAAAAGATGACATCATGCTGCAAGGCAGAAGCTATCTGGCAAATATAATGACTACATAGGGATTAATAAAGTGAAAGCGGACTTTGCATGACTACAATCAATATTGTGATGATGGTTAAATGGAATCTTCAAGATTCTAAAACCGGGGCGATACATCAAGATCTAAGAAAACGCAATATTACATGATTGGACCCAAAAACAACTACAGAAAATGGTATCAGCGAATGTGCCTTGTGGAAGCCATATGCTTTTAAGAGGGGTACTGAAGAAAAAAAACATATAAAGGATTTCTTTCTTAAAAAATAACGAAAAGCGAAGAATTATAAATTGATCATTAAATATTAACAAACGAATATTGTCATATTAGAAATATATATAATTTCAATAATAAAGTTCTATATTTAAGAACTGTATGAGCTTAAACCTCTCTTTTGGAATAGGAACTTGAATAGGAACCATAAGTATGTACCAATACTCTTCAAATTAGAGCCATATATTCGGAGAAATAATTGTGCCATATTTAAATCGAGTATACTTTTAAAGGTTTTATAAGATCAAAACCGTTTTCCGGGTAGAACGTCAAGTTAGTCAATTTGAATCATAAAGAAAAATAATAGAATTGTTCCATATTTAATATTTACATAAATATCTGAGAAATTGCAACGAAAGTTTTAAAATTTGTTCCAAATCACTTTCTCAAGGAACTGTTTTATTGGAAAAAATGTAAGACAGAAAGGATCATAGGGAGAGGTATTCCCATATAACACAAACATTACTTATCTAATATTTGAAGAAATTTTGAGAATGTTGCGATTTTATCAAACTACTTTCCCAAGAAATGGTTTTACTGCGCTACTTGGATCGAGGGAAGAGATTAGTTCCACACAGTACAGACATTTATTTTAAGTTTTCTGTACAACTGTTCCCATTAAACAGCCATTAGGAATTCAATTATTAAAAAAATATTAAAAACGACCCTCGGTAGAATATAATTTTTTGAAGGTCAATACAAATAGCTGTCTAGTAGCGAACCATCGCTATTTAAATTTTCAAATTTTCAATAACCATTAATGGCTAAAGAGTCAAAGACTCTTTAACATACATGTGTTCCTGTATTAAATAAAAATCTGAGTCGATTTAGCTATTTTCGTCTGTTTGTTCTTGTCATGTTCACATCCACAATAATTGCCAGAGCTTAATAAAACGTAAGTATTTGCCATTGTCCCTTCATTATATATAGGAATATAGACCGATAATTGAGGAATGTTGCAAATTCTAACAAAGAACTTTCGTAACATTTTCAATAATAAATCGAAGGATTAGAAAATAATTTTTCAAAAATGTTGGGTTATATGGACGTCATTATCATTCCAAAATCGGTGCAGTAGAAAAAAAAATTATCAAAAGTGATTACCATTATGTTGTCTTGTATTGATCCTAGAATTTTTACGGACTGATGAAATTCACTCAAGATACGAAATTATATTGAGCACAACAAGCCGAAATATCGGTTTAGGTGACATTCTTATGGAGTTGGTCTCCTCTCTCCTTATTCTTATCTTATCTAACCTATTGTACATAATAATTTTTCAATAATAATTTTATAATTCAATCCCATTGTGCATTAGTAGTCTTACAACAAAGCATGTAAAAATTAAACTGTGCACCCAAATAAAGAAAAAATATAGAAGAAAGTAATTATTTTTCCAACAACAAAAACAAAAAAAGTGAACAAGATTACTGAAAACTGGTAAATGATGAAAAATAAAATTTAATAAGGTTTACGTGTCGCGCTCAAAGGATAATGAGCAAACAATGTTATGAATTTTTAATTTATTTTCATCCATACGAAGTCGCTTTAATAAGTTTGTGTTTGTTGAAAAAAAAACATCCTTTTTACTGCGGCAAAAACTAAGCATGTGCTTGTGTGTGTTTAATATCTACATCGTAATAGAAGTACATTCAACCATATATTTTTTTGTTAACTTTTATAATTTTAATCATGCACATATGCTTGAATGGTTGCCTGACATTAGAAGTGAATTGGTAAAAGTTGGTGGCTTTCATCTTTTGGGTAAGAGTTGTTACCAATGATGAATATTCCCATCTGTTTGAATACAAATTTATTTTTGTCTTGATTTTTAAACTTGATTTTATTTAATTTAACTGATTTTTATGCGTATGTGTAAACGACTTTCTACACATGTATTTGTGTGCATGATGACAAATACAATCCAAAGTCTAGACTTATTCCTGTTTTTGCTTTTTTTGTAAAAGTGATTGTATTCTTTGTTTGTGATGCAAAGTCATTGGCAGAGTTATTTTTTTTAAATTGTTGTTTAAAATAATAAAAAATTAAATAGATTTTTTTTTGGTGGAAATGAGTTAATTTTAACTTATTTTTTGTTAGTGTGTAATTTAACGCATCAAGAATGCATGTGTTCGATTTTGCAGTCAACATATAAACAAAAAAATGATTGATGATGATGTCTTATGTAGCAAATTTAATATGAGAAAAAAATTTAGATATCTGATGATAAAATCTGTTAAGGTCAGTATAGAAATTTGTTGTCTTTTGAGACGGTAACTTATGGTTGATGCGCGCTTCTTGGCTTTTAGGAATTTGTTATTTTTATATTCACATATTTTTGTGACATTAACTAATTAACTGCGCAATCCCATTGCATCACTTTCCTTTAAAAAAATATAAATATGATTCTAAAAGGAGGGCATTTAGAATTTTAATAAATCCACTACCACAAGTATTGAAGAGGGTATACTAACTTTGAGATGCCGTTTGTTGCGCTAAGAAGGAATAATCTTAGACCCAATTATGTATATATTCTTACATCAAATCAAAATTTTAGTCGACTTAGCTATGTCCGTCTGTTTGTCTGTCTGTCTGTCTGTCTGCTGGTTGTTGGTTCGCTCATATTCACATTAATTGCGAAAGCTTAATAAATTTTTACCTGAGTATTTGCTATAGTCCTGTTCAAATAGCAGCAAAATCGGTTCAGTATATTTAAAAATATAGATTGATATCTTAGGCTACAACTAAGTTCCAGCAAATAATTTTCGTAAAACTATCAATTGGAAATCGCCAAATAATGAGAACGGAAATTAAATTTTTTTAAATATTTTTTAGGCCGCAATGTATGTTGCTGAAGTTCGAAGAAATGTAAAAAAGTTTAGGACTCAAAAAACATCCCAAAAAGTTCTCAGCATGGCAAGCAATAGGTAGTTCCGGTTATCGAAGCAAATCATTTATTTATTGGTAAATACCGAAATTTATATCAAGGCTTCTGCCATTCATAAGACTTCATAACGTGTCTAATTGTTTTCAGCTCAACTTAACATCCCGTAACTATGGCAAACAAGTCATTAAGTGGTATAAGAATAACAACATGGTTTTTGTATCAAGAGGGGCAAATCCTTCAAATAGCCGGGAGCTAAGGCCAGTGGAAAGGCTCTTGTTTAAAGAGATTTAAGGATATATTTATTTTGGCGGAAATATTAACTTTGTGATTCCGTGTGGAATTCCAAAAAAGGAATCAGCTGTTGCTGAGAAGAAAGCTAAGTATATATGTTGTTATTTCGAACAAAAACCTGCAAGTTCAAATGCTAACTAATGTTCTCGCTTCTGCTGATTGTTTGGTATTTTAAATAAAAGATATAAAGCGATATTTCAGAAAATCTTTAAATTAAAAGGAGGAACTTTCAAAAATTTATTAATCAGCAAATTGTAGAAAAAAATATAAGTTAAAACCTAAATTCTTATATTAAATCAAAACATTAGTCGATTTAACTATCCTAACCAGCAGTCAGACTTCAATGAAATTTAGTCTAATTACTAAAAACTTCTAATTAAAACTATAAAAAATCTGTACGGAAAATTAAAAAGTTTTTTCTTTTTTAAAAACAAACGAATTAAAATTGCATCCAAATAAACAAACAATAAAGTCGTGAGAAGTTTTCTATTTAAAACCTGCAGAATCGGTTTCGTATATCAAAAGTTGTAGATCGATATCTGAGTCAGAATATTTTTAATTGTTTTTATGTAAAATGTACCTTTGGATAGGCTGAACGGATTTGCATGAAATTTAACATAATCTCTGTAGTTTGGATCCCATTATGGATTTAGGGTGCAAATGGACATTACATTTTTTTAATCATGAGCCAAATTTTTCTTTCTAATTTTTCATTTATATAATAGCCCTTGATAAGGTCTTCAAAAACAAAATTATTTACCTAAAAGAGAAAGATTAAGTCCTGAAATAAAAACAATTTTCAATGGTTTAGTTTAGATTTTGTATCGAAAAACTTTTAAAGCTTAATTAAAATACTCTCGAAATCGAACCTTTTTTTAATTACAAGCTTATAGAGCAGTGAAAAAAATTGATTAAAAACCAAAAAATTTAGACCAATTCGCGCCATATATATCCGATCATTATCATTATTCTTTTAATTAGTTTATTTTCATTCCATATATAACGCTTAGCAGGAATCATCCCAGATTCTTGTATTAAATCTTAATCTGAGTCGATTTTGCAATGTTCGTTTGTGAGAAGTTTCCTGTTTAGACCAATAAAATCGGTCGAGTATATTTAAATATATAGATCGATGTCTGAGAAATCTTCCTGAAATTGTCAATTATGAATTAAAAATGTTATAATCAAAAATATAAGTCATTTTATGACTCATTATTTTTGATTGTGTTATACCTTCGAAAATCGTTTATATAAAATAAAATAACAACTACATTTGTGGCGAAGGGTATTTATGATTCGATGTAGCCAAATGAAGCATTCTTTCTTATTTCAATTGTTTTCTTGTAGAAAGAATTATTTAAATGTTAGGAAATTTTCTGTTGTACTTATATATATTTAGTAAAAATTCCTCAAATATAATAATTTTAATACATCAATTTAAAATCTATATAACTAAATTTCTCCAGCAAAACTTAATCTAAATAAAGCAATCAAAACATAAAACTAATTTCATCTTATTAAAAATTCCCACCACAACTGTCATGTACAAGTAGTTTTCGATTTACCAAGAAAACGCATAAACTTCTCTACAATTTGAGGACAGTTTTTAAATTAGATTTAGTAGCTATAACTAACCAACATTAGAAGCAATAGCAGCAGTAGCAATTTAAGCTTCTCATTTTAGTTATGGAAATAAAGTAATCAGTTTAATTAAAAACCATTAATAATACTAAACAATATTAAATGCAAATTGAACTAAAACTTTCGAATATAAACTCACGTTTTGAACACAAAACTTCATTTCCTACAGAAAACTATTAAATTCTGACACTTGCAATTATTACAAAGCGTAAAGGACCGGAAAAGGGGAAGAAGTAACAGTTTTTGTGTTACATTTTAGCACAAAAACACGTATAACATAAATAACCAAAAATGTGTCTTTAACTTATTTAATTATCGTAAAAATGTATATATAAGTCAAGCAAACAATGTTCAGGACACCCGACCCGAAAAATCAAATGATTTACTATTTACAACATTAAAACAAAAACACCAAAAACAAACAAAAATGTCTTAAATAACAAAAAGAAATAAGAAAAAGTCGTAAAAAAGAACCAAAATTGTAAGAGAAACATGAATAATTTGGAATTTTATGAAATGCATATATATTGAGTTAATTTATTTACAAAACTCTTTCTAACACATATAAACACATTTTATTTTAACTCATCTTTTTCCCTACTTCCCCCTTTTCAAATAAAAAACAAGTAAGAACGCCAAGCCCGACTATTCAATGCATTACAGCACATTATTGGTTAAAAATGATAGTTTCAAAAAAATAGTGAACGAACCTCGTATAATTTGATTTTATAACTTAATCTTAAGTGCGCTTTTTATGTGCAATTTCTTTGGGGTTTATTGGGAGCTACCCGAAATTGAGAACCGATCCTCGTATGATCATCGAATTTTGCTTATATTTATCTTAATTTAACCAATTATTATGACAACACCAACTTATATGCGGGATTTATGCCCTTCAAAGTGATATGTGTATTGGGGTTTGTATGAGACCTATGGAAAGCAATATAACGACTCTTGATTCGGCGTATCGGTTTAAAATATCAAAAGTTTTGTTAAAAGTGCTTTTTATTTAGGAGTTTTATAATATTAAAACCTCATTTCGGCAGAAGAGTCGTATGGGAAGTACCTGAAATATTGGACCGAACATTTAGACTTCGTCTTTGGGCTATAATAATGTTATAAAAATATCTCAACAATTGTGACTTGTAGAGTGGTCATGAAAGACGGGCATCGGTCCATCTTCATATTCGATGGATTTTAGACGAAATGTATACTTAAAGGTGAGTGTAACTCCATTTTTTCAACATGTAACAAGCATCAGCACTAACGCATAATACCTGGACCATGAATGGTGGTGTAGGGTATACATTTTATAAATAACAATGATTCCTACTTTTATTTTAACCATCGAGAGATAATAATCAAAATTTTTACTTAAAATACAAAACTAATAGTCCGTTTTCTTAGACAAAAAATTTGTATGTGAGTAACTTTATAAAGAAGAAAGGAACCAATTCCAGGATTCATTTAATAGGTATCACGTATCTTTTAAATAAACAAAAAATGAGAAGAAAAAACTGCACTGAATGATGTTTAGTTGATGATTCGTACGTTTTTATGTTTGTATGTGTTTTTGTTAAAATATAAAATTCTAATGAAAACAAAAATTGAAGAGGTTTGTTGTCAAAAGCGGTATCTAAAAGTCAATAAATAAAGTGGAAATAGAAATAAACATTAAATCAATTTTATCATCGATTTGAAGCAAGAAAACAATAGAATTAATAGAATTAATTTGGAAAGAACGTAATTGAAATGAAAGTTTTAGTTAAAATTGTATTTAAAAAAAAGTATGATATAAATTGAAATAAACGGGGAAGGTATTCTTAGTTTATGAATATTGGTTCTTTTCTTTCTGTATATTGTCGGATCAAAAAAAACTGTCTATTAGGAACTTTCTCACGTCCAGGATGATAACTAGTTTTTTCTTTTTTACACGCAAGAGTATATACAAGGTTAGTTATGAAATTTTTGGGAAATTCCATTAAAATTTTGAAACAACGCTTATTTGTTGGAAGCCAAAATTTTCAGGAGATGTATTTTTGATTTATTGGCAGGAACATATTTCGTGGACAATCATTCTCAATGGCCACCAAATATGACTTTGAAAGAAATGATTTAAATCTTCCACCTTAGTTAAAGCCAGATATTATATCATAGGGAACCATAGAACCATAGAGCTCCTAAATGTGATCGGCCCGACATGGCTAAATCAACTTAGGAAGTTATTCTGCGTCGAACGGTATACATCTGCATAAAGGAATACTAGCTAAAACACATTTAGTGGTGTAGAGTATAAAGACTAGATGCTTAGCAAAATAAGTGGGGTTATTAAAAAAATTATAGTCAAAAATGTATGCTGAATTATTCTGTACAAGTGGTAGACAGAGTCTGCAATGTTGTTACACTGACTTATAAAATGTTATGTAGCTGGGTCTTGTCTATACCAATTTTTATTTGTTTCTTATACATATGGGCAATTGGATAGTTTTCATTGGATTCAAAGAAATATTCCAAATAATTATTTTGATTTTAATTTAAACTTTGAAATAATTATCAAGAACATTTTTCATGATTCTTATTTTTTCTAATAGCATCGACGTATACTTAATATGTAAGTGAATGATTAATATAACTCATACGCATCTATGATTTTCATTTACATAATTTCTATTGGACAATTTTTGCTTCTTAATCTTAATTTAGAAGTGGATTACATGAAACCTATGAACAGTAATAAACTACTCAGCCAGTCAGACGGAATGACATGGTTGTCGACTCAGAAAGTGATTTTAAGTGTAACTTTCAAGGAAAATAGTTTTAAATCCATTACAGAACATTACAGAACCAGCATTCATTATTTTTTAGTAATGATCCTCTGGCAGCCTCTATTTGTATGCGTCGAAATTATAATAGAGGACCGTTTTGAAGACATGTTTAGCTGCAAAAACATTCTAAATTGAATATTTGGAAGAAAATTTAACTTCTTATGAAGTTTGCAGGTGATATGAAAATGAGTTCAATTTGATATAAAGAAACTCCTATCAAAACTGACCAAAAAATAATTTAATTTAATAGCTTAATATACGTGGCAGAGTTTGCATACCTACCAAGTACATTAATATATGTATTTATTTGGCAGCATACTTGATATAAGAAAAAATAATTTTTATCAAAAAACTTAATTTAATTTTTACTGAAAATTTGGATTTTTAATGAAAAAAGAGATTTTTAGTACAACGAGTGAAATTTTAATGTTAATTGAATTTTTAGCGAGCACTTCCATCAGAATGGTGAATGCTTAAATAATCCATTTCTAAATCACCAATTTGATGCCACATATGAATATAAGATTAATAAGAAATTTCAAAAAATAATATTGACTTTTGGAACAAGAAGGCAGTGTGAGAACAACAGGAAAACGAATGTTTGTTGGTTGCAAATCACGTCCATTTCTTTTTTCTTCCAAATACACCACATCTCTCATCTCGTACTAACAAAACAACACGCACACATGTATACATATTTTTGGATAATACATTTAAAAATACAAGATTTCAAATTCTTTTTTCAAAATCATACACTTACACATACCCTCAGTGACTAATACAGTTATACAGTTTTTCAACTTCAACACTTAAATGTCCTTTAAGTAGATTCTTATTTATAAAACAAACATTATCATGTGCAATAGTATGAGTGATTGTATTTGTATGCTTCTACAAATGAAAAAAAAAAGAATAAGAAGAAATATTCATCCATAAGTTTGTTTTACTAAATGTTTTCGTATCTATGTGAAAGTAAATAAACATACATGAGATCTTTGCTCTTGGACAAAAGAAAATGAAAACATATAAAATAACAATGTATGTTCGTTACTCTTTCGTTTTTCTTCTCCATTTTTTATTTTTTTGCATTTAATAGAAATGAAACTGAAATTATATGTTTTTCTAAACAGAAGCGCAGACTTTTCATATTGAATTAGAATTAAATTTATTTTATATAGATTTCCTCTCCTTTTTCTAATACGCATCTGTTTATTTTCCAATCAAAATATTTTAGTGTTTCTGTATGTGTGAGTATGTGTCCTTCATGAAAGCTGTTATACAAAAATAAACAAATCAAAGTGCTACATTTCACATGAAGATGTATTTCGGTATAAGTGTAAATGGACATTTATATCCTACGAGTGAGAAAGAGATGGTGAGAAAGTTCTTAGAAGAAAATATGTGCAGTTTTATTTTTTCCTTTTGTGTTATTGCGTGTTTTTACGGTAAAGTAAAATCTTGTTCAATATTAAGACAAAGAATATTTAACAATTTCTTAATTAAAAGTGATATGACATTGGATTTCTTCAATAGACTCATCAATTTTAGCATTGGGAAATATGTTGGAAATATGTGTTTTCCGCTTGTGTATAAATTTTATATATTCGACGGCATTGTATTTGTATACATTTAAAATAAGAAAAATACAAAAAAAAAATCTACACGCTTTAAAACGTAAAAATCTCACTTAAACGTTAGTATCATATTATTGTCTTAAAATCTTAAGCAAAATTTTGAAAAACCTAATTATGAGAGTAACAATATGGATTTTTATTAAAACAAATAAGAACGCTTTATGCCAAATCTGAAATATATTTTACAACGTTAAATTTGGAAATTATCGTAGGAAAATATTTAAAATTCAGTTCGTTGGGAGATACCACTCCCCTATTAGGGCACTATACAGAAATAATTTTAAATGCTTCATCAATGCTTCAAATTTTATTGAATTTTCTGTAAGATTTTCAGGGATATACGATATTATTCGCTTGTACAGGGATGCCACTCCTCAGTGTTCAATTAACAATTTTATTAGTCTTTGATATTTTGTTCTTGAGGTCCATTCTACCAGACAATTTTTAAAAAATTATCTTTTAAGGATTCAGATATTAAGAGCTTCATTTGCGGGTAGGGAACTCTGATTTTCTCGTTATGATTGAAGATTTACAACTTCATTATTTTCTGCTCAAAATTTATTAAAATTGAATGGAAGAATTTAGATTTTTAGTAAAAAAATTACTTTAAGCAAAAAAATGGATTAATTTGTTTTTAAGTAAAAATCTGGACTTTATACAAGCAAAAAATAAATTGAAAATAAAAATATGGCGACGTTAGTAATAGAAGATAAGCGGTTTCAATTAGGTCCTATATTTGCTTCTATGACCGGCATAAAATAGAAATCAAAAGCTGTGATAATTTGAACATTTAAAGCCGATATCTAAAATTAAAAAATATAGGTTTTATTCTCTGACATATATATATTAGTATGTTTATAAATACATACTAAAAGACCTTTAAGAATTTTAGTTTTATGGATTTTTTTAGAAAATAAATAAATTTTTAATATTTTTTTCTTATTTTTTAATAATTCTAAAATTTTTGTTTTTGTATCACTTTGTATTTCATATCACTCTGTTATTAGTGACACATATCCTTAAGGTGTTATAATAAAGTGTTTCTTAAATAATGAAATCCTTAATTTCATTTTGTTTATTTTTTTAATCCTTAATCTTTAAAGCGTTTTACACTTCCATGGAATTTCTTTTATAACTCCAATTTTTGTCAGTTTCTGTTGAGTGTGTAAATAATCTCTGGTAACAAAATACTTTTTTTTATTTATTTCTTAACTTTCACTTTGGTTGCTGTAGTGACTTATTGTTGTTCTTATTTTTATTGTTGTTTTTTTACGTTTAATTCCTAAATTGTTTTTTTTATTTTTTCTCATCTCCTTCTCATGTTGTGAGAAAATGGGGAAAACCACAAATATTTTTTTTGTATTTATACCCTTCAACATTATCAGTTGGAACATGAGGGTGTATTGAGTTTGTCAATCTATATGAGACAACAGCACATAAATTAAAGAGGTTTGTTTCTTCATGTGTCAGTTTCCTTTCCCATTAAAAACTGCAAGGTTTAACTTTAAGGATTGAGATCGAAAAATTCTTAACACACGGTTTACATCAAAACTTTTAACTCAAGTATTATTTGATTTTCTTTATCAAGTAACCTCTGCAAAACATGGCAGTTATTATGTTAAATGTCAGATAAATGAATATATTATTGTCTCATTAAAATGAGTGACCAGAAAAAGTGTATTCTAAAGTAAATGGAGATTTTTAAGAAAACTCAACTTGTTCCTACAAAAAGTTGGGTAAGGAGTGCCCTCAAACTGTTTCCATTGTTATTAAGCAGTTCCGGGAGAACTTTTACGTTGAGAAAAAACTTTGTTCAGGTGGAAGGAATGGTTCGCGCGCAAAAAAAAAAAAGCATTTTCACAACAGCTTCCAACACATCCCGTAGGAAAGCAGCTCCAAAAGTTCAGTAGTTTGGTATAAAAAGTTAATGCTAATGTTATTTCAAAAACACAAAAGCTCAGAAAATTCCTAACAGAAACGAGAGCAAATTTTCTGAAAAAAAAAAATATATGTATTCTTGCTGCATAATGGATGACGAAATGTATATTGTGGTAGATTTTTTATAAGTTCCTGGTCAGGAAATGTTAAAGATCTCAAAACATTCTTGGTGTGGCAGTAGTATGCAGTTGCGGCAAAAGACGTCAAAGGGCTCCATAAATATTGAAATTTGTATCAAGGGATGTATACAAAAATGGCTGCATTCATTCATAAGACTACATAATGTGTCCACTAAATGTTTGGTCTGACTTGGCATTTTGCCTTGTGTGTTACAAAAACAATATTGTGTTATTTGTACCAAGACAGATAAATCATCAAAACTGCCCCAAGTTGAAGAACTATATTTTTTTAATAATTTCAATAAAATAAAAGTAAAACTTTAAGTGTAGTGTTTTCGTTAACATATATGAATGTTATGAACTTTTCGATCTCACTCCTTATATTCAAAATTTCTTTTATTTTAATTTTAATTTAATTTGTATGAACTTTTTGCAAAGGGAAATGAAAGAATACATTTCCGACAAATAAGATGACTGTATTCATCCAGATAAACTCTAAATCATTTTCGCACTAACCATGTGACTCTACATCTTTCCAAAAGTTTTTGAATTATTTCCCAATATTAAGAATTTGGAAAACAGTACAGCGATTATGACAGGGCATTTAAAATCAATAAAATCTTTCCAGTAATAAAATATTTGGAACAAGTCAAGTAAATCTGTAAAATATGTCACATCGAAGAAGTGAAAAAAGTTATCGCCAAAACCTCTTTACCTCTTAACAGTTTTCACTTATTAGTGTATGTATGTGTAAATATGCGAGTGAACATTTCCAATTTATATCAAAGTTTTATTGATGGATGTGTTTAAAAGTCGTTCTTGCCGTTTAATAAATTTCCGCACTTGTTATTTATGAAGTTAATATTATTCCTTTGTTTACTTACAATTTTTTGGCTATTGATGTTAATATTGTTGTTGTATTTTATATTGTTGATAACAATCTTAATCGACTCTTTGTTATATTGACCACAAAACATAAATCCTCCTACACCTGCCAACAAATATTTTGAAAGCCACTTATATTGGACTTAAATAAGACCCACATAAAAAAAACCCGAGAAAGAGACAGATGTTAGGAAAAAAAAAGAAGGAAAAAATACGTATTAGATGGAATAAAACAATAAATGAAGTCCTTTGTTTATATATGAATTTTCCTCAATTTTTCTTTTTTTATTTCTTATTGTTGCTGCTTCTACTGCTGTTGCTCCTGTTGTTTAGCTTTTTAAATCTTTTTTAAGATTCCTTTTATGTATTTATTTTCTTAGCTTCCCTTCTTGTCGTTTTATTTTCCTTTTTGGATTTTTATGGTCCAGAAATCAAAAAAGAAACCTTTGTGGCTTTTTTGTAATGTTAATTTATGGTTGACTGCAGATACGGTTGATTTGTTCATTACAATTACTGAAAATAATCTAAATCAAGAAAATAGTTATCGAAATTAAATAAATGAAAACAAATAAAATGGAAAAGTTGTCATTTCTTTTATGGTTGATTTTCTCTCTTATTTCGTTTATTTGCCAGAATTAAGTCCAAAAGTTGTTGCACTTTTTTATTTGGTTGAGTTAAATACGATTTAATCTTTGAAAAGATGAAAAGATACTTTTTAAAATAAGTTTTTTGATAAAAGTTATTATGTGATTTTATAATAAACTTGTCTCAGTATTTATAACGAACCAAAACAATAACACTAATTCTACTTTAAAACAATAAAGGATAAATATTAAAGGATCTTATTTAGAAATATCCTTCAATACCGAATATTAACAACGTCATGCACAGTGAGACAAAGTAGATTTTTTTGAATAAAATGTAGCTTTTGATGGAATGGATTTTCATAGAATTTAAGATAAAGGTTTGAACGCCAAAGGGGCTCTATGAATAGAGTTATAAGGGTGTAAAAATAGGTACCTCGAATATTAAGTAGGGAGTTTTCAAAACCGTTATCATTTGGACTTGCAAAGTAAGCAATAATGAGGTCTGATCGTATATATTTTTAATTTTTCGCTGATTGCTATTTTCGCTTCCAATAGCTGCAGCGACGGTTTCACTGGTTGTTAGAGCTTCATATATAACTTTTTACACAATAGTGGCAATATGAGATAGAACTAGTTTGTTTTTAGCGTTAAGCTTCATTTCCGATTGAGTGATCAAGCATAATTTCCTTCCAATGTTTGATGACTGTAATACATGTTGTGAGAAAATTTTCCTGTTTTTATATCTCAGTGTACTCTTTGCAGAAAACGTTAAAATAAATCCGATAAACCATCTAACAATAAATGTCTTTGATTTCAGATGATTGAACTAGTTTCAAAAATTATTGCGAGTAATTTTTAAACTAGTTAGTTGATCAGGTACTTCCAGAAAGCAACATGTAAGCCCACTTGGGTCCTTGTGCTATCATTGTGTCTACTTAAAGAAAAGACAAAAAATAGAAGTGCAAAAAAGCGATAGGACACAAAGGAATTGAAGAAGTTCATGTCATTAGTAACCATACAGATACCCTTTCATAAGAAATGTAAACGAGGATCCCGAAAGACTTCTCTTTCTCCCTTCCTTAAATTTACAGTTATAAAAGTGATTAAGCTTGATTGTTGAGAGAAACCACAATTTTATGACTTTCAAGTACCCAGTTGAATAGAGGAGAGTGTAACTCTGGAATTTTGTATAGAATAAAGAATAATACCAACTCAGTTTTGTATGGATTAATATTTAGATCAAATTTAGTGATCCAATTGCCGAATATCTCAAGTGATACTTCTATACCCGATCGTATCCAAATGTATGCCAGAGTACGTCATTAGCTTGAAGCAAGCTAAGATTCCAATTTATGGGGCCGCCTATAAATAATAGTTATTAAGGTGTCTCGAAACGAATCCAATAATAACAAGGTTAAGCTGCCCTCCGCTTTAGAATATGAAGTATTCCCACTTTTGAAATGAAATTTTTAATAATTTTTTACGCCTCCCTTAATTTGATTGTATTCGAAAATGTGTTGAAATTCAAACTTTCTTTTAAATAAAATATTAATTAACGGTTAATTAGGTTCAGATTTATAAGGAAAATGTTCAAATGTAATTATATTTTTTCTCCTGAAAATATACGTATGCATTTCTGTAATTAATGTATTAAAAGAAATTTATAATTATTTAATTTTAAATATAACTTTAATAATATTTTATAAGTTCCTCCCATTTTTCTTTTAAACAAATATTCGAAATAATATTTATTTCGAAATTAATTTGCATTTAATTTATTCTTTAATCAATTTAACTTTCATAAGAAAAATTCTTTTAATAAAAACTATTAAAACCTTCATAACGTGTATAAAAATGATATATATTTTTTATGAAAAATATCTTGTTAAAAAAAACTGTTTAATTATTAATTTATGCAAAATTAACTATTTTCTAATTGTAAAACATAAAACGTATACGTAATGCTAATTATAAGGTCATTTATAAATATTAATCATACGTTTAGTTGAATTTATTAATTAAAGTCATATGAATGAATACACTTGTAATTATTTATATAATAAATTGTTTAGAAAATTAATGTTACAAAATTTCTGGCAAAAACTATTTACACTAATAATAATCTTAACTAACAGCAGCAGCAACAACAACAACAACAATGAATTAAATAGAATACTTTAGTAATCCTTTAGTTTATGGTCTTTTAATTAAATTTACTCCTACAAACACACATACCTATACACATACATAGTTGGAAGTTTCCATTCTTATTTGTTAAAATATATTTATTTAAGTTCTCCTCAAAATGGTTGGGATTTGTTTTTGTAGATTTAAGTAAAACATCTACTAAATTATTGATTAAATAAAAGAAAGAAAATCTTAAATAACTTTAAATAGTTGACATTGTTATAAACTTGAGTTTCTATTAAGTCTTACACATATTTAGGTACTTTAATATATTTAACATGTATTTACTTTTAGTTGAATGCACACCAACTCACATATAAACACACACGTACATGCTCTTATATGGATATGTTGACTAACTCACAAATACTTAAAACATATTGTTCTAATACGATACTTAATGTGGACAATTTAAATAATTACAAATCCACTGTGTATTTGTGTAAGTGTTTAAAAATATATATGTGAATGTGTGTATTAAATAGACAGGACATGGAAAAGTTCCTAAGAATATATTTTATTGTTATAAAATTTCAATTTCATTTACAATTTGTTTCTCTGCTTATGAAATATTCAAAATTTTGCAAATATACTGACAATATGTTTAGGCCCATAGATGGGCAACTTTCAAAAATGAATTAAAAATCTTGAATATCAATGTAATGAAAAGGTGAATTTTTAATTTCAAATTCAAAGTTTTTTAATCTTTTAATATTTCTTTTGTGTCGAAGTAAAATGTTTTGCGAAAAGTGTCACGTTAAAATATACGCCAATTTGAGTTGGCCCTCACTTTATGAAGCTCTAAAGTATATTTTGGGTTTATATATCAAAACTTTAAACAGCGTGAAAATATTTTTTAAAATATCTATCTGTGACAGCATACTCCTTGACCAAAGCTTGTAACTGTGAAATGATCCCGAGAATATCAATCTTGTATAAGCAATTTTAGGAAAGTTTAGCCAAACGCCAAAAACACATGGAGATATCAACTATCAGTATTTAAGTTTTATGAGTTATGAGAAAATACTCTCATTCTGTTGCTTTATTTTGTATTATTTAAATTAAAAGTGTGTTCGCAAATACTATGCAAATAGTTGTTATCCTCGATATGCGGTCAGAGATGTTATATAACTGGACTTCCATGTTCTTCGTGCTTGTGTGAACTCATTGACCATTATCGTTGTAAAGTTCCGAGAGTTCAAAATTCGTACTAAGTTTTCCTGGTCTATTCAACTACGGTTTAGGAAGAAAACCACCTGTTCGTCTCGTTGATCCTTCGAGTTTTGTGTCCTGTATTTCTTCAACACAAAAGTAATGTTTAATAATAGAATTTCAGCTTTAATTTCGATGTTTTTCGCAACTAACAGCTTCTCAATTTTTCATTAAATTTATATATGTTTAATTGAAAAAAATTCAATTATTTCCTCAAATATCATCCTTCTCCCTACTTAAGCGATTTTGAAGATTTTAAAATGTTTCTGACAGAAAAAAATATTCATGTTTGGTTAATTTTTCGTTAATCTTTGATCTTTAGACGTAAACGTTCACATAAGCGAATAAATACACTTTTAAGTCGACCCAGGTTTTGTTAAGATGAAAACCTTATGTGGTCTTGGATAAGAGTTAATTGATTTACACATCCGTATTTCTGTAAAAAATCTTAAATTTCATCTTAAACCAATTTATTGTTCGGCTTTGTTTGAGTTTTCTAAAACATAGGGCACAAAATATCGCCCTGTTCTTTATATTCATCCAAAGTCAGGATGGCATCTACTTTTTGTAGTTATTTTGAAGTCGAAATATTAATATTGAGTATTCTGTATATATACAATTAGTTTATCGTTAAAATTTGTTTCACGATCAAATACATATTGATAATTTTTACTAACCCAATTTCATTAAGTGCTCTCCTCATCGTTCTTTTCAAATCTATGTGTAAATGTTGTAATGTTTAAGAAGTGTGTAAAAGAACGAATAATTTGTATTATTTGCAAAAACAGTCACACACTGAGACTCAGTCACTCACTCAGTCAGTTAGCTTCTACATTTTTTTTTTCCAAAATGCATTTATAAACTCATATGGTTTATATAAACCAGTATGTGTGTATTTGTGGGTGTAAGTGTGAAGGTGCATTAGTTTGAGTGTGTAAATTTGAATTTCATTTCAAAACCAAACTCTAATGCAGACCTACATAAGTATATTTAACATATGAATATTCAAACAATCACATACAAATACTTACATACACATAGATTTTCTTATTTTCTTTTTAACATGTACTAGTGGCACTAACACATATACACATAATAATGTATCCTTTTAACTTAATGCATTATGTATGATTATATGACAATACTAACACACGCGTGTGTGTAAGTCTTTATAAATGTGAACTCATAAAAGTGTGGGAAATCTATTGTATTTAATACACAATATTTTTTATTTTATTAAAAATTAAACAGTAAAGAATAAAACTTAACTTGGAATAACTTAATAGTTTTTGTATCTCCAAATTAGCCCGCTTTTAATTCAAATAAAATTTCAAAATATTTTAAATATTTCAAATTTAATAACGATTGTCTTATTCTGCTCTTCACTGTAGCTGACTATAATATAATATTTAGTTATTCAACTTCATGTATAAAATTTACCATTACTAGTTTACATATTCGTATATATGATATACATCTACATGTAAACATTATTTTTCTCTTGTTCAATCTTTCTATATATATTTCTCCCCTTCCCTCTCACTCTCCCTTTCTCTCCCCATGACTCTTTTCTGCATTTGGCAGATATTTGTTTTAATTATTTGAATTTACACTAATTTAATTACAACCATTTTACATGCTATTAAAGAGACTTTGCTTTGTTTTCGGTTATAAATTCTCCTATAAATGTGTATGTATTTTTTTCTGCTTCCTAAGAAGTGGGATCGAAAAAAATAAAAGCGAAACCACTAAACTTACAGTTTTACAAAAGCATATATTTTTTATTTTTAATCACTAGTGATGAAATTTTAAACCATTTTTAAGTCTAATAAGTCGGTTTATAAATGATCATTTTAAGAAAAAATTTCGCTCAAATTTGGAGATTGCCGCACATATCGGTTTATATCTTTTAATACCGATTTTACTGGATATAAACATCTCAGGACTTTAACAAATATTTTGGCCAAATTTCAATGAGATCTGTCAATTATTTTGGATTTGAGCATTTAGAGAGACTTGCATAGCTAAATCGACTCAGTTTTTGATTTAATGCAAATTGCGATTTGGGGTCCGAGATGATTCCTTCTAAGCGCTACACAAGGATTGACAAAGCTACGCCTTTTTCACTGCTCGTGTTGATGGATGGATAAAAGTTTGAAAATAACGTGTGTTTAAAATTGTTCGATCTCACACCTTATTTAAATATGAGTGAGTATATGTTTATTATTATTTAAATTAAAGTATGTGTATGTACATGTATATAAAATTTCTAACACATTCACTATATTTGGCCATAATGAATTGTAAATTTTTTTTAAAATTTTTTGTTTGTTTTGTAATAGAAAAATGTGTGATTTTGAAATATATATATGTATGTAAGTATGTATGTATGTATGTATGTATGTATGTATGTATGTATGTATGTATGTATGTATGTAGTTTTGTAGTTTACATTTTTCACATGTTTTATTCAGTTTTATTGTCAGTAATTGAAATTTAAAATTTCATTTTATAAAATTAATTGAAAAATGTTTTCATACTGCGGCTCACATATTGCCATAATGAAAAGTATGCAAATTATAATTGACTTGCAGTAAAATAAAAGAGGATATATATTTATATTTATATAATTAAGTGAATATTATGTGATTTTGGGGCAATGTGATTTAGAGAACATTTTTAAAACTTTCTTAGCTTTTATAATATTTTTGAGGTTCTAAAAAAACTTAGAAGCTTTTTATATCACCTACGATATTGTGAATAAAGATGTGTTAATGGTTCTACGGACCCATAAAAGATAAATACAAAACTGTATTGTTTCTGGATACTTTAGCGACATTTTTACTGCATTTTGTCTAAATATTCGTACAATGAAAAGGTAACAGTAACCTTCTTGGCCTTAAGTATTTGGGAATATTTTATAACTTTAGATATTTCTTTTACAAATTCCCCTAAATATTAAAACCCGATAATATAATAAATCGTAAAAAGCAACAAGCATTTTTCGGTCCATTATTTTTATAGTTAATTGACACTGAAACAGTTTTTCATAAATTAAAATTAGAGAATTGAAAATCATTAGGACTTTGGGAACTTTAGATGAGTGCTGAGATGACATCTTTACAATCTCACTTTAGTGCTTCCTTAATTTTTATTTTGTATTTGGGCTACCTCTCTCCCTAATCCAATTCGTCCTACCCTTTGTTTACTACAACAGTTCCTTTAATATGTAGTACTGGCAAGATTTTTAATCTCTAGCTTAAATGGCTCTTTAGATATTTTGTAATTAATATTTACTTTGTTGTGGGAATACCTTCCATTAATTCTTTAAATGCTTCCACGTATTGAAATGTTTTTTTTTTCCATAAAAAGTCAAATTTGTTTATAATCCCATATAAAGGATTACTAATCCTATATTATACTCGCCATATTTGCTTCATGATTTTGAGTAATAAATAATGGATCTTAATCGACTAGTACTCGTTTTTTGTATGCATTACAAAACATACGTTTCAATGATTTAAATCACCTTTCAATATAATGTAATATCTTAAAACAGAACTGAAGCTTGACTTGTTCGTTTAAATTTGCCCGTATCAGTCCAGAACAAAAGAACACAATAGTTTCATATATTTGTCTACAACAATAGTGTTTTTTAAATATTGAGTTAGAAAAATTATTGGATCTCAAGCCACCAAATTCAAAGTTACCCTAACAAGACACAAGACACTTGTAATTTAGTTTAAATAATAATCAAAACATTTGCTATAAACTAAAAAATAAATAGTAATCACAAATTTATATCTAATTATTTGATATATGAAACAATTTGCTTATAAATATATTTATTTGTGCTACAGATGGTATGAGTAATATTATCTGAATAATAATTATATTCCAAGTGGAAATATGTCTACTTATAATACCACAAAGGCACCAATAATATTATAATTTTTATTATGGTATCATTTATACCACAACAACTATTATTAAATTAAATTAAACTAAATTAAATTGAATTTAATTAAAATAAATAAAATTAAATTTAATCTCTAAGAACAATTAATAATTATTATAACTGTTATACCCTCCACCACCACAAGTAATGAAGATGGTATAATAAGTTTTTCATTCTGCGTGTAACGCTAATTATCATCGATATATATTCTTGAATATATATTCTTGTATCAAATAAAAACCTAAGGCGATTAAGCTATGTCCGTCTGTTTGTCAGTATATCTGTCTGTTTTTAGCACGTGTACATGTACAATAAACAGAGATCAAAAACATTCGGCCTGAGCACTTATAATAATTTTGCGACGTATCCTATTTAAAATAAGCAAAATCGGTGCAATATATTCAAAGATATACTATATGTATATTATCAAAATCGGTTCAGTAGAAAAAAGTTATTGCCAAAAATAAAACTTATTGAATTAATCATTAAGTGTTCTGTGTTACATTTAAGAAAAATTTTTGTATATTGTTTACATTTTGAAGTGTATGTGTTACGTATTTATTTCACACGCATTTGTGGTGGAGGTTAATAAAGATTCAGCATTGTCTAATATTGTATGCGTACTTGTTTTTTCAAATATTTATCTATAATTTTCTTTTTACAGTTCTATAGAAATAAAAATATTAAAATTATTTTCAAATATTTAATATTCATTTTGGTTAATTTTCTAAGAATTTGCCTTTTAATATAATCAAAACATCTTTTACAAATTAAAATAGAGATGAAAGTTTATCATTTTTTTATATTAAAACAGAGAGAATAAAGAGAAGGATGAAGTGTTCGGCTATGTCGAATTTTCAATACCTTTTATCACAAATATGGTTTTGTTTTCGTACGTATACAGTATAAGCATGTACATAATTACATATACACTCACAAGCGCGCATAATGTATAACAGTTTCTTCTAAATATATCACAGGGACACTTAATAAGTCATTAAATTAGTTATGTTTTCTTCTTTAACTATTTTTTTTACTGAACTGATTTTGATAAATTTTGTAAAAGTGAAGAAATATATGTTATTTGATACTTTATTATGGGGTCTGAAATGGTTTCTTCTTAGCGTTATATAAGGAATGACAAAGTAAATGTACGATCTTCAACACAGGTGGCGGTGGAGGGTATAATAAACTGAAATAAGAAATATTAATTTGTGATATCAGTTTTAACTCTGAATGAATGTTTTTCAATATTATATCGTCATTACATTATGTCTCTATTTTTTCATATTTACATTAAAGTGCATTACATTTTCATATCCAATAAAATTGTTTGTCCTTAACCATAAGAAGATCATTGAACTTTAGTTGCCTCTTCTAAGTTCATTTTGCCTTAAGCTGTTTGATTGTAGAAACATATGAATGTGTAAGTATGAAAATTTGATTTTAATGAAATGAAGTTTTTTTTTTTGGTTTTATCCTTGTGGCTTTAGTACAATAATAATATTATTATTTTAATATAAATAAATTTTATGAAAATCAAATTGTTTGATGAAAATTTTGAAATTTATTAAGAAGTTAAATATGGTTTTCATTTGTGGTTTCAAAATTCCTAAAGTTCTGTTATCATTTCAGAATAAGTACTTAAGAAATATTTTGTATTATCAATATTTATTAAATTAAATTTTATATAAAATTTTCTTTAAAATTTTATTATCGATTAATAATTTAAATTTAAAAACAGTTTAATTCATTTCATTGAAATACTTTCAATTTTAATTAATTATTATCATTAGCATTTTCTCTGAATATAGTTTATTGAAATTCAAATAGTTTTATATCCTTTACCACAAGTAATGAAAGGAGTTATATTAAGTTTGTCACATTGTGTGCAGCGAAAATTCAAAATCAATTAAGATCCCTTAATAGATTGGATCAAATCAAAACCTTTGTTGATTTAGTTATGTCTGCCTGTTATTTGAAAAGGTTCTTAAAATAAGACTAAGTAGTGAGATCGAATAATTCTTTACATAAGTTTTAATTAAAACGAACCACTAAACTTGAAGTTTAAATTTTAAATTTCATTAAAATTATTATTATAATTTATGTAAAAATATCTTTGTAGTTACAGTCGCTTGTGATATAATTTGAAACCTTAGATTTACGTTTTTATAATACGTTTTCTCGGTTAGGTCGAACAGGAAGTCTATCATCGTTCAAAATCTACCACACATTTGGACACATTTTTTGTTCAATTCTCCTTTAACAAGAGCCCAACATCCTTAAACTGGTTTAGCTGCAGGCAGTTTGGAGCATTCGACTTTCTTGCTATAAATACCACATTGTTGTTATTCTACCTATCAAGGACTTTTTACAATAGTGACAGGATACCAAGTCAGGCTAAAAATATGCGCACACATAATATTTTCTTATGAATGGAAGAATCGTTTTCTGTAAAAATTTCTTTATCTAAATTTCGGTACATATTGCTTGCCATACCAAGAACTTTTTGAGAAATTTTGATAGCTTTTCGGTTTTAAATTTTTCATAAACATTCCTTCGATCACCAATATAAAAATATGCCGGATGACTACGAATCCACGTCCCTTGTTTTTAGAAAACTTATGTTCAATGTCTCTGTCTATTTTTGGTCTCTAAATTTTTAACAGCGTTTTCGTCAGAAACTTTTTAAACCTGCTGCTTTTTCCACATTATGGAATCATTGTCTTATATGCCCTCTTTTGTAAAATTAATGAAAAATATTTATTTTATTTTCTATATTATAATACGTCCATAATCTAAAAATGACAGCAAAAAATTTATTTCCTTTGAATTTAAAATAAAATATAAAGAAAGTAGCTTAATATTAGCTGTTCGATTCCTAAGCTACTTATAATATGTAGTATGATATACTTTGGTTTTTACATTTTCAGTTCACTTATAATACAGTCCATTCTTCAATGTCGCCGCTTTACATAAAGAAGCTTACCGGAGATCATTTAAAGGTGACTTCCTTATATATAGACGATCAACCACTTTTTACACTATAAAAATCTCACATAAATTATTCTTGCTAATTTCAAATTTCAGCGATAATTATTTTTATTCTAATTCGTATGAGTAAAAAATTAAAGCAAAGTAACGCACTTTTAAATTAATTGAAAAGTTAAATGAATAAAAATAATTTTATAAATAAAAACAAAATTGTGGGAACTTGCTTTGTTTTTGGTTTTTATCTTGATGAAAAAATGTCTTCTTTTCCAATTGGTACAGCGTTGAGTACATATTATATTATTGACATAAATTACAAATAAGTGTTTTTGTTCCCAGTATTTGTGAAAAATCAGTTTTGTTGATATCTGGCAAACATTTTTAAGAGGCCTTTATTTTTTTAAATAATCAAATGATTTTTTATTAATGAGGAATTATTTTATAAATTTATAAAAAAAAAAAACTTTTTATCTAAACGAAAATCCAACTTTAAAATTAAAGGTATAAATTAATATGTATGTACTTTTTTTATTTCCACATACTTTTCCATTTACATAATGTTATTTTCATTGCTTAAATGTGTACTAAAGAGAAAAAAAGTAAAAAAATAATATCAGATTCTAATCGAAAAATATTTTTTGGACAGCACTTATAAAGGCATCAATACCCAGACAAAAGAAAATTGCAAAAAAAAAAAAAGGAAAACTGAAAAACAAAAGAAGCGCGTGTGAAGTTCATTAACTTTTCATATTTGCAGACTTTAATAAGCGAATGCAGTGTTTTATGGATAAATAATGGGTTTGGAATATTTTTTCATGTATTAAGCAATTTATTCGATTAAATTTTATTTTTGAATAAAAAGACAATCATGAAATTATAAATATAAAATGTTTAATACTTTTGACCATTCTTAAAGAGAACTCCTAAAGGAGGTGTTCTTTCTCTCTTACTATTGTATCAGGTAAATATCTGTAAATGCTGTTAGAACTTAGAACTCTATATGGTTAGAGTACATGGAATAGCCTTAATGTTAACCCATCAAAGTCGGAGTATTATTTAATAGGATTTATAAAACAATACTTCAGGTATTGTTTTATAAATAATAATTATTTAATTATTTATAATTATTTAATTATTTAATTATTTATAATAATAAATAATTAAATAATAACTTCAGGTTATTATTTAATGGGACTACTTAATTTCTTAAAATAATCCTCTATATACAAGGCTAAAAATTGCATCTTTGTTTGGATGCCATCAATATTATTATTTCAAGAAATATTAATGAAACATTTCATCTAGCCTCCACTCAAATGTTTTCTTTCTAACGAAATTTCGTAAAACTAAGTTTAGTAATAATTTACAATTGGCTGCTAAGTCCGCATATAATTTCACACAGCTTTCATGCATAAACTATCGAGATTATAAAAGATAACGTTTCTCGAAAATTTATTAGAGTCAGTGCATATCATTTTATAGGTCACATAAAATTTTCCTCAGAAAGGATGTAATTAAGCGTTTATCTTTACTTGTTTTAATTGATATTGATATTCTTTTGCAACATAATGTGAAATTGGTTTTACAAGCTTTGTGACTTTGTTCCAAAATGTGTCACAGGTATTAATTATAGTTGCATAAAACAAGCATTATAAGTTCAGTAGAAAAAGTTTTAGATCCGATATCTGCTGATTTAACTGATATCTTATTTCATTCATTCAAATCCGTCCAGTCCATTAAAAATTACAGATTTATTTAAAAAAGAAAAAATCTTTCCCACTGTGAAATACACTCATATATGAAATTTCACTTTACACTAAATCCCGACTTGAGTTGATAAGGGGGACAGGAAAGGAGCGACGTAAATCGAAATGATATAAATCAAAGCAACTTTTTTTACATAAATTTGCCGAAATTTAGTTTAATGAGGAAAATATTCAAAAGAAGACAAAAAAATTTGTATTTTTGACAAAAAATAAGTTAAACCCACCGCTACTGTCTTTAAAATTATCAGAAATTCCGATACTACAAGATGCTGTATTTCGTTAGAGTTAATAAAAAGCTCTTTATTTCTTGTCCTTGTTCAATGGCATTCTTCGATTATTTGATTATGTATTCAAATTGAGAGAAGTGACTCCAACTTCACCAATAAGAGATTTCTTGCCGTAGTGTCTAGTTTAGATTAGAGTGACTCTTACTCTTGTAAGTAATAGTACAGGAGCTCTTCCTATGTTAACAGCATTTTTTTTCCGAATTAAAACGTTTTATTACGTCTGATTTTAATTCCAAACTTATTACGTCTCTTTTACTTCCTCTAATTTTATCGTACTTAATATACTTTGGCGAATGCCACGCTGTATTCTTACCATAACCAGATACTTGTTCTTAGCATCACCCATAATACAAAGAAAAGGGAATTCTCCTTATTTCACGGAACTTTAAAAACTTAACGCACAAATAACGATAAGTTTTATTAGAGATGCAGTATAAAAATTTTAACTGTTTCTAGAGACGCAAATCGAACCGACTACAATCGGAATCAAATCGACACTACTTAAAATTCAAATGACGCGAATCGAATGTCTTCAGTTCTTAAAAAGTGACACAAATCGAAACGACGCTGGACGGGACGAAACAATTCGGGCTCCAGTGTGTATAAAAACAATATGTTTATGTGTTAAAGGTGAGTTAGTATGTGTCTACCTTAATGTTGTTGAATTATCACTAAGGCGTATACTCAATATAATTTATCAATAACAACAAAATATTTATCATACGCTTACTTGTATAACGATGAATTGAAAAATTCGATATTTATAAATTACTAAATTATTTTAACTTAAAATAATATTTTATTATTTTAATTTTTTTATTTAGTATTTTTTTACTGCATAAAAAATTTTAACTTTTCAAATGTGTAAAAACAATAAAAATAAAAACTCTTACACATATATTTATTCCAAAACATTATGTATTTTGGAAATAAAGAAATTAAATTTTTTAATGGCATTAAGTGGTCATTTGGGATTAGACACTTCTATAACATTTACTAAGAAAAGTGCTATATATTCATGTTCTTCTCGTTTTTATAACCTCCACTACCACAAGTGTTTGAAGAGGGTAATTAAATTTTATTATGCCGTGTGTAACGCTAAGAAGGAATCATTTCAGATCACATAATCTATACATATTCTTACATAAAATAAAAACCTGAGTAGATTAAGCTCTGTTCGTGTGACTGTCTATCTGTTTGTTGTTGTGCTAAATATTTTCTATCGAGGTTGGAATGAAACTTTGTCATAATATTAGTTATATATACTTTATTACCGCTCCAAAAATTATCGAAGTCGGTTCAGTAGAAAAAGATTCATAGCCAAAAGTTTTGTAGACATTTGCGAGTATATGTGTGCGTGTGTATGCACGAAACCGAAACGTATTTACATCATGCTCATTTATGGTGCAGGGTATTGAAAATTCGGCATACCCGATTATAGCATTCTTACTTCTCTTGTCTTACTCTTATGACTGGAAGATAATAAATGGAATTTAGAAAAAATATGTATAAAAAATAAGTTGCATATAAACATAAATGAGTTATGGCTATTTGGGTTAGAAAGTGAATTAACCATAATATATGGATACAAACACATACTAATATAAAAATATATATAATATTTATCATTTTATAAGGGAGATTTATAGAAAAAAACATTAGTAATTATTAAGAACTATAAGTGAGGGAACAAAATGAAAATAACAATTAAAACTTTTTAATTTTCGATTTATTATTTTTGATTTATAGATTTCGACTAAACTTTTAAACCCATATTTGTTATTCCGTATGCAACATCCTTAATATTATCACTTTTACTGTAAAAACAAAAAAGCGTATAAAGTAACATTTTACGATATTTTATCCTTGGCAACGTTTGTTATTTGCTAAACTTTCCTTTCATATATATATTTTTTGCTTTTTTCCAATATTTTCTCCATATATCTGGGTTATTGTTTTGCATTATGGCTAAAATGTTTATGTGAAATATTGAACAAAAAATATGAGAAATATTCTTTATGAGAAATATATTCTTTCTTATGGAAATTTTCTTCATTTTTTTGTTTTATTATGAATATTTAGTGCATGGAAAATTTATAGTGATTTAACAGTTATGAAGAGAGTGAAAGAGCGCATCAATGTTTGCAAGTTACTTTCACAGTTACAAACCTTTTAGCCATCAGTAAGGGATACTTTATTCTGCTTTATTATCTCCGTTTTTTATATAACTTATATATTATTAATAAGAGACCATTACGTACATAAATATAGATTATTCGTATGATAATGCAGTTATTGCTCTCTTTTTTTAGAAAATTTATGAAATTAGTGAAAGGATAATATAAGTACAAGGTTATTTGGATTGGTTAATGTTAGATACAGGAGGGCATAATTTGTGATAATATTTGCAAATCTGTTTCATGTTTTTATAGGTAATAAAATATTGAAGTTCAAAATAGTTATCTATAGATTTTTTTCTATTGAACTATTAAATATTCATATCAGAGCAATTAATAAAGTACATTGTGACACCGCATTGCTACATAGGGAAGTCATTGGAGTAGAAAGCAGATATCTGTCATTATGTTAAATTTCATCCAAATATCCTGCTTATATAAAATTATAGAATTATTCAAAAATCGATTCTTCTAATATATGGGGGAAACAAATATGGGGGAAAACAAATAAATTTATTGCATTTTAAAACAAACTGTAGTTCTACATTAACCTCAGACTGGAAACAGTTCTTTTGAACTTAATCTGAACTAAAATGAACTGGAATTCATTTTTTCTTCACTACGAAATTTTTTAAAATATTTAAAATTATTTTTATTTCAAGTATCCTTTTATGGACATCTCAGTCATTGATAATAATTTATGGCCACTTAATAGCAAAAGTAGTCTTATTGCAATAAAGAAAAGAAGAAAATCAGTATATTATGAAAATGATACTAAGTAAAAAGTAATAAATTTAAATACATATTTTTTCTCCCTTAATCTGTTACTATGCAAATTAATGAATTATATTTTTTTTTTTTTTTGACATAAATTATATTTTATAATTTTTGTGACAATATTTCGCTATTTAAAAAAATAAATTATAATTAAATAATCAAAAATTAAAAACACATTATATAATAAAAATCCTTAAATGAAATATAACCCATTTTATCTAAATATGAAAAAAAAATAACGAAAGGACATTTAACAATTTATTGCCTTTATATTGAGTAAAAAGGGAGAAAGTTCACAAAATTATACCTTTATTTTATTATAAAATTTTTGTATTAAAAAAATAAATTATAAAAACAAGTAAGAACGCTATATTCGGCTATATTGAATCTTCGTTACACTCCAACACAAATGCGTGTGAATAAATATGTTAAATATCATTCATGAACACTCACACATACAATCACAGACGTACAAAATATATAAAAGCTTTTCTTAAATACAATACGCAACACTTAATGAGTCAAAAAATTAGTTATATTTTTGGCTTTTTTTCCACTGAACAATTTTAAGAATGATAATGAAGTAAAAATATTGTAATATGAGATCAAATTTTCATTATAGTTTGATTCCTTCTTAACAATTTAAGGAAAGTTTTTTGCTTGAACTTAAAGATTGCCTCAGATATCGGTCTATATCTTTTAATATACTAAATAGATCTTTCTGCTTTAAAATACAACACTTTTCAGGACTGTAGCAAATACTCAGGCCGAATTTGAATTTCAATTTATGGTGAATGTGAGCGTGCCAACATCAGACAGACACATGTACGGCAGACATAGCTAAATCGACTCTGATTACATTTAGTTTGAAATAAATATTTGTTTGTATTGTTGTTGTTGTTGTTGCTTTTAATATCAATAACTTTTCTTTTTTAATTGAACCCATTTCAATTCAATTTATTTTAAAATTGTTTTTCTTTGTTTATTTCTCTTTTCAACTGTCACAACCCATGTCATTTTGTTCATTAATTTCTAGGAATGGGTTAGAGAGGTCTATATTTTTATTAGAGGTTTTCTGCAAATTTAATATATGTTATTGTTTTGATTTTAATGCCGTAATCATGTTATTTAATTTTGGAAATATCTATAATTTTATTTTCTTTAACAAAAACCCATAAACGTCATCAATTATTTTTTATAAATAGATGGTGTTTTGAAATGGAATTAAATTATTGATTAAATTCATTATTTCACCAACATTAAGAATGATATATAATTAAATATTAAAATCGAACCTTTTGACTAAAATACAGTGAGGCAAAAAAAACTTTGAATTGAACAATTTGGATAAATAACCGCTTTTGGTAGGAAACTTTATTTTTTCTTTCATTCTTCTCCCATTTGAATAAAATTGTTACTCAAAATTGCAGACTGTCAGTCACTAGAGAAGTCGGATCGTTTGATCCAAAACCTAGGATCATCTAACTCCAGATCTCTAATTCATTAAAAAACAGTAGAATGATCTATTTGTTTTTGAAAAGCAATGAACAAAAAGTTGAAGAAAATTTTGCCAAGACGAGATACAGCAATATTCTATTATGACAACGGTGGTTCAGAACCACTTAAAAGCAATTCTGAAGACAGTTGATGGAAACTTTTTGCCTACATCCCATACAGCATATATTGTACCATTTGAACTCGTTGCATTTCAAGCAGAAATGGGGTTGATTAAATTCAAATCTTAAACCTCGAGCTGTTTTTTTAACTTAAGACAGAACTAGAACTTAACTTAAACTGGACTAAAACGGAATTAGAATTTAACTAGAACTGAACTAGAACTCAACTAATTTTGAACTACAACTGAATTACAGCTGAACTAGAACTGAACTAGAACTGAACTACAACTGAACTAGAACTGAACTGGAACTGAAATAGATCTAAGCTAGAACTAAAATAAAAATGATCTAGAAGTAAAATCGAACTGGAACCAAACTAAAACTGAACAAAAACTTCACTAAAATTGAATTAAAACTGAACTTGAACTGATCTAGTTAAGAACTAATAAAGAACAACTTAGCGTGTGATAGTCGATTAAGACCGATCTTTCGTCACAATGCTGACATTTTCTGAGACTTATGCACTTTAAAGTGATTTTCGGAAGTGAGTTATATGGGATCTACGGTCATTTGTGGTCCGATTTTCTTGCCATGTGGGTTTTGAGTGATGAAAAATATATGGAGCAAATTAGAACTTAGAACCACTTTCCAGGAAAACATTGGCATGGAAATTACCTGAAATATTGGATAAGAACAAATAGTAATATGTACCAAGTTTTATCAAGATACCTGAATAGTTGTGACTTCTAGAGTATTCAAAATAGCAGACGGACAAAGGTTGTTGAAAAATCAGGACTAAATTTGGACTACATTATTATTTAAATCAGAATCACATCGGAACATGAGCAGAACTTTTTGAGATTTTAGTAAAAACTAAATCAGATGGAATGGAAATACTTATATTGATAATTCGTATTCTCGATATTGTTTCCAGTAACTAATTTGAGGTATTTCTTACAATTTTATCCCGATTAATATTAAATTAATTTCAAATTTCTCTAATTAAGGATTCATTTTATTTATATATTTTTCTATAATCTTTAAAATTGCCTCAATTTATTTCCTTTAACTATTTAAAATTTCTTTTTTAACTAAAAATATAGAATATTTCTCATTTATATTCACACCATAAAGATAGTTTTACAAAATATAATAAAGTTTTTGTTTTCTTAACTTCTACAAAGAAGAAAAATGTGGTACCAAAACTCACTACAACAAACAACTGCTTGATGAAAAAAACTGTCACCTTTTTTTCTCTTTCATAAAGAACTTTATAAAACTAAACTCGTACATCAGCAACTAGCAACTTTGAACTATGACTAACTTTCTGGTCAATCGAAGTTGCATCAATTTAAAGAAAAACTTTTTCTAATTTTTTTTTCTACACTGTAAAAGTTTTTTTTGTGTGAAAAACTAACACATTCAAAAACACTCCAACATGGTAACTTCTAGAAATGATTGGAACACAACTGCTCACATCTGAAACATTTGTGAGCAGAAGAAGAAAACCGGCCATAAAATAAAAATAATCTTTAATAAAAAGAAAACTGAATTTAAAAATAAAAATCTAGAGAAAAAAGTTCGAGAGCGTAAAAAATGACATTCGAATTATGTTGGAGTTCGAGTTTTAAGTTTGACTATCAAATTTTAAATTGTTTGAATTTTGTTTAAGTTTTATTAAAAAGTCAAGAATATTTTTTTTTTCGAAAAGATAATAAAAGAAGAAAAATAGTAAAGATATGAGAAAAAGAAAAATTGTTTTTGTGAAAACTAATAAAAAGAAATTGCATTATTTTAGTTGTCGTTATATTTATGTGATAAACGAAATGGTATTACGGGCGTTCACTTAAGGGATAATTATGAAAAAAATTATTCCATGTGGAACATTACAAAGTGTTTTACTAAGATTCATGAATATAAATATAGCGTAGCATCAAAACGAACTGGGAAGAGAGCTATGTCTGTATGAGATTTGGTCTACATTTAAAAACCAGTATAATCGGTTTGGTATAAAAGAGGTTTCTGACCGACATTTGAGAGATTTCAAAAATTCAAGCTATGAACTTTCATAAAATTTTAACTAAAAGTTACGTTCTAAAATCAATTTCTCCACCAATTAATCAAAAAGGCAACAGAGATACGAGTGAGTTATATCATTCTACTATATATTGATTATACGCCCAGTACCTACAAATCTTAGTAAAAATATCAATTTTGCAAAAGAAAACTATTTTTTAAATAAGCTGTGACGAGCTCAGATTAAGCGTGATTTGGAGTACATTGCTCAGTGACACAGAACCGACTTAATAACGGAGAAATAGAAAAAAAATTGTTTGAAATAAAAATACTAAAATTGTTCACGCTATTTTGAAATAAGTACCTTTGGCGGATCAAAAATTACAGATCTAAGTATTATAAAAATAATAAAATTGGCTATGTCTTTCCGATAGTGAAGAAGTAGGGTGTCTATGAAGTAAAGAGTCCTAAAAAAATTATATTTTGAAGTTCTTAACTTTTATTAAAAACGCTCATTCTTTCTCCCATACTAATTTTCACAATTCAATAAAATTTGATAAGATTTCAGGAGGATTTTAAGCTTACAATACTTTTAAATATAGACCGACTATATTTTTTCGCACACTTATTTGTCGAAGTGTCTTAAATTAATATAATGGTAGAGATCGAAAATAAAAAAACTTGGAATTATTATTTAAATTTACAAAAAAAAAAAAAAAAAAAAAAAAAAATATATATATATATATATATATATATATATATATATATATATATATATATATATATATATATATATATATATATATATATATATATATATATATATATATATATATATATATATATATATATATATATATATATATATATATATATATATATATATATATATATATATATATATTTTTACAATTTTAATCACTAATGATAAAATTTGTTGATCTTTTTTCAGAAACTCTTTCATTAATGTTTAAATAGTACTTTTTGTGACTTTGCTCGAACAGGTAGTTTATCTACATTTAAAATCAACCACATATTTGGTCAAAATTTTTGTGCTCTTCAAATCTTTTTTAACAAGATCTGAATACCTTTCCATTAGCCTTTGTTATGACATTTGAATGATTTGCTCCGCTTGGCACAAATACCACGTATTTGTTTTTGTAGCACTTAAAGATTGTTTACCACAGTTCATTGGAGTTGGAAACAGTCTGTCTTGATGCAAATTCCTTAATATAAATTTCAGAATTTATGGAGTCCTTTGTAACAAATTTTTGCCTTCTTTTGTGGTAACTGCATATTGCATGCCATACTGAGAACTTTGTGGGAAATCTTTATTTATTTTGGATCAAAAACATTCCTCCAATATTCTTTCGAATATCAGCAACGTAAATTTTTAAAAAAAGAAAATGACAATAAATCTACAAATACATAAATTTTGAGCAGCGTGGGCTTTGAAAGTTTTAAAATTTCGTACCAAATAGTCCAATCACTGAGGTAACCGGGCTGATTTCCAATGGACATGTTGGGATTTCTTTACAAAATGCCTTTTATTTTCTTTTGCTTTTAGAAAAATCATGTTAATCATTCATTTTTTCTATTTAGGACAAGTTCTATCGGTAAACAGTTCGACGGCAGTCCTTGAGTGCTTGGCAAACTTTTTTGGTTTAAAATACTTTAAATGTAGTATGCACTTTTTCTAGTATATTTGTTGATTTGACAAAACCTACTTGATAAAAAATCGATATAAATCGATTTGCTTTAAAATATTCAATGAAAAACGAGTGCTAAAAGTCTTTCGTAAATAGAACCATTTACGGTTATAGTCCTCATACCTTTCCCCGAAATACCGATTTTACAATATTCGATTATATAATATTCAGAAGAATACAATAATCGATTATATAACATTCAAAAGAATTATTTTTCTATCTGCCTTAAATACATGTGACAAATATGACACATATTTAAACATAATTATCTTCATATATTTAAAATATGTTTTACTAACAAAAAAGTTTCAAAATATAAATACCTACTTAACAAGTTCTCAGAGAAAAAAAATATGTTTGTGGTAACCATAAACGGGAAACAACAAACTATTATTATTAGATATTGTTATCATAACTAAGTTTAAGTTAGTTGCTTAATTGGCATTGTGGTTTTGATAACAATAATTATTGTTATCGCTACAAAAAATATTTTTATTCCAATAAATTCTAATAAAAATACTGTTTATTCGCATTGTGATTTTACATTTATAAAAAAGTTATTGTTATCGCCACTAAAAATATTGTTAATTTAATAAAAAATATGATTAGTTCAATAAAAATTTTTTGCTCGTATTATTTTGTTATTGACTAAAAATATTTATTTTTATAAAAATTTTAAATTTGATTTTTACGAATTGACATTAATTGCAAAAGAAATGTATTAAAATTAATTGCAATAAAATATTATAAATAATATTTTTTTCTAATAACAAAAGTTTTTTATAACAGAATATTTAATAACAATAAAATTGTGTTAAGTCAAATATGTTGCGACCACAATATCTTTTCTTATTTAATTAAATTTATTTTAACAGAGCAAAGGAATTATTGTCAAAATAAAATTAGTTCAACAATTAACATGTTGGCGATAACAATAAATGTTTGCCGCAAATATATAAGTGTTGCGACGAACATATTCTGAAATGACCATTTTCTGCGTATTGTAATTATATTATAGATTCTTTATAATATTTATATTATCTGGTAATACTTTGCGAATTTTTAGTGAATTCCCCTAATTTTATTTCAGCAAAAATATGAATAATGATCATTTGACGACCAAATTCTCTAATGCATACAAACAATATGCGGAAATTCCATTTATAAAAGAACAAAAACAAAATACAAACAATTTCTAATACAATCACAAAATATATAGAAAATTCTATTGTTATAACATTTTTTGTGTTTCATAATCCCGACATTTAATAAATGAATGCGAAATCTCAAAGGAAATTAGTTGAAGAAAACTGTATTTTAATAAAACAAATAAATTTTATTTATGCAAATTTTTGCATTTTAACATTTTAATTTACAAGAAATAAATTGAACCTTTTTTATAATTAAACTCTTGAATTTTAAAGAGAAGAATTTTAAGGAGAAGAAGAAAAATTTACTGAAAGAAAATTAAAAAGTTAAAAAAATGTTTTTATAAATTTAGAAAGTCAATAAATGATTAGAAAAAATCGATTTAATTAGATTTTGAATAAAATTTTTGTCATTTTCGAAGAAAGACTTTATTTTTTTTTAATACATTTAAAATGTAATATTTTTACAAAAAAAAATGATCCAAAAAGCAAAAAATTATTCTTGATAAAATAAAGCGAAAATGATATAACAATAACCGGAAGCATCAAAAGCAATATCGTTATTATACTTACACACGGATACATATAGATTTACATGTAGATACTCACATAGATTTCCTTAACTTTTACATACACATTAAACGTTTGTTGTTGGTGTTGAGAGGAGGGGAGGTTTCTCGACAATTAATTTAAATGCAGCACATCAAAATTAATTGTGCAAAGTGAATTAATTAAAACAAAAGAGGGAATACTGTTCTTGGTGAATAAGGTTAACGAAAAGCTAAATACATGAACAATTTACACATTCTCACTAAAATGAATAAAGTATAAGTATTTGTATATACATATATATGCTATATATGTATGTGTGTAAGTAGCTGTATATAGAAATGCTAGAAAAATATGTTGAGGTCTTAAATGTCATTCACAAAATAACATAAAAAACGAAATTAAATGAAACGTTAAAAATATACATAACAGTTTAAGTATGTTGAAAAGAAGATATAAAATTTAATTACTTGGTAATTTTTTCTATTATTTATGATACACCAACTAAGAATGAGCACTAACACAGACAGACTAATTTTTTTTCGTTACAATAAAAGTGAATGTACTTAATTTATTAAAATTTTTGTAAAAATATTGTAGGGAAGGAAATGTTTTAGAAATGTCAGTGATTTTATTATTTTAGTCATGAAGGGGAAAAGTGCATACTTTTTATGAGATCAGACTGGCGAATTTTGTTATGTAACTTGGTTGGAAAATCTGGGTTTAAACAAGTAAATGGTATTTAAAACATGGAAAAGGGGAAAGCTTATATCTCCTCTCAAAGGGTGCATAAAAGCTCTGAAGTGATATATTAATAATTTAGACTTTGATTTCTTTTATTTCATTTCACTGAAATATCAAAAATAATTAAAGCTTTTTGTTTATTTGAAATAAAATAATCAATATCAGTGATCTGCAATGCAGGCAAAAACAAGAACACCTCAGCATCACCTAAGATGCTGGTTGATGTTGATGAAGATCACTCTGCAGATAATCAATGAAGCTGGTGTTTCTGAATTAATTTATTGAATCCGAAGAAAAGAAATTTCGCCAATTTCTGGCAACGTTATAAATGTAAGTGACAAAAAAACTGGTTAGATTTCTTCTAAATCAAATTGTATTCAAATTATAGAATTAAAACAAATAATGATAACTTTATGACAATTCAGTATGAAAAATATAAGCTTGACCCTAAATCAGAGAATACAAAAAATGTCATTTCTTCACTCCGGAAATACAAAAAAAAAATTAATTCATATAAAATGAGCTTGTAGTTTACCTTACTTTTTTATCTTTTTCTTATCTTAACATCAATCTAGTTTTTTACTTATAATTTACTTTCCTGGTGACCAAATCTAACCCTTGAGGGTCTTCGACTATAACATCCACCTGGTTTTTACTTAACTCGAAAACATATATTTTTCACCTGTGTGAAATTTAATGAGAATATCAAAGGCATGAACATTGGTAATGGACTATACTGCTTTGACAGCACGGGTACTGGTATCTAGGGTTTCTCTACGGGAAAATATTTCCGGGATTTTCCGGGCATTTTTTTTTTTTTTTTGTTAATCCCAAGAAATTTCTATCGGGAATTTCCGGGAAGTAATTTCTGTAAAGAAGGTGTATTGCCTTCGAATAATTTCATGAATAATCTAAATCTCATTTTTAAATCTCAATTTATCAGAAAAGAATTTAAGCTTTCAAAGTTCTTAAATTAAGGTATTTCAATGGATTTTGAAAAAAATAACTCCAGACTTAGTGTAAATATAAAATGGAACTATTTAAATAAAACCAGGAAGATATAAGTCTTCAACTTTGAATTTGGAGAATATTTAAGATTTACCAGCGCCAAATATAGGATTTATTCGATATTGAAAATATAAGCATTTTTTTCAATAGAAATTTCCTAATATTTTGGTAGTTTTTTATTATAAAATTATTAGAACATACGTTTTTTAGAATATATGATATTCTGATATATTTCCTGGAATTCGCGGTTCGCGGGAACAGTGAACGAAATATTTAACAAACGAAAGCATCGATAAGAAAATTTTACGGACTAACAAACTTTTCAATATCGCATATCTCTGTCTCTGTTATAAAAATTTTACTGAAAATTGTTGCAAAGATAAAGTAATAATAACAAAATATTAAACACTTCTTTAGGGCATGGTATACCTCACAAGCAGAATTTTCATTATGTTCCTATACAAGATCCAAATTGATCTTGGTATAGGGTATTAAAGAATCATTGTTGCTGAATATATAGCATTTTTATTGTCTATACTTACTTTTAATAAAAAATATTATCAGAATACCAAGAATTATATGAAATTTATGGACTTTATGTGGTGTCTGTAAGTGGATCAACTATGAAGCCTATGAATCATCATAAACAAAAGCACATATTTAACAATGACTCGCTTCTGTACGCTCCATTCTTGGATTAAAGTGACTATAACTGCCATTTTATTCTACTTAGAATTTGTTCATAATTTGTAAAATTTGTTCTCCGAAAAAGCGTAATTCTTGATAATAAACTATATTATTATATAATAAAGAGAATTAATTTGTGATCAACAATTAATGTAGTATGTTAATTTTTAACAAAATTTTACAATTGCAATTTGATAATTAATGAAAAATTTTCAGTATTTAAGAGAAAATGTTACCATTAGCTCCTCTGGATATATTGCATCAATTTTTGAAACACCATTTCTTCAAAAATTTCCCACCATTTGAAACGTTTTAACTTTAAATGTTTGTTAAATCATTTATAAATCATAACATTCTATATAGAAATATATAGACAGTTATTATTTCATAGTTTGCAATTATAATATAAAGTAACTGTAGCAAGTTTACAATATTTAATATTTTTATTGAAATATTGCAAATGTAAAGTAAATAATTAATAAAATAAAATGAAAAAAATCATTTGGAAAATTAAATATTTTTCAGTTGAAATGCTTGAAAAGTTTTTGTATGTGTTTATATATAAAGGCCAACTAACACATAAACAGAGGATATTTTATATCTGCATACAGCAATATAACAATTAATAAGTAAGAATGCTATATTTGGCTATGCCGAATTTTCAATATCCTCCGCCACAAATACGTGTAAGTAAATATGTTATGTTTCGTACATACACACTCACACATACACTCTCAAATTTCTTAAATAAAACACAGGAACACCTCATGAGTCCAAAAATTAGTTATATATTTAACAATAACTTTTCTTACTTTACTAATTAATATAATTCTTGGAATGATAATGAAGTACATATAATTTTATGTTATGAAAATATCATATTGTAGTATCGATTTCTATTACGCAGTTTTACAAAAATTCTTGGCTGGAACTTAGATATCAGTCTATATTTTTTTATACTCTAAACTGAAGAAAACTTCTCTGGACTATAGCAAGTTCTCAGGCCAAATTATATTAAGCTCTTTCAATTATTGTGGATGTGAATGTATCAACAACAGACAGACGAACGGATATAGCTAACTCGACCCAGATTTTGATTTGGTGCAAAAATATATAAATCATGGTATCTAAGATGATTCCTTCTTAGCGTTGCAAACGAAATGACAAAGCTAATATACCCTCTTCATCATTTGTGGTGGTAGAGGGTATAAAAATGATAATTTTATTGTCACTTATATAGATTAAGTAATAAATTTAATGGGTGATTAATAAATTGAAAATGAATTTAATTATTTTAGAAAGTGAAATAAAAACGGAAAATAAATTTATATTTTTAGGTTGAGTTTTATTATTTTCTTAATTTATTTCCAGTGGGGTTTTTTATAACTTTGAAAATTTTTTACCGTCTTGTATTTATTTCATTAAAAATGAGTCAAATAGAAGCTTTAACTTTAATTGATTAAAAAATCCGGTTGACCTGTTTTTATGACTGAAGATTTGAATGTGGTGCGAAATTTTATGAGGCATTAAAACAAATATATATGAATTACGGAAACATTTTTCCTTAATTTGATAAAGATAGCTTGTCTGTCCATATGCCGGTAACTAGTAATTAAAAAGTTATTGACCAATTTTTAAGACAACACCAAACGAATGGATTGTTGTAGTATTTATCAACGAAATGCAACTAAGAGTGTAATAATCGGTCACATTCAATACGAAATAATGCAAGCATGAATTTGGAATTTGAACTTTTGATAAGTGCTTTAATTCAAATATACCGTTCGGATGTGGACGTTATACGCAACTATAGGAATTAATTTCGCAAAGTTTAGTTGATTTTTTCGGATTGTATAAATCTTAAGACTTTTGCACTTATAAGTGATTTTCAAAAATAGGTCTCTCTGGGAGCTATTGTCATTTTTGGATCGATTTTAACTAAGTTTAACAGATAGATATGGACTGATACTGTCTATAAAGTTTATGAGATTATGATTATTACGAAAGGTGATTTCTATGGGAGCTTTCTAAAATATTTCAATAGGCTTCCTTATCGGCCAAAATTATTCATTATTATTCAGAATCGAATGATGCTACAAACATCAATACATACGCATCTAAAATTAGTGATATAATGAAATATACTGATATTTATAAAATTGATCAATGGAGGAGTTTATATGAAAGCATTAGGAAACTAATTATATGATTAAGAATTCGCAAAGTTATTACGATGAAATGTAATCCTCAACTATTTTCTTCTCTTACACCTTTACGAAGCACATGGCATCCACAAAAAATATCCATCTTACTCAGTTTGTTGCAATTGTTCCTGCGTTTTGTCATGTCTTGAACGTAAAGGATTTCACTAAAGCATTAAATATTTTAAGCTTTGTTCATTTGAATAACTATAAACTTCTTTATATTGATCGCACTTGTCCATATGCAGTTAAGCTTTTGTTGAGATGGTCATTTACATCTGTATGTGGCCTTCTAGAGCCACTTTATCACCAATTAGCAAAAGCTATCACCTATCAGCTAGTTTGGCCTATAGCATGATGTAATCTGTGCTTACGTTGTTGATTGTTATTGCTTAATTGATATCTCATTACCAACATTGCTCGCCAGGACCTGCGTATTTAATATCTTCAGCGAGAGCAAACAAATACTATTCGCATAAACTAAATAGTCCCATTACCGTAAAGACTCCAGAGAAAAGTAATATCACTGAATAGCCTTTTCTCATTATATCATTGAGCACAAGGGTGAATAGCTAAGTTTATCTACGTTAACCTTGTTTTACTCCAATGTTTTTATGAATTGTTAGACTGCTGTTGTAAAGAACTGGGAGTTCTACATCATCGAACATAATTCTAGTGACTCGTATTATCTTCTTGGTTACTACTTTATTTTCAATGCTTTCTATATGGCAATTCGTATAATGGTTATGAAAGACGTGTAAAATTTAAATGAAATCATTTCTATATTTTTTTAATCTTTGATATTTAAGACAATTTTTCTTAGTGATCCACATGAAATAACAAAGTTCTTATACACCCCTTTTGGTGGAGAAGGATATTACTTAAAACTGTGAATATTTTCATGACTCTTACTATTAATATATTTGGTTTATTTAAGAAACTTTTTTATTTATAAAAACATTCACACTTTTTTCAAATTTAAATCTAAATCACTATTGTCCTGATTAATTTTTTGTATATTTAAAAATCCTTCAATTCATCTCTCAGTAATAATTTTTTATTTATATGGTGAGATATATAATATGAAATATTGTATATCATATTCCAGTAAATAGAACAAAAATAATTTTGTCTGCAAAATTTATCAAATCATAAAATAAAATTAAAAACATGAAAAATATTTCATCCATCAAAATGTTATTCAAATGCATAAAAACAAACGAAAATTATGATTTCAGTGACAATTCACTGTCAGATGACATAAATCGCATAAAAAGAACAAACTATTTATAAATGAACAGTTATAAAAATATACGTATATGTAGTACTATAATATTATGTAATAAATACGTATATGTAGATATTTATGTATATAACTAAATTTATATATATGTATGTATAGAATTTAATATCTATGTCCATTGTCGAATAAAAAAGGATATAAATCTACAAATAAAAATATTATTAGTCAGCCTCAAAAAATTTTGATTAAACCATTTCAGCAGAGAAAAACATAAATAAAAATTTGATAAAATAAAAACATTTGATTAAAGTGATATTTTTTAACTAAGACCCAGCTGCAGGTTAAATCTGTATAGCATATATCAAGTATATCGATTTGAACAACACATAGCACACTTATCACATGTGCTTAGGGTAGACATCTGTATTCAGTAGTTGTCAAAGTGTGAACATACATTTTCCCAATTGCTGTCATAATGTCGTATTTTATGCCTGACAGATGATATTCAGCCAGGAAGTCTGACAACTTTCACTTTTACTAAAAAAATAAGTTATTATAATGTTATCAATTTTTAGAAGAAGATAAGGTTCAAAATGCTCAAATCTAAAAAACTTGTGAACCATGCTTTGCGTTATTTAAAATTAATGCTTTCGACACAGCAGTTGGGAAAGGTGTGGTCGAGGAAAAGGCCTGAAAATGTTAAATTGGAAGAATTACTCGACGATGATGGGTTTTAAACGCAGAAAATGTTTATTTAGGATTTACACAATAAGAAATTGTCAACGCTTCGAAACATGCAAATAAAATTGAAATCGAGAGACTCTGACAGGTGATTTACTTTGTCAAAAATTAGGCTTAAACGCTTTAAAATATTTGGCAACATATCTTTATTGATAATGAAATAATAATCACAAGCTCCAAGATTCATTTTTAAATTGTTTTCAGTCAGCTAAATCAAAGATGTCTCAATAATCACATATTAAAAACTAACAAAATTTTGGATAGGACACGGGGAAGTAGACACCGTTAAGGAAATTTTCATGAAAATTAGGACAGTAATAAAGCTTTTATAATAAAAAATTTGTATAGAAATATTTCATCTTTGTGAAACTGTCACAAAAATTAAATGAAATTTGGCACAAATCTTAGGATAGAGGTCGGCAGAGTTTTATTCTTTTAGAAATGGAATTTTCAATGTATATTCCCACAATTATTTCTAAATCTATCATGATAAAGGGCTTATTCTTTCTCAAATCACGAAGCTTGAATCGTTTTTAAATTATAATTAAAAAGTATTTTGCACCGAACGCCTTTTATGATGACAGACCAGTCATTTCAATTAAAAAAGTAAATAATTTAAATGCGGATTGTTATTTTGGGTATTTTCGTGTAAAGGGATGGAAAATTTTAATTTCATAAATAAATATAAACAAACTAATTCAAAAATAATTTAAATTTCCCAGAAACATTAAGTTCTTCATAAAAATTTTGACTTATTGACATAAAATATTCGAGTTTTTGCGTTTTGATAAATACCATATATTCGTGTATGAAGTCTATTTGTTTTCTGAAGTTTCAGGCTAAAATAATGATAACGATAGAAATTTTCAATATATACCCGAGACGGTCAAATTCGATGGGTCATCGACAAAGGCCCTGAGAAGAAAGGATACTGTACTCTTTCAAATTAACTCGAAAGTAGCTCAGCTTTAACTATGTGAGATTTTTTTGATACATTTATAACGGTGCCAAAATTTTTGATTCATTTAAATGAAAGAAATAAGTTTTTTGGATATTGTGTGTTCTGGTTTTCATATATTTTTACATTCTTATGAAACCGTTTATAAAAATTGTTTGTTTATATTTTTGTAGGTTATCTCGGATATCCTGCTGAAATTTTCTTCCTAGTAAACCGATTACACTGGTCTTATTGACAATTCATAAAATTTTAAACATTCGCAGCTAAATGGAATGTTTTTAGTTCATATATTAATTTATTATAGGTTTAGTCGTGGAACGACAAAAAAAAAACCTCATTTGTCATGAGTGGTAGGAGGTTATATAATTATCATCAAATCGCTTTAAAATAAATATCACATTTTTGAAAATATTATCCTTTGATGCTTCCAAAACCTCTACCATTTTTTTCTTTGGTGAATTATCATCAAATTATTAAAATCCTCATATTCCGGGGACCACCGCAATATTTATTTTCCTCATTTTTTCCCAAAATAATAAACTTCATGTATATCAAATGTCATAGATGATATCACGGTTTTTGTATTAAATATTTCATGCAACTATTTTTTTTTTTCAAACCAATTTTGTGGTTTTTACATCAGTTTCATATTTTTCGAATAATAAAGTTTTTTTTTTTGTTTTGCCCAAATACAACAAAAATGATTTCATATGGGAATAATACAATATTTTTTCTGGTTTTTGATTTTTATCTATCGTGTATTATAAACATATTTGATAATCGTTTTTTTCCCTCCATACGCAACACACTAGTAAATACATAATGGAAATGTAAAGTAAATTAAATACATATTTTTGGTAGCTTCCATGTGATGTAATATGATATAATGTACATGTACATATAAATAAATTTATCATATTCTGGCTACCAACTATTTCAATATATATCCAAATTTAGTGGAAGATATAAATTTTCATAAACTGTGTAATTTTAGTGTGTTTTCTAATCGTTCAAAATCTGTTAAAATTGTTGATCCAGTTACAAGTTTGAAAATATTGTTTGCTGGTTTTTGATTACAAATGATGAATACCTTCAGGTCAGTAAATGTTAATATTGTTATATACATATATGTGTATATATGTATGTATGAGTGAGTAAATCTACAATTTTATTACATTTGGGAACAATATTAACATACATAAATATTTTTCCTAAAACTTTTGCAAAAGTAATCAATTTTGTTAATTATTTTGATGGAAATTTTTGATCGATTTGTTTTATTTGCAGATTTTTTTTGTTCTTTTCTATTTAAGTTTCAGCTTCATTTTATATCGCAATATATTTAACGTATTAAATAACCGTCAAAAAGTTTTGGTTAAAATATTTAACAAGAGTAAAACTTTAAATTTACAACAAATCGTATGTAATTGATAAAGTTTTGGTTGTAGAGTTTATGAAATATTTTTGAATTAAAAAAATATATGGTTAATTTTTAGTGGAAATCTATAGAAAGTTGAAACTATATAAAAACAGTGAAATAAAGTAGATTTTAATTAAATTTGTAATTGATATGTGTTTTGCAAAAATATCATGTAAACAATTTCAATTCAAATTGAAATTTCAAATAGAGTTTAACTCTCCAATAACAGTATAATTCAACAATTTGCAATAACGAAAGTCAAGCCGTTTCAATTTCATTAATGTTCACAGTGCTTTCCGCCATTTTTCCCGAACAGGTAGTCCATCTTTGTTTAGAATCTACTACACTTTTGAAAACCTTTTTTGTGTTCTTCAATTCGCATTTAACAAGAGCCCAATATCTCTGCACTCGTCCCAGTTGCGGGAAGTTTAGAGGATTTGCCTCTCTTGCGTCAATGCTACGTTATTCTTTTTTTACCACTCAAAAACTTGTTTACCATAGAAGTAACATAATAACAAGTCAGACCAAAAATAAGTGGACACCTAAAGAAGTCTTATGAATGGAAGCCGCCATTTTGTAAAATTTCTTTGATATAAATTTTGGTATTTTTAGAGCCAATTGCAACATTAATTTTGCTACAACTGCATATTGCTTGCCACACTAATAACCTTTGGAACCGTTTGTGATTTTAACTTTTCTTCAACATTCAATTCGAGCATAAGCAACATAAAATTTTTAATCAGAAAAATGCGAACATACGTTTCGTCATTTGCTATGCAGCTGGAATATTTTTATGGAAAATTTTATTTAAATTTTCGTGCTCTTTTATTGATCTCTAAAGTTTTAGCAGCGTTACTGTTTGGAACTTCTTGAGCTTTGTGTATTTTTAAACCTGCATAGTTTACTCTTTTCGTAGCAAATAGTCAGAGCTATGAGCTAATCGCGCTGCTTATTTACCGGATGTTTTTGGAGCTGGTTTAGAAATGCTTTCCATTAGTTGGCTTGAGAAAAATCATGTATATTATTCTCTTTCTAAGAAAGCTTTCTGTCAACAAACAGATTCTTCCGGTACTATATAATAATGGAAACAGTTTATCGGCAGACCAAGAAATGCTTTACCAACTTCTTGTAGGACCAATTTGAATTTAATTGGAAACATTTTAAAATTGTGAGAACGCAGGCTAAGAACATATTAATTGTCATAATTAAAAGGTTTAAAAACGGTAACTTGATGAAAAAATCAAATAATATTTGGGTTAAAAGTTTAAAGGAAAAGTGTGTGTTGAGAACAAAAAAAGTCAACACTTTTTTTAATTAGCCAAATTTGGATAAAGCTTGTGAAGAATAATTTCGACTTGAATATCTCTCAAGCTGTAAGAGATAACATGCATGAAAGCTCATATTTTATAAAGGTTTACAAGGACTATCTATATACAAAATTTCTATTGTCTCAACTAATAAATTAAAATTTGGTAAATTTTTAAAAAATTAACTGACTCGAGGTGGTCAACTTTAAATTAAAGACTACGAAACTTATTAGGAAAGAAAAGAACCTCTAAGTTCTATTTTTGACAAAAATATTTTCATTATTTTAAAAATATATAAAAAATATTTAATTCATTTAAATATCACTTTAAATTCATTAAAAATATGAATAAGACAAACCCATATTTTGTTATTTATTTCGAAAAAGTAATTATTGGTTTATATGAAGAGATTCATCACTTGTTTGTGACTTTTGTGAAAAAGAAATGTAATTGAAATTTTGTTAAACTAAAAATTTTATTTTAGAAAAACAATTCAATTATACCTAATGAAATGCTACCAAATACAGATATAAATAAAAATTCTGTTATATATAAAGAACACTCTACACCAGATTATGGTGATTCCATTGAAACTTAAAAATTTGAGAAAGCTGCCTCTTAAACTGTTTTTTAATGAAAACTAATTTCGCATATACAAAAATGTAGGTTTATTTTGTAAATTAATTTTCATGTAGGGGTTTAAGCCTTAAAAAGGGTATCTTTAGTTCTACTTCTATCTTCTGAATTTTACAAAAATTTATTTTTCAATTTGTTACATCTTTCATTTCGAATCACAAACAAAAAATTCTTTTCTAGTAATTGTTTTGTTAAATTAATATATACAATAGTAGTACATATGTTTTTCTAAAAAAAAAAAATAATAAAAAATAACAGATAACTATATTTAGATTTCAATTTTATTCAAAATATTCCATTTTTTCAACAACAATTCAATTGGTCTTGTAACACAAGAGAAAGAAAAAAGTTCAAAGTTCTTTTCAAATAAGAAAAAGTATAAAAATAAGTAAGTATGCTCTATTCGGCTAAGCCGAATTTTCAATACCCTGCCACCATAAATGCGTATGAAGTAAAAACATTATGTTTTTTACATACCCACTCACACATACACACATAGACATTTCAATCGGCCCAGATTTTAATAACCGGTCATACTTTTGTTATGTAAGTTTTGGCTCTTTTGAAAAGCTCACAATTTGAATATCGAAGAAACTGGGGTCTTCTATTCAAATAGATGGCTTTTTCTAAAGGATGTTGTTATAGATATTAGTCTATAAAGAACTTTAAATAATATTTTCTTTGAAAATATACTTTTCTGTGTTATTTATCGCACTAAAACTAATATGAAAGGAACTGGATCTGAAGATCTACAAGTGCAATGAGTTAAAAACAAAGAAAAACAAGTAAAAGTGCTATATTCTGATAAAAACCTATAATACCCCCCGCCATATTTCTAATTGTATGGAGTTTCAACATCATTAAGATATACACATACACTTGAACGCACCTTAATTTTTTATATACCAATAACAACAAACATTTCATAACCGAGAAGTTAATTTGTTTGAGCTTTGAGCTTTTCTGCTTATCAGTCTATAACTTCTTTGTTACTTGATCGAAAATTTTTTCCAATTTTTTTTTGATTTCGCTTTATTGTTGTGACCGTGAGAATGTTTTCAACAACCAAACGAACATGATTTAATCGATTCAGATTTCGACATGATTCAAGAATATACTTTATGGGTTCTTAGATGGTTCCTTCTTGGCGTTATACCAGGAATGGCAAAGTTATTGTACCCTTCATTTCCACTTGTTGTGGTGAAGGGTATAAAAGCATTAAAAATGCTCCTTGTTTCCAGGAGATTAATTTGAAAGAAAAAAAATTGTAATCAAAAAATATTTAAGGACTTTTAAAAGACTTATTTGTAATTTGAATTCATGTATATGAACTGTTATTTCTTCCTGACTTTTCGAAATTTTGCTAGAAAACCATAAAACCGGTTATTATTAAAAACCCGAAACCAGTTTATGTGAAATTTCAAATCTCAGAAAAACCTAAGACCAATATTGAAGAATCGACCACACTAGAAATACGGTAGAATTAATAACTCAAAAAACTATTTATATTTTTGGCTGTAATTTTTTTTCTACTGAACCGATTTAGATCATGGTTAGAATGCTAATGAATTACATATAATTATTAATATTAGTCTTTAAACTACATTCAAATTTTTCGATCTATAATTGATAATTTTACGAGGTTGCTTCAGATATCGGTCTATGTTTTTATTGGTTTTAAATAAGAAAATACTCGAGCCAAATTTTATTGAGCTCTGTTAAATATTGCCGATGTGTGCGAGCTAACAGACGGACGGACAGACAGACATAGCTATATTGACTCATATTTAGAATTGATGCAAGTCGATTCCTTTTTAGCATTACACACGAAATAACTACGTTAATATATGCTCTTCACAACTAGTGGTGGTGGAATTTATAAAAATTCCATTTTATTTGAATTTCTAAAACAGGAAGAGATTTAAATAAAAGAGAAAAAAATCAAACCAAATATTTCCTTACACTTGTTACAAATGCGTCACAAAAATTGACATACAATAAAGGTATGTTAGTAAATGTGAATATGCGTGTATGTATGTGTATTCTCAACAAAATGTGTATGTTTATGCACTCATTGTTGAATAAAATTGTTACTGAAAGTCTTGATTTGATTGCATGTTTTTGTTTGTACATCTGAACTTTATCCAACCAGGAACAAGAAAAAAAAAAGAAAAACACAAATTTCAGAAAAAAAAATTAACTTCATGCATATGCATGCATATGCTTGCCTTAAGCAATTTTTGCATATATACACATATATAGATATATACAAATGACTGTGTATGTAAATTAACTTACATCTATTACTTATTTATTGTTTCTCTCTTTTTGTCGTTAGGGCTTTTTTATGAGAGAGAAATTACTGTTATTCACTCATATAGAAATATTACTTCAGGCAAGTCCTTCACTTTAAAATTTCCTACTTTTATCATATTTAACTTGTGAAATTTTGTTTGTTTTGGAATGGAGTTTTTTGTTCTTGTTGTTGGTATGGTGACATAAGGCAGCAACAAATTTTAACAAATTAATATGATTTTCATATTTCCATTTCGGACTAACTAACGCCTTCATTTCACCAGTCTGCAGCAATTTTGGTAGCCGATCTATCGGTATTTTTTTCTTTTAATTTCAGTTGCAACGGTCGGTTTAGTGCTTTTGGAACTTAAAATTTAGGTAAAATTGAAGAGCACTCTGTTAAGCTAAAACAAACAACATTTCCGAACTTGGCGAGGCACAGGTATTAAACATTTTGAGGCGATCCTCACACCATAATTTGTGCTTGTTTTAAACATTATTTTAGCATAATTATAATAATTACAGTAATTAGCTTAATCTCAATTTTATGTGATAAATATATATAGAAAAGTCTTCATCCATAAATATTGTGTACCACATGTCTTCGTGATATCTCTAAAATTGCTTTAGAGTGTTCACGACGTTTCGGAAACATACATGCAATTACACGTTCAGATATCCTTAAATATATTCAGGAAGTGATTCTGAGTCGAACAGTATACATAAATGTTGTTATAATGCATACTCCCTTTGATGGTGTAGGGTGTAAAATCCTTCACTTACGTCGACCATTTATTGAACTATGATTTATAATCTGGTATTACAAATGATTAGAATAAGAACACAAGGAATAATGAAAACTGGGGTGTGTAGCTGGTCTCATTTTGGCTTTTCAAAAACGTGATTACGTATGATGAATATTCATGTAAAATAACACTCATACGCATCAATATCGCAAAGTGTTTCAGATAAAGAATTAAATTTATATGATTCTGGAATACCCGAATGCCAGTCCCGATTTCAATGAAAGTTTACACATTGGTTGACAAGGTAGGAGTCAGCTTATAATAAGTATGAACAATTCAGACTTAAAGGGTAAAAACCCACATAGCAATCAATATAATAATCACTCGTGTTGAAAATGATTTAGAATAATCATAATTATAAGTAATAAGCATAAATATAAAAGGAATTTATCTCTTTCCAGTTTAAGAGGCACTGATTTATTGGAAATCAAATTTAAACATTTGAACTTTTTTGTTATTTTCTAATATGAAAATATACTTTAATAACACATTTGTATCTTATAATTTTCTTATTTGATAAAAATTTATTGGAAGGAAATAAATAAATGTTCTTTTTAATCAAAATTCAGGTTCACCCTAATATTAAAGCATATGAGAAATAACTTTTCCTGTGATTGTCATGCATTAATGCATGTAAATTCTTCAGTCCTAATACAAATGTTTGTCTTTTTCAGTTAATTACAAGAATAGTTTGACTAGAGAACATGTTTAAAGAGAAACATATTAAATGATTAAGGGGAAAAATAAATCGTTTCAAATGTTGGGGTAAAAATGTGTTGTTTAATGAAATTTTAATAACATTAAACTAATTTTAACTTTTTTCTCAATATATATTCTATTGAAGGTCTTTAACATTAAAAATTTTTGGAATCTATAAACTATATTTACATTTTCAATACTTTTCAAAAGGCATTGATTAATTGAATTATATTTTATATCTCATCAGAAAACCATCATCAAACAATATGTAGCAAAATCTTGTAACAAAGTTTTCATAAACTTCATAAAAGCTGAAACGATAAGCAATTATTTTCATAATTTAAATATAATCACACATGAACACACAAATACATACATACATATATGTACACACAGAATGATGAGTACACACAATAGCAATTGTATATCATATATTAGACGACTTGTTGTCTCATGCATACAACTCTAACAAATATTGTGTCGCTTCAAAACAATTGATAATGATCATAAAGTTTGCAAAATGGTTGCAAACAATACAAAACTAAATGTTATATGAAAAAACTTTAGTTACAATAACATGATGACAACTACAGGAACAACACATTGAAACCTTTTTTTATTTATATTTTATATCCGTTGACACTTAATCATCATCATAATCATACGCACATTTACTTATATATAAAAGGAAATCTAAATCTAAAACGAAGGTTATATATATTTGTATGTTTATGTTTGTGTGTGTGTGATTGTTAAATAAAACAAACAGTATAAAATCAGGGTAAAACACATTATAGAATTATAATATAAAATCAAGTATTGAATAATGCTTTCTAATACTTTGTATGTGTGAAAGGATATAAGTATGAGTACATTTAAGTGTTCGTTTTGTTTATTATAAATGTGTTTGTATAACTGAGCAGGACAGTGGTTAAAAAATAAGTGACAAAGAGGGAATTTAATTCCTAAGGTTAGATGATTATATATCTTCATTAGAGCCATCATAGATATTTTACTTCCTTGTCTTCTATTTCTATCCTTCTCTGAACATGTTTGTATCTTTAATATTTCTTGAGTATTTAAATTTCATTTAATCTCCACTTTTATCCTTCTGTGCTTGCATTTCAACTAACACGTTTCCGTTTCTCACATGGGTTTTAGTGTACTCGTACTTATGTGAGTGTTAGTGTATTTTAGTTTATATGAATGATTTTCCGTTTATATTGTAATTCAAATTCATAAAATTATTTGTCATATTGATTAATGTTTATTTCTTGATTTTAGCACTAGGGTAAATGTTATTCCTTTTGGTGGCACTTTAAGGTTGCAACACAATTACATGCAAGACGGATTTGTTTATAAGTGGTTTTAAAAATTTAAAAAAAATTTAAAGAAGTATTATAATTGAACTTAAGAAGTGATAAGCTTTAATTCAATTGTAGAGATTGGTCTAACTATAATGCGGGATATTAACTGTGAAAAACACTTTAATGTAAAATTTTTAAAGCGATTTAATTATACATTTCCATATCTCATTGTACGAAAATTGATCAAAATTTAAAAGCACCAAGCGCATTTTTATAGAATGATTAAATTTTCACATATTAAGACGCGAAAATGTGTGACGTACAAAGTTTTTGTGTACAAATTTATGTAAAAATTAATAAATGTCACAAATATGATAAAACATCACGAATTTTAACAAATGTTAAATTTTACATTCTCAATTTTCTTTAGTCAACTGTAGAGCTTTACAATTACTCTCAATACTCATTGTGAATTTCACAAACACATTGAAAAACATTGCGTATGAGTAATATGCAATATTTTATTAATGAAAATATTACTCATACTTACTATTTAACAGCAAAAGAATTACTTTAGTAACATAGAAAGAAATTTGTCGTGGTTAGAGCTGAGGTTCTTTTGTGTTGATTTCAGGGAGTACAGTCATCTACATGGTCGGTAACCCTCTTAATTAGGCCATTAGTAAGTTTTTAAAAATGTGCCAAGAATTAATGTTTAAAAGTTTAAAAGTGAATACTGAACACTTTAATATACTTCTAGACATGATTTATATGGAAGAACTAAGAATCATTTTAATACTCTGATTCATGGAGAAATTTTATATATGTTCTTTTGCAGTTTCAAATAAATATAGTTCTACGTTAGAATGTTGTTTTTCTTGAATACAACACAGGAACACTTTATGAATCATTGATTATATTTATTTTTGACTACAACTTTTTTCTACTTAACGGGTTTTGATAATTTCTGAAATAGTAATGGGATACATTTTATTTATGTTATGGCATCTATAACATAAATAAATGTTATATGTGATCTATAACATTCAATATACTGAAATGATTTGGCAGGTTGTTAATAGTAAACTTTTTAGGAAAATAATAAATTCTCCAGTCAAATTTCACTGAGCCCTTATTGCATGTATGTGAGAGTCAATAACAGATATAAATATATTTTATTTGGTCTTAAATGACTCATTCTTCTCTTCACCACAAGTGGTGGTGGAGGGTATAAAAATCTATTTGGAAACAATATAAAATCTTTCCTTGACAAAATCTCAGAATCATTTGAATTGCTATTAATACAAATTACGTGCTTTGATTTGACTGCCCTTTCTGTTTAAATGATAAGGTACATATGTTAGATAAATATCAGCTTTAATACTAAAAATTTTAAATTTTTGATGTTTATGTTCATTATATTGTATGAGTGATATTTGTTTTTTGTGAATTCAAATGTCACTCATATGTATGAACATTTGACATGTCTTAGTCGATCTTGTAAAAACCTTGTTATTTATAATTAGTAGCTCATCAATGGTAGAACGGCCCTCATATAATTTATACTGATATTTTTGTAAGATTTAAGAGTTTAAAGGTGAATTTTTCTAATGGAAGTTATATTGGGGCTATGGAAATAAGCTAGTAAAAGTATGAAAATCGATTTCTGTTTATTCAGGTATTAACTTTGTGATTAAAGATTTTTATGAGTATAAAACGCCTTGAAGAACAATTTTATAATGTTTTGTTTTCCTTCGATTGTTATTTTTTAAGTTTTTAGATAAAATATGTCTTTTACACCAAATAATTATACCAGTTTTCAAAAAAAAAAAAAAAAAAATGAATCAGATCTATTTCGGATATCTTCTTCTGTATAGATTAAAATAAATGGTAGTCAAAAGTTCCAAGCTCTGAATCACAATGGGAGAATAAAATTTCAATTCACAGCTTTTCAATTTATAACGTTTCAATTTATAATGTTGTTCTATAAATGATCATACTGTATGTAATAATCTGATTCCGTCTATTAAATTAAAATAAGCCGGCAGGCCTTATATTTCCTAAGTAACTACAAAACTTCATGGCAACTGCTTAGCAAATTAAACTTGATATTTTGAAATAATATGATTCGTGTTTCATATATATTCAATGTTATGCGTATTCACCAATAGTTAGAGATAAAATTCTGAGTGACCTTCCATTATATTGTAGTTAGAGAATTACGCGTTTTTGCCAATATTTGAAATGGGCTGAGAAGTAATGTCAGCTTTACTGTTTGACCCTTTGACCCAGAATTCTTTTCTGATCAATTTAGCTTTGTCAGTCCATATCGCTGCCTGTCCATGTAAACTGTATGAATAAAATGCAATTAGTCATTTAAATAAGTTTGACACATATTATTTTGTGAGCTTATGTTTTTCTTAGCCCCTATACAAGTATTCCACTGGGTGGATTTTTATGCACTTAAATGTCCGAAATACAAAAGGATTTTAATGCAAAATAAAAATGAGCATTTTCGATGTACGGAAATTTATGAATTTCTCATAGACCCATTTTTTTATTTAGCTCTCATTTGTAACCAACAATATGATATATTTTTTTCACGAGCTTGAACATCTGTAAGATCCTAAACATTGAAAATCTGCCATTGTAAACAACAGCTGACCATAATTTAACCGAGTTAAGCCCATGAAACCATTTTGACATTTGACTTTCTGCTCTTTTAATAGGCAAAGTCATATATAATAGATACAATTCCTTAAGATTTTTCTAAAACATGAGTTCTTGCTAAAATTAATCTCAATTTCAATTTAGTTCGCTTTAATACTTCATTATATTTTATTCAGATTATAAAAATTCCAATATATTTTTTTAACCAAGTTATATCAATCAATTTGTACTTCCTCCAAACTGTGCTTTCTAATAAATCTCTGAGCTTTTTCAATGTCAAAGAGAGAAAAACAGTTTTTATCAAAAATATTCTAAATTGTCATTTTAACAAATTGATTTATTACCAAATGATTATTCATTTAACTAGTTGTAGTGGGAGTTCCAACTACAAGAAGATTAGAGTGAAAGAAAACGCCACCTTTTTAATTTGATTTAAGTTTTATTTTTTAACAAATTAAACCGCCTTAAAATTTTTCCTATAAATCTTAGGACGACTTGGTATTCACACTAAAAATCTTATATATACAAAACAGAAATCCAATTTTCTTCACAACAAGAAAATATATATTTGTGGTAGCAAAAAAATTGGTTTTCTATGATAATTTTCTTTTTAACGCATTAAAAACGTTTATTTTTCATGAAATAAATAGAAATCCTTTTCTTTGTGAACAAATATATAAACACACACACATATATATATATTTACGGCAAAAGAAACTTAAACTAGAAATTTTTGTTAAAGGAAAACAATTTAAGATTGATGACTACTGCAATACAACTGACTTCATTCCATTCCAACTCATCTTCAGCACCTTAAATTGGGGCAAAAAAAGATACAAAATATTATTTTTCTCTGCCAGACAAAGTGGAGAAAAGCTGAAATAGCTAAAGAATGAAAATGGAGAAAATTGGAACCACAAATTGTGGAAAAAAGCAATTTAGTGTTATGTACATATACACCAGTGACACATATACAATTTGCAATTTTTTATTTATTTGTATTTTTATTTAATGGCAAAAGGGTGATATTTTAGATTCAGTGAAAAATTGGTGACATATAGACTGCTGTTTGAAAAAAGGGTTAATTTGTTATAAAATAACACAAAATTTTCCTGTTTAAAGAAAATTTAAAGAGTCTTTATAAAAATTTTACCTCTTTTTCAAATTTACGATTTCCTCTCTTTACCATAATAGTTCATGTAAATATTGTGAACAAGTTTTAAAGATATTTTGATGAAATTAGATTTTGTGGAAGATAAGTTCTCGGTGGATCCAGGGAATGTGGGAGGTCTCCAAAATTGCTTTCCTCGGAATTTTGAGATATTAAGACCAAAGCAATTTTTTTATTCTGTGGGTTAAATTAACACATTGTCTGGATTCCGTATAATTTTTAAAAACAGTTTCTGTGTATGAATTATATTTTCAGATGGATCCAATAAAAAAATATTTAAATAATTCTGATTTTATATAATCATACATATTGGCAACTATTTCCTTTCTTAATCCACAATTTGTCTCTGAACTATACTTTACATTAATATAGAAATTCTCATAGGAGTTTTATCATTAGGCTAAGAATTTCGTCAATTTAAGTTCTTTATCCAATGCAACTGTAATTGATTGGGCTATTACGCGTAATATGTACTTTTAAATATACCATTCGATTTGGAATCACTTCATGAGTCCGCCCAACTGGCTGTTCATTACAATTTTAAGATCAAAGTACAGATCGCAATTTTGAAGATATGTTATCGACATACTATTTGTCACACTTAGCTTCTTATAAGGTCAGTTCATATTTTCATATAACTCCTTTTTTATTTCACACAGAAAAAGATCTTTAAATTGCATAGATCTCACACAGATATTAGTATCATAATAAAGTATTGAACTCTTATACAAAACTCGGAAATAAAACTATACGGGGGTCATTCGATAATTACCTACAATACGGCGTAAGGTATTTGGTACTCGGTCTTTCAAGATTGTTTGTGATAGTGTTTAAAAGAGAAAAAATTAGGGATCCTAGATACACCTTTATAATATTTTTTAAAATTACTCAGAAAGTTAAAATGGACCATGTTTCATGTCAATTTTCTGTAAAATATAATTTTTCTCAATATTGAAATTTAGGGCATTTTGGAATCGAAAAGTCATAGTTTGTTTTACATCTGTTTGCTTTATATCTTTTTTCCATTTTATCCTCAAATTTCGTTGTAATAAATTTAATAACATTAATTTATGGATATAATAAAGAATTTCAGTTATAATACTCAATACTCAGACAAAAATTTAAGTGAGAAAAATTTTTTCTGATGAAAAATATAAATTTAAAATAAATTTTATGAACTAAACTTTCACAAAAATCGTTTACTGGAAACAAACTTTATATATTTATTTATTTGTTTATTTATTTACTTATTTATTTATTTATTTATTTATTTATTTATTTATTTATTTAAAATAAAGAGATTTCTAAACATAAATATTTAACTACACCTTTTACTCACCAGCAAAATTTGCCCAATTTTCTTATATTCCTCATGACGACATCAGTTACAGAACTAAGTCCGAAGGATAAGAAGCGTCCACAAATCAATTTTCTTTGGACCATAACAATTATTTCTATCTCCAAAATGAAACAAATTTTTGATGTCGCTTTTATAGCTTAAACCTTTTGTCTACTTCGTCTACCATAAATTTCACATTTTACTAAAATTTGCTAAATAGTTTTGGTAAAACTACTTGTGTTATAGCAAATACAATGGAAATGGTGGAGAAAGCAAAACTGTCAAATAGAAAAAAAGTGACAAATTTGTCAATTATTTTTGTACATTTTAAGTTTGTCAAGATTCTATTTTCTTTAAGCTGCAAAAACCCCAAAAAAAGAAAAATAATACAATAAAAAAATAAAATAAAATCAATGTAAACTGTAAATTTCTAAAAGGTTGCAGCAGCATTTAGCAAAACTATTAAGAGGTTTTTGGAAAAAAAATTAAACAAGAATATTGATGACTTTTTTCGTCAATGATATTTTTTGTTTTCCCTAACACTTTTGCTTTATAATCAGTGTTGCCAATTCTTTAGGAGCATAAGTGGCTAAATCGTCGCTACAAAACTTTATAAAATGGCTTAAAACATTGAAATATCGACAATAATTTACAGTAAAAACAAAAATAATAGATTTATTTATTTGATTTTATTTTTGGTTTAATGGACTCAGATTTTACCCTCTTCGTCACTTCTGCTGATGGAGGTTAAAAACTTAAATCATCTTTAAAATCAATCTTCGTACATTGGCTGACAAATATTAGCTTTTTTAAGTATCTTTCGATATTATACGCTTTTCAAAAATTATCTTTAAGTCCGTCTTTTATATCCGAAATTCTGCAAATAATTTTTCAGTTGATATTCATCTTGTTTTTGTTATTTTTAATTGATCCTTAAAGAAAACAAACTTAATTGCTAATTTAATATAGTTACAGTGAATGGTATTCACATTTAACTAAAATTTTATGATGTTAAACTTTTTTAAGTTTAACTTTAATGAGTCCATTAAGTCATTTGAGGGAAAAGTGTAAATAAAAATGCTGAAATACATTAAATGACAAAATCTATTACTCGGTGGCTTACTGAATGGCTAAATTGGCAACACTGTTTAGAATGAACAATTTATTTTAGAGGATAATTGGAAAATGATATTTGTGTATAGTTTCAAATGTTTCTCAAAGATGGTTGTTGGCAGATTTTTAGTGCAATATAAATCTTGAAAGTCTTAAAGGATTTTGAATTTATAGAAAAATATATACAAAGTGCAAAAGGTTTTCAATTTGTAAATTTTTTTAAATGTTTGTAATCATTTTAATATTAATGAAATACAATATTGATTATTTATTGGCAAAATTTTGTTTTGAGCAGTAAAATCTGTTGATGTTATAGAATACCTTGTATATGGCTGTTATTCTCTACAATAATACATTATTTGTATGTTATAATTCTGCAATCAAAAGTAATTAAGAAGATGTTCTTATTTTTTCCTTTTAAAGTTCTAAATAATTAAAAATTAAAAAAAAATAAATTTTCATATAGAATATAATTGGTTGAGTATAATTTATATTATGGTATTATATTAAGTATACGTTACTTTTTATGCGAACACCAGATGAATATTTAAAATATGAAAAGTTTTTAGTGTATTAATAAAATTAAAAAAGTTTTGAATCAATTCAGAATGAAAAAATTATCATGTAAAATTTTTAAAGTTCGGACGTATAAGTGATATTAACACTTTTTCATATATGAAGTATACGTTTTTAATATTTTTTTAAAATTTATATTTAGAATTTCTGGAATTCTTTTTAAGTTACAAAAACCAAAAGATGATATTCGATACTAATGCAATTCGTTCAAATTTAAAGAAAATAAATTTTCGAGTACATTTCAATAATTTCGATCCATATTCAATTACATTTTTTAACTTTAAAAGTTTTCTTATGTAATACAAACAAAAACAAAAGTGGTGATGAGGGTATACTATTTTTGTCATTCTGACTATCGAGGACCCTATTAGGTATTCGGTTTCCTGCATTTTATCAAAATCAGAGTTGATTTCGTCATGTCCGTCCGTTCGTCTGTCTGTTGGAAACATCTTAATGCTTTGGCTAATAGTTTGAATTTGAATGAAAATATACAGACTATTTACTTAAAATCAATCATATCGGTCCAGCAACAAAAAAGTGACAGACCGATATCTGAAGTAACCTCTTAGATCTAACGAAAAACTTTTCCAAATCCTAAAAAATTGGTTTATTCTAAGTTAACTATTTGACTTAGCTCTTAGAATTGTTCACAAAATTAACCTGAAAAGCCAGAAGTATGAACATCATTCAAATATACCCAGAAGTAGTTCCAAATATAAACCACCTATATTTGTGTAGGGTATACATATTATAAAAAATTCTTTCAAAATTAAAAAATATATATACTCTAACTAAGCCTGTTATGTTGGTCTTCATGATACCCTACATCGTGATCCAAGCATGAAATATTATATCTAGATAGAAATTGATTTTGCGGCATTTGCTTTATATAAAATATTTTTATTTAAAATATTCTCATTTTACTCACGTTTGTAAGAGAATTAACATTTAATTACCTTAAATCGGATATGAGAGCTATGAAGGCTTTAAGGAATAATGAGACGATCCTTACAAATTTTGGTTTGATGTTTCTGGTTGTGCAGTTCTTGAATATTTGAAATATCATCACATAACTAAAATATTTTTGAGACTTACGCACTAAGAAATGACTTTCGGAAGTGCGTGAAATTTGGCATGTAAATTTGTATTTATACAAGACTTATTTGGTTCAAATAGAGAATTAATTCTGTAAGTTCTATGAACTTAAAATCTCATTATGTAAGGACATCTATATAGGAGCTACAAGAGATATTGGACACAAGATAAACAATTGTCACCACTTTTTCATTCATGGTTCAGAATAATACCTACCGAATTTAATTAAAATATATTTTGAAAATTTGCAATCTTAAGAGTGCTCACAACGTTTACATAGACAGCGATGCGGACGGACAGGCAGACAGACGGACATTATAAAATTGACACAGAAAGTGATTTTAAATCGTATGGACTGTATGGTGCAAAAAAGCACAAACGCATAAAGAACTTCATATAAAATATAAATTTTACCAAAACTTATTTTTAAATTATTTGAAATTTTTCCAAAAAAAAACAATTTAATCAAACAATTTAATTTTTTGTTTTAAATTTAATTTCTCACACTTAAAAAAATACTTTTCCTTCATTATGAATTTTATATAAAAAATTACACAAATTTCAACTTCCTTTTTCTCAAATACATTTCAACTTTTAATGAACCCTTAATAAAAAAATTGTGAAGCATACATTTGGGCCAATAACAAAATATGACATACATTTGGGCATTATTCACAACATATTTTATATTTCTTAGAAAATTATTGTCTATATTAAGGGATAATTTTATTAACAAATCAGTAAGGAATAAAAATAAAATAAAATATAATAAAGAAAAAAGTAAACAATAGATAATAAATAAACAAAAGAAAACTTTAATCTTAAATAAAAATATAAGTGTTGTTATTGCCTTGGGAAATTTTGTATATATACATCCACTAACACACGCATATATACATACTTTCACATTTAGAAAAAAACTGTAAAATATTCTATTTACTTATGTATTTGTATAAATACTTTCATATACATATATCCTTTTTTGACATGATTAAGTAAAGGTTGTTTTTTTGTTTTTATTATTTTTGACATGAATTTAATAAATGAATGAACAATAGTTATGTGTTTTTGTTGTTGTTGTGTTTTTTTAAGAAATTTGCATACGTTGAAAGAAAAGGAAGAAGAAATGGAAGGCTTTAAAGGATGCTTTTGTTTTTGTATAAAATAAATGAAAAAAAACTTGGTTTTCGTTTCTTCTGAATAAAAAAGTTTTCATTCCACTTATTTGGCTTAAGCTTTAAATGGAGAGATTGATCCTTTTGTTTTTAAGCTACAGATGGTAAACTCTGTAAAATGTTTTTATTATGTAATACACTGATATCTATTCCTATGAACGCTTTATTATTTTTTCAATTGATTATGCATTTGTGATGATATTTGTAACAATCAGAGAAATGGTTCAATTATATATTTTTTGACCCAGATTCCCATCCTAAGTCGATTTAACGATGTCCGCCCGTCCATTCGTCGCAATTTTTGAGATATCTTGACGAAATTTGGTACAAATTATTATGTTGAACCGAGAACGAAGCCTATTGAAATCGGCTAACGTCAAAACGTCAAAAAATGGAAGAAGCCAAAGTGTTAGCTCAAAAAACAGCATAAAGAAAATCATCTTAAATCCGTAAGAAAATTCATGTAACGAGCAGAGGTGTGGGAAATGGTAATTTTCTCTGACGAAAAAATATTTAAATCAAATTCATGTTATTAGAAAGATTTGGGATCTAACGATATTGGGTGCTTGTACTGTTAAGGTGAATAAAAAATTTATTTTGCTCCAAAAAAACTGAATTGTACAATTTAAAATGAATTGCAGCGAAATACTCTTCTCTCTCTTTTGGATGAAAAGATGGATAAAGACTAGATATTCTTGCAACATAATGCTACATTAAGCATTTCAATATGGACTGGCCGGCTTGCAGTCGGACTTACACCCAATGGAAAACTTCCGGGAAACTTTTAAAGTTTATATAAATATTGCCCGAAATTACTTAAACTGGCCCCCTTTTTGCAGGACCAACATTAAATACGCACTTTTCTTTTGATCATTCAATTAAATCATATTAAAATATAACTGACCTGTTTTACAAGGGTAACTTGAACAAAACAATCAAATAATTCTTATGTCAAAAGTTTTAATGAAGAACACATACTAATGATTTGTCGTTCTTATTTCTTAATATAAACGTTATTTCCCCACTTAATATTTTCTTGTTTATTTCTTTTTTTAAATTCTTAAAAAATATGTGTGTTTATAGGAATATGCATCAGTTTAGTTTATAAAATATATTTTTGAAATAATTACTAAATTTAACTGCAGGTATTTGGTTTGAGTCTAAGGATGCCTATCATGGCACTTCGTTGACTTGTCACTGTATTGTCCCAAAACAATTGTAGGTAAACAAATAAAAAGCCATATTTTTTATATTTATTTTTCTCCATTTGTCTCATTTTTTTAAGAACATGTTTTTTTTGTAGCTCATATCCGAAAAAATATTGACATGGATGATATTTTCATTTTCTTATTTATATGTGGGTGTATTGTTTTCTTTCATTCTTCCTTTTTCAGTCTCCTATTTTGGGTACAAAGTTTTTCTTTTAAAACAAACAATCGCCGGAAGTATTTTATTGTATGTGTATATGTGTGGTGTGGATACATATAAGTTTGTCTTTGGTTTTCGAAGAAAATCTAGGGAGTGCTCCTTTAGTTTTAGATGTTGTTGTCATTGTTTGATAATTTTTTTGCTGTTTTCTTCTATTGTTTCCCTTTTTTCCTCTAAGGGAAACTTTTACTTTCGTTTGTTTGCTTTAAAATATAAAATGAAATGATAACAATATGAATTTTTTAAACAATAAAATTTATTTGGTAAAGAAAAAGGAAAATCCCTATATGTTCTAAATTCGAAATATCATTGTAACTTATTCGAAGAACATTTAAAAAGACTTGAATTTGAATTTTTATCACTTCGTTAAGATTTGACAAAAAAAGTTTTACTGAAAATATTTATAGGAACTCATGCATTTGTGGTGCTGTCAAGAAGGAACACAAAAGGGGAAATTAAAAAGGTTATATTAAAATAATAATGTGTGGATTAATATATAATTAATTACTGAAAAACTAAACAAATAAAAATCGATAATCTTTTTATCGGAACAGATTTTCTCCACAAACCTCACTGGCGCCATTATTGCCTAAAGGAGCTTCCTGATGATAATTCCGTTTTTATGATAGCAGCTAAATCGATCACGACTTTTTATCACAAATTTTATTTTAAATGGGAATAACAATATTTTTAGTGGTGATAACAATAATTAATAATAAACAAACAAATTTTATAGTTACGGTAACAATATCTAGTAACAATGTTGCTTTTCTATATTAAATTCTATGAGAACTATGAGCTTAACTAAGCTAAATATAGATACTGGTAATGTTTCTTGTCTACTGTGTTGACAATTCTTGAGGAGCATAAGTAGCTAAATCCATATCCTTAAAATGGTGAGTTAAAAAATATTTAAAAATTTTTAAAGTGACTCGATAAAAAAAATCTATACAAAATTTAATAATAATAATAATTTTTTTAAAACATTTTTTAACAAAATTATTAATTGAACTATTTAAACAAAAAATACTTATATTTGTTTTTAAATAATAAATATATATTTTTAAACAATTAGGAATGTCATATCAGGCTATGCCGTATCTTCAAACAGAACCGATTTTGATAAATTTTTGGAATAGTAATGAGTTACATATAATTTAGTTTTACGGTAAAATTGTATTCCAATTTATAATTAAAAATTCTAAGTATGATCTTCTCTTGAATTTAGAGGCTGTCTCAGGTATTTGTCTATATCATTTAATATACTAAACCGATTTTGCTGATTTTAAACAAGAATCTTTTCAGGACAATTGCCAAATTTTATTGTAGTGTGTTAAATGATGTGGAAATGCCAACAACAGACAGAAAGGCACACAGACATACGGGCATAGCTTATTTGTATTTAATGAAGGAATATTTATGCGTTATAGTACCTTAGCGCTACACAAGAAATAGCAAAGAGAGTATATTACTCACTTCAAAAATTGTGGTAGTGTAGGGTATTAAAACAAAATCATCTAAATGCCTTTAAAGATTTCCTGACGAGTATTAGCTTTAGGCCGTTTTTCTTCATTATACGATTTTCAAAAATTATCCTTAAGTTCGCCTTACTGTTCAAAATTTTGGTAACCGACTCTTCAATTGATAACTATATTTTTTCCCTAAATGAATTTTTAGTTGATCCTTAAAGAAAAAAATTTTAGCTTATTAAAAAAGTCTATTAGAGACTGATGTACCAAAATTTATTGAGGTACTTTCTTTTCAATTGTCTTATAAAAACTTTGATGTGTCCATTTAGCCATTTTGGAAATGGCTAACTGTAAATAAAAATAAAAATGGATTATTGGCAAAATTAAATTTACGGTGACTAAACTAGACTGAATATGGCAAAATTTAGTCACTAAATTGGCAACACTGCTTTTCTTATAGCCCTGGCTTTAATATGAACTTTAACTCAAACTATAACGAAGAATGCAAAAGTTATATTACTTAAATCAGCCATAATTTCAATTTTTTTAAATTCCAATTTCAATTCCCATTTCAATTTCAATTGAAAAGAATTTTAATATTCATTGCGAAATCATAAATTTCAATAATTCCAACATGTTAATCCATTTTTCATCAACCCAACTTATAAATAAATAAAATCATTCATTATATTGTAATAATATATTTGTATTTTCACAAGTTAATTATAATTATGTATGATTTTTTTTATTAATAATAATTACATTGATGAATGTTGACACAACAAAAGGATTAAAAATAAATTTTGCGTTTAATATTTTAATCATTATAATGTTTGCAATGGATTTAAAATGTCTCAATTAAGCCAGAATGAATAAAAAATTAAACCAAAACAAATTAATACGCAGGCAGTAGAAAAATTCATCTCAAAAGTATATAAAAAAAATAAGTTTTAAATTTTAATTGAAAAATCGTTTTAATTTTTTCACCATAATTCTGTACATATTAGACACTTTCTTAAGAAAGTTGTCACTTAAGTTTTACTTCTATTAACTTTAACACTTTGAGATTTATTGTCTTCCTATAAAACTCAATCACTTTTAATATTTCACCTTCTATAAAATACACAAGTTATAAATTTAACCAGTACACACACATACACATACTTACACAATATATATATTTTATATATAGATTTATAGATACTTTTCAACATGCAACTCGTTTATTTATATAGTCTTTCTCATATATAATACGCATGTATTTATGTATTTGTGTATGTGTAAATGTATAAGTATTGTTGTATTATTATTGCATTTTATTTTTCATGCCACGTCTACTCATTTTGGCACCCAGAATTTATTACATTTTACACAAAGTATCACATTCTCATTTCATTTCTGATGAAAAGTGCATTTACGTACTCATCGTTGTCACCATTACGTGCATCCATTATTTTCGAATTCGTAACATTAACTTCCAAAAGATAGATAAATTTTTAGTGACATTTATTGAATGATACCGTAGTTGCATAAAAATGTAAAAAAGGATACAAATCGTGTGTTTTATTTATTTTCAGTTCTTTTTTTGATATCAGATAAAATTACAAAATAAATACAGTCGTTTTAGCAGTTTCTTAATAAGAAGACAATATTAGTGAAATAGATTTCGTTTTATATCGAGAGAAGTAAAATTAATGGTTGCAGAATTTTTAAGGAAGGATATAAATGAGGAAATTAAATTAGGGAGTGCGATTGAAAATCTTTAATAAAGACATGAAAAAATTAATAAAATTATTTAAAATAACAAAAGTTTTATTTAATTAATTTTTTCTATTATAAAAAATTTTGGACAGTGTTCACAGTACACAATTTCAAATCTTACACTACCATAAGTGGATGGGGATAACGCTTTTGTTCCGATGTTAGTAACATCGCAAAATGGGCAGAAACGATTTCTTTTAGTAAATCTGTTATTTTGGATGGATTTTCATAAAATTTAACATAATTTAACATAATTATAGCATTATAACTCAGGTTACCTCGTACACTTTTTAAATGCGTGCCAAATTAATGTCGTCTATGTAAATGTTGTGCAAAATTTGAATATATTTTTATTTTATATGATAGACGAAGTTTTTTTAATATTGTTAATATTTGATCCAATATTTCGTATAGCTCCCACACAAATGTCTTACCGAAATGGAGTTGTTAACTCATATAACTTACAGATAAGAATATATTTGAAAATATATAAGGCACAAGTTCATTTTGTATCAGTAACAAGCCAAAATTCAAGAAATTTGGTCCACAATCGACCATTGCTCTCATACTGACCTACTTCGAAATTCACTTTAAAGTGCATAAGTCTGAAAAAAGGACTGTGATGAAATTCTATGTTATCAGAAAACAGCCTACTAAAATTTGTGATGATGGTTCCATAATTTTCTATAGCTCTTATATAACAATTACTTCCAAAAATAACCTCAAATTTCATAAATCTTTCAAAATAATGTGCGATTTTGAAAAAATATATTAACTGAGTGTATTTTAGACAACAACAAATAAAAGCAGTCGGTGCAGGATATATCCAAGAACTACTCTCTTACATTTTTTGGAACCCTTTTAGCAGCTTTAATTGATTTAATAATTCATCAGTCAATGAAATGACACCATAAAATTATCAATTTGAATCATGAAGGATTAGATTTAAATGTGATTTCAATAATTTTTTAAAGAGATTATTTTAATGCAATTTAGAATATTGATCTTTGATTGAATAGAGTTAAACTTTTGGGTTGTCTTATATAACTACACTGATGCATATCAATATAAAAGCATTAACGTTTTTCTCCATTTTTGTTATATATCAATAGTTTGATTTTTATTTAAAGTTGTTTCAATGTCACGATATTTTTTAAGGTATTCATGCGATCAAATATTCTTGACGGTATTTTATGTGGAATATTTCTATAAATATAAACAAGAAAATGTTTTAAAAATTATTAAAAATAAAATAAAATAAAATAAAATAAAATAAAATAAAATAAAATAAAATAAAATATTATAAATTTATGTTTTTTACATAAAAATATCTTTCTAATGGCGATTACTCATTATCGGAATTGTTTAATTCAATTGATAAATTTGATAATGTTTAAAAAAGGAATTAATATTACAAATAATGAAACAATATGTAACTAAATAAATTCTACAATTCCTGTTTAATTTTCTATTTAGTTTTTCAAAAACAGCTGGAAGTATTATTTTACTCTCCTATGGTGGAGGGTAAAAAGACCAGATCCCTAACATTATCCTGGTGGAGAAAGAGTCATATTGGACAACACCAGCAAAAATTTGTAGTTCCACACTTTTAATAAAATAATGAACTCTTTTAAATATATTTTTAATTTAAAAATCATCCTCTAAAGAAAGTATTACTACTTATGATTTCATCATAACTGCAATTCAATGCAAATATGCAATTTATTTATGTAAATGTGTATGTATGCATAAATTTATGAATTATCATAATATTAATGTATGTTATATGTTGCACAAATAACTTTAGCTATTTGTAATGAAAATGTTGCAGCAACACTTAAATAACAAATAAGATTAAAGTTCAGGTTAAAATAAACAAGAAAATAAGTTACACTCTGTGAAGGAAGGATTTAAGTTGCGGGAGTAAAGAGAACGTGAGAGGATCTATAAACTTAGCAACATTTTACGGTAATACAAGAAGTAGCAACCGTAATAGAAGTATATTCAACAAGAAAATTAATTTTATGGCATACAAATAAGTTAATAACATGATATGTTTCCTTGGAAATTTATATAAGCCCATATGATACAAAGGACTGAGATCAGAAAATTTTCCACAAATACTTAATAAAATTATTAAATTTTATTATTAAAAAATAATTGTCTCTTAATAAATCTTGTGCTTGGAAAATGAAAAGAAGTGCAAAGTATTAAAGATTTCAATTATTAAATTTAAAGCTGAAATCCTCTTTAAGAACAAATAATAACAACAAGAAATAATACTTGAAAATTATTTCAGTCCTTATGTTGGCAACAATTTTGTATGCAAATCTTGTTGTTGCAGATACTTTACACAAATTTGAATTTGATTTTTAATAACAAACAGGTTTTCACAATCCCGTTGCATATTATATTACGTAAAAGCGTACGTTAACTTAGTAAAATAACACTCAACGTATGAGTGATATTTAATATTTTTAATATTACTCATACGTTAAGGTGTAATATAAATTTAAATAGATTTCTTTTAATTTTAAAATATTTTCTATGCAAATTTTGTTTGAATTTAATTTTATTCTTTTATTTAAATAAAATCTACCAACAAGAGAACAAAAGGTTATTATTTTGTGACACAATTATAATTTTTTTCTATTCTAAATAAATATTTAGGGCTTTGCAAGATATAAAACTATAGAAGTTTTAGCAAACTATTTTGTTACAATTTATTATTTTTATACCCTGCACCTCCACAAGTATTAAAGACGGTATATAAACTTCGTCATTCCGTATGTAATGCTAAGAAGGAATCATTTCAGACCCCATAATGTATATATTGTAGCATCAAATCAAAATCTAATCCGATTTAGCTACGTTCGTGACTCTGTCCTTCTGTCTGTTATTAGCAGGTTCACATCCAGAATATTTGAATATTCTTATTAAATATTGTTCTTGTTTTATATATATATATATATATATATATATATATATATATATATATATATATATATATATATATATATATATATATATATATATATATATATATATATATATATATATATATATATATATATATATATATATATATATATATATATATATATATTAAAAGGTGTAGACCGATATCTGAGGCAGCCTCTAGATTCATGCGAATAGTTTTTTTTAATCGTCAAATATTAATTGACAAATAAGAATGAAATTTTGCGCAACATTAAATTATGTGTACTTTATTATCATTCCAAAATTTGTCTATGTCGGTTCGGTATAAAGAAAGTTATAGTCAAACAAAAAAATTAAACTTATTTTATGACCCATTAAGTGTTCTTCTTTTATAATTAAGTAAAACTTATATATATTGTATACGCTTATGGTTGTATGTGTATGAAACTTACTGTATTTATAGTGGAGGGTTATAATTAATCGGAGTAGCCGAGTATTGCATTCCTACTTGTATTTATATTGAATTTTTTGCTCACTTTCTTCTCTGGAGCAATGGTCAATTTTCTCTTATTTTCTTTTAACGATTTTGTTATAAGTTTTGTTTTAGATATATTCCTTTTCTGGTTGTTAGCATCATATTTTTTCTAATGTCGCCATCATTGAAGTGCAAGTTAGTTTTACATAAAACTTTTTATATTTTATACATTTTACATATTTTTAGAATCTTTTATTTTCACACTTAAAATTTTTTTGGGCGTGTACCTACTTGCAGTGATTGAAGAGAAATGAGCCTAAAAGATTTTTGAAAACTTGCAAAAAGTAAATCATAAAAATTTTTATCTTTTTTTGTGAACTTATAAAGATATATAATATCTTTATTTCAGATATCGGTCTATAGTTTTTTATTTTATTTCTGAGACACAATAACAAATTCTTAGGGTAAATTTCATTGCTATCTGTAAATTACTATATATGTAATTGGTGACACGCTTAAATCCATATTGAAGATTCGGCTTAGCCGAGTATAGTATTCTTACTTGTTTTGCTGCATAATTTCAGTGATCGCTTACCTTTTGTAGTGGAAGGCATGAGTTATAGCTCATCTCGTTTATTTTGAGTCACACATATTTAGGTTGATTCGTCGCTGTGTAGACTATTCTATACATAATTGATATGGGTTTTAAACGAAGATATGAATTAACATACTTACTATCATCTCCAGCGTCGACATTCCGCACTGTATGGATTTATTGTACTTGAGTACTTTTCCCTTAATTTGATATAATTTTAAATCAGCTTTTAAAATTTTTTTAAGAAAATAAAATTTCTTCCCTTTTGCAGTATTCTGTATTGCTGCACATCTAACATATAATAAAGTCACAGATATATTTTTTCCAATACACGTTTTTAGTTTTTGTTTTGTTAAATCAGCAAGAAAAAATAAAATTTATTTAAACTTTTGTTTTCGAAAAAGTTATAAACAAGTGTTACAATAAGCATTATTAGAGAATTTTCATGAAAATGGCAAAATTCAACAATGCACTGCTGCACTGTGGGTGATGAAAACTTTCACATAATTGCAATAAATGTAAAAAAACATGACGATGATCAGTTGAATTTATAAGAAATGAGAAAATCTTATAAGTTCATTTCAAAGAATTTTTTCCATATTAATTTAACTTATTTGTTATTAGATCTTTGGTTGCTAAGACACTTTTAAGGTTATTTAATTGTTAAGTCTTTATGTCTATTTTTCAAATGTTAAATTTCAATAAAAATTGTTTTGTTTTAAAACAAATGACTTTTTTACCCAAATATTATTTTCAAAAACTATTTTATCCTTTAAAAAAATAACAACATATCTTATTTCATTGAAATAGTTTTCCTTTTTTTCGACTACAAATTGAGGGTTTTATTTGAGTATATATTTTGTTTGTTTTTTGCCTTTTTTCTACTTTAACTGTATTTTTACTAAAATAACTTCTCATGTTGCAACACTCATCAGTTATCGTATGAAGCATGAATGAATGTTTTTCGTTTTGCGAAAAAAGGGAGCAAAAAGGCAGAACAACATACTTAAGTATGTGATAACATGACAGCGTGGTTGCTGTTTTTCTCTCTTATTCTGGTTTCTAAAGTAAGTGATTATTTTTTGTAAGAGAAAAAGTAAAAGGATGGATTTTTTATATTTTTGGTTATACAGAATCTTAAAAATACTCTACCAAAAACATTTAAACTAAAACTGCTACATCGTACAGTTTATCTTTAACAAATAAACTGTTAAGAATAAATTTGAGAAGGTGATTTGAAGAAGAATTTTATACGGAATTTGGCATATTAAAAAATATGGATCTTATATATGAAGTGCTTAGAAGCTACGATAAAAATCAGTTAATATTTTTTTCAAATTTAATAGCTCTAAAATTGGAATTTATAAATATTACAAGAGTTAAAAAGAATTTCGTTTTCTTAATTTATTAAATAATTTTTGGAGAATTTTTAAAATTTCAACCTATTTGAAATGGTCAAATTAGGAAAGTTACCGTCTATGCACCTGACTAGATTGGAGCTTGTACTCCTTGAAATCAACGTAAAATCACTTAAGCTCTAGCAATGCAAAATTTGACTCAAATGCAAACAATATTATTAGTTTACGTTGTGAAAAGATAAACATTTATAAGACTACGACGATGAACATTCTGAAAATGTACACGTTTGTTTCCAAAGACAGTGCTACTCAAATATCTTAATTTATGAAATTCTAACAAATCGTTTATTATAATCTTTTTCCACCTTCAACATTTTACAGTTCTTTTAAATAAATTCAAAGATGTTCGTATTATTAATTAGGGTTTGAGAGAAAAGTGAACTTACGGATAAGATTTCAAGAGTACTCATATAACTCCTTGAAAAACTCCATGATTCAAAAATGACAGTTTCCTCAAAGAAGGAACTGGTCTATTTAAAAACGAATTGAATTTCTCGAAAAAGATTTCTGTTAAACAAAAAATTGACTTTTGTAAAGATTGAAATTCACAGGATAAATACCGGCACACTAAATTGTAATAAAATATAAATTATGTGAATCAATACCGATAGGCACAGCCATCGCTAGAAAACTTTGTCCGTGTTGAAACTGGATACAAAAGAAATCACTTTTGGATACATAAAATTTCACCAGCCACCTAAATCAATTCCCAAATTCATTTACCATGATATTGGATCAATACGACGCTATAACTTTCCATCGGCCACTTGTAGCAAATTTCTTAGTCGATGTCCTTTCATCTATCTGTCAGCCTGTCGAATTGAACTTTCGGCTAACTGTTCATGTAAGTTTTATCAACAGAATACAGGTCGCAATTATGAAGACATCTTTTAACGGAATGTAGTTTTAAACTAAAAAGTTTTAAATATAAAATGATCTTAATCTTGTAATATTCTTAAACGATGTATCAAACTATAAGGTGATCGGTTCATTACATATTGGAGCTCTTTTAGAAAACCAAATTACACGAGGACTTGTCTGACTTGACGGACTATGATTTATCTAACTTATTTCATACAGATTATGACCTTCTTGAATAGATCTTGCTTCTTCTGACTACCAATTTTTTTATCAGAGCAAAACGCCCAAATTAAAAGAAGCCTTTATTCATCACTCGTTATTCGAAATTCGAAAGTTGTAACAACTGATTTATTTGAAGAATTTAATCAACGAGAAACGATCGGAATGTTTGATTAATATTCTATATTATATATTGCAATACTTATCACAAAAAAATATTTATTCAGATCTCTTATGACCTACATTTCTATGTTTTGATATAGAACATCCTTAATGGGATTAGCTTCACTCTTATGTAACAGAAAATCGTAGCAGCCGTCGGATATATATACAACGAAAGTGGCGGAGAAATGTTTTTTGGACGAGAACCTCATACGTTAAAGAAAGATAGAAAAATCGTGATTTACCATGATCTCAAATTTTTTCATTCGATTTTGAACCAAAATATGTATACATTATGAGGTTCTAAATAAATCTTTTTTGATTTACTTACGGTATATAAAATTTAATATACCATCATATTTCAAATTTCTTTGATGGAGTGTGTCAGATATAACATTTAAATGGTTTAGTTCTGTAGCTTGTTATTTCAGTATTTTTATAGTGAATATTTATTTATCCTTTCTTTCGCAAATCTTTTATTTTAACAAATATATTTTTCAACGTCAAGACTTGAGTTATTTTATTCTCATGGGTAGAGATACAGTGCTTCAAAAAGGTATCAATGGATTACACTTAGAAAAATAAATATTTTAACATATAAATAATTTTTTTTGTAAAATATCGCGTTAATATATAAATAATGAAGTTCAAAACCTTTTTGGATTCGTATTGGTTTGGAAATAATGATGTAAATTTGGGACATTATTCCATATTCGGCATCATATATCATAATAATTTAATATCATTAAAATATTCAGAAATGAAAAGTAAACAATTTTTGTTTCTCTGTAAGATTTTATTTTATTAAATAATAAATTTAATTTAATTGTTGAAATCCTAAAAAAATTATATCACTCTTTCATCACATTTTGTTGTTTTTTTGCCATCCTTTTTGTTCTTAAAATGAATGAAATAAGATTTGAGACACAATTTAAAAAAAATTCAATATTTGATTTGTTAACAAAATAATTTTGTTAAAATTTTATTTATTTGCTTATTTTACTCAAGAAATGTGAAAAACAATCAATTACATAGTTAAAGGAAAATTGTATTTGTTAGACTGATTTTATAAAATAAAATTCAATTTTTATAAAAAAGTTAACAAATCAATAATAGAATTGAATAAATTAAAAAAAGTACAAATTTAATAGAAGTTATGTAATAAAAATGTCTGGTTAATGAAATCTTTGATTAAAAATCTTTTGAAAATCAAATTTATCTGACGAAATATTCCAAATAATTTAACAAATCACTGTAAAAGTTGGAAGATAATACCTTCACCTTTTCTGAGCAGAACTTTGGCAAGACGAATTGTGATCTACTGTTGCCGTTCGAAAGCTGACTTAGTCGTTCGTATAATGGGTCTGTTGATCACTCGATAAGTTTGATCTCGATCGACTAGGACAATATATGTTACCCGCAGATTTGATGGCCAGTATATTCGCTCTTCAATTGACAATGCATGGTCACATGACGGGGTATGCTTGATTCTTGTCTCTCGCTGGAGTGTACCGAAAATCTTCACTGATGGCTCTAATATGAGGACAAAATTGACGGATGTATCTTCATGGAGAATTCAAAATCAAGTCTCCTAGACTTTCGGATGAATGCAATAATTTGGTTGCAGCTGTTAGGATGACAACCATTAGGCGGACGTATCTTAAAATAAACAGTCGAGATATGATGACTTTTACTGTGTTTGTTTACTTGAATGATAAGTGCATGACAACATCTTAAGAAATCTGTTATGTTGCTGCAATAACCGAATATTGTCGTTTTGAAATGCACGAAAAGAGAAAGGGGTTTCTTCAAATTATTCTTGCTGGAGTTCTGTTACTGCTGTGTTTTCGAGTACTGCTTAAGCTGCTGTTCTCTGCGATCTCTGACCAATTTGGTGCATGCTGAAATGTGGTACATGTAAGGTTTTATTCGTAATTGCGGAGAGGTGATCACCCCCTAGTACTCTTCACAGTCTCCAATGACTTGACCAAAGGCAACAATCATTATTCTCATTTCCTACATAATGAGCTAATCCGACTATGAAAAATCCAACCTCAGTTTCTGATTTCTGCTTAGGAGTACAAATTAATAATATAATGATTTGTGTGAGATCTACGCAATTTTTTTAATATATTATGGACCGATTTTACTGGAAAATTTTTAAAACTGACGGGGTCAGCGAGGGATGCACCATCTGTTTAAAGCAAATATTAGTAATCAAATAACTGAAGAATCTTTGTGCAGCAAAGTGCACCGGGTAAATGGTAGTATCTTACAAATGTACACATGGAATGCCACTATACAGAATATTTACCATATTCGTCAGGTTTTTCTAATTTTTCTATAAAAGCCTCAAATTCATATGTATATAAATGGATTTCTCCATATGTAAAAGTCCGCGCTGCTCGATGTTATCAATTACTTTAACATCAAAGAATATTTCATTAAGTTAAAAAAAAAACTGCAAAAACACAAAAGTGTTAAAAGCAAGGTACTATCCTTGACCTCTTTTTTTTGTTTTTTTTTTTTTTTTGCTCTTCAAAAGATTGGATATTTTAAAGAGCTTGATTTTAATAAAAAAATTAAAAAAGAACAAAATCCAAAAAAGAGTTTAAAAATGAATAATTCTAAGAGATTCATCAAGCTAATAAAAGGATGTTTGTATGTTTAAAAATTTTGTATAGATATACAAACGTACTCACATATTAACAAATGTTTACTTTTTTGTATGCAGTTTTGTGTGTTTTTGTTTTATTGCATTTTTTAACATAAAGAATTTTTGCACGAGTTAAAAAATTAAATTTCCTTTAACTTAGTAAATATAAAGACAGAAAATTTACTAAAAAAAAGTTATATAAAAAGAGTCTTCGCAAGTGAAGATTAAAAATTAAGATCATTCGAAAGTAAAGATTTTGCTCCAGATTTTACCATACTCTGGTTAAAAAATATTTCCATTCAAAATATTGACATTCTATCAAAGCAATTTCTAATAAAAATATCCAAACTATAAAATGCACTTTATCTTTATGAAAACTAACTTTGATTTTTGTTAGTGGGACAATAACAGAAATTGTCCTACAAATACAAATACAAATTGTTCCATTTCCTTACTTATTTCCCATCAGTTGATTGGTTGTTTAGACGTTTTTTGAACAAAAATGAAAAAATAACTAAATAATGGTCACAAAATAAATACAACAAAAATTGTACTTGTTCTGATTTATTTTTTGGATATAGAGGCACCCACTCCTTTTGATTGAATATCTAAGAACACTTTGTTGTTGTGGCTTTGTATCACACTAGGTTGTGTTCATTTCTGCATGTTTCTTTTTGTATGTGTGTTTGTGTTAAAATGTCAAGTTTTAATGATTCTTGTTGTATGCAAATTGACAATTGTCATTTATGTATAAAAATCATGTAAAATTGAATTGACATACATAAATTCATAGTATTTTCTTTTGATGAAAAACTTTTTTGTATAATGGAAAATGGAAAATGTATGCATTGTAATTTTTAGGATTTTTATTTAGATTTTTTTGGTTAATAGTTTTAGTATTTCCCATTGACATTTTTTTAAAACAATGATTTTCTTGTTTTGCAAATAAGATTAAGAAAAAATCTATTTTTATTCAAAGTTTCAATTTAAATTTTACATGATTTTTGAAGATTAAAAAATGAATGATTATTTTAAAATATATTTTTTTTGGCATTCGATTATAATTATTTTTGTTAAATTAGTTCACTGGAATTATTTAATGTTTAAGTTGAAGTATAATTATGTAACAGTAATATCTCACCACAATTTTATCGAGTCAGAGCTAAAGTATTTTCGAATAAATAAGGAGAGTACTTAGCCCTAGATACTGCGATTGACAATTTGAGAAAAAAAGTTAACGCACCCAGAAACAAATATATTTTCGTTAACCATTAACGACTAAAATTATTGTTATTGCAACTAAAATATTGTCATGCAAAAAAATCTTTTTAGCATTATTTAAGAGAAATATTTGTTCATATTTGGTTGTCAGTGAACTGAAAATAATATTTGGTTTTAATAACAATATTTTTTTACTGTGATCAGTCAAGCATATTTCCAAACATACAATAAAAATAATTTATTTACAACAACAAAATTGTTTTCCCTGTTCAAAAATTATCATTTTGCCTACGAACTAGTTGTGGAATTTTTTTAATATATTTCAGAACAAATAACGGTCAAGATATTATTAACGTGTTCATAATAATTTTTTCACAGCAACAAAATTATTATCAAAATAAACTGAATTCAATAATTGACATGTTTATCATGAAAATGGTAATGTTGTTACGAACATATTGGAAAAATAATAAAAATTAAGTGCATTAAAAAATTAAGTGATCTCTGCATGCAAGTTCAGCACAATATGTACAAATTTCTTTTTGAATAAGACATTAAAAAAAAAATTCCCACATTTTTAAAATAGAATAGAAAAAATTGTCTCCGAATAAGAAAATGAAAAAAGGTAAATCAATTTATATTCTAGTCTGTCGATTTATAAAAAATCAAGCAATTTTATTTCTTATCTTCGGCTGTGCTGAATCTAAAGCACTCTTACATTTCATGAGCTTACACTCCGATTCCAGCAAAGAGCTCATATTAAAATTATGGTGAAATGGGATCTCACATTTTTGTCTGCTTATAACCGATTTTATTAAAAATTGTAACGTAAAGGAAAGAGGTATTATTTATTAAACAAGTTTTATTCATTGAAAACAATTAAATATCTGGCTGGATTAGTTCATATCAAAGAATGTTTTGAGCCTATAACCTTATTTTGAACAGCAGAATTAAATAGGAAGTATAAACGAATGTGACCTGACAAATGCTAAATTAGATACTTATATTAAAGTCAGGAAAAGTTATCAAGTGTAAAGAAAATTGGTTCAAAATTAAGAGTCTTGTTTATATCCCTTTACCAGGAAGGACCTCTAAAAAATATGTGCCCAAATCCATAAAATAGGTAACACATATTAAGATATTTGAAAAAAAATCGTACGACAATTTAAAATAGAATTGGTTTATATTTAAAAGTTTATTAAGTGTTAACCCTATTCCGTGAGAGCCTTATATATAAAACCCGTTTCGGAAAACGGGCCTTATATATGACCGATATTCGTCAAACTAGTAACATCGGCTAAAACAGACCCGTCGAATTTTAGTATCTATATTCTACTTGAAATATAGTTTTAACTATACCAGGAACGGGACATATGTAGGACCGAGTCAAGCATAATCTTTTAATTTAATTGTTTTTCTATTTAAAATATAATTCTATATAATATATAATTCTGTTTTAATTGAGTTATAAATTTATTCCTACTAAACTTTTAATGCCGGTTTTAAAAAGCGAACAGAAGATTACTGTAGTAAAGTGAAAGTTTTCAGTTTTTTATACAAATAGTATGGCAAAGATCAATCGACTAAGTTACATGACTCAGAGGTTACACGTGGTAGACATCAAACACAATTAATTTTTAGAAACCTTGTTAGGACTATATGCAATTAGTTTTTGCATTTCCCAAATGAATTTTTCAACAAATTGACAAAAAAAAATATGTTAAAATTTGAAAAACACAGAAACCCCTCAATTCTAACCACTTTAAACTTCAGCTGTTCAAAAGTTACAGAACTTTTTCCAAAAGAAAATATTTTTTTGGGCTCACAGTACTTACGTAAGTAAGTTAACTATATAATTAATATTTTTCTTCTTGGAAACATTTAATAACAACAATAAAATAAATCTGAACTTCAGAAAATATATTAATTTTCACATCATAACAGATACGCAAATCCTCTTGTATCACATTCAGTTTATAAATAAAATCATTTTTAATTTTCAATTTATTATTTATCAAAGGAATGTATTTATATGCCATTTAACACTTTTTTTGCATTTAATGCAACTTTTAAGCATTTAATTAAAAAACTTTTCTGCATTAAATTTCTTTATCTTTTATGGAAAAAATGTATGATATTTTCATTAAAAAGTTCTCATTAACATTTAAAGCATTTTTTTCAAAAGAATAATGAGAAAGTTAATCGCAATTTAAAATAAATATTAAAAAAAATAGAACGATAATGAGAATTTTTTATTTGAAACCAATAAAATGAAGAGAAATAAAGGGATATAAGATTTATTTTTAGAATTTATAAATTTCTATTTAAAGCTAAATCGCTCAAAAATCAATGAAATTTTAGTTAAAAATTTAATATGGCTATAGTTTCTAAAATCAGGCCCCAATTGCAAAAACAAACTCAATCTATGATCACTTTTTACATCTTATGAAAAATTGATCAAATTTTAATTAGTACATAATTTCTGAAACAAGGCCCCAATCGCAAAACAAATTTTATTTAGGGACAATTTTAACATTTGAGAAAAATCAATAAAATTTAACTTAAAACTGAAAATGACTGAAACATTCCTAATTTAAGATCATTTTTGACATTTAATGAATTTTTATTAAAAACTAAAACTGGCTGTAGCTTTTTAAATAAGGTACCAATCGCATAAAACAAGTTTTATTTATGATCTCTTCTCACTTTTTTTAAAACAAGTGGAAATTTCTTACATAAAGCTTTAATCAATCAGAAAATTTGGCTGAAACGATTTTGTTCTGAACCGTGTATTGTTGTAAATATGTTTAGTAAATTTCGTGGAATTGTTCCTGCTGATCATGGTTATGGCTTAATGAACGTTTATTTTCGTATGATCTTAAAATACATGATTTTAATCAGATTTAATATTTTTTTCTTTATATTTCTTGCGAGTTTATGATTCTTTCTAACGAGTATGACACAAAAACGTTGTTGCCGTTAGTGCGACTTTAGTCCCAAATTGCTATTTTTTCAACTGCTTGTGACCCTTTGGGTACATTTTCAAATTTCCCCTCTTTGTCCCCTTTTTTATAATTTGGATTTTCGGCATAAATCTTCACGAATTACCATTCCAATTGGCTTTAAAAGGACATATCAATAAATTTTATATAAATTATGCATGAAAAACAAAAAATGATAAAGAACGATAGAGTCATAAAAACTTATAAGCGATACTTCTACGAAATCATAATGAAAATCAAAATAGTAACAAATTTAATAAAATGTTATTCCCATTTTTATTTCATTAAATGGGAAAAACAACAAATTCATAATTTAAAATATTTCAAAAAATTCAATTTTTGGCGAATTAAATCTGTGGTGATTTTTGTTACACAAACCAATACACGCTCGTTTACATCTCTACAAAATTTATTAGCTAAAATCCGAAAATATTTCATACATTAAAAAATTTTAGTTAATCAGGAGATTTCTCCATTTTATTATTTTTGACTATATTTTTAGCATTCATATATTTGTTAAGCAATTGAAATATGATTCATAAATCACTCATACGACTTCGTTCTACGATTCCTTAATATTTATTCATTTCACTAGAAATTGACTATGACAACGAGCACTTAGAACAATAACATAGTATTTGTCAACATTGTCATACTTATAAATTGTAACATATCCATCAAACACATACACAAACATACACATACTTGCATACACATATCTGTACATATTCTAAGGATTTTGATGAACAAATATTAACATTCATATTTAGTATACAAATACAAAAATCTTATATAGACATAAATACTAAAAATATAAAATACGAGGGTATTAACAGAAATTTTCAACAAAACCTAAATCGTTTGAAAGAAAATTTGTTATCTCATATCTTCTAAAATTTTACTTCAATTATGAGTAGTTTTTTATGAAAATAATGTTATTTGTTAAAGATTAAAATAGAAACTTTTGGATCTGAAATCGTTAATTTTATAGAGATTTAAAACAAATGTGTATAAATTTTTCTGCATGTATGTATGTGTGTGTACAATTGATACGAATTTACAAAAAACAAAAAAATGTTAAAAAAATATAGATTAAATAACAACAACTATAAGTTTAAACATTATTTATGCCTCAAGAAATGAAAACAAAACGAACTGAAAAAACAGCAATAATAACAACAACAGCAACAAAATTGACAAAAAAAAGACATTTTAGAAAACAACATGTTTCCGTTGCCGTTTCCATATCCGTTTTCCTCTTGTTATTTTTGTGTACATGTATTTATAACTATCTATCTATATATGTATGTGTATGTTAGGGAGTGTACAAATAAATAAGTGACAATATACATATAGGAATTTGAATGTATAAATGTAAAAGTATTTATGTATAGGAAGCAAATACAACAACAAAACTATTTGTTATATATGAATGAGTAAAATGAAATGAATGACAGTTAGACAAACTAACTGAGTGACTGACTGAACATATGGAATGTAACGAATGGTTAAATGTTTAAGCGATTGCAAGAAGAGTGTTTTTTACTTTTTTTTTTTTTTTTTTTTTTTTTTGAAAAATGACATTTCTTGTTTATGTTGTTATTGTTGTTGTTCTACATGCCACCTTTTATCGACTGTGTTAGTATGTCATACTTGTAAGAACTCTTTTTTTCTTGCATTTTATATTTTTTTGTAAGTATCTTGTATAGAGAAATAAATGTTATTTACAAAAAATAAATATTTATATTGAAAAGGGGGTAAAAGCAAAAAAAAAAAAAAATAGGTAAAATATGCACTTGTCTTGCAAGTTAAATGTATATTGTGTGACATCATTTAATACACGTTTTTATGGCATTTTTCTTGCATTCACTTTAATGTCTTGTCATTGATGACATTCCACTTTTATGGACACTTTCATGAAATTAAAGCTAAATTTGAAATGACGGCTTTTGTATATCAAGTGCAATCCTTTATTTTTATGATAAAGAAAAATGTAAGATTTTTCTGAAAACTAAAACGCTTTTAATAGGTCTAAGTTCAAGAGTAAGAGCGTAAGTAAAAATCTTAATGCATTTTTATGAATTCATTTTTTTAAGGTACAATTTTTTTTAACAAGAAAAAATTGTAAAATAAAATTGATTTATAATTCATATACATCAACTCTACACAATTTTCCATTCGTACCTTAATTAGGGAGTGAAATCGAGCATTTCTTAACATACATACATACATACATACATACATACATACATACATACATACATACATGTTAATGGAAACAAAACTACTAAACTAAAAATTTTGAACCTTTTTTCGAAAACCCTTCCATTAACGTTTTGATAGTGATCGAAGAAGGAGTCCATCTTCCTTTTCAGTTCTAAAGGTATCTAGACCTTTTTTCGCTCTTCAATTTCCTCTATTTAAGAGCTCAATATCTTTCCTCCAGGCAGTTTGAAGGAGTTACCTCTCTTGCAAAAAATACCACATCATTGTTCTTGTAAGACTCATGAACTTATTTACTCTAGTCAGAGGATTCCAATCTTTTTAAATATCGATATTAATGGAGCCCGTTATAACACATTATAGGAATATTTTGTAGTAGCTGCATATGGTTGCCATACCTGGAATATTTTCAAGAAAGCTTAATTTCAATTTCTGTGCTCTGAATTTAGCTTCTAAATTTTTAGCAGCGTTCTTTTTCAACTTCTTGAAACTTGTATGTTTCTAAATCAGCATCAGCTTTAACTTTTCGTACCAAATAGTCAGACTATTAAGCTTTCCTACCGGATATGTTGGGAGCTCTATTTTTTGGGCTTTAGAGACATCATCACCGTTTCAGCACTTGAAACGATTTGACGGCAGACCTCTAAATGTTTGGCGAACTTTTTTTTAGGATGAAGTTGGATTTTGTTCAAAATATTTAATAATATTAGTACGCGCTTTTTTCTGGTCACTCATTTTAATCAAATTAACAATATACTAATTTTTTACAATCAACATACACTGAACCAAAAAAGGTGGTAAAAATTACGGAAAAGGGTGTAGAATTGAAGAAAAGTTGGTTAAATATCAGCCAACGAAACTTTTTGTAATCATAACGAAAATGTTGGTTAATTTTTCGTAAACTCCTCAAAGTGACGAAAAATTGTTAATATAACTTTTTGAAAGTGTTATTAAAAATTCAGTTAATTTCTATAAATATTTTGAATAACACATTATTGATGAATAATTTTCAATTTAAATACCATACTTAAGTTAAATTTATGAAATTTTAGTTTAATTATGGAAATAATTATGTTAAATTGTTGTAATAAATTAACAAATACACTATTAAGAACCAAGGGAAGGAGTACTCCCCACACAAGGCAAATATTTATTATAGAATATCTGAAGAACAGTAACTGTGGGAATTTTCAAATTTGATCCTTAAGAAAATTTTTTACTGTACATAATATAAGACGGATAGGATTAGGAGAGAAGTAGTCCCGTTACACAATAATGATTATCGAATAACTATAAATCTTATACAGCGAGAATTAGGCCCCAATTAGATTTTTCTAATACACTGCAATTTGTGATTCGTGAAATTTCTTTCAAGATTTAGGACTGAGGAGAATTTTTGCACAGCAAACGTGCCGGGTAAAAGCCAGTTTTAGGTAGTAAATTAACTGTATATAAAACGTAATGTACAAGTCGAACAATACCAAAGGATGGTAGTAAGCCAACTGGCTTGTATTTGTGATGAAAGTTTTTTTTATAAATTTGTTGATCAGCTGATCTTTTATTTGAACTTTCAAGAATTTATGCAAATCATCCCTTTAAATTTAAATAATATATAGAAAATATAAGAAATTATTTAATGAAAAATAGTTAATTATTAAAAAAATTTCATTCAAATAAACTTCGCTTTCTTATGTAGAATTTAATAAACTTGTGTGTTTTTTTTATACGTAAGATGCATTACTGCTATTTTTACTAAATATCTTTTTATATAAGATATTTTTTAATAAAATTTTATTAAATTTAACATCATTTACTAAAAATGTTTTTTATTAAATTTTTTAGTATATTTGAAGAGAATTTTTCAATTTGAAGGAAAATAATAATAATAATAATAATAATAATAATAATAATAATTGTTGCAAATTTAGTGGCATTTTGCGAATTTTGCAACTGTTTGCAACTTTTTGTGTACCTTAACAAATTTCCCCTTTTTGTTATATGGATTTTCAGCATAAATTTCATTAATTAAGCTTAAAAAGAACATATTAATAAATTTGATATTTATTATGGATGAAAAAATTTAAATTAAGAACGATTGAATCTCAAAAATAATAAACGGTAATATTTCATAAGACATTTGGTGTAATAAGTTAAACAGTAAACTTTTTTAATCTCTTTTCTTTCCACCGTTTTTATAAAATCTCTCAAATTTTAACATCTGCAAAATTAATTTAATTTAAGAAATCAAAATTTTCTAGGTTAAAACTTAAGTTTGTAATATCAGGTCATTTTAGTTTAACAAATCAATAAGTTTTAAAAATGTAGTTTTTAAAATTCAAAATTAAAAATTTATAACATTTTATGAGTAAAACAACATTTTAAATTTATAATTATTTATATTTCTTTACACAATTTCAATTTCAAACATGTTGTAATAAACATTAATTTGAATAAATTAACATATTTTCCTTTACGGATTTTCCTTTAAAACAGAAAATTGTAATAATTTCCATTAAATTCTTTTACTCTTTGATATTTGCCTTGATCTTAAGGAAATTTCTTGTTAATAACAAAATGCCATAACCATAAGAACTGGTGAAAATATAATTTATAAATATTTATAAAATAAATCATTGATGGAATTTTACCTCAAATTACACATATATTTTTATACCCTTCACCACCACAAGTGTGGAAGTGAGTATATTAAATTTAATATTCCGTATGTAACGCTAAGAAAGAATCTTACAGACCACATAATACATCAAAATCTGAGTCGATTAAATTATGTCCGCCTGTCTGTCTTTCCAAAATCATCAAAATCGGTTCGGTAAAATAATCATTGAGTCCTTCGTTTAATATTAAAGAAAATCATTTATGTATTTTACACACTTTTGTAGTGGAGGGTACTGAAGATTTCGCATAGTCTAATAAAGCAATCTTACATATTCATAATAAATATTATATGTATAAAATTGAAAGCAATTTGTTAATTAATGTATGTTTGAGGTCAACAACAAAAATTTTAAATAAAATTCATTAATTTTACTTTCTTTATGAAAATGAAAATTATTATAAAATAATTTAAGGTTTTATGTTGTGATAAGTGAAAGAAGGTGTAAAAAATTTTGCAGCCCCATTATTCAAGGGTTGTTCTCCGAGAAGATGAATGATTTATTATTAATTAACACTAGTATTTATTTGTTTATAAACAAGTAAGAATGCCGAATTTTCGATAACCTCCACCACAAATGCGTGTCAAGTAAAGTTTCGTATTTATACACTCACACATACACTCACAAACGTGTAAAATATATGAAAGTTTGTCTTAAATAAACACAGGAACATTTAGTGAGTCATAAAAACATTTATATTTTGACTATAATTCTTCCTTCTACTCAACAGATTTCGATAATTTTTAGGAGCGGTAATGAGGTATACCTCATCACCTAATATTACGGAATTTTATTATTTGTAGATTCATGAATTATATGAAAATTCTTCGCTTAAACTTAGAGCTTATCTCAGATATCGGTCTATATATTTTAAAACCTGAAATGATTTAACTGCTCTTAAATAGGAAACTCTGGTAAAATTTCATTGAGCTCTGATGGACAGAGAGGCAAATGAACATAGCAAAATCGACTCAGAATTTAATTTGATACCAGAATAAATATACATTATGATGTCTGAGATGATTACCTCTCAGTATTGCACACGAAATGATAAAGCTGATAAAACAAATTATAAAATTAGGATCTGTCAAATTTATAGCACCATTTCTCTTATACTTGTACGGTGAGTATAATTTCAAGAAACATGTATATGGGTTGGTTCAAACACTCTACTTAAGAGAACTATGGAAACATCTTTAATGATTCTCCGTATATTATGTCAATGTCAGTTGCAGAGATTAAAAAAATAAATCTGTCAATCAGTACTGAAACTGTATCTAGATGGCTTAGAGAGTATTATTTGATAACCAATAGTAAAGACCACCCCTTAACTGCTCCGCATGTCTGAAATAGATTAAACTTATTTAAACTTAATTGGAATATTCTGTTGACCGATTTCAGAATATTTTTAACTGATACAAAAGTTTCACTTTTGTAATTATTTTGCACTATGATGTTGGACCCATGTCAGAATAAGTGAAAATATTAGATGAAGTTTTGCTACAGCATGCATCTGATTTAAATTTATTCGGACCAAAAACCTATTAAATTTAGTATTTGAGGCTCATTACACACACTCCAAATATCATTTCAAAATGCATAAATCTTGGTATTGTAATTATTAAAAAGATGAACATGTTCCAGAAGGACTACTTACGATAGGCATCGAATACGCCCCTGATCAAATAGGGGCCAGTACTTCTCTATAGACTACTTTGGGAAATGATTTGTGTACTAAGAAATGAAATTAATAATAAAAAATGATAAAAAAACAATATTGATATATAAGCAATTTGAATCCGTAACCAAAAAAGGAGAGGCAATATTATAAATATTGACAGATTTCAATGATATTTGGCGTCAGAATTGTTTATTCTCCGAAAAAAGTTACAATTTTAAATTAGAAAAAATTCATCGACCGATGACTGATAAAATTAAAGATAAAAATACTTATTATTACAATAATACAAATTTAGTACGTGTATTAATAGAAAAATTCTATTGATCTTAAAAAACTACAAATTCAGGATACGTTTTTAATTCACTTTTTAATGAACGTAGTTACAAAGTGCTTATTCCAATTAAAATCTGTCATTCAACTAATTTTATTTAAATACTAAATTTTTATAACAATTTTCTAAAGTTGCTTAGAAGCTTTGAAACAAAATCACAAAATATAAACTATTTTCCAAGTATTTTCAACCTAAAAAAAATTCAAAGAAATTTTCAAATTCATTTTTCAAAAAACTGTTCTAAGTTTTAATAAAAATATTTATTTTCTAATAAAATTCATCCTTGTTGTAGTCTTTTTATAATTGTGCATGTGTATGTTATTTTAGCTTTTCCCTAAAATTTTTATATTTGCACATGAAAAACCCTCAATATGCCAAACAAAATCAGGTGAAAAACGAAGACAAATATTTGTATTTCTTGAATTTGTTATTTACAAAAATCACATAAAGGAAAATGCACGTACGAACAAAGTCAATGAAAAAAGACATAAAAGGAAAAAAGATCACAAATCTAAACTTAATTTTTAAAAAGAGATAAAAGCAAAGAAAAAATTAAAAGAAATGTTAACATATAAATTTGCAAAAAAAAAAAGAAAAAATAATAAAAAGTTAAAAGCAGAAATCGAATAAAAAATAGCCAGAAGTTAAGTAAAATAATTAGGAAAATTACAAAAAGAAAAATTATTTGACCAGAAAACATGAAGGAAAACATAAAACTAATGATTTTAATCAAAATGACCTTTTGAGGAAATAAAGACTGAATAAAGGAGATTTTTGTTAAAAAAAAGCTAAGGAGTTAAATCGAATATATCAACATGATACTTGTACAGCCAAAAAATGGAAGTATTAAAACTTATACAGGTTTCCAAACATACAAGACTTAAAAAATCCCAACAAGAATGCTGATGAATAATTAGAGGCCAAAAACATAACTCGAAAGTTGAAGTTTAATTTCTAAAAAATAGTGGATGACCAAACTAATGTTCTACCATATTTTTCGGTACTTCATTTTCAAAAAATTATACTGCCAAAGCTTGAGAGATGTTAAAGAAAAAATTAGGACCAGAAAGCATTTCAAATTTCCCAAATAGTTCTTGGTATGACAAACAATATGCTGTTGCGTAAAAAGAAGCCAATCATTTGTTGAAACAGGCTCTAAAAATACCTAAACTCACATCAGGGAATGTTGCTTCAATTCATAAGGCTTCATAATGTGTCCACTTATTTCTGACCTGACTTGTTATCCTATCACTATGGTTAATAAGATCTTGAGTGGTATAAGAACAAAAGAGCACAAAAAAGGTAAAAGTCTTAAACGAAGATAATATACCTGTTCGGGTAAAGTGACAAAAATGACTGGTTCAAAATTTTGTCATTAGCGATTGGAAATTCTTTTTTCGATTTCAATTAAATAACAAAAAGTTAAAACCATGACTTAAGTGGTTTCATTTTTATTGACCTATATGTATGTTAAGAATTTTTCTATTTCACTCCTTATTTTGTCCTTAAGACTTCAAATGTAGTTGATGCTACATGTTAATAATACTTGTTTTCATTTATTTGAAAAACCATTTTTCTTTATTTTCCTTATTTTCTCATGTTTATCACTGAATATGAATATTATTAAAAATACCAATAAAAACCAAATCTCATGCCTCATTTCTTAATGTTCTCTTTATTTGTGTCTCCTTTCATATTTATAAATCAACATAATTTAGTATGACAATATAAATGTTAATGAAGCATCAACACTCACTTACCAACATCAATAATAACAACAAAGTTCATTTCAATCCATTTGCCTGTTAAAGAGCTGCTTTCAGAGAAAAACATTATGAAAACACATTCCTTACGCGAAACTCTCTAATAAAATAAAAACACAAAGACAAAAAGATAAGAAAAAGGAAAAAATTAAAATAATAAAATACAAGGAAAATTAAAGAGCAAAAATTTTTGCCATAAACTGAACTCAACTCAGTTCAAATAAACTTATTCATTCATATTTAACAAATCAACCTCCTTCAGAAATTCTATTTGGTCTGACAACTCCAGCAATTGTTGTTTGCATAACAAAATGACATTGTTTTGAAAGCTGACAGGGAGAGTGGAAAGGGGAGAGAGAGAGTAATAGAATGAGAAAAAAATTGTGATAATTCCAAAGCATTAAACTCATACTTGAACAGTTTGCCACATGCCACACAATTACTTGTACAAGATAAACAATTTAATATAACAAAGACAACAACAAATAGCAAAACATAAAAAATATAGAAAAAATTTATGTCACACCTGCTTTTTAAAAGAAACAATAAAAATGAAGTGATGAGAAGGCGAATGAGAGAAAAAAACAAAATCAAAATGTATTGAGTTTAATCAAGGTTCAGAACGAATTTTGAGCATTCTACTTTTCATATTCTGATAAACATGAATGATAATTCATTGAAATTCTTTCAGAGAAAAGAAAAAGGAGCTTGAAATCATTAAGTGTAGAAAGTGACATAGATCATCCAAAATTAGCCCCCTTTTACAATAATTCCAATTTAACAGTTCATTTTGTAAAACAAAGTACATTTCAAAATTTCGTTATCGTGGTTGGGGCAGTATCGTTTGTGCAGGTGTTTATAACGTACTATATAACAACAACTTACAGCAACTTATATATAGTCCTTGATATTACTATAGACTAATCCATATTGTACTTTGATTTATTTAATGTTGAGTTCAAATTTAACCCATTCAATTTAAATGATGTGTTACATATCTTAACACAGGAAAACCGACAACATTCCAGATCTACCAAAGACATGAATGTGACAGTGTTTTCGTTTAACCTAATTTTCGGACATTAAAGATGGTCCCTTTAAAGAAATTCGAACAAACGTGGACCAATAATTTTTTTCGAAATAATATTATACGAAACATTAAAAGTTGCATGAGTTTCGAACATCGAAAGTTAAAATTTATATTGTTATTATTTAAAGAGATGTAATAGTAGTAAAAGTAGTAATAATTCGTTTACTTAAGAGTTATATAACCAAAATTACTTTGAAAAATTTAACGGTGATCATTATATAATTTCCCATCGCCCTCATATCACCCATACTTTAAACAATCACCTAAAATTTATGTGACATTTTCGAGGGGCGGCCAATAACATATTATATGTGCATCATTGACGGTCTAAACCGAATATTGTATTCTCAGTTGTTTTAATATTTTGTTTTTGGTTGCTAAGTTTATAGGCGTATACTTCACAAAATTAATAGATATAGTTCATACGCACCCATTTTTTTAATTTATGGTTTTTAATGAAATTAATATAAAATTTTACACTCATAAAAAACGAATTATGAAATAAATATTTATTATTTCTTAAAGCTTTTTGTAAAAAAAGAACAGAAATTTTTTTATATTATTTTAAATAATTTATTAAAATTGATCCATGTGAACCTATTTAGTATGAAAATAAATCTATAACTCTTGATCGGCTGATTGGCTATATGGAATTTGACATTGCAAAATTTACCAAATTAAAATAGTATTATTAATATTAATAATAATAATAATAATAATAATAATAATAATAATAATAATAATAATAATAATAATAATAATAATATATAAAATTAAATAACGTGAGGACTTTAGAAGGTTATAGCGGAGGCTACTAGAAAATGAAATATTAAAAAACAAACTTCAAATAAATCCAACAATTCGATCAAAAGTCATATTTTTTCCGAAAAAAGGATTCTGCACCAGTGTACTGTAGTTCGAAAATTATTTTTTTAATTTTTCTCTAATTTTGAAACATTGAATATATTTAAATAAAATTTCTTATATTACAGTTAGTACTCAGCTGATCAGCAAAGAGAATCCGTTGGTTAAAGAATGATCTACAAAGTTTTTTTTTTATTTTCTATAAAATAAAAATTTTCTATACAAATTTCTCAAAATAAAAAATATTTTGGACGAAAAAAATAAAATACGTATAATATTAATTTTTCTTCAAACATTATATTATACTTTAAAGTTATAAATAATTATACTATAAAATTAAAATTTTATACACAAACTTCAATTTTTTTTCATTTTTTTTAATAAGAAATGAACTGATTTCATCGGATTTCAATGATTATAAATAAAATATTATTTTGTTGTTATTTTAGTGAGTACTTTATTTAAACGAAAAATATCTAGGCGTATGAGTTATAAATGTATATATACATATATATTTTATTAAGTATACTCCCTACAACTACTCAAATAACAAAATTAGAAAGTAAAAATTTTTATTTTAGATTTAATGAATCTTGAAACTTACAAAAATATATTTAAAAAAGATGCATTATTTTACATAAAAAAGTTTATTTTGGATGATTTGGATGAACTTTTTACAAAAAGGATATATGACAAGTATCATTATCCTTCTTCCGATGTTACTGGAACATTTTACCATATAAATATAACAACTAAAAAATTTCAGATTTTTTCGATCGTAATTGTGAATAATAATTTAGATTTTATCTTCAAGATATAAAAAGGTGTCAGAAACCTTAAACCGATTTTCTCCAATATTCATTTTGTTCTTATTTTTCAAGTTTTTAGAACTTTGGGACAAATACCCTATTTTGCCGATTTTTTATGGGAACGAATCACTGTGTGCTGGTTACAAAGACAGAGCGAAGAAATATTAATTTGTGTACACCTTTATAAAGATTCATTACATTTGGAACATTGAATTTTTTTATTTCTTTAATAGAAAGACAAATTTGTACTGAAATTTCAGTTAAATATTTAATAAATCTTAAACATTATTATATTTCGAAACTATAAATTTTAATATTTTATCCAATTTAATTTTCTATAGATAATTCAGGATCAAAAATTATTTTCAATAAAGACCATTAAGTATTCCTGATGTTACATAAAAAACCTGTAAATAAAAATATTCCCATTTTCTAAAGAAGTGTTAAAAACCACTTAAGGTTATGATGATGATAAGATAAAGTAGTTGGGCATAAATAAATTCATACGAACGCACGTATTGATGGTCGGAATACTAAAATGAGATAAATTATTTGCTTTCACAATTTAAGTGTGAGTAAATAACAGAAGAAGAAAAAATATGAAATATGAATATAAAAGTCAATAGAATTTATGAAGTTCCAACACTCTTATTCAAATCTAAAAACAAATAATTCATGTGGGATCGAATAACACAGTGAACATTTTGATAAGAAATTGTTCGAAAATAAATGCTTTAGTAAGTGGCAAATTATGTAAGAAACTAGACGGATCATATAACGAAAATAATATTGTAATTAATAATATTTTATATAATTTGACTGTTGGGTTAAAGCACCATCTTATGATTTTTTATGAAAACAAACATGACAAAATATTATTGAGAACAAGTTATTTATGAAATTCCTGAAATTATATAAAAAGAAATTTCTCTTGAATTAATTTCTTACTAATAAAGTCTTTAAGGTGTGAAACACAAAAACTTTCTATTTGGCAAACGATTTCAATTTATTATTTGCGTTTTATAAATATTGGGTTTGTATTTATTTTGTAAAACGTTTCGTTTTCCTTTTATCGAAGATTTCTGAAGAAAGTATCTTGTCGATTCTGTAAAAGCTCAACTCAGTGAGACCTTTTAAATATCTCATAACGCATATCATCATAAAAATCTCAAAGAATTTTATGCAGAATATTCCTATCTAATGTGAAACCAGAATAAAATGCAAAAACTCCTGAAGACGCCCATTATTCCAAGTCCTAACACAGCATAATTTCGCACAGCAAAAAGAGGCAGAATCGATTTTTGGAACTAAATCTGATTAATGAATCTATGATTTTAAATCAAAGTATTATGGAAACTTATTATTTAATAGAAGTAATTCCTCGTGCAGAAAAATAACATTTGTTCCACATTTATTGGAGATCCATTACTAAATGATTGCAAACACATAAAAATTTTCAAAATTGCTTTTTTATATTAAGGGAAAGAGGCTGAACTTAAGCCCTTCAGATTTATAGACTTAAAATTGATATTCTTTCTTATAAAAGTCTTTCAGAGAAATATCTTTCACAAATATTTAAAGAAATTGCATAATAGATAAAAGTGAATGTAGATACATTTTTGCCAAAAAAAAACTTAATTTTTTGAATTTTTATTCAGAAAATTTTTCATTTTCAGACGGGATACAGATAATATTTTTTCTTAATTTCATATATAATTTCGTATTAGAGCATATACTAACTTAGTCATTCCGTGTGTAACACCTAGAAGGAATTATCTAAGACATCAAAAAGTAATAAAAAAACTGAGTCGATTTGTATACATCCATCTATCTTTACGACCTTTCTGTTTTCTCTATTATCCGTCCTTAATGAAATTTGCATGAGTATTTTTTATTTTCGTTCCACAGACTGTATGTGCAGAAAGATTCGACATCAAATCAATCTTCAAACACTTTTTGCATTTAACAAAGTGGAGGTGTACAGATGTATACTTATGAAGTGACCATAAAGAAATTCAGATTAAAATGTGTTGTCACTATGTAACAATATGGAAGGCAAATACGCCAGCTGACCAAGCTTGTTATTGACTACTGTCGTAGCTACGGTGATACGGATAAGGACGAGACGGTTCTAGATGATCTAGGTAAATTATCTGGGGAAAAGCTTAATGACTTATTGAGATATCTTAAATTATAAGAATAGATCTAGTTCTATACGACAAGCGGCAATAAATAACTAGTTGATTTTTTTCCTGCCAGAAATATGCAGTCATTGCATCCTTTTTAAAAGATCGAACGTAACCTAACTTAACCTAAACAAATCACTCCATTTTAAATGTTCTCATAAGAATTCTCGCATGTAATACATTATTATATTAAACACCCTTCTTTAACTTTAGGTTTCTCATAAAAGATTTCCCTAATTTTAATTTCATTCAAAACATAATATTAAATCAACTCAATTAAATAAATTCTCTAACTATTTTACGCTACATATTTTTACATAAAATTTAAATTAACAAAAGTAACTGATTTTGATGTGTTTACTACTTAACAGAGCTTTTCCCTTGGAGTTTTTACCACAAAAATTATTAAATGACACATGCTGACATTTAACTTAAGAACTCCTCTTGTGATTCTAATATTGGTGTATACACTTAAGTGTGTGTATGTATGTAAGTGTTTGTAATATTACAGGAAAAATGTTTTGGCATTAATTTAGCAAACAACTCAAAATGAAATCCTCTCTTCTTTCTCACACTCTCTGTTAGAATAAAAGTCAATTTAAATGAAATTTATAACATTAAGAGTGAGAGAGAAAATACGAGGAACTTTAACTTTTTTATAAAGAAAAGGAAAGTTAAAGTGGAAAAAACATAAAATTGAAGTGAAAAGTAAGAGAACATATTTTAGTTAATTATTGTTTGTTTAGCTTGTAAAATATCTATAAATTGAGTTGTTTAATAATTTTGTTTAACTATTTGTTACGAATTAAAATATTAACATTAATAGTAGATCTCCTTATCTTCTTCGTCTTTTCTAAAAAGGAAATTATTTGTTATTTTCATTGATTTTCTAACCACAATCTTATCTACTGCATTATATAGCATTTCTGATGGAATGATTTTTAAGTATAGAATTCACATATTAGAAGTGAGACTGAAAAATGCTTAACATTAACATATATTTGTTAATACAAATGAAACCACTAAACTTACAATTTTAATTTATTATTCGATTTATATCATTATTATAATTTATAAAAAAACATTTTTGTTGTTTAAATTATTAGTGATGCAATTTTGATTCCTTTAAGGAAACCCTTCCATTAACGATTTCATAGAGCTTTTAAGAACACTTTTGGACACCTTTTCTATAATCTTCAAATTCCTTTAAACAAGAGCCCAATATCTTTCCACCTGCCTTTGTTCCTGGTATTTTGGATGACTTGCATCTCTTGGTATAAATACCACATCATTGTTCGTGTACTACTCAAGGGTGACATGATACATGCTACATCGAGTTCTTGTTGGGAAATTTGGACTGATTTTAATATAAAATTTTTGACCAGAATGTTACGTAAAATCTGCCAAATTCGTCATTCATTATGCACCAAAAATAATTTATTTAGAAAATTTGATCTCAAGTTCCGTTGTCTGTTTTGGCCTCTAAATTTTTAGCAACAGGAATAGGATAAAGTTTGATTCTACTGAAAATATTTTACAATTTAGGTCAGTAATTTCAATCAGATTAACAATATATACATTTGATATTAAACATATGTTGTTTGGTATATTTTACAAAGGTAACTTGATACAAAAATAATTAGGTTTTTACAAAAAAGTATCTTAGGACTCATGCGATCCCATTCCTTAATGTTGTTGTAAATATTTTTCTATAATTTTTTAAACTCATATATGAGTTGCATTGTGTTTATGTATTATTTTTTAAGGAGTAAATATATATGTGTATGTTGTTGTAAGTGATGAGAAAAAAAGTTAAGAGAAAAATTCATAACATTTAACACAAGTAGCTCAGGAATTCACTTAATGGAAGACTGCAGCTATGAAATGATACAATGTGATATGGAATGAATGATATGAAAAATATAAAAAGTGAAACTTTCTACGTTTCATAATAGGGGAGTTCAGATAAACGAAATGTTTAGTTTTGTTTAATATTTTAGGATTTTTTAAAAATATTAACCCACCCTCGTAAAATTTATTTGTGGACTGATGCACTTGTAATTTTACAAGGAAATTAAAACTGTCAAAAGTTTATTTTTGTCAAATTTATTTTAAACATTTTCATTTCTCTATGTGTTATGAGCATAAAACTACATTGCAAGTTTGTATGGAAGCTTCCTTAAATACTGGTCCGAACATAACCAATTTCAATATACTTCGTCCTTGAACTAAAATGATAGAGTGTACCAAATGTTAACAAGATTTCTCAAAAATTGCAACCTGTCTTCTCAATCTTTACATTGGCATCGAACAGGACAGACAAAAAGAAGCACGAACGGACGAGCTTCGTTAAATCGACTCAGAAAATTCATGAACTTTAATTGTTTTTTTAAAGTGCAAATATAATGACAAGATTTTACAAACTATCTATACGTACATTATTTATTTACTATGTTATCATAAGTAACAACTTTGCGTATGAGTAATATGCGATATTAAATATATTAAGTATACGCAAAAATTTATGAACTTTTTTCGGTTAAAAATACATTTCCACCATGCCGCTGTAAGAAACTACATTTAAAGCATTAAGTTGAGTCTAAGTGTTTAAAACTCACATGAACAGTTAAGAAATTATATAAATTTAAAATATGCCGAATTTCATCCGAAACGGGAAGCATTAGCTATGTTGAGCGTTTGAAAATTGTCTCTATTCTTATGAACTTTAACAAGTTATATAGATGTAGAATGGATTTAAACGAATTTTTTCTTAATATCCTTCATTAATGATCTTAAAATCTTCCAAAATTTCATAATCCGCCAGCATTTCCGTTGAGACGAACTTTATTTTAAATTTTTTGAAATTTTCAAAAAATGTTGACAAAGGAAGGCCCTTTTATCATTTGGGGTTTATTTACCAAAACGTTAACGATTTTTCAAAAATTCAAAATTTTCGAATAAGATTAAAAAGTTATTTTAAATGATGGTCCATTTTTCATTTAGAGACTTATTTAACGAGATATTAACTATTTGATATAAGAAAGTATATTCAAGTGAAGGCCTTTCTTGCATTTAGAGGCTTATTTTCCAAGATATAAATTAATAAAAATTTCAAAAAGTGATTTCATTTTAAAACAATTAATGACTTCGAATTGTCAAAATTGGGTAAAGGATCAAATTATATTTTCCTAATATAAATTATACGCACACATAATAATTAATTAAATAATTATGTAAATAAATATACAAACAAATAACGTATTAAGTTTGAATCTCCCTAATCTCATTTCTCCTGTTAAAACTTAAATCAAGTAACTGAGAATACAAAAAAAAAAAATAACTATAAATCCACGACTTTCTGTCGCCATCCATTGTTTCACTACAAAATAAAATGAATGAAAACAGAAAAAACTGAAAACTTATACATGAGAATGAACAATATCATAAATTTCAACAATAATATAAATTCTGCCAACTATGTTTATGGTTTTGTCAAGTATTAAAATGTTTAGTGTAAAAGAAAAAAGTGAAATAACTGTAAAAGTAAAACAACATGAACACATATCAAATCAGCAATGCACCACATATTTAGATACAAATAAAAAGCATTAGCAGATATTAAAAGGTAAAATAATGTAAAATAAACATAAAACAAAAATTACAAAATGACAAAATTAAAGTGTAAACAGAAAAGTGTGCAATGTTGCCTTTAAAATTTTACACTCTCAATTTTATAAAAAAAAAAAAAACAAAAAAAAAATATTTAACAATATTATGTTTATATTAGAAGTGCAAGTTTATACTATCGATCATATTTGCATTAATAATGACATTTATGGTATTTAAGGGGTAAAATTTTATCACATGCGGTAGACGGTGCACAATTTTCCAAAACTCTGTAGTAAAGAATTTTATGTCTAAAAAATATAATCAAATTAATGCCAAAACTGAGTATCATTGAAGCAATGGATGTGATTAAAATTTGATTTGTATTACGATCTTTAGAATTTGGTGATCACTGGGGAAACTAAATGCAAATAAATAATTTTAGGAAAAAGTCTACACAAACGAAAATAAATGTGAACATAATCACCCATCATATCATGTTTGGGTTTACATGCTTCAAAGTTAAGACTTTGCTTCATATAACACCAATTCGTGTGGAATAAAAATAATGTTTTGTACAAACACCGTTTGCGTACCTACATACTCACATATACTATCACAATCGCATACAATATATTAGCGTTTTTCTTAAATTTAACACAGGAACACTTAATGAGTTATAAAAATACTAATGAACTGATTTTTGGAATGGTTATGAGGTATTTTGTCGGTTTATTTCTCGATTTTACTAAAATTAAATCTAAGAGCTTTCCTCAGATATCGGTATATCTTTTAATGTACTAAACTGATTTTGTTCTTTCTAAAAAGGGAAACTCCTCAGGACAATAACAAATACACTTCTAAGCTAAATTAACTCAGATTGTGATTTTGTGCAGAGGTATATACACATTATGGGGTCCTAGATGATTTCTTCTTTGCTTTACACATGGAAGGACGAAGTTAATGTACTAACTTGTGTCAATTAATGAATGATCTTTTTGCTATTTCTTATAAAATCAACATATCCTGATCAAATATGGATCTGTATTATATCAAATAAACTCAGAAACACCTCAGCTTTTATCGAGATATTTTTAATGGTTCATAATTACAGAATTATTTCTCAAAAACTGATTTAGCACATTTTACACTATAAAATTGCTTAGAAAGTTATTCTGGCTTGATGGGAATACTTTCTAAGCAGCAAATTTTATTAACTTGTATACGTAACAAATAAACATCTGTAGGTGTGACAAAGTCCTATAAATCATAAAATTCACACATGAGTGTTAAAATTAGTAAAAATGGCATGTAAATTAGTTGTTAATTGCGTTCTTTTTTATTACTTTTCTACTCTAAACATCTATTAATACCGTTCAATTTAAAATATCAAATTAAATTTAGGTCTTAAGTAAAAAAAATACTACCCAAAAATCTATATTTCCAATATTTGATTTTCTAATCGATTTAAGACCAAAAAGAGTTTTGGTAATTTTGCAAAACAATTCAAATGAATTTTGTTTATTTCATTAATTTCTGTAAATATTTGCAATATTTGCTTTTTTACTTTTAGCACTCACTTACATATATTGTTCTTTATTTAACTTTTTTCTCTTTCTCTCTCTTAATCTATTTCATCACTTATTTTAATAAGAACTTTATCTGCGTTTTTAAATAAAATTTCAATATTTGCGCTTAACGTAATTTCTTTTCTATACCCTCCACCACCACAAGTGGTGATGAAGTTATAATAATTTCGTTATTCATTGTGCAACGCTTAGAAGGAATCGTCATAATGTATATTTATTCTTGCGTGAAATCAAAATCTAAATCTGTCTGTTCGTTTTTCTGTAGTTGGCACGCTCATGTCCATAATGATTCACAGAGCTCAATGAAATTTGGCCTGAGTATCTTTTATAGTCGTAAAAAGTTTCCCATTCAAAACCAGAAAAATGGAAAGATATAGACCGATATCTAAGGCAAACTGTACGTTCATGCCAAAAATATTTAAGACATTTTCTATTATAAGTTGCAAATTAAAAGGAAATTCTGCCTCTATATTAAGCTTAAATCAGTTTAGTAAAACTAATTAATTATTTCCTCATTATATGTTCCTGTGTTATATTTAAGGAAAACTATTATATATTGTAAGCGTCTGTTAGTGTTTGTGTGAATATGTTCTTCACACGCATTTGTGGTGGAGGGTATTGAATATTTGTCTTATAACATTTTTGCTCGTCCTTTTGCTCAAAATGTATGTTTTCCTTTTTTGTTAATTTTATACTTAAAAAATTGTATTTACATTCCTGTTTAAATTCATATTATATAAAAATTCATTTGCTTATATCTATATACATATATCTATCTGTATATAATCATATGTTTGTACATATGTATTTAAAATACGTGTATGTTTTTATAAAAAACCATTAAATATTTTCAAAATTCTGTTTAAATTAAAAAAAAAAAACGTTATAATTTTCTTCTCTTTTCTATCTTTGAGTCTTTTAATAAGGTCTGTTGTGTACTTGAGATCGTTTGAGAGTATGAGTGTGTATATCTGTGGTATTTTAACAATAGAGAAATGAAGAAGAATGAAAGAAAGTCATTTGCATTAAGATTTATATTCACATATCTCATTTAACAAAATATTTGCTATTGTACTAATACATGCAAACAATATTCATATGCATACGTATGTGTAAATAGATTTGAATATATTTATTTTTGTAGGGTTTCCGAAAGGTTGATTCTTATGAAATTTATAATTGAAATACAGTTTTGAATATCCTGGGAGCATATAGATTTCAGAAATCTCCATCCAATATGATATTAACAGCAAAAAACTAAAACTACGAATAACAAATGTTTTTTACTCTTAATTGAAGGAGAACAATATTTTACGATGATTTCAATTTCTTAACTTAATTTGTGTATTAAGTACTTGAGGGTTGTCCAAAAATATATATACTGATTATTTAAATTAATTGAAAGCTGACTAATTTGAATCTATATAAATATTACAAATATTAGTTATCGATCATCTTAAGAACTACAACAACGAGAGTTCTAAAATAAGGTCCAATCACTTTCTAAGGGAAAGGTTTACTGCACAAAATGAAGGACGTTTAGGATCAAAGTATAGGATAGACCCCATGCAATGCAAATATTGAATAAAATTGTAAAAATAAATCGCCACTCAGTGTTATAGCTTAATAAAATCCCAAGGCAATAATGTTAAATTGGAGGTAACATTCTACTGTTATTCCAGAATGTGTTACTTCTCCTGATCTTTTTCCCAAATTTGTTTTAAATATTGTAATCCTAACGTACCCATCTTAGAGGTATTTTTCGGACAATTCAGTTGGTCTTCATACATAAATGGGTGACCTCCATATGTTACGCTAATGTTGAGTTGGAAATATCACTTCAATAGGTGTTTCAGCACGACAATGACCTGTGCATCAACCAAAGCTTATTGGATCCAAACCGTGAGCTTGAAACCTTAGTAAGAATCCTATAGAGAAAATCTAAGGGGAGAGATTGAGTACGACACTTCTGAAGTAACCTGGAGCTGATAAAATGAGATTACACAATTTATGTCAAAACATTGCGCTGGGTTCATAAAAAAACATAATGTTTTATACGAAATGTTAAAAGTTGCTTAAGATTCGAACAGTTCAATTTATGTTTTTTGGTTTTATTTGTAATTCCCAAGTAAATATAAAGATAACATAAGTCAATGAATATTTAATGGGAAAAAGTTGCTTAGATTTCATAAAATACCGTACACAACGTTGTCCTAGATTTGGTACAACAAAATATATAATTATTTAAGTAAAAATTTAAAATTTTTTGGAACACCCTTAACATAATTTATTCATGCAATGAAAAAAATACTAAGCAAAATTATTATTATTTTTTTTTTTTTTTTTGTAAAATTTTGTTTGCAATCACGAATTTTTGTCTTTATTCTTTATGTCAAAAAATAAACATGAAAATACTATAATTATCTACGGATACATATTTCCCAATTATATATCACGATACTATACTGCTTCTTATAGTTGTTTTTCCTTTAACTTTTACATGATTTCACTATTTATTAACAAAATTTTGTATTATAACTTTTAACCCAAGTATTATTAGATTTTTTTAAGATATGTTAGTATGAATATGTTGTTATTCCGATTAAAATGAGTAACCAGAAAAAAACAAGTACAAAAATTATACAAAAATTATCAAAAAATACCAAACTTAATCCTACAAAAAGTTGGCCAAACATTCAAACGTCTGCCGTCAACCGTATCTAATGTTATAAAACAGAACCAGGAGAATTTATCCTTTGATAGAAAACCATGTTCAAGTAATTATTTTCAAAAGAGGTTCTAACATGTGCGGTAGGATAATCAAAATTTTAATCAAATAAAAAATTACTACTAAAATTTTACTGGTTTCATTAATATATGTGTATGTTAAGAATATTTCGATCTCACTCCTTAAAATTTCTAATATTATCCTTAAAGATTCCTTTCTTTCTCTACGATTCTTAATACACTATAAAAAGGACTCTCATGGAAGGTGAATTTAGGTTGTTAAAAAATTAAGTCATTCTTTCTCCTCAAACTATGATTTTTATCTATTTAAGTTGATACCAACGAAGCATTAAAAATATTCTCTTTTATCTGATTGTTTTATTTTATATTTAAAATTCGACTTAAGTAGAGAATTAAATTTTCAAAAAAAAAAAAAAATTAGAAAAGTTGACATAGTAAATTAAGCAGCTTTAAGTCTTATTTTTTTTTGTTGCCATCATTCGTTGTTCTATTTTCGCTTTTGTTGCAAGAGAAAAGAAAAATAGGGGAATTAAAACAAAATATAAATTTAATTTTTAATCTGTCAAATAATACTTGTTGATCTCCATATGTTTGTGTGTATATGTTTTTAAGTAATTTATTTTTTTAATAAATAATATTTAAAATTTAAATGTGGCTTTATGAAAATTAAAAAAAATTTAATTTCTTTTATTTATCATGTTTATGAAAGAAAATTAATAATATTTAAGGATAAAAATTGTTTTTGACAGAAACAAATAGGATTTTTAGGAAACCATATGTTTGAGTTTTAAACAAATAATTTCTATTATTTATTAAAAACTTGATGATTTAACAAAAAAGAGAAATATTTTTTTACATTACATTTCGTTAAATAAATGTAAATGAATATACGTGGCGTATGATTGTTATTAATATTTTAATTCATTTATTAATCATACATTACGTTGTATTTCATTTGGTTTTTTCTTTCCAGAAAAGAAATCGTATACTTTTGTTTAATAGTAAATGAAATCATCTGAAACAGTTTTTATGCCATGATAGACTTTATATATTTCATTACAAATGATTAAAAATCTAAATCTTTAATAAGATTGACATGTAAATGATGAGGCTGATTTTCAAAGTAAAAAGTGTTAAATGTATAACTAAAATGCATTTGAGCAGTAGTCAGAAAATTTTAACTATTAATATAATTATAATAATTATTATTATTATCAGTATCACAAGTGGTGAAGAGCTTATATTAACTTTGTTATGCCGGGAGTAACGCTAAGTAGGAATCATCTCAGACCCCATAATTTTTATATTTTCTTAAATGAAATCAAAAACTGAGTTGATTTGGCTATGCCCGTCTGTCTGTCCTTCTTTCTGCCTGGCCGTCTGTCTGCCTTGTCCGTCTGTTGCGTAACAATTGACAGAACTCAATGAAATTTCCCTGTGTATTTTTTATAGTAATGAGAAGTTTCCTATTTAAAACCAATAAAATCAGACCAACATTTTCGTAAAATTATCTTTTATAAATCAACAAATTAAAATAAAATTATTTAAATAAATAACGATGATATCAGAAAATGTATACCTCATTATTATTTCAAAAATCATCAAAATTTGTTTAGCAGAAAAAAAGTTATAGCAAAAATTATAACTAATTTTATAACTAATTTTATATATAAGAAACACATTCATATATTGTATGCGTTTGTGAGTATGTAAATGAGTTTGTATGTGCATATAATAAATATGAACGAAATATAATTTATTTATTTCTTAGGCATTTGTGTTGGAGTATCTTGAAGATTCGGCATAATCGAGAATAGAATTCTTAACTGTTTTTAAAATAAGTATTTATATACTATTTATATATATATATATATATATATATATATATATATATATATATATATATATATATATATATATATATATATATATATATATATATATATATATATATATATATATATATATATATATATATATATATATATATATATATATATATATGTGTGTTTTAAGTAAGTGTGATATAGTTAGATATGATCCCAAAAGTGACCCCGAAAGCTTATATGTTATTGCATAAATTCAAAATGTAAATTCCATATAAAACTAGTAATGTTATTGAATCAACATTGCAACAAGGTTAGTCTGATGTCTGAGACAACCTCAAACTTCAACCACATTCTTACAAACATGTAAGTGTAGAATAATCGGTACATAGAATCCATACCTGTAGACTTTATTAGAATTTAAATTTGGAGTTTTTCGATAGTTTAAGTCAAAAGACGAACCCTACTGATTTGTTGTGAACGATGAATATTTTTACCCAGTCCACATACATTAAATTCGTATGTACTCATAAATATGCTAATAATGATAAAATTTACCAGGATTCAGTTTTTGTGTACTCTGAAATCAAATCGGAACTCATTTGCACCTAGTCCCCATTAAAAGTCCCCTTTTAAATTTAACTTTTGCTTTTATATTTAGCCAAAAAAATTTGTGTTATGATGAAATTAAGTACAAAACATTTCTACAGCTACAAAGTCAAATTGTTTGTGGAAAGTCATTTCTCTCACTAAAATCGTTTAACATTTCCCTTCATATAACTGTAAAACAAAAATGTCCACCTATACGAGTGTGAGTGAATTTTTATTACTTGAAAGTAAGTTAAAGTGTTACACTGACTTTTAAGTATACCGTTCGACTCAGAATCACTATCCGCCCGGCTGGATGTCCATAAAAAAAATTGGTCATATTCAGTTCAATATTTGTGGTAGCTCCTATAAAAATGAAAACTCACAATTATGAAGATATTTTATTTTAATTTGGAACGAGTAATTTTTATACCAGTCAAACTCAACATGTTTAATTTGGAGGAAATCGGTACATAAGAGACAATACAGACCGACCTTCGAATATCACATCAAAGCACAAAAGTTTCAGAACATATAAGCATTGAGATAATATTTCGTATGTTTAAAAGATATACAACCAGAAAACACCAAACCAAAATTGGTCCATTATTTCCTGTAGTCCTGATAAATAACACCCACATCTTAAATGATTAATTCTCTCATCATGAATTTATTTTATATAAATATTTATTATGTAAAGCAAAAATCATGAAATCAAAGTCTAAAGGGGTACATAATTGTTCATACTTACTTCTTGTTGTATGGTATTATATAGTCGGTCTTGACCGAATATTACACCCTTACTTGCTTTTATTGACTTCTGTTCAAAAAACTTTAACTTTTTATTGAGTAGATATTGTTGCTTTTGAATTGTTTGTTTTTGGTATTAATTTCAATAAACTTTATAGCAAAATTTTATTGTATTTTAGTTTGTAGAACTCTCGGATGAAGTTTGTAAAATTGATTAATGGTGGCAAAAGATTTAAAACAATAAAATGTTTAACACGAATGAAAATAAAATGTAAACAACATATGGAAGAATGTAAAAGTAATATAACATAAAAAGGAAGTAAAATACTTTACTGAATAGAAAAAACGCTAGAAAAGTATCACAAATATTGGAAAATTTTTAATGAAGCAACAAATGATATAATTTTTATCACTATAAAGAGTTTAACAATTAACATTATTTAACCAGATATTTTGAGAATTTTGTTGTGTACCTTTCATTAATCAAATATCTTTTAAAATTGTCATAAAAACTGGTCAATTACATGTTACAAAACTCTTTTTAAAAAAATCTTCATTAATTTTTTTTCTTTAAACCTCAACAATAACATCATCACTATAATGATAACACCACTTTAGTTACCACAACCAACATATGTTTAAAGTATCTTTTTTATATAAAAATAACATAAACAAATTGTTATCAACAACTGCAACATGAACTTTGTCAGTTTACAAAATATGCAACGTTTTACAAAAACAACAACAACATTTGCAGCTGAATTAAAACTAAAAGTTATTTGTTGATGTTGAACAACGTCAACAAGATTTATTACCAACGATATATTTTTTCAATATGTTTCATCACTTTGTGTTTCTTCTCTTTCTCTTATTTCATTGTATTTTAGTTATAAAACGGCTGCTAGAAAATGAGCTAAAATGTTAGTTTATCTTGTTCTGTTTCTGTATTTTTAGTAATGTATCTGAAAAAAAGGGGAAATATCCATAAACTTGATGTGCGGTTGTAATTGTTAATGCAAAAATTTTATTTTTTCCCATGTAAAATTTGTGAATTTACAGCAAAAATGTAAAATAATGATGAAAATTAATTAACTGGTAGAATTTTTTAGTTACATGCTGTAAAATAGTTTATAGATATTTTAAGCGTTTAAAAAAAAATAGATTCTTAATTCTATTCTATAATTAAATACACGGAGAGAAATTGTTATGTGGTTTAAAGTACACAATACCAGATGGGTCGTGGGTCGAAAAAAGTTATTTCAGAATTTTTGTTGCTATTTTTGGAAATTCTTTTCTGTCACGCCCTAAAATACAGCCCATTTTGTTTTATTTAAAGCGGCACCCTTCTGGTCCATCGAAACAGGATATATATTAATGTTCATGATTTTAAAGCGGCGTTATTTTTTTACAGTTTTTGAATCAGATGTCATCTTCTAGTACTACTTCGGATCCTTCCCTCTAAGGTCATAATATTTAAATACTGCGAAGGTTTTTTTGACCATAAAGGAATTTTAAGACAATTTTGGGAAAGTTTCATTTATAATACAAAGTAAAATATTTTTGTGTGAATGAATTATTGACGCTGTTTTAAGAAAAGGAAAACTATTTTTTCTCACACTCTAAAAGTCTTTAGTTTTTATGTCCAATCGAAAGATAATATATATGAATATTAATGATTTAGTAAGAACTCCGTTTTGTTCTTTGAGTTATTTAAATGGCATTAACTTTTCTACCGTTATAGTGGATGACTGGTACAACAATTTTGTTTGTTCTATCAGATTTCTGTTATACACAGAAAAAGTGGTAAAGAGCAGTTTAAAGTTTAACGATCGATTCAATATCGCTTCTCTTTAGAATACAAATTTATTTTAATCTAGGACAAAGTTGTATTAGTCTCCATGCAAACATCCTTCAAGATATGAAGTTCTTTAATAAAAATTAACAATAATTTAGACCTTTCTTACAAATTATAAAAAAATTGACCGAAATACTGCTCCAAATTTTACGAGGATTAGTTTATAATTTTCAATAACTCTCACATAGTACCCCTTGAAATTTTCATAAACATAATTTAAGAAAAAATACGGTGGTCGATTAATAATATTTATGTCTTCAGTATTATATTAGAGAGATTTAAACTATCCTTAAGGATAATGGTACTTTTGTATTTCTTATTGCAGACAGAGATTTGTGAATCATGTTTTGAAGCCATACAAAAAGAAAGGATTAAGAGAATGGATTCCAAGAAGATTTTTGTTGGCTAAAAATTTATTGTATTATCATTAGCCGATTATTCCAATACTTAAGAGTTCTTGCACTAATTATCCAAAATTTTTACAAGAACTGAATAATTAATTTCGTTTGCTTTATAAATAATTGACATTATACATATATATATATAGATACATAAATTCTTCGATTCAAAGTCAATAATTTTCGATTTTAAATCTGTCCAAATATTCACCCATAACAACCATTTGTCCGTTATTTCAAGAAAGAAAAACATAAGTAATAATACAATACCCTACACCACATTCTTAGTTATAAATGATAGCTTTGAACAACCCTAATATAATTTCTTTTTCTGATCTATGCAGTACATTATTATGACATTCACATTTGTGTGAAATTTATGCGTTTTGAAAGGATTTTCTGGGTTGGGTTACGTACTGAGCTTAAAACACCATTCCTGTGTATTTATAAAGGGTCTGGGTTAAGTAATGGACCAATCAGCTGCAATTTCTGAAGACATAGTTTTTGGATCACAATATTGAAACGTGCTTAAGTATATTATATATCATTTAAATGGACTCAAAATATGATTCTGAGCTAAATGGTATACAAAAGTTCTTTGCTTGAATTTAGAAGTGACTTAGATATTTTTTTCATATACTAAACCTAATAGTTGATCTATGATCACAAGATGAGATGCGAGCGCTCAAATGGATAGATAGATGAAATTGCGGATTTTAATGTGATTCAAGTATATATGAAACAATAGTTTGTAGAGTTCAATTCAAATGTTTGTCTTGTTTTTGAAAAATAAGTCAAATCTTTAAGACATATAAATTAAAAAAAGTTGCTCTTAATACAGTTACAATTGTCATGTAACTTAATATCATTGCATTCATCTGCTGCCAAATATTCATGCGATCAGTTTTCCTGCAGTAGTGTAAAGAAAACTTTAAATTCATTTCTTCCATATAAGAGTCGTTTTTCCTTACGTCTTAATCCATAATCACATTTTCGAAACTTTAGTATGTTTTAATCCAGAATATCAAAATTTTCCCGATTCATTGTAATGCTAAAGATGACAACGATATGTCATGTAGGTGACTTACTTCCTTTTTTCTTTTCGTTCATTTTAATCTTCATATACGATATTTCTTCATATTCAATACCTCAACTTTTTTGAGTACCTCGCCTAGCGATATCGTGGATCAAAATGGATTTCAATGTATCAAGTCGATCTATGAAAGCTTAAATATTTGACAGATTATAGGCCAAACAACATCAATACTTTTCGCAAATTTCACTAGTCGACCATTTAAAGGTGGTTTCATTTTTAAAATATAAGAATAGTTTTAGTCATTTTAAGATTTTTGAATTAATTAATTCTTAACCAATATCATCAATATATTAAATCAGAAAGATCCAGGAACAATAAAACCATATTTTCTATCACTGTATTCTTATACATGTCAACTATACTCCTTTTTTCACTTAATACTCTGAATAGAAAACTCATTAATTTTCCAATATCTTTTCAGCAATTTATCGCACAAACAAAATATTTGAAAGAAAAAAATCCCACATTTCATTACAAATTTTCTTTTATAACAAACTTTTCACTAGGAAACGCTAATGAGTGCGGTTTAACCATTTTTTTCTCCAACCAAAAACTAACAAATTAATCAATTTGTTCTTTAGTTCACTTTTTTTTTCATCTCTTCCTCACAAAATTCATTCAAAATTGTCCAATTTTTAATCTTATTACAATTTCTATCCCTTTCAATTTACAAGACCACAAATTTAACTCTATCAAAATAGTTTCACCATAAAACAAACGCATAAAAATCAATTTTGATCAACGCCTCCCCCAGAATGTTTCTCATGCTTTTTTATTTTTTTTATTTCGCTATTAAATCTTCAAAATTTATAGCTAAAACTGTAACATAGAAAAAAATAGTTGAACTAAAATTGTGCTAAAGGAATCAAAATCAATTCAGATCAAAATTGCAAAAAAAAAAACAGAAATAGAAAAACTCATCAATCAATAAACATTAAAATTTACAACATCGTTTGATGATATGTGATGTATGAACTAAAATTCGTGGAAAGTATCTATTTTATCTAGTGTATGTATATATGTGTGTATGTAGGTACTTATATAGATACGAAAGTTTTTAGATAGTGGTACATATATATCATCCATATATAAAACCTTAAATGAATACATGTGTTTCTCAAATCAAATAATATTAAACGGTGTAACAAAATAAATTAGAGATAAATGGAGGAAAGTAAAATTGGATTAAAGTTGTCTATGAAATACAGTACAGTGCAGATATTTGCAAAATCAAATGACTTAGAGATATAATTGATATCGCATAAGGAAATCGATTGAAAGGGTAATTTTTAGTGTCAAATAATTTTATTTACAAAATTTTTTAGCATAAAAAGTTTAAGAAGGAAGTGGAGCATTTTGCTTACAAGAAAAATATTAAAACATTCTTTTACGGTATGACAAAATGCATTTTGACTTGAATGAATCATTTTGAAGAAATGAAGAAATTTGCTCTGTGGGGCGAACTCGAATTTTTGTAATGAAGAATGAATTTTAAAATGTTTATTTGTGTTTTCTGGCCGAAAAAAGTGTCTTTTACTATTATATTTATCTAAAATAAAGTTTTTTTTTAAAAACATACAAGAAATGTATATCATTGAAGGCCTTTTTACACAGAATGTCATTGTTAAAATCTGGTATTGAAAAACTTAGTAGGAATGATTTTAGACCTCACAAATTTAATCTAAATAGCGAGACCGAAAAATCTTAACATACATTTATGTCAATAAAAACGAATTGAATATTGAACCTTTATCAGAGCCATTTTCATTACCGTTTGTCACTCTGTCACTCTGCTCAAACAGGTAGTCCAACTCCTTTTTTTTAATATCTACCACACTTTTGGACCCCTTTATATGCTATTCAATTTTCCTTTAACAAGAGCCCAATATCTCTCCACTGGCTTTAGCTCCTGGCAGTTTGGAAGATTTTAGTACAAATAACACATTATACTTCTTATACCACTCCAGGGCTTGATTGCCATAGTAATAGGACTCCAAATCTAGTCAAAACTAAGCCAACACGTTATGAAGTCCTATGAATATATAGATCCCATTGTAACATATGATTAAGTCCTTTTGCCGGAAGTGAATATTGTTTGCCATACCAAAAACTTTTTTGGAAATTTTGATCAGTTTTTGGCCTCCCAATTTTAAGCAGCATTTCCGTAAAAAAACGTTTATGTTTTAAACCATGTTTAATAGGAGGACTGAACTAACAGGGCTGCCTTCTTACCGGATGTTTTGTCAGTTTTTTGAAAATGGTTTCTGATTTTTGGTTTAAAAACATTATGTGTACCATTTCTTCAATCTGAACCAGGTTTTCTATCAGCGGACAAGTTCTCCTGGTCCTGTTTAATATTACTGAAAACAATTCGGCGGCAGACCTTTGAATGTTTGGAACCACTGTGAGATGTTAATTAATTAAATCAAGCCAGTGAAATGTAAATTAATTACAATTAATAACCATATTACGATGACTTGTTATTAACAGGCCCAGAATGAATTTTGATCTCATATGATCATAACCACTTTCCGAAGACATTATTAGGAAGTGTGATATAGTTTTATATCTGCAAAAAGTAAGCGGTTTCCTAACCCGTTAATCCATTTTTTTATTAACGAGAGCTCATCCAATTCTGTCAAATTTATACACGATGGTTATTATAATAACTCTCTCTCGTTTGAAATATTCGGAATTTACAAATATTTACGCTGTTAAAGTGTCGGTGCATATAACAATGAATTAAATTTGAATTGTTCCAAGCAAATATTTTTCAGAATATAAAAACACTTTTTTTGTAATTAAAATAATAAAATAATATTTAAAATTTATATGGCAGATTTGAGGATAAATGCCCATAAATGAGTAAAGACCAATAAAGAATCAACTTCCTAAAATCAGATTTAACCGAATAAATTTAAAAACAAGTTTAAATTATGTTTATATTCGGTACATTTTCAAAAATCAAAAATTCTGGTCAACATTTTGCAAGGAACGCCCCATGAGTTCCAATAAAAATCACTTTAATATCAATAAATCTTTTGTATTTTACACAAAAAAAAAAAAAAAAAAAAAACAAACTTCAAAAATATTTATTTTCCCATTGTGCAAAGAATGTCATGTAGGGTACTAAAAATATTTATGTGTATCTCCCAACTTTTATAGCATTTAACAATTTAGCATTGCAAAAGTGTCAATCGTATAAAAACGCTTTTGTACTTATGTATGTGTGTGTAATGCACTATATCTAAAGATACTCAATATGTATGAGTGAGTATTTGCTATATAAGATGCATAAAAGAAAGTGTAAATAAAAAGCGCTTCACAACGCAATCGAGTTTTGACAAGCAATAAAAAAATCTATACAACAACATATCAAAGAACAAACATAAAATTCAGCAGCTAAATGAGTGAAAGATGCAACAGCAATGAAAAAAATCAAGACCAACGGTCTGACTAACACAACCGACATCCCGACTAAATGTCGCGTTCTCTATGTCTGAATAAACGGAAGGATAAAACAAATGATTGGAATGAAAAATGAACAGAGTTAAAGGACTTTTCTTCTTGTCATTTCTTTTTTATTAAATTCTTTCTCCCGCTATTGAAAGATAGAGAAAAAAAGATACTTTATGTGCTCAAGTTAAATTCTGTGGAAAAATCTATTCATGTGCATTAAACGATGATGAAACCTAAAATTGTTGCCAAGACAATTTGATGATATTTTTTAGAACATAAACATAAAGCAAAACAAGGACATCGAATTTGGAATACGAAACACGAATAATTGTAAAATGCGTGTAATCGAAGAAAAAAGTGAGAAGGAGAAAAAAATATGTCATGTCTTAGTAATATTTCCCGTTCTTTTTTGTTGGATTTGCGTTGTTTGTAAGCTGAAATGAAACACAGTTTTTGGACACACTTATCAATGCAATATGTTGCAAGGAATTTTAAACAAAAGAAAGTCGAGCAAAATTACTTGATTCTAGATATTGATTTTTAATTTTTCAGGAAATAAAGGAATGTTTTGGTTAAAGTCCAAATATTTGTGATACATATAAAGGAAGTTGTAACCATTACACATGATTTTAAATGTATATTACCTATTACTGGTCGAAGCTTGCGGTTCACCCACGTAAACTGAACAATAGTGAAACAAAAACTTACAGAATTATACCTAAAATAGATCATTTTTGAACTACAGTGCGACAATAAACAGGTAAATCGAAAATTAATTAACATGCATATATGATGAAACTAAACCAAAAACCTAAAAGTTCTCATTTTTTATTTGATTGAAATTATTGTTGTTTTTAATCGCAAAGTTTTAATGACGAATGATAAGAATTTGAACCTTTTTCGGAAAACCTTCCGTTAGCGCTTTTAAAGTGTTTTTTGGCACTTTGCCCAATTATGTAGTTCATCTCCCTTTAAAATCGACCATACTTTTCGATACCTGGACTTAGCTTCTTCTTCTACCACTTAAGGCCTTGTTTTGCATAGAAACAGGATGCCAAGTTTTCGCCAAAACTTTTTGATAGTTTTTCATTTATCATTTGCTATGAATAAAGTTCATTTCTTATTAAAAGAAATATTTTATAATTATATTTAGATAATTTTCTTATATGAAGTGTGTTTCCATCACAAAGAAAATTTGAAGCTAGTTCCCGGATAGACGGACGGATGGACCTTTAAATTTACTGGTATATGGTGAGAGATTTTATTTTAAAATATAAAATTCCAATTTATAGAAAATTTTGATCTCCTCATTTATATTCTTTGCAAAATTTTCATTTAAAATCTGTTATAATTCTCCCTCAACTCCATAACTTTCAATCATAACAAAATTAACTTAACTTTTTTCTAAAAACTAAAATCTAACTATTTATTTCAACTAAAATAAATAATAAGCAAAAAAACAAAAAAAAAAAAAGAGAAAAATGCAAATGGCAATAAAAATAATATTTACATCAACAACTTTATCTAGAATAAAGCTGCATTTTAACCCACAACCTCTAAAACAAATGAATTAAATAGCAATAAATTGAAATAAATTTTCGTTAAAATAAACTCATTGTAAACATTTTCTTTTGAGAGCACGAATAGATAAATAAATTAAAGTTTTCATTATAGAAAAGTACTTAATCCATGGAACCCTCTTGTAGCTGAAACTAAAATAAAACTATTTTTCCAGTAACTCCAGAGAGGGAGTGCAATAATAGCAGCAGCAGCAGTACCAGTAGCACACGAATGCAATAGTCAGTGTAACAATGATAAGTAACTAAAAATATCAAACTATGAAATCTACGGAAGTCTATTAGTTCAGGGGATATAATGCATAGTAAATATATTTGTCTGTATGTATGTGTTGGAAGGAAAACTATTAAAATATTTTGTTGATCAGTTGAAGGCGATGCTGATGATGAGGAGGAAACAAAATCATCTAATTGAATGTATGAGATACAACCGACACGTAAACGAAACGTTAACTTAACAGCAATAAAATTACAAAAAAAAAAACAAAAATCGCACAACTGGTAACGATGATAATACTCAGAATATAATGGTAATAACACTAACAACAACAACAGCAACGAAGAAATCAGAAAATTCCAAAATGTATGAACAACTATTTTGAAATGGTTATTTCCAAGGATAATATTTACAACAAAACAAATACTTGTAAATCTATGTATGTATGTGTATGTTTGTGTGTGTATTAGGACTAAAGGGTTAAACTAGCACAAAACAATAATGACAACAACAACGCAAAATTGTAAAGTAATGAAACAATAAAATTTACACTGAAAGAAAAAAATTAATAATGAAATCATTAAATCAATAGCATATTACCCGATATTGGCTAATAGTTTTTTACGATTATGATATCTGATTTTGATATATATAAAATACTTTTGGGGATAAAACTCCGATTTAAATTATCTTATAGATTATTTAAAAATGTATGAATTACAATGAGTCACATTTTTTCCACTACATATATGTGAGTGTGGACAACCTCATAACGTCACTCTGATTTTGATAATGTTTGCCCATAATCGCAATCTAAATAAATAACTGTCATAATAATTTATAACTTAAAGATTATTGCAGAATAACGATTAGAGAACTTAAATTAAAAAAAAAATTATTTCTTCATTTGACGAACATTGTTCACTCGCATTCCTGTTAAGATTCATATTTTTTAAAGTTTCAACTTTAGATTTATATAACTTATTAACGACTCCATATGCTTATTTCATTAGTATATTTTTTTGATATTATACGGGAGCTAGAGAAAATTATGAATCGACCATTGTACGGGAGACCGTACAAACCCATTAATGAACCGTAAAAATGAGCACATTATTTCAATTTCAATACGCATCGTCATTGGACCAAAATAAAAAGGGTCTAAAGTTTCATCTAGATATTATTAAAATAGGGACTTGCATTTGGTTCACAAGGTTTACAAAATATATTTTGGCTTGATTATCTGTAAAACTATTAAAGATAGTCTTCGCAGGTAAGCGTTTCTTACCAGAGTTTGGCCAAATTATGAGGATTTCAGATTTATTACTAACTAAAAGGGTGCTTAGATTTTCAGATTCGAACAAATTATTTACCCCATTTTTTAATAACTGACAAATAATATCAGATGGTTCCATATATTCTTAACCTCTTTACTTCAATAATTTCTTAAATACAAAATAATCTCCAAAATTTATCCACAAAATCTCACAGCGTTAAATCTCACTTAACATATTAATTTCTTAATTTTACACTAAATATTATGATAACAGGCCAAAGTGGACCCGAGAATACTATAGATTTTTTTAACCATTTGGTTTAATATCATGTTTTTAGCTTAATTATTAAATTAATTCAATAAGTATTTTTTAATTTTCTGCTAAATCTCTTTAAAAAAGGTTGTTTAAAACATTTTAAATGTATCAGAAAACTGATATGGCCAATACCAAACTACTTGGAACTCATAACCTAAAAATACTAACAAAAACTAAAAAAGTTCTACATAATGACCTTAAATTATTTGCTATCCATCAGTACTTGATCTTTTTCTTGAGAATTACTTGCTACAATTCTAAATGTACCATTTGTTAGTGATTAAAAATGTACCCTGGTTCGTGTGTTCTCAATTCGTAGTTAGAATATAAAAAAGGTACTATCAATCCCATTTTACCTTCTCACATCCAAAATTGTCTGTTTGAAATATCTAGTAGTCCTATTAGGAAATATTAAAGGTAAAATTAGAATACCCAAAAAGTACCACATTTCAAAAATCAAACAGTTCCTCTAGAAGATCAGAATGGTACCACGTTATTAAGTCGAATATACTATTTAAACTACTTAACTTTCTTCCAAATATGATTAAATTCACCAAACAAATATTTTTGAAGTTTGGCTTTGTCTTGTCTTATTCTCTTTCAGTTTTCTTTTCAGTAGCTCGAGTAAAGTACCAAATATTAGCTAGTATTTTGCTCCTTAGCATTTGGATATTTAATAAGTACCAAATGAAATAACAATAATAACATTTGGTTTTAAAAGTGTATCAAGCTTTAATTTTTATGCTTTTGTATTGTGACCATTTTTTTCTCCGTGTATTCACTATTCTAACTATAGCTGCACAATATATAGTGGGACAGTATTAAAAATTGGGAAATAAATTTTATTACTCTTAAAAACTCATAGAAGTCCGCAATAGCGAAAGATGTAGATACAATTTTTGAAAAGAGAACTGATTGCCAGATCAGGGAACAGAGCATTAGTTTTCTTTATTAAATCAGAAAATTGGAACCAAAATTTAGAATTTATTTTACCCCACTGTGCACATAGAACACTAAAATATCTAATAAATTTTTGAACATGCAGAGGGAAGTGTATTTTGTTTGTTCAAATACAACTGATAGCGCATCAAACACACTTACTTACTCACTCACTATATAACATACATCTGGTGGAGCAAGTCACGCGTGCACGTAACACATTTTGTGGTCTTGGTGACGATAGATTCAATAGCTAAATCCAGAAAAGATATAGAACTAAAACAGTCGTTGGCTCCATGCAATGCATAGTAATGGCAAAATTTATTGATGTACAAAATCAACGATACAAAGTATTAAATACAAAAAAAAGGATATAAAAACGAAAAACGGTGATAAAATGAATACTTTTGCCGTAACTATACACCAGTTTAAAACTTAAGCTTTTTTCAGCGAGATTTTTAGATAAAATTGGAATATTTAGAGAAGAATAAGAAAAAAATTGTAAGCATAAATTAAAGGCAGATTTAAAAAAGAGAAAACTTTTTTTGATAAAATGTTATTAGAGAATTTTTCGAACTTCAACTGCAGCTTAATTAGAATTAACTTTTTAAATTTTGTAAATTTATGCTAATGTTATGATCATGGAAATAACTTCAAATACCTTTTTTTATTGAAAGTCATATATTGCAATTTAGTATGAGAGTTTAGCGGTCAACTTTAGTTAGATTAAACTTATGGAGATTTCAGTTTATATATGAAAGTATTTAATAATTAAAAATAAAAACCGAGATTAAAATATTATTCAAACCTTTTGAAAATATATGTATTCCAGGATTCAAAATTCTGTAAAATAACTTTATTAATTTAATTAATTAATTTAATGTGTGAAATTTTACCAGGTTCTATCCATAATTTCTTCTGGCTCCCATATAACACCCAAAGAAAGTAATTTTCACATAAATGTTATTGACATAATAATGTGCTGCACACTTAGGCATACATCAGGGAATCAAATTATACGAGGATGACTTATAAAATTTTCTATCTGTCATTTACAACAAAGTGGTCTTAGGTATTATATAATTGGTATTGACCGACTCTAGAATGTTAGGATGTTTTTAATAAATTACAGTAACCAAATTTATACGTATACTTAATATACATTGAAAATATTACTTATACGTCACTACACATAGTATAAATCAAAAAAATTTTCTCAAAAACTGCGTTAATAATATTTGTTAATATATTTTTTTAATTTAAAATATGATTGATTGTATTTTTTTATGAAAAAGTTAAAAAATGAACGTATACTTAATATTTTGCAATATTAATTTTATAATATTGCTCATACGCTAATAAAAGAAAAAAATCTAAAATAATTATAAATAATTAAATCACTGATTGCTTTCTGAAAAAACTAACTTCAACTTTAAATAAACAATGGTACTTATAAGCCAATTACCTACAACTAGAACAACTTAAAAAGGAGTTTATTAATTCTATAGGATGAGAGTGATTTCGATAATTATCATTGGTGGATTACGGACATATTCAACATATTAATTATTATTTTTTATTTAAAACATTTTTACATATAAGAAGTCAGTTAGTCATACGTCATAAAATATATGATTGATTAATTGATTAATTGTAGCTTTTTGTAAAGTATTTAAAAATATATTTCAATGTTAATTTTCAAATATTACTCATACGCTTGCAAATTAAGGAAGTAAATTTAAATAATGAAATAACTGATTGCTTAATAAACAAAATGTTATTTTACATCTTAACAGAACACAGGTTTTTCTTAGCCATCAAAATTACCGACAACTAAAACCATTTAGAGAAGAGTTTATGACTTCAACAGAATAAAAGCGAAATGGATAATTTAATGATGGGATTGTATTAACTTCTTAGATGAATTCTTTTTGTCAATACATAAGGAATGACAGTATGCATTGACAAAAAGGATTTATCTAAAGCAGCATAAAGTTTATATATTCTCGCATCGAATCAGAATCGTATTAAACTCAACTATGTTTTTTCGCCTGTGTGTTTTTGGCATGCTCACATCCACAATAGTCGACCTAGCAAAATAAAATTTAGTTTTAGTATTTGTAATTAGCATAAAAAGTCTTAAATTAAAAACCGATGAAATCTGATTATTAAAAAAGGTGTATTACGGTATCCAAGACAGCTGCCTAAAACCTTAATTTTTTAATAGTTTATTAAGTTTTTTTTCTTTTTGACTCACAGCTATTGGTTTTAGCGAAAAATATTAGGCACTATAAATTATTTGACCAGGTAACAGGAAAGTGTTATTCCCCTACAAACGAAATTTTTAATATCACATATATTCTATAACACTAAAATTCATAAACTTGGCACATGGGTAGTATTTTAACGACAAAATGTTAAACACTGATTTATATTGCTATAAACGCATTTGTTATTTTAGCTTTTGTTTAACCCATCATTGGCAGAAGAGTAGAAAAAGGTAATGTTTCTGACTAATACTAATATCATTGGTAACGTTGCGATACATGTTTCAAAATAGTCTAAATCATGATTTAACAAACACAGCATATATTTGCTTGTCTGGCTGTCTTACAGCCCAGAAAATTTTGGATGGGATTGGATAGTACACCCCTTACTAACGAAATTTTTAATATCATCGATATCAGAAACTATTTCACGAAATTAACTCATTGAAAAGGGCCTTCAACTATAAAGCTTGTGAATAAGATACATCATATTCCATTTAAATAAATTATACTAAATATTAAGAAGAAAATTAATTTGTCGCACAATTACTTAAATCAAATTGTCGACAAAACCAGTACTGAAATAAATGAGCAAAATCTTCATATCGTGCAAAAAAGAACAGATCAATTTTTTTAATTTCCATCTTTAAGAAAACTTATCAATTCTTTCAGATAGAAGAAATCATAAGTTTGATTACTTCTAATAAAGTGTTGAAAGGAATTCATGAATTATACGGTGACCAAATGAATTTCAAAGAATTTCTAATTTGAAAATTTTGATTGTTTGGCATTCAAATGAGAGAATGTATCTCGCATCATACAACTTAATTTGAAAATGATTTCACTGCCTTAAAAGATTTTTATTATTCTGCAAAATGAAATCTCCAAAATTCAAAGTGGTTTAAAAAGAGCATTCGATTTGGAAGAAATAAATCTTGGAAACTAGAAGTAAATGTTCCACTTATTTAATTTTTAAAATAATTTATAGTTTTGTTTAAAATAGTAAGAATTCAAATCCATTTACTTTTTTTCACCTAAAAAAAATTAATTTTACACAAGGTCATGTATAGGGTAAATTTACACAATATATACATACGTAGAAAAATACTCTTAACAATTTTGCATATTTCCAGCATTTCACTTCCAAGTATATTTGAATTTGGTGTTGCCAAAATCCCAAAGGTTTTACATGTGTCGAACGCGTAAACCTTGGCAATTTATTTACTGCTGCCAGGGAATCTAACACAACAACAATAACAGAGAAAATCACAAAATAGATAAATAAAATCGTATAACAAAAAAAAGAGAAACAAGATTTCAATGAAGAATATTTCTTCGTATCTTTTTCTATACAAAATCCCCAGACATACAATGAACCTGAAGAGATAGAAAGAGATTTCAATGCATATGTATGAGTGTTAGATAGTGTTGGTGTTAGTACAAGGGCTAAAGTTCAAGCTACAAATGCATCACATTCCAAATAAAAACAGATGCACAAAATGCTGCTACAACATGTACAAGAAAAATACTCACACACACGTGTAAACAATTCATATTGAAAAATGTTGTGTGTGTGTGAAAGTTTATTTATACCCTAAAGTATACTTCTTCTACCGGCTATAAAACAATATAGCAACAACAACAACAAAAGGAATAACAAGAAAACGAAAATGTGGCCAAATGCATGTAGATTGAGCAATAAAACTGTCACTGTTATACAACTAACATTTATAAACATACACACAAACAAGCACACATATACACATACACATATATATAAGAAATAACAAAAAACAACTTTAACATCAATTGTAGAAACATAAGAAAATTTAACGATTTATTATCTGGCAAAAGTAGCCAAATACAAAAACACATACACAATCACTCACACATACAATCAAAATTATAGTTTATGTTTAAAAAAAATAGTACTGCAAATATGTGTGGAACAATTGTTAAGACTGGACCACAAGCAAATATACGAATGAACAAGAATGAGCAAGTGAGAGAATATGGCCTTTTCTGAAATCTAAACTAAAGTAAATAACTGTTGTTTTTAACAGAAAAACAAACTTGAATGCCATTAAACATACATACATACATACATACATACATACATACATACATACATACATACATACATACATACATACATACATACATACATACATACATAAATACAAACATGCATACATACGGTAGGAAAGATTTATGACTATGGGAATTTAAATAGTTTGTCCTGTGTGGCATATTTGTACAGTTATTTATCATCCACAAGAAAATATAAATATACGCATAAACATACATACACACACAGTAACAAATTCTTGTTTTCAAATATTTAGATCTTTTTGAAAAGACGTACGATGTACGAGGATCATAAGAAAAAGTCTAACTGAATTCAGAAATTTTTTTTCAATTCTGTCCACTTTCGATCCAAAATAAGCAAACCTTGTGTAAACTCCACATGTCACAACTTTAAAGATACTTCAATCAATTTTTTGTGATCTAAGAAGAAATTTTTTTATATGGGTACAATGTCTCATGCGATAAAACTTAAAATTTCTCACTTCGGAAAATCACTACTGAGTATAAAATAAATCTCTTACTTAGTTTTGGTTAGGTCACCAAGCTGTCACAAATAAGAAGTTGCTTTACGGTGTTAAAGGTGTATTTTTTGTTAACTGAAAAGAATGTAAATAGAAAGAAGAAGAAAGTTATAAGAAAGTAGTAGTTAGAATGATGTTTGAGAGTTGTATCGCAAAAACCTATGAAAAAACTAAGTAGTAATCTAGTCATTGCAAATGAAACCACAGATATTCCCCAAATCAGAATCTATGGTTTCTGAGGGCAAAGTTGCTTTAGAAAAGATAATAAATCGTTTCCTACTCATTTCGATAATTTTTGCTAAAATTGTTATTATTCCTTCTGTCTTGCTCTATAGCAAAGAGCTTGATCTCTCTACGTTTCTTAATGTAGAATTTCAGAATGGAGACATTTCCATCAAATTTTTCCTCATTTTTATGCCCATCAGTATGGACGCTTTGTATGTTTTTATGAAATAAAATAGATTCTAACGTCTTAGATAAACAGTAGTTGTAAAAAGCAAAATCTGACCTAAAACGGGAGTGAATTTAAATATCCTTTTTTTAACCGGTTTTGCTAAGACTTAATGTCTTGTTTAATATGCAGCCAGCTATTCAAGCCCTAAGCATAGATTTGGATTATTTAAAAATACTTACTTAGTTGATTTTACTAAAAAGCGCTGATGTACCATTTTGTGACCTTTCAAATTCTGTCGGTTTCAATTTATAGACTTTGAATTGAATTCTATGTTGAAATCTACAATATTGGAATAAACAATACTCACGCTTCCAATAAATGTCGATAACTTTCAACAGTCATTATACGATTTCTAAGATCAGGGTGTAATTGCTTCAAAAAAAGAGATAAGAAAGAAAACATACTAAATTTTCAGTCTCACTCTTCAATTTATCCATGTGTTCACGTAAATTTTTTATTTATTTAAATAAATTAAATATACATTTTTAAGAATGAAATAAATATATCACTTTGTTAAACTTGATATCCAAAAAAGTATTCTTAATTAAGTTTCACAAAAAATAAACCTTCATTAAACACTTTTTACTAGAAATAACACTTAATGTACACGTATTGGTTACGCGTAAATATTGTTAACAATTTCAATTCCATATCGGCCATCAACTAACCTCAAACGTTTCAGTATCATTCCAGACAAAATAATAACAACTCTATACATTTGTGATCACAGAGCAAGAGAAAGAAATAGAGAGAAAATGCATGAGATTCAATTGCAATCAACCAACTTAGAAATAAACCAATTGATGGACATTTAAAAGCCTTTTAATACAGTCAGTCAGCAGTCAGTCGTCGTAATAGTTTTGAAGCATTTAGAGGAAATGTAACTGACAAATGACTGCAGTTTTAGTTAGTTCGTGGATGCTTTTAAGTGCTTTCTAAGTGTGCAAGTTGTTGTTGTTATTTTTTCTATTTTCTATCCATCAACACGATAATGTTGTTGTTGTTGTTGTTGTTGTTCTATTTTGAAATTTCTATGCGTATTTTAAATCAATGTATTTGTATAGGTATATGTGTGTGTGTTAAAGTCTGTGGGTGCTTTTTGATCTAAAAATATATAAGTATTTCTGGGAAATTAAACCGCCAATATTTGTTGGTTGGTTTTAGGGAGTTTTTCTCATTTTTTCAGCAAACCGCGCCATTTACGAAGAAAATTGTTAAACTAAGTGCATTTTAAAATGTTTGACCTCGAGTGTAGTATCATTTTTTCCTATTTTCATTGAAAAACCCAAGGTACTATTTTCGACACTTTTTATTATTCTTCGTATGATCAAATCTTTCAAAGAGTTTAAATTTAAATTTTTTATCGCTTTTTGAAATCAAAAATGGTAAAAATCAAATATGAATAAAATAAAAAGGAGCAAATCGCACAAATTATTTTGAAGTTGTATGTAACATGCAAAAATATTTTTTTTGTTAAGTTGAAAAAGGATTTTTATAATTTTACCATCTTTGGATGAATTAACTCACATATTAAGTTGTATTTAATTTTGTTGTATGATCTTTTGTGTGTTTTTGTTATTGCATTTATTAAGTATTAAAGAACAACTGTTAGTTTTAATTTCCCCATTTCGCATGTTTAGAGCGAGTTAAAAAATAGTCCTCTTTTTTACTCTTAATTGAGGGAAAAGTAAAATAAGTTTTTTTCGATTTTTCATAGAAATTTAAAAAAAAAAATATTTTTTTAATCTTCGAAAAGAAGAGTAAAAATTAAAATCCTTTGAAAATAAAGATATTGCTCCAACCTTTTCCATACTCTGGAAAAACTAAATGCTGATGGTTATTTTTGGAAAACTTGTGATGAAAAGTTAAAATATTCCCAGAGGTTTAGACAATTTTCAACCGTTATTTATTTTATATATATTTAAAAAGAAAAACTAAACAGCAGGATGCCGTCTGGAGGAAATGCCTCCATTAGAATGCGGGGTTCGGAGGATTGAATTGCAGGTTTGTGTTCACATTAAGTTGTTTACCATTCAATGAATTTTGTTTACTTAAGAATCTTCTGTTTTAGTTTAGATTTGTTTCAAGTTTTTTGCATTCAATTTTGAAGTATGCAACTCATTTATTTACAGGGCAATTTAAGGTTTTGAAAAAAAAATGGAGAAATATTGTAATGTAGATTCCTCTGAAGTTTCTACAGGTACTTAATTAGTTAATAATATTCCCACTCTTTAATAAAATTTTAAATAGAAAATTGGGATATTTAAAAATGTTAAGACGCAGAATAAAACATTTCAAAAATGTCGAGAATTGTCATCCGACATTTCTTTAAATAAATCTTAAATTGTAGTAAGTTGGAATTTATTTAAAATCGATAAAAGTTTTAGAATGGCAATGAAGTAATACATGATCAAACAAGTGATCAGAAAAATAGATAAGTTTTAACAAAAACTGTAACAATTTTGAAATTTGCTAACCTTCTTCCATTTGAAAGAATATTATCGACGACGCGGTACCAAAATATATTATCAAGAATATGAGAAATTTTTAATATTTAAATTAAAAATGAAGATCTAAAAATGTTTAAAATTTTAAATAAAACTGATAAACAAATAAAAGGAGTGGAAAAAGTGTCCGCAATCGGGAGTAAAGTGGTCTAAAAAATAATATTTCTAATTTTCTATAATCAATTCCTTCTTGGCAATACGAATGAAAAGACTTGTACCGGTGATGAATAAAAAACGTATAAACAAGTAAGAACGTTATAGCTGCGCAAGAATGACTACACCGTTTTGAGACTATAAATATATCTACGAAAAATTATGGAACATCGCTCGTATAATCTTGTTTTCAGATTTTGCTAAAGAGTTCAATATATTATTATGATACTAAAATTAACAATTATGAATTTTAAAGAGATATTCAGGAGTATGAGGCAGCCATTAGAAATAAAATATATGACATGTAATATTCTTCATTACAAGTTTTGCCAAATTCCTTTAAAATGTTTTAAACACCTCTTTTTTACCTCCATAACTCATACCTATGGTTCCCCTATGGTTCCAGCGTTATAATGCTCTTCTGCTATCATTATTTTTAATTTCATGCAATTCTAACAAGCCGAACTGAAGTCTCATATTTTTTTACAAAAAAAAAATTCTTGTCTGTCCCAATGTGCTATACAATGTAAAAATACAAAAATGTGATTAGGAATCAACATCCAGAAAATTCTTCCGGAAGGACATGGTTTGGCCATCGCTTCACTTTTATGATCTCCGTAGACGTATACATAAAATAAAAATTCATGTAACTCATACGCATATACAAAAGTTCTTGATAAAAGTTTTTTAATGCATTGGTTTATATCAGAGTTGAATCTTAATAAAAAACATTTCATGCAAAATAATATGCTTTTTGAAAACAACATTTCAATATATTTATCTTTTAAGACGTCTAAGGAAACACCCTTTTGTGCTCTTTCTTAAAATAAGGCATTTTTATCATGAATTTCCAAACTGTAAAAATTTTAATAACTTCTGAAAATTATCTTACTTTTTATTTATTTATTCTTAATTAATTGTAAACACTTTTTAACTTTATTAATCTTTATATTGAAAAGCAATTAAATTAATGGATAAAAAAACTTTATTCAATTTAACAAAAAATGCAAAATGTGAATGGAAAATATTTTCTGACATTTTATTTTCACCTTATAGATCGACAAAATTTTTGTTTTCAAGTAATCATGGAAACCAATACATAGAAAACAGATTGTATTAAAGTATATTTATATAAGACTTGAGATCAAAAAATTCTTAACATAATAAAACTACTAAACTTACAGTTCTAATTTGTTTTATTTGCATGAACTTATAATTTCAATTTATAAAAAATTATGTATTTATTTTTATAGTTTTAATCATCAGTGATAATTTTTTCATCAACGTTTCTTTGTGCTTCGCTCGAACAAGTACCCCAGCTCCGTTTAAAAATTACCACACTTTAGGACATTTTTGGTGCTCTTCCATTCTCTTAACAAAAATCCAATATCTTTTCACTGGTCTTAGTTCCAACAGTTTGGAAGATATGCCTCTCTTGGTACAGTAACCACTTTATTGTTACATATTGGCAACATTTCAAGCCAGCTCAAAAATAAGTGAACAAGTTATAAAGTCTTATGAATGGAAGCTGCCTTCTTTGTAAACATTCTTTAATGTAAATTTTGATATTAATAGAGCCCATTGTAAGAAATAATTGGCTTCTTTTGTCGCAACTGCATATTGCTTGCCAGGAACAAAAACTTTCCTAAGAATTTGTTGGAATATTTTTACTACTTTTGGACCTTAAACATCCTTTCAATATTCCCTCAAACATCAGCAATATGTATTTTTTGACGAGGGTGCAGCAAGAATATTTTTTACTTGACTTTAACTTTAGTGTTCAATTTTGGGCATCTAAATTTTAAGCAGCGTCTATGTCAGGATCTTTTGAGCCTTGTATGACCGGATGTGGAGTTCTTTTGACTTTGGAAACCTGAACCAGATCTTCAATCAACATTCATTTTATTTCTTTTGTTGTTTAATAAGATTGAAAACAATCAACATTTTAATTCACAATTATTTTGTGTATGATTTAGTTGGATTTTGCAGAAAACTTTTAATAATTTTGGTACTCACTTTTATTTGGTCATACATTTTGATCAGATTAACAATATTTTCTTTGGTTTGATATCAAATTGAATAACTGACATATTTTACAAAGGTAACTTGATAAAAAATGCTTGATTTAAATGTATTACTGATAAACGTGTGTTATTAATTTTTCGACCTCACTCCTTAAGTGAAATTTTTTTCGCTACCGGCATAAAAAAATCACACATACAAATAAATGTTTAAACTTTCCATTATGGTAAGATAAATTATAAATACTCACACATACAAATACTCATATTCTTATGTAAAAAATGAAAAAAAAAAAAGAAATGAACACAACAACAAAATATATATGATTAATAAAAAGAAATATAATATAAAGATATAAATGCAGAAATTAATTTTCGTTATATTCAATTACGCACACTTTTAAATTACTTACATACGTATGCAACTTCTATAGATACACAGACACAGATAAAAACTTACACTCTTTATACATTCATTTATATCAAATAATTGTATGTATGCGCAGTAATAAAAACCGCTAAATTATGGCTTTATGATTGTTTTACACACATACACTCACATTCATATATGGAATTATATATTTTCATTTATAATTGTATGAATTTGCGTACATATGTAAGTATGTGTGTTTTACTATAATACAAATGTCGATATATATAAGAAAATATAAATGAGATATTTAATTTTACTGGTATCAATAAGGAAATCAAACATAAAAAAATCAAAATTTAAGCACGAATCTCAAATACCCTGCAAAAATTTAGGAAATGCAAAAATATTTGCGATTAAGAAAAAAAAAACGCGTAAGAATGTTACATTCGGCTGTTCCTGTTTCACTTATATAAAATATAATATATTTCTACGTTTAATTAGCTTAAAGAAAAGTATTCTAAGCTTGAAAACCGATTCAAAGTGGGCATCTTATATTGGACCTATAGCAAAATGGAATCAAATGTTATTAAAATTCGACTTTGAAATTTGTGGCAAGTCCAAAATGTTTGTTTCCGAATTATATTGAAATACTTTATTTAAGAGTTTTATCAACTTTGAATAGGGGCCTTAACCAATAAAAACCTATAGTTTAATATCAAGTTTGTAACATAATATATTTAAGAAATTCTGAAAATAATTACGACGATTTTAAATAAAATATTTCACATTTAAAATTTGGAGCTCAAGGAAGTTTTTCGCGAAGTCATTACATGAGAGCTATTTTAACATTTGTACCGATATTCATCAAATCAGACAGTTAGAGATGTAATTATTCCGACTTCAATAGAATTAATCTATATTTATAAGGCCGGGAATGGGTCTTGCATCACATCAATTATCACATATAGACTAATATTTTATTAAAAGAGATCGAAAAATTCTTAACACACGTTTTTCCTTCAAACTTTAAACTCATTATTTAATTTTTTGCAAAATATATCAGTTATTATTAAAACCTGATCGAAATAAGTGACCGGAAAAAAGTGCGTTATAAAATTATTAAATATTTTCAACAAAAAGCAACTTGAACCTACAAAAAGTTGGCAAAGCATTCAAAGATCTGCTGACAAACTTCCAACACATCCGGTAAAAAAGCAGCCTGCTTAGATTTATTAACATGCAAAATCATGACAAGAACGCTGCTAAAAATGTAAGGGGCGGAAACAGAGCACGGAAATTAAAGTCAAGTTTTCTAAAAAAATATTCTTGTTTCATATTGGATGAAGAAATGCATATTCTGGCAGATTTTTTACAACTTCCTGGTCAATAATTTTATCTTGCTGATATTAAAGGGAATGTTCAAAAAAATTTAGGACCAAAAAATTCGCAACCTTTTTTGATTTTGCAAACAATATGCAGTTGCGGCAAATAAGGCAATAATTTTTTACAACGAGTTCTATAAATACCGAAAATTTACATTGCGGAATGCTTACCATAAAGGCTGCTCCAATTCATAAGACTTCATAAAGTGTCCACTTATTTTTGACCTTACTTGGTAACCTATTACAATGGTAAATAAGTGGTGCAAGAACAATTATGTGGTTCATGTACTATAAGAGGCATATCTTCTAAACTGGCCGGAACTTAGGATATTATGTTTTTGTTTAAAGGGAATTAAAGAGCACAACAAAGTTTTCAACATTTTTTTTAGACTTTAGACTTTAAACGGAAATGGTCTACCTGTTCGAGCAATTTAACAAAAAAAAACCCTTTAAAAATATTATTAGGAAAAACTTTCAAAATTTCATCACTTGTGATTAAAACTTTAAAAAAATAAATAAAATAAAAAAATAAAACTTAGTGTTTTCTTTTTTATTAGCATATATGTAAGTTTAGAATTTTTCAATCTCACTCCTTATTCAACCGATTTTCGTTCAGTAAGAGTAATTATTTTCAAACAATCAGGTCTGAAAACATATATAATTTTTAAGAACTTAGATGAATCCTAATTGATGATACACACTGAATGATAAAGTTATTGCACCTTTAATTACCACTTCAGATAATATGGACTTCATAGATGAAAACAGCATTTCTGGTTCCTTTATATAGGATCATATTTTTAAATTAGGTTTTTTAATAAGAACATTTTTATGTTTCAAAAAGTGGATATCTTCTTAAAATCGTGATGGAAAGTCCTGCCTCCGAAGCTTAGAGTTACTTGATACTTCGACAAAATGTCTTGTAAGAGGATTCTTACGCACTTTCTCAAATTCCTATGGCAGGTGCACCTTGATATCTCAGCAACGATAACATCCATAGAGTTTTGATCAAACTCTATGGATGTTATCGTTGCTGAGATATCAAGGTGCACCTTTTGATCTATGATATATCAACCAGTGAAAACTAAATGCTTTTAGCTTTATTTAAAGTCCAAATGGATTCCAAGTTACGTTACAGAGTCTGAGTGTGGTATATTAATATTATCAAGTGTTACTGGCTGACAATTTTCCCTTTTAAGAGTGAAAGTTCTATGCTTACTCTTCAGCTCATTCACTCGTATAGAGTAAATGCGATTGGAAATCTCTAATGTTTCATTATAAATATAAATTTCAAATAAATTTTAAAATACGTTCTGGAATAAATTTTCTATTATCAACATTTCAAATATGTATCCTAAATATTGATTGTCACCTAATACCTCCTGTAGAGTATTTTATTTTGAAATACCTATAATGACATATTTCAATACATTCGTTTTTTGTACTTATTTTTACGCAAAAACAAAAATACTTTCACAATTTATGAAGAATATTTTATTTTTATTAATATTGAACTGAACATGAGAAAATAAATAAAATGAAATGAAATAAAGTAGAATGAAATAAATCAAAGAATATTGTTCAATAAATAAAAACAAAATATATTTCTCTGCTCTGCATTCAGTTATTGGCAACAAATTTCATAAGAGTCTGAAGATATTGTGAAATAAAATTCAGTTTTTATTTTATCATTTATTCATACAATAATACATACATAAATATACACATATAAACAATATGTATAATAGTGTCATGGAAATAAAAACTACAACAACCAGATTTATGCCAGAAATTCATAGTGGATTATGGACTTAAATATTAAAAAAAAAATAAAAAGAAAAATATTTTAAATAACAAAATAAATTATTTATAGTAAAAATTAATCTGTATCGGTGGAATTGTAAAGAATTTAGGGACAAAGTGAAAATGAAAGTAAATGAGTTTCGTTAGAAAAACAAGCATACAGAGTGGAATAGGCGAAAATGGACTTAAAGGTAAATATTTATATTTGAAAGAATTTTTATGAAATAACGAAATTATAGTTAAAGTACATCTGAGTCAAAATTTACCCTAAAGTTTTAACATTTGAACTGCTAGAGGTATCATAATGAACATGAACACCTTAATTTTCTTTATGTTATACTTCCAAGATAACATTTGTTTGAAGTTTTCTATTTCACTAACATCACACAAAAAGAGTTCGTGGAAATAAGTCTGTATAGATATGGAACATTTAAATCGCCTCTACTTCCATTTTCATCATTATGCTTTGTATGTTCGTAGTAAAGCCTGAGTAGCTGTGACATCCCCAAAATATCTTTATGCAATTTCCGAGAGAACTATATTATTTGAAAATGGCAGGATACCGCCCTGATCAATTTCAACTACCACTTTTACACCCAATAATAATCCGTAATATATACTATAGGAAGCATTACCAATGCACTCCAAGTCTAAGGGTGGAAAGGCAAAACTCACCCTATTTATTGTTTTATTATGATTGGCAGGTTAATTATATAATCGATTAAGGTTTCAGCCCACTCCTTTCATTTCCCGGATTCTTTCATTCATAGGATGAACGAATTGTAGGCAGTATAAACTCTGAACTAATGTGTCGGTCATATTTCAATAGCTCAAAAGAGACTAGAAAAACTCATGATGATTAGTTTATTTTTTATTATTATTGTTATTTTTTTTTTTGAGAGTTGTAATCGTGTTCCCAATCTCCATTATGAAGGCATAAGTCAATGGTGAATCTGTTAATAATTCAGGTCCAGAAATGCCTAAAAATACACCTAAAGATTTCTCCTGATATGAACAATTTAATTAAGACTTTTTGATTCTCTTCTTTTCTTTTTTAACCACAAACCAATGTGGTTCAAACCATGTTGTGACTAAGGGCTTCAGGGACTTTCTTAAAGTCTCTAAATCATAGATACAGAGAGAAAGTCACTCAATCAATCAAATCGAAAGTCGATATTTTGGAAAGAAATATGTAACTCATGATCAGCTGTAATTGCTAACAAAAGATTTGACTTGCAAAGAAATATTTAACAATAAAGATATCTGTCTGAAATTTTCAGAAATATTGACTTTATGATTCTGAACTAAAGTGAGGAATAAAAATATTGAGTTATTAAATAGATTTTCTTATACTCCCAGAAATGTAAAGTAAAATATCAAACTGCAATTTTTTGGTTCCTAAAGAACTGGAAAAAGCGACTACTAAACTACTAAAATCTGGCTTTGAATTTAAAATTCGAAACTTTCATCTAAAAAGGTGGAATTCATGCGGGTGTGTACTTCGCCCTACAGATGTTTTTTTCTAGAGAATTTAATATAAAGAATCTGTTTAAAGAAGTCACTAAAAATAATAAAAATTGTATATAAAAGCAAAATTTCGGCAAAAAAATTATTTTGAATTTTAAAATTAAACAAGATCGGGAAAATACTTTCGAAAATATATTAAAAAACTTAAGAACTTGCAAATATCTCAAAAACTAAAAGAGATATTTTTAAAAGGTCTTATCAGGGGTAAAGAGACAATTGACAATTTTCTGAAATTGAAAGAAAAAAAAAAGAAATTTGAATGTTCGAGTTACCACATTTTGAACTTATATAATTCCGTCCATGGAGTCAGATTGGACTCCGAACGGAACTGTAATGTCACACTCCTCTGCTGTTTAAGTTTGTGTAAATCAAATTTATATTATTTGTTTTTCAAAACCAAAGTTTTATAAAAGTATAGTAGTTAACAGTTACAAGTTTTGAATAAGAACATCATTTCCAAACGAACAGCAGAGTTATAAAAACATAATCATGTCACCTGAAAACTTGCCATTTGTTCTAAAATAAAAAAGTTCTCTTTTGTTAATTTTTACTTCGGCCCCACTGTGCCATTTCATATAAAGCATTTTAAAACTTTAAAAAAGTTTAAATTTATCTCATTGAATCCCTTAAAGTATGCTATAAAACATATTTTCTAATTGTAAATCTTAACTATAATTTGTTATAGCCTACTTTCAGGGATGCCCTGCAAAAAATAAAAGAAAAACTTGTAATTTTAAATCTTGCTCTTCATAACAGCAGAAAAAAATTGGCAAAAAAAAACAGAAAAATTATATAAAATTATTGCATCAGTTTATAAGAATATGATTATGCCACAAAAACTTATAGTTGCAACTGCAAGTTGTTGCAACTACCAGCAAACACGCTTTATGGTGGTCATCCATTCAACAAGATGAAAAACTTTTATTAAACTCTAAGAGAGAGATGAAAAAAAACAACTTAAAATACAAAGTAATAAACTGACTGACAAAGTGTGTAAGTAAGACTGAATGAATAACTACCACATTGAGTGAGTCGGAGAGGGGTGGGTGTGAGTGTGTGTATGTAAGCGTGTTTAGTAGAGTGTTAAAAGACTATATGAATTTTCTTCTTACATCCATAACTTACTTTCTTTTCCACACAAACACACAAAAGCATACACACACTTACTTACTTAATGTATACATATATACTTTATAAAACGTTTACAACTTCCTACAATTAAGTGCAACAATGACGTGACAAGCATCTCTATTGACATGCTCGGAGAAAAAAAGCAAACCAAACTTAATGTATAAAATACTTTTAGTTAAAACATACTGGCCAAGAGCTTTTAATAACAATAACAACAGCAAAAACAAGAAAACAAATTTATGAAGATCAAAAGAATGAAAGCAAAATTAAGCTTTAGTTTAAAAACTTCCTTCGAGTAGAGTATTAAAATAATGATGCAATCCTTCTTTTTTCGAATAGTTTTAAATTCAAGGATGAAAAATATTAAAAGAGAGAAAATATTTTCGAAAAAAAATGTACCAGAAAATATATGTTTACAAGTATTTCTAACAAGATAATAAAAAGTTTCAAAACAGATAAGTGGATAAATTGAGAATTTGTTAGAAATTTTGAACTTAAAATTAATTCAAAATTTAATCTCGGTGTATTTTAGTGACTTCGAGATGGTAAAAAATCATAAATTAATATTGTTGTCGTATACTTAATATAAGTTTTTGATATAACTTATACGATTTTATTTATATCAAATATTAATTTAGGTTATATGTCATTATGAACTCATTTATGATCATAAGTTGGCCTATAAATTTTCGTCTGAATATTTGACAAATTCAATAAATTGCTGTAAATTGCAACAACTTTCATAAATAAATATCAACAACTAAAAGTGCAATCGTGGGGCAAGACAGACTATAAATACCATTTTGATATCACATATAAGAGATTTATGCCATTAAGATGATTTTTAAAAGTTGCTAAAATATGAAGACTATAGGAATTTAAACCGATCCTATCAAAATTTTAGTATAGCGTTTTTTGGTTGTTTAAATCATAAATATAATATATAAATAGAATATATAAATAAAATGAAATACTATCTTAATACTAACATTTCTTAACGTTTATACACTTTCAACAGAATAGTCTGTATGGGAACTATCATTTGTAGACCGATCTTCATGAAATTTTAAAATTGTACTAATTGAAAATTTATTTGTCTAAAATATCTTCATAATTGCGTGTTTAACATGTAATCAAGGAGGGTATTTGTATCGCCTATTTTTTCACCAATTTCAATAGATCTCATTCTTAACCCCATTAAAAACAAAAACAATAAAACCAACTCAGCCTATCAACAAGTGACAGAGTGCTGTCATGATAAAAACAACTGTGTTATCTGATTGGGTATTCTACAAATTTGTCGTTGAGCTCTATTCTCTTTTGATTCGATAAAATGCAGATCAATTTGGTATCTTGCGCAATTTACCTCTAAATTAATAAAACTATTTTGATGGCATTCAAACATCATTTTCAACATGCAAAATTGTTTGAGTTGGATACCAGTTTCACAGTTTTATCTTATCTCCCCAATTTCACATGGACATCTCTTTCTTTATCTCTAAATTAGCTTAAATTTTTTCCTAACAATAAATCCAAATGTAAAGACAAAATTTTTTACAGAAGGCAGTTTTCAGTAAAATGAAACTGTTACAAAATCCCATGGATTTTCGGGCATTAATAGAATAGAGCCTTCACTATTATAAACTTCAAAGTTTTGAAAAAGTTCACCATTGAGTACAGCCAATTTCATTGAATTTTGGGATTAAGACTTTATTATAAATTTTCATGGACTTTTCAGATAGGTAATATAGGCTGATGTGCATCTTTTCACTGAATTTGTAACTGGAAATTTTATAAAATTTGGCATATGACAAAATATAGAGAATTTTTCGCAAAGACGGAATATCATTTGCTTGGTGTTAACCACATTTGAAAGCATTTTTATTTCCTCTAAATCATCATCCTCTTAAGAATCAAACAAAAATTTTACAAAAAATTTTCATAAAAAAATGTAAATTTTACACCATTTTTTTAATTTACATTAATATTTCAAATATTAAATATTTTAATTTTAATCATTATTTATTTAGTCATTTAAATCACCTTTGTTTTTTCCATTATTCATTTTTATGCTCCTAAGAATTATTCATGTATGCAACATCACTTCCGGCGTACAAGAAACACAAAAATTATATTTTTGTTATCATTTCATTAATATAATGATTGGCCTCAGGTTTCATTTATATAATGAAAATTTGTTTGTCAAAAAAAGAAAAAAAAAACATTTCGTTTTTTTACGATAACAAAACAATTGTTCAAATTTTAAACAAAAGAAAATATATTTTGTTTTATTATGGAAAATGTCAGAAAGTCTATGGGTTTTACAACAAATACAATTATTAAAATTACATTTATAAGAATTTTTTATAATTTAGAAAAAAAACAACAACAAAAAGAAACAACAAGTTGAAGTTGAAGAAAACGAATTTACTATAGACAAGAAAATTGTATTTTATTAAAATCCGATTAGAAAGAAATTTTTTTACAAAAAAACTCCGAAGGGAACTTATTTAAGAGGAGTTTAGAACAGTGGGACTAAAGAAGAAATCTAATAACAATAAGTGGCCTGAAAAAAGTGCGTACTAATTATTAATTATTTGTAACAAAACCCATCTCGTTCCTACAGAACGTAGGCAAATCATTCAAAAATATGCCGTCAAACTGTTTTCAGTGTTAATAAACAGAACCAGGAGAACTTGCCCGTCAATAAAAAACCTAGTTCAGGTAGAAGAAATGATCCACATTATGTTTTCAAAGCCAAAAAAATTGGAAAGAAAGAGCTCCCTAAATATCTGGTAAGAAAGCAGCCCGGTTAGCTCAGTACTGGGACTATTTTATAAGAAAGCTAAGAAGTTACCGAACTGCTACATATTTAAATATTGGTATGGCAATGTTCAGTTGCGGGTAAAGAAGCCAACCATTTGTTACTGAAATTAATGTTAACAAAATAAGGCTGATTCATTATTTAGATTAAATGATGTGTCCACTTATATATGGCCTGACGCATCCTGGCGCTATGGTAAAATCCCCCAATCTGCTCGGGGCTCAGGCCAGTAAAAAGATATTTGGTTCTTGTGAAAAGAAAATTGAAGAGCACAAAAATATGGTCTCCAAACGTGTTATAGATTTTAACTGAGATAGACTACCTGTTTGAGCAAGTGACAGAAATGTTAATTTTCCGAAAAAGGTTCAAAAATTCATCATTAGTGATTAAACCGTTAACAGTTTTTTTTGTAAATTGTAATAATAATTCCAATGAAATTAAAACATTAAAACTCTAAATTCAGTAGTTTCGTTTCGTTTCGTGTTAAGTATTAATTTCTCACTCCTTAATTTACACTAAATATTTTGTTCTACTGTCACCCAGAAAATTATTCCATATACACATAAACTCATCGAAGCAGCAAAAAGAAAACTTTTTGAAACAAAAAAAGTATCTTGAAAGTTTGTTTATCCTAAATATTTTCACTTTTTTTCATAGAGATACGATTTTGAATTTATATATTTGGATATTTTTCTTTTCATACATTTTTTTTTTGAAATTTCCAACACAATTGTTTTGTTCTGCTTGATAAGAGATGCTAATAAAGTAGTCAGTCTATATTGCAAAATTTTTTTTAAAAAACTGAGGCACATATGTGTCGTGCCATACTTTACTTTTATTCCCGGCAACAATAAAGCAAAAAAAACTGTAACATTTTCTCATTCTGAAAAAGAAAAATAAGTTGAAATATTTGAAATCACAATCATTTTTCATGAGAATAAATATCTGAATCTAGTTGTTTATCTATGTGTGTGTGTCTAAGAGGTAGAAGGTATCTTTTAGGTGGTGTGACAGTTCAATTTTTATTTTTAAGTTTTTTAACAGAAGAAAAGTCCTATGAAAAAAGGAACTTGAACTAAATAGAAATATTTCACAAATAAACAGAAAATAAATTTTTATATTATTTTCATTAATTTTATCTAAAGATTTTTATCTTCAATTAAATTAATATATTAAAGTGTTTTAATGGAGGATTTTGTTTAAAATATAAAATAATTGATGTAAAGCGAGTATTTATTGTTGAACTGGCAGACCCGGGAAACTTCGTTTTGGCAAATACGATTTAAATAGTTTTCTAATAGCTTAGATTTGCTTTGTATGGGAGTATCTCCTCCCCTGCTCTTATCCATTCTAACGTTTTATCTGTAAAACCGATCTTTGAAAGAGTGTTAAGAGCCAAATGTGAGAAGCCTTTCTGTTACTTTCCGGTATATCGGGATCATTCTGTGAAAACTACATAATTAAATTGGACCAGCCCGTTTTAGGGTTTTATTAGTTACATACATACATAAATACATACAGATATATACATACTACATACATACATACATACATACATACATACATACATACATACATACATACAAACATACATACATTCATACACACATTCATTCATACATACATATACATACATACATACATACATACATACATACATAACATACATACATACAAAAGTTTCTTATTAACTGGTTTAAAAATTAGAGGTTGATAGCACCCAAGGAAAATTTTAAAACTTTTGCCACACACACAGATTATTTATACCCTCATCACCATTAGATTCGTTATTCAATGTGCACAAGCAAAATTTTTTAAATTTTGCCAACAGTCGATATTTATACCCTCCATTAACTAGATTCGCTATCCAGTAACAAAGAAGTTATAGACCGATATCTGAGATAACCTCGAAATTCAGACGAATTACTTTTGGAATTCTGTAAAAACTAGTTATCGAATCAAAATTGATTTTAATTGTAATTTAGAGCTTATTATATTCCATTGCTTATCCAAGAATCATAAAAACAGGTTAAACAGAAAATGTGTATGTCAGCCAGCTTAATATTATCGACACTTCATATTACAGATTAATCAAGTCAGAAATAACATATTACGTATTTATCAAAATTGAATTAAAACCATATGTTGCCAAATCCAAAAAGTGAATTTTAAAACCAAATACAGCTTTGGAAAGCGTAATCTATTCATGTTTTAAGAGATTTGCGATACCCACTCCAAAATTTTATAAAGTTTAATGTGTATAAGTAAAGAAATATTTGTATGTCAAATCCATTAAGTCATAATTAATGTCATTATTTTTTTTAATTGAAGATCTCAAATATCAGAATACTTTTTACTTAAAAAGGAAACTTGTCAGAACACAAAGTTAATATACTCTACATACCACTCAAAATTACCTTAATAATCTAGAAGATAACTGTGTACTAATACCTTTACTTTCGAATTTTCCACATATGTCGATATGTCGAATTTAAAATAGCCCAACACACACACACACACACACACTCACGAAGTAGCAGACACGACTCAAGCCTCTTTGAAATTCGCTGCTAAATCTTTAATTTATAATTTTTTACGAATCTCCCACTGTTCACTTAATGGGTTAAAATAACTCACATATTTGCTTAAAACTATTTATTTCTTGATACTTAAAAATTATGTAAATATTTTTACTTTTTATTTTTATTTTTATTATTATTTTTTATTTATGTTTTGTATTGTAATCTTAAATTGTGTAACATTTGCCATGACATCGAAAAATTGCAATTTACTAAATTTTTAGGAAAAACTAAACAAAAAAATGGACAGTAATGCTGATTGCATTATTTAAAACTTATATCACCATAAGTAGTGAAGAGGATACACTTACATTGTTATTCCGTATGTAACGCTAACAAAGAATCAAGAACCCTAAAGAAGAAAAATCTTAGACCCCATAATGTTTATATAATTTGCATCAAATAAAGTTTGAGGCGATTTACCTTTGTTCGTATGTCTGGTGTTGGCCTGATCGTATCTACAAAGCAGCCAATGTATGGAGTTCTGCGTCAGTGTTTATGTACGAAACATAATGTATTTACTTTCACAAATTTGTGGTGGAGGGTACTGAAGATGCGGTATAGTCGAATATATTATTCTGACTTGTTATTTATTTACTTTATTGCTATTTTGTTAACTATTTACTAACAAAAAAACCAGATGTCATTGTTGCAATTTTTGTTGATTTTATAGATATTTTTTTGTTGGAATTGTTGTAATTGTATTGATTGTCTTATAGTTTTTATTTTAAAGCTGAGCAAAGAATATTTTGGTGATTTTTGTTTTCTAAAAGATTATTTAACAAAATCTTTTGAGCCATGAAAAATTGGCTAAGAGAGCTCTCATAACATTATTCATATAAATATTCTTCCATTTTGGTGTTTGGGTTACAATATGAAGGACAATTTTATTTGTTAATGAATTCAAATCAGATGGAGTCCGTCCTGTAAGAACATAAAAAAACAACTACATCCGATAGGATTGGCTTACACATGTTTTCTGGGCATTGGATTTGATAATTTTATAGAGATCTAAATAACATTTTGCATTAGCTTGTATTTAAAATCTGTTCCCGGTATAAAAGCTTATCAGCTTATAAGACTCTTAAGCTTAAACCATATATCATATTTGGTTAAAATTTCTTTCTAATGTTACTTGCAAGTATTTTAGCTGTAAATAATTCTTAAATATGACCCAATTCCATCGAATAAGACATTTTCCCTAGTGTATGCAGTAAGTGACACCAATATTTGTTGGTATTTTCAAGATTATGATACGATATTGTGTTTTAGCGCCTTTTTACCAGAATTGGTATTTAAACTGATAAACAAACACCGAACCTACAATACCCTCCACCACAAATACAGTACATACAATAGTTTTCTTTAAATATAACTTGAGAACACTTAATGAGTAATAAAATTATTTATATTTTTAACAATGGGTTTTTTAATAGAGCACCGATATTGATAACAATTTACCATTATGGCAAAATATCGTTCTAATTTGTAGACTTATAATTGATAATTTACCAAGTTCTTCGCTTAAATTAGGAGGTTATCTTAGATATCGTTCTGTATCTTTTAATATACTGAAACGAATTTAGTAGTTTTCAATAGGAAACTTCTCAGGACCATTGAAACTGCTCAGGTCAAATTTCATTGAGTTCCGTCATTTTTTGAGGATGTGAGCGTGCTAACAACAAACAGATGAACAGACAGACGATTATAGCTAAATCGACTCAAATTTTTATTTAATACAAAATTATATTTACAATATTGGTTCTGAGATGATTCCTTTTTATCGTTGTATATGTTAAAACAAAGTTAATATCACAACTTGTGGTGATAAAAATTAAAAAGTTATTTGTTGGAATTTTTAGCTTGTCTCAGTTAAGAGACTACAGCTGTTTTGTAATGAACCAATTTTGCTGTGGAGAACAATTTTTTGCCAAAATTTATTGTCGTAGGACCATTAACAAAAATGTGTGCGTTAGAATAATCAACTGTGGTATAATCATTTGTGGTGATGGACGATAGAGGTATGCTCTGAGTTCAAGTTGGAATTAATTTTGATACAAAATTCTATGAAATATTTCTGCCATCACCACAAAAAAATATATGAATCTATGTAAAAAACTTTATTACTCAGAAATTGAAGCAAAGGAGATATGACTTTGGGATTTTTTTAAGGTTGTAATATCTATTCGTTCACAAGATCTTTCCAAACTTGGTTAATTTTAAAAATAGTTTTAGATTAAGTTCTTTAAGTCTTTGTTTATACCTTGATTGAAAATCCCACCTAAACTAGGCTTCTTCTTGTGAAATTAAGTTATTTTCTCTCAAGTAAATCTAACGGTTCAAAAGTTTCAGAATTTCTCCTTAAAAAATTATTTGGTTACTCTGTGCCTCTGTTACAAAATGATCCCATTGTGAGAGGGTAATTTAAAGTTTTCTTGCAATTTTGGTGATATTGTGAGGAATTATTTCGACATAATATATGGTATTCATTAGTCAGCATACCCTCGTAGCATATTTTATAAAGTAAAATTTAATATTTTTTAGAAGATTTAATTTTCTCCATTTAATACGTGATGACAATTTCATATCTTTTAAACAAAAAAAGCTTTAAATATACACTTTTTATATATAATTTACATTTTATTTATAATAAATTATTAATTTATAATACAAATGAGTATGATTAACATAACATATTTAATAATATTATTTAATTTTTTTAATGTTTAATATTTGTTTTTAATATTTTTTTAATTTATAAATTAATTTCATAAATATTATACAAATTCCCTTAATGATTAAAATATTAAATATTAACTATTTATGTTTTTATTTTTTAATTAATTTATAACAATTATTTTAGTACATGTAAACTCGTGAGATTTACACAAACAAATAAATTATAAATTGGCAATAAAAGGGGACATTTTTTTGAAAAGGACTTTTTTTGATGGTTTCGTTATGGCAACTTTCAAATAGAAAAAATATGAAAAAGTTTTGTTTATTTTTTAATTCAGATGTTTAACAAATATTAATTTATAAATTAAATAATTTTACTTAAATAATAACGACGTAAAACATGAGAAAATAATTTAAAATGAACTTAAATTACTGATAAGAAAACCTAAAAATGAAATAAATAAAATCATGAATGTAAAATACAAACAAAATATGTAAAGAGCATAACTAGAAAAATAAGTGACTGATTAAGAGAGTTAAGCACTCTCTTTTTTATTACTAGTTATTAACTTAATTATTTTCTCTTTATCACTTTATCGTTTCGTTTCTTTAATGTTTAGCTTCGTTTTCTTCCTTAACCACTATCGGTTTAACTTCTTTAACTTCGGCTTCCGTCTCATTTTCATCATCAGGTTGTACTTTAACCTCAACATGTTTAGATTCCTGAGCAGCTACACCGGGTTCATTTTCATCTTCGGCTTCTATGGGATCATCGTGAATGTCAATATCCGAACGACTTTCGGCTTTATGATTGGCTGGCAATGGCTGATGTTGTTGTTGTGGTTGTTCGACAGCATTAAGAATGGTTTGTAAGAGACCAGCGGATAAGATTTCTTCATGATTGGCTGTTTGTCCATTACCACCAAATTGTACTTGATAGGTTTTGCCATTAGTAGTTTCTTGAGAGCTCAAATGAATAGCTTGGGATTTTTGAGCTGAAAGCACATTAAGACCATCTAAACCGGGTAAACCTTCAGGATTGGTGCCATCAGGGAGAGCAGTAACTTGTGACTTTTCCGAGGCATAACCAATATGATCAAGATCATTGCCAGATGGTGGAGGACCATAGCTAGAAGCAGGTCCGGAAATAAATTGAGTATGTTGTTCGGCAACGGGAATACTTTGGGAAATTGAGGTGCTGGAACCGGAAGAATATTGTTGTTGTTGATGTTGCTGTTGTTGATAACTAAAACTACCACCACCCACTAGATTGGGTCCATGACCACAATCATGGAAACGAGGTTGTTGTTGTAGAGGTAAAGCTTGTCCATGCACAATTTCATTGTTGTACTGAGTGGCAGCAAAAGCAGAATTGTCAAAAGTGGCAGTAGCACTCGAGGTGTAAGTAGCTCCACTGTTAAATTGATGTTGGCCAGGACCAGTAGGTGGCAAGTATTGTTGTTGCAATTCAGATGGTGGTACGGGTGGAAGATATTGGGCTGGTGGTGTTAATCCTTGTTGGGTGGGGGGTGGTGGTACACCATATTCAGCATGAGCATTACCAAATTGTTGTTGCTGCTGTTGTTGTTGCTGATGTTGTTGTTGTTGTTGCTGCTCAATTTGTACAAACACTTGAGCTGGCTGTTGTTGAGGCAATTGCTGTTCAATAATGCCATGAGGTAATTGTTGTTGCTGTCGTTGTGGCACACCATATTCAACGTTCAAATTACCGGGACCAGTTTGAGGAATTTCACTAGCAGCAGGTGGTATATAAGTGGGGGCTTGTACTGGAGGCTTGACACCAAATTTATCTAAATGTTGTACTGTGGCTCCAATGGTTTCGAAAAGTCCTTGAGGTACGGGAGGTCTAAAGGCAACTGGTTTGCTGGGAGGTGCACCACCATGAGGAGGGAAGGGAGCTACATTGCCAGATTGTTTACCATATTGAATACCTAAACCAGCTTGGGCATGATGTTGCACAAAAGCAGCTGCACTAGGACCAGATGGTGGAGGACCATAGCTGCCACTAGGTGGGGGAGGTGGAGGTCCATAGTTGTCACTGGGTGGTGGAGGAGGACCATATTTACCGTTGGGTGGTGGTGGTCCATAGTTACCGCTGGGTGGTGGTAGAGGAGGTCCATATTTACCATTTGGTGGTGGAAGAGGTCCATATTTGCCATTGGGTGGTGGAGGAGGTCCATAGCTACCACCAGTTGAGCTAAAATCAAAACTGGAGCTATGAGAACTAGAACTGTGCGAACTAGAGCTGAGAGAATTAGATTGTTGTCCGAATTTTTGAGCATATTTGGATCCCGGAGCATAAGAATCAGCTGGTGGTTTGCTATAAGAATCATCAATGGTGTGCAAAGAGTGCTGACAAAACACACAAAATAAAATTCATAAATAATTCGTTAAATTATATTACTTTAAATATACTTACCTGTACAGCTTCAGCTTCTATTGAATTCAAACCATGTTGATTGAAGTCTCCAGCGGGACCAGTTGATGGCAAACTACCTTGTTGTTGAACCACATGATCACCATCAAAACCACCCGATTGCAAAGCAACTGCTACCAATTGTTCATCAGATAAACCATTTACAATACTGTTACCATCGGAACCAGAACCGCTAACCAAAATAGTTGAGCTAGAACCAGTAGAACCTAAACCAGTACTAACACCAGCACCAGAGCCGCCACTATATTGTGTAGTAGAAAAGGATGAGGCTGAAGCAGTGCTACCTAAAGCTGAACCTTGTGACACGTGACTGTAACCAGATTGGGTTTCAATGTGATTGTTTTCAATATAGGCACCAGCTGGTGCGGGTATTGGTTTCCAGCCATCACAGGCAGTATGGAACGGTGCTTGAGAACCTGATACGGAATGAGTGTGACCGGAGGCATCAACTTGAATTTGCACTTGTTGGTGTTGCTGTTGTTGTTGGTGATGAGAGTTTTGACCGCTTTGCAAAATAACAGTAGTTTCAGGTGCACGATTTACATTAGGCAATGGTGGTGGTCCATAGTTTGGTGGTGGAGGACCATAAATTTGTTTAGGTGGTATATTCAAAGGTCCTGAAGGAGGTGGTCCATAGGAGGTAGCTGGTTGATGAGGAGGTTTAAATTGAGCAGCGGGTTGGAACAAAGGCAAAGATTGTGGTGTTGAGGGGGGAGGTGGGGGAGGACCATATTGAGGCTTTGGAGGACCATAAGAAGGAGCTGGTTTATGTTGCAATTTCAATGGTGGTGGCGGTCCATAAGTACTTGCGGGTTTTAAAGCTGGTGGGCCATATTGTTGGGGTGGAGGAGGTCCATACTGCTGTTGAGGTTTATGAGGTGGACCATAGAATGGCTTAGGAGCACCATAATGATTTTTTATTTGTTCATGAAGACCCGAAAATGAACCTCCACCATTACCGCCAATAAAGTTCAATTTAGGAGGACCATATTTTAAGGCTGGGGGACCATATTCCCTAAAGGGCATTTGTTGTGGTACACCATATTCACGATGCGGTTGTCGTTGTGGTTTTATTTGTATGGCATGCGTTGAACATGCTAACAATACAGCCAGTAAAGAGAAGCGAAAGAACATCTATAGAGACAGAGGTAGAGAGGAAGAGCAGATATGAAAAGAAAAGAAAACAAAGAGAAAGAGAATTAGTTAAGTTGAGGAATTTTACATTAGTAAAGAGTAATAAAGCAAGATAAATTTAATTAAAGTGTAAATTAAATATTTAGAAAATACAGCAAATAATGAGGGCTTTTAAGATTTAGTTAAGATATAACAAAGCTGACTTTTTAGGTTTAAAACATCGGTTCAGATATTACTTCAAATCAGAAGATATTGCAAAATATTTTTAGAATCTCCACTGGCCTAAGCTCCGAGCAGTTTGGAGGATTTGATTTTTTAGTACAAATACAACATTATTGTGAAACGATAACAATGTCATTTATATCATACGAAGTCTTATGAATAAAAATTTCGTTATGTAAAAAGTTCGTTGTAACATCTTAAAAATTCTTTCGAGCATCCGCAACATAAAATTTTTGACCAGGAATTTGCACAAAATCTGTCAGAACATACGTTTCGTCATCAATTATGCATATTTATATACATAATATTTAACCGATCGTCCTTCTTAAAGGATGTGTTGAGTGTTCCTTTAAAACCCCATTTTATTTTTTTGCTTTAGGAATAACATGTAGGCCAGTCTTTATATCTGAGATAAGTTTTCTATCAACGAACTTCTTATTACTCAGTTGCCAATGAGTATTTTCACCCTCCTTAATTTATTTTAAATTGTCAAGTGTAACTTTTAACGCCTTAATTTGGTACATAACAACACGGGGTCCATATGCCAACAAAAATCTATATAACCTGGTGTTCACTACAGACATTTATTCATGTATCCATACAATCAAATTGAAAGTGTCACATACTCAAAACTCAAAAAAACATATCAAACTCTTCACAAAAATATGTAGACAAACACCACATGATCAAAATATTAAAAAAAGAAACAAAACTCAAAAAAAAAAACAACAACAAATGATAACAATGAAAATATTACAAAAACAACATAAGATACATAAACGTAACTCATAGATACTTTTTAACAACTTTATTAAAATTCAAAATGTGTTCACAAAATTCAACTCATAAGCTGTAACATTAAGTGTTTATATGTTAAGATGCCCTCAGTGCGTTACCATTTAATGTGCCATAAATAAACACCCACATTTCCTATACCAAATATATACCTCACACCCCCCCCTATATGTTGAATGAATGTGTGTGCCTGTGTGTTTGTAGTTATGGGAGTACACTCTTTAGGTCTCACAAAGAAAAAGTAATAAGTGTGTTTATAAATATGTACCATGTAAACAATGTTATGATACCTTTACGCGTACTTTGCGATACCAAAAGTCTACAAGTAAAACATGTATTAAATTTATGTTTAATATGTAGACGTTAATTGTAACATGTAACATGTAAACTGACTAAAAGTATCGAATAAAAAATATGTTTTTTTCTCTCATTGACAACAGTTTTTTTGTTTAATTTTTAACATATTTAAAATGAATATTAATAACAAAAAATTAAATTCACATTGGAGTATCTTTGGTGATACTGAGGGAAAATTAAAATAATTTTATACCGAATGTTTGAAATTTTATAAAATTCATTATCGGAATGACTTTTGACCATTTGATTGGTTATTAAAATGAATAATGTTGTTGTTGCTTTTCAGCATTAAGAATTGTGTATTAAAAACCAACAGTCAAATATTTTCTCACTCATTATTGTCAGATTAACAAGAAATCAAACTTAATAGATTTTGCCATCGGTGGTATCGAGGCGTAAGAGTACCACGTGATGCCCTCAAGTGTGTTTTGTGATACTATCGAGGGATTTATATTTAATTGATGTTGTAAACATCCGACAAAAGACAATAAATTCATGCTGAATTTTTTTTGTTATATTTCAGAAAAATTATAAGCACTTTGAAACCTTTTTCATTCACTCCATATATGAATTTTTCTGTTTGGTGTGATTAAATTAGAGTATAATTGGCGATTGTGGAAACGAAGCTATAATAACTGAAAAGAATAACTTATATTTAATTATAGAAGCACTGAAATGTGAATAAAAATATTAGCGTCTTCCTCATGAAAAAGTTTTAAAATAAGTTTACATGACTCGAAATTTTATCACGTACTAGCAGACCCGGCAATCTTCGTTTTAACAAACAAATTTAGGGTGTTGCTGGCGCTAAGCAAACATTAGTGTTTTATTATCATACTATTTAATTAGAATATTAATAATTTCAATCTGCTTTGTATGAGGATGTACCACTCCCCATGATCTTTTCCGTCCTACGTTTTGTCCTGTAAAACAGTTCCTTGAGAAAATTGTTAAAACCAAATTTGAGAACTTTCGCTGTTTTAGTTCCTTAGATATTTCATATCCAATATTTGCTTTGTATGGTTGGTACCCTTCCCTATGGTCCTAATGACCTAACCATTTACGTTACCTACATACATACTAACATACATACCCTCATCCTATTTTATATATATAAATAGATTTATTTCAAAAATTAGAAATTAAAAAAATTAACCATAATTCGAGACTAAAATTAAATCTACTAAAACCGGTTGAATTTTTGGCATTAGACTCTTTTAATGTTTTCGTAAAACATTTTAGTTTTCGCTTTACATTTTGAATTTTTGGTAACAAATTAAATTTTTATGAAAAATTTTCAGATTCTGACAAAAATTAAATTTCAGATGAAAAATTTAAAAAATATATATTTAATTGTAATAAATTTTTTTTGAAAAAAGTTTTGGAGGAAAAAAATCTCTTAAAATTTTTTTGAAAGTGAAAATATTTTAAATTTTTGCAAGGAATTTTATTAAAAAAAATTAAAATTTTTGGAGAAAAATTTTTGCGAAAATTAATTTTAAAATTTTCATTAAAAATTACTTTTTTTGTGAAAATGGTATTTTTAATGAAAAAAGAATTAAAAAAACTTAATGAATAAGAATAGTTTAGATCGACACTACCCTACAACATATGTGCTTATTTCTACAAAAATATTATCATTTAGAGTTTTGTGAAATGTATGCGAAATGTAGTGTGACTTATATAAAAATTATTGGAAATTATAAACCGACATGGCAGGATGTTAGTGAAAAAAATATGAACACTCTACAGACACCAAATTTAAAATACCGTAATCTTAATGAAATTTGATTAATTCTTTAATTTTTGGATAAGGACGAACCCACAGAAATGGAACATGTTCGGTCCAATACATTTTTTTAAATTTTTTCGCTCATAAAATTCATAGATATAAAAACATTTTCATTAATATTTTATTTTAATTAATATTTTTGTGATAATATTTTGATTAAATATTAAAAAGAAAAAACATAATTTAAAATATTATGAGGACTGGTTCATAGTTTCCTATAGCCCTCATGAACTTCACTTCCGAAAATCACCCCAAATGGCATAAATCTTTCATAAATATGAGTCTCATTAATAAATATGTTTTATTCAAGCACAAATCATAATATTAATTCAGCTAATCTCTCACATAATTTATAATGTATACATCATAGTGTAGGGTATTACCTCTTTTTAATTTAATTAACTACTAATTATCCTTATTTCTAACATATAATTCCTTTAAACACCGATTTATTCTTAATTTTATGTGTTTTTTGCTTATAACTACCATTTAAAAAAAATTCAATCTTTTGCCCTACCCCTCGTAAAAAAAAAAAACAATATCATGCATATTTAATTTATAACACAGTTTCCGTAATAAACATTTATCGTTTTGTAATTTTAATGAAAATTTTCGTATTAAATTCTTTAAACAATTTCAAAAATTTTGTTACAATTTTTAATATGTATGTCACAAGTACAAATTAACATAGATACACATACATATACACAAAAATATGTATACACAAATGTATATATACGTTATTTGAAACATTATTTTGTATATTAAATATTGAACTACTTTGTTAGTCTGTCTCTCAGTTTGCCTTCGTGTAGGTATTTTGTGGTTTACTTATGCATATCAAATGAAATGCGAAAAAAAACTTTCACTTGTGGTTTTTGTTTAAAATTTAATTAATTATTTTAAATTAGTAACTAATTTAGCATTTGTAACCTTTCAATTTCATTTTCATTTCATTATATTCATTGCATTTGTTATACATTAAAGGAAAGGTCATGTAACTTCAAATGTTGAATTAATGAATAAATGAGTGTGTATGTTTGTGTGTGCGTTTGTATGCATGTGTATAAGTAATTATTGTTTGGGGTTTTTCCTTTATGTAACACAAACATTACATATACATTTGCATATTAGTATACATTGTACTTTATTATGCCCGCATTATAAATATTTCAAAGATACGCTGAGAAAAATATGGGTGAACAGGTGAAAAGTTGATTTAAAATTCATCGAATTGTTTTATTTAAGATATAAAATTGAAATCGTGATTATTTTATTTGAATTACTTTTTTTTCAATTTATGCATTTTTTGTTAAACGATTTATATTAATTTTTTTCTCTGTTTTTTTTTTCAATGAGCGCAGTAGTTATTTTTAAAAATCAATTACTGGGGTTCGAGTTAAACTTATAAACCATTTTGCATCTGTCGTGTTACATAAGTTGACATTACTTTTTTTACCCTCCACCGCTACAAGTGTTAAAGAAGGTATATTAACTTTGTCATTTCGCTAAAAAGGAATTATTTCAGACCCCATTATGTATTTATGTTCCTACATTAATTTAAAATTCTTAGACTGTTGTTGGCAAGCTCACATCCACAATAATTGATGATGAGCAAAATCGGTGCGGTTTTTTAAAGATATCTGAGGCAACCGCTAAGTTCAATGAAATAACTTTCGTTAAATTGTCAATTATAAATCGGCAAAATGGAAAAAAATTAAAATGAAACTGTCATTATATTAAGCTATATATACTTCATTATCATTTTAAATATTATCAAAATCGGCTCAGTAGAAAAAAGTTATAGCCAAAAATATATGTAATTTTGTGCCTCATTAAGGTTCCTTTGTTTTATTTAAGCAAAACTTTTATATATCGCGTACGTCTGTGAGTGTAAGTGTAAGTGTGTATCACATGCATTTATGGTGGAGAGTACTGAAGATTCGGCATAACCGAATTTAGCATTTCTTACTTGTTTGAAAATAATTTTAAATATGGTATGCGAAGCACGAATGCCCCTATTTTTTTGGGATTTAGCACACACTTACGTACATAAATTTCACATTTTTCAAAAAAACACATAAAACTTTATTAATTGTCTCCTAAATTAACAATGAATATTTTTTTAGTTAAACAAAATTAAAATAAAAAAAAATCTATTAAGAAAATATTAACAATAAGTCAAAATCAATATCGTTTTTCAAACAAGAAAAAGGTTGATGTTTTTAAATAAATATTTCATAATAAGTTTGTTGTTGTTTTTTTGTTTATTGCAAAATATCTATAAATAACTTATTTGTTATTTGTTTTAAATCTGATAAATTAGTTATTTATTTAGATCATAAATTATGCAAAATTTCATAATAAATTTACAAAATAAATATTGATAAACAATTGATAGTTTTTTTGTTGAAGTTTAAATAATTCAAACAAATTATGTAATTTATTTACTTTTCCAAATTAATAAACTAAGGAGGAGTGCAATAGTGAACAGAACCGATTTTCCTCGTTTTAAAAAGGAAATTTCCCAGGACTACGACATATACGCAGGCCAAATTCATTGAGCTCTATCAATTACTGAGTTGTGAGCATGTCCACAACAGACAGACGGATTTTGATTTGATGCAAGAATATATATACTTCATGAGATCTGAGATGATTTCTTCTTAGCGTTACACATGGAATGACAAAGTTAATATATTTTCATCACCACTTGTGATGATGGAGGATATAAAAAAAGGTTTTTTTATGAAATTTTAAGTACTTTTCAATATCCAAATAAATTAATTTCATACAAACAGATTGAAATTACACCAAAAATATTGAACGTGTAATGATTTAAATTACACTTCTATTTCCTTAATTCAAATTTCAAGAGAAAATTTATAAAAAACAAATTTCACTTTTCCAAAACAGAACAATTAACATTAATGAATATATTTTATGTAAAATTACATAAACTGTATGTAAATTTTTTATATAAACCTTGATAATTCTGAATTAATAACATTCATTAAATGTACATACGCAGAATTTTTTATATAAAATTAGTACCATTGCATATCGATGTAAAAAAAATTTAATGTAAAATTACACAAAAAGCTGGTATGTAGAATACATATTAATGTATTTATGTAAAAATCAAATTTATATTATAATGTCAAATTAAAATTAGGGGTATAAATGGAAAGAGTAATTGGTAGTGTAAATTTACACTCAAAGTGTAAGATTTACACTGTGTAACACATTTATGTAAAATAATCTTATAGGTAAAGTTATACCAAATGAAGTGGAAATTAATTTCATATTAAAAATAAATTTTGGAAAAACAATTAACAATTAATCTTTAATTAAATTTTAATTCAAAAACCCATGTTGACAACATTGGTTGACAAATCACTAAAAATTACATGTTTACATTATTGACATATTCATTTTACAAATTTTTATTATTTTCCCCTAAATATTATCTCATATTTACACAATGACCATAATATGTGTTATTTAACTTCTAAAATGTGTAATTTTAAATAATCGTTTTACAAAACGCCACAATTTCCTCTTTTTTGCAGCAAATAATCTCTATTATGCGAATTTTGTATTCAACTAAAATATTTCTGCTCCATTTGAATTTAATTGGTTTTGTTTTATTTTAAATGAATTTAAATGTTTTGAAAATTAATTTGTCATGAAAAGTTTAAAAATTTTTTGCTGAAACTAAGAAAATAATGAAAAATATATTCACATCATTCAGATCAGTAATCCCTCATTCGCTCAGTCACTCACTCATTCACTCACTGATTCAGTTTATTTTTAGTTGCATTCACGTTTTATGATTTTTGTCATGCATTTGTAGGCTTCAAGTGAATTTTTGACGTGTCTCTGGTCTTTCGAATGTAAATATTTATGATGGATTTTAGACTTTTTGTTTGTTTTAAGTTAAATTCAAGATGAATAAGTGAAAGTTTTGTTTGTTTGTTTTGTTGGTGTTTTATTTGCAATTTGATTTATTTGTTTTAATGTTGTTTTTTTCTGGGCATTAATTTTTTGTTTTTATGTCGTTTTTACATTTTTATTATATTTTTCTTGAGATGAAATGACAAAATTACGTTTTTGTTGGAATTTTTGTTAATGTCTGTATATTACAATGAAAATGCGAGAAATGCGTTAGTTTGTCATGTTGTTAATGAATTTTATAGTTTTGTTTATGAATTAAAATAATTATGATCAAATGTTACAAATGTACATGTTTTGAAATGTCTGGAACCCCTCCGGGTTTATTTATGATATTCACATGTGGGATAAAAGTTTTATTTAAATATGCACAGTGGGGTAGTAATAACATTTTTGTTACATTTATTAAGTTTAAAAGGAAATCTGTTTTAAGTGAAAAATTAAAAAAACTTTTTATGAAATTTTCTTTGTAAAAGAGATTTAAAAATTATTTATTATAAAAAAATTTATGAAAATTTTAAATTTAGCCAAAATTTCTAAAAACTTTCCTATTCTGAGTTTTTTGTTAATTTTGTTATAATTTTCTAAAAAAAAAGATATTTTTGAAAAAAAAAACTCTAAAAGGAAATTGTTTAAAATTATTTCTTATAATCCTCCGACAGAATTTTTTCCTTTAAATTCTCTTCAAAGGGATTTTTTTTTAATCTTCCAATAAATGAGTTTTTTTTTTTTAATTTTCCTCAAATAGAAATTTTCTTCAAGGTTTTTTCTAAGAAAAATTTTGTAAGAATTGTCTTCTAAAAGAAATTTTCTCTAAATTTACTTTTAGATATATATTCTTCTTACAGAAAATTTTCTATAAATTCTATTTGAAGAACAATTTCACTTTTTAGAGAAAATTTCGTATAAATTCCCTTCTAAAAGAAAACTACTTTAAGAGAAATTTTTCATTTTAGGGAAAATTTGTACATAAGTTCTCTTTCAAGAGGAGAAATTTTATTTTAAAAGAAAAATTTCAATATAATTATATTATATTCTAAGAGAAATTTTCTTATACATTTTTTGTATAAGTTTTCATCTAAGAGAAAACTCCTTCAAGAGAAAAATTTAAAAAAAAAATTTTCATTTTAGGGAAAATTTTTCTATAAGAGAAGTTTTTCTAAAAATTCTAATTAAAAAAGAAAAATTTCTATATTATTTCTTCTAAGAGAAAATTTGCTATAAAATATTTCTATTAATTCTCTTATTTTTGAAAATTTTCTCTTCTAAGAGTAAATTTTCTATGAATTCTGTTTTTTATATACCTTCATATATTCTTCCTTCATAGTATTAATTTTTGAGGAAAATGTTCGTTATTTTTTCAATTTATTCTCTTTTTAGAGCAAAACATTTTCGTAATTTCTCATTTTAGAGAAAATTTTCAATAGATTCTTTATTCAAACAAAATTTTGTAAAAAATTCCTATTTGAAAAAAAAAATTTAATTCTTTTTCCAGAGAAAAATTTGTGGATATTTTTATTTCTTTTCAGAAAAGTCCCTTTTCAGAGAACTTTTGAGACACATTTTTTATTAAATTTTCGAAAAATTCTATTTAACAGTAGTACCCGTAAGATAGTTTCTCAATAGAGACCTGTTTAAAAAAATCATTTTCATTTTTGAGAAAGATTTTTAGAAATTTTCTGTCGAAAAAATCTCATTAAATTCTCTTTTGAACATGAATCCAATTATAGGCGAAAATCTTTGACAATTTCTATAAACAATTTTAAAGGGAAAATATTTATTTTTCAGTGTATTCTTGAAAAACTGCTCTCATTAAAAAATGCGTTTTATATTCATTTTTGAAAAATTTCATAATTCTTAAATTTTATTTTTATTCTACAAAAATACATGTATTTCATAAGTTTTTTTTTTTTTATTTCCCACTGTTTTTAAAATATGTCACCTTATTTAAATGACTTCCTGTTTAATTTTTATCCCATTTTAAGTCTAAAAATCCTTTTGTTTACCAAAATTATCAATTCATCTCAATAAAATATTTAAAATCTTGACAACAAATTCAAATCAAACATTTCATTCCATTTTCATTCTTAATCTTATAAATAATCAATAAATTTTCATTTTTTCCTCAACATCCCAGAAAAAAAAACAATATCGTTTATTACAATTTAAAGCAATAAATTTTAATTTGATTTTTTTTCCTTCCCAAAAAAAGAAGTAACCGAATAAAAATGGAAAATAGTCTCTAATAAAAGAGTAATAAATTCAATTACAAATTTAGCAGATTTTTGTTGTTTTGTGTGTTTCAAGACATTTTTGTCTTTAACACCATTTCATGACTGTAAAATTTATAACACAAAACCAAAAGTGGTTTAGCCAGCCGCTTGGCGTTAAAATAGCTTTAAGTCAAATTAAAGCACCAAATACACGCAATGACGGTTTTTTTATTTTGGTCATTTCAGTTAACAAGATTTTGACATTGAATTGTAGCAGACTGAAAAAAGCGTATAACAAATAAAAAAGAATAAATTACTAGAAATAAACTTTAAAATGAAAAACATGAATTTTTCATGAGCCAACAACCACACAAACCAAACAACAAACCGATAAAAAGAAGCACAATAAATCGAAAAAGAGGAAAATCTAATCGTTTAATGTTGACTTGTAATACGTTAAGTGTGGTAAGTATCTGTATGTCTGTTTGTCGGTCCATCCATAAATTACATGCTGCATTTGTGGGATTTGTTGCATTCGTTTCATGTTATAAAATAGTAAATAATGTGTGTAAGGAGTGAGATCGAAAAATGTTTAACATAAAAAAAATGTTATTAAAAACGAATTTTAAACTAAAACTCTTCGATTAATATTTTTACAGTGCCTTTTGCCACTTTGCTCGACGAGGTAATCTATCGCCGTTTAAAATCGATCACACTTTTTGACACCTTTTGCTCTTTAATATCTCTCCACTGGCCTAAAGTAGGATTTGTGTCTTTTTTTACATAAACCACATTCTTGTTCTTGTACCACTCAGTGCTTGTTTACCATAATGACTGGATGCCAAGTCATGTCAAAAATAAGTGGACACATTATGTCTTATGAATAGAAGCAGCTTTGTTATAAATATTCCTTTTTAATTTCAGTATTTAAGGAGTCCGTTTTAACAAATCGTTGGCTTCTTTTGCCGCAAATACAATTTGCTTGATATGCTAAGAATTTTTTTGGAAATCTGACTTCTATTATGGCCTTAAATTTTCTTTAACCGGTCAGGAAATTTCTAAAGATATGCCACAACATATGTTTCGTCATCAATTATTCCGCCTGAATATTTCAAGAAAACTGGACTTCAATTTCCGTGCTCTTGCCTCTAATTTTTTGGCAGTGTTCCTGTAAGGAATTTTTGAGTCTGTATATTTTTTGACCTGAATTAGATTAAACTTTTCGTACCAAAGAGTCCGAGTACTGTGCGCTATAGCTGTTATTCTATCGGATGTATTGAGAGCTCTTTTAAAAGGTGTTTTCTATTTTTTGGCTTTAGACAAAATCATGTGAACCATTTCTTTTAACTGAACCAGGTTTTCTACCAACAGACAAGTTCTTTCGGTATTGCTTAATAACAGTGGGAAGAGCTGCACGGCAGTGCTTCGATTGCTTGGCCAACTTTTTACTGGACCAGGTTTTGTTGAAATTAATTAGTAATTTTTTAAAATCAATTTATTTGACATAAAACCTTATAACTGACATGTTTAACAAAAATAACTTGAGCAAAAACAAAATTAAATGTAACTTAAAGTTTTGATGAAAAATGTGTGTTAAGAATTTATCGATCTCACTCCTTTTTAGAAAAACGCACTTATTTGAAAAATGTTGTTAATAAATTGATCTGGTTTTTTGTTATTGATCTCTTATTAAAAGAAATCTCATTTTATATATCTTCTTATTGACTTTTAACTAATAAACCCAACCTGAAAGGCTAAAAAAACGGGTATGTCTTACTTAAGCTTCTTTTTTATTTGTTATGGGCGTTTATTTGGTATAAATTTATTTCATTAATTTGTTTTCCTATAATGAAGATAAATTTCCATAAAAGTTTTATATAATAATGAGGAAAGAAAAAAATATTATTTAATTATTTATGAAAAAACGCGTAAAACGCAATTTTTCATGATGTAACATAAATTTCTGACATAAATTTGAAATAGAAATATTTACTCAATATGTTGGCTGTAATTAAAAATTGGTCATTATGACTTAATAATTTGTTTAATTATGTAAAATTTGAAATCAAAACAAAACAATTTTTGTCTCAATTTAATTACTTTTCGTGCGACCTTTTCTGAAGTGGGTTTATGGGAAAGTTGAAGAGATGAGGTAATAATAACTGACCTTGACGATGTTGGTTTTTGACTTATAGATAATAAGTAAAAAAGACTATAATTTATATTGGACTTAATTAAATGTAAAAAAGGCTGAAGTGTGTGATTTTGTAATTTAAAATAAAAGGAAAAATAATAAATCGTTGATAATTAAAATAAACGTAATTTAATACTGAAAATTTTCTATAAAAATTAAATTTAACAAAATTTTTGCCAAAATTACTTATTTATCAAAATATTTATATTTTTTCTGAAATTGTTCTCCAAGAAGAAGTTGGTTTTTTAATATTTCCTATTTAATATTTCTCTTCTTTTTTTCTTACATAAAATTTCCAAAAAAATAATTTCCAAAAAATTATCTATTAAACTGATTTGAAAAAGAAAATGTATTACCGCTTCTTCTCAGGGAAAATACTCCGAAAATTTTAAATTCATGTTGCATTTTTGCATCTCACTCCAAAATATTTCCCTTTTCTGATAAATATTCTTAAAAATTTCTCAAATAATTTTCTAAAAACTGTTCCCTTCAATTCAATTATTTTCCTTTCTAATTCACTTTCTAACAAAAATATTTATTATCATTTTTATTAAATTCTTTTCTCTTCACATTTACGTGTTTCTATTTCATTTTCAATTAGATATTTTAGCGCATCCTTAAGAATTTTTCTATCCTTTTTAGGAAAATCATGTTTATTTCAGTTACTTTTGCTCTAATTGAGTACGTGTTATAATTTGCCACATTTTTAAATAATTTTCAAATTAATTTTCGGCCTTTTTACAAAATAAGAATAAAAGAAAAAATTGGAGATAAAAATAAAGCATAATGGAATTAAAGAAAAAACCCTTTTCAATTACTTTATTGCTTATTAATGAGGTTCGAAAAAAGTCTTTAACAGTTTGTTAACAAAAAATATTTGGTTTCTTTCACATCTTTTTTTTCAAATTCTTCAGATTTGTTAATTAAATTAGTGAAGAAACAAAATGAAAACAACATTTTTATGTTAATGAATATTGATTGTGATTAAGAATTTCTGTTTGGACAAAAAAGGATGATATTGGGGAAAAATAATTTGGGCTAATATGTAATATGTAATAAAAATTTATTTACAGGAATTTTAATTTAGTCTTAATTTAAGCATTTTTTGGATGATTTTTTTAAATTATTTACTTTCTATTTTACTACATATAATTTACAAAATTTGTTGTTAAACATTTTTTCATTTAAGTGGAATTTTAAATGGTAATCAAGTATAAAATCTAAAATTATAGAAATCTTATTTAATTACTATAAAATGTTTATAAACATTTAGCAACATGTATCTAAACATTTTTATTTCTTTTGAATATAAATTTTTTCTTTTGGTTCTTTTGTAAAATCTAAAACTTAAATTTTTTTTATAAAAAGTTCCTTTAATTATCATAAAATGTTTAGCTACATTTCAACATTATAGATCATCAAATTATCAAAAGATCAAATTTTCTTTAAAATAAAAATTTATAGAATTTTCAATATCGGAATTTTATCAAGAATTATTTTTTAAAAGAGATTTTATGTAGTTTTTTTTAAAGAAAGAGTTAAAATTACAAAAACCTCTTGTGAATATTACAAAAATCAAATTAATACAAATTATTTTCTCAAAAGAGATTTTATAAATTCTCTTAAATGAGAATTGATTGCAAATTTTTGCTTTACAAGAATTTATAAAAAGTATTTTCCGAGAGAGTTGCTTAGGTTTCCACATATATCATGTAATGTACATGTTCATATATTTCTATGTTAAGCAACATTTGACTAAAATTTTAAAACATTCGCGAGTTTTTGTTTTAAAAACTAGCAACCTTTTCTTCTCATGTTTCTAAATATTATTTCTCAAAATCTTTTCTTTACTCATTAATTAAAATTTTAAATTTTATTGCGAATTTTTTTAATTTATAGCAAACTCTTTTGTGTACTTAAATTTTTTGCGAAAATAAATTAAAACCATAAAAGTAATCAAAAACTAAATTTAAGTTAATTTCACCTGTGTGAAATATTAAAGGAATTTTAAAGTTTGTTTTCTTATATATTTTTTTCTTTAAACATCTTTGCATTTTTGCACCGTAAGATAATTTTAACTTTAACAAAAGAAAGCAAAACTTAAGAAATTAACTGAAAAGAAGGTGATAAAAATATCTACAATATTAAATTACTTTTAACCTACATAAAGGTAACAACTACAACAACAGCAATAAAATAAGTTTTTAATAAAAAAAGTGAAAAAGTGACAACGACAAAATCTACAAAAAACTGCTACAAACTCATCTTAAAATCAAAAAGAAGTTAAAGAAAAGAAAAAAAGATAACTGAAAAATATTGAAAGTAAAAGTTTTTTTGTCTGGCGCTGATGTTGCGGTATGTAGACTTAGATGTTAATAAGACGACGATGGTTTGGTTGTTTGTTTAAAGTGAATATTGCTTAACGAATTCATAATCAAGAAAACCGGTCGCCAAGACTCACAAGTTGCAACAACAGTCAGAGACAACCAACAAGCAACTTAGCAAGATTCACATACCGTTGTTTAACTCCCACTTACAGTAGCTGATGCCCCATAGCTGTAATATGGATGCAGCAATAAGTTTTGTTGCTACAACTACCAGAATTTGTCGTAAGTTTATACTTTTTTCAAAATGTTTATTTTTTTCTCTAAAGAAGATGTAGCAAAATTTAAATCTGAAGCTTGTTTTGGCACTTCTTTAGTTTTTTTTTCTCTCCTTTCACATTTTTTGTTTTTCTGTCTTTCTTCTGTCTTGCTGTATTTATAGTTTATTACCGCATTCTTTTTTTCAATTTCAGTTTTATGAAATAATAATGAGGAGTATTGGAAAATATTAAAAAAAATTAAACAAGTAAGAATGCTATATTGAATTAGTCCGAATCTTCAATACCCTCCACCAAAAATGAGTATGAAGTGTATACGTTATATTTCGTACATACACACTCACAAACGTATATAAAATATAACCGTTTTTCTTATATATAACACAGCAACACACCGAATTCTAATTTGTCAATTTCTAATTGACAGCTTTACAAAAATTCTTTGCTTGAACTAAGAAGTTATATCAGATATCGGTCTATATTTTTTGAACATATTGAACTGATTGTGCTAGTTTTAAAAAGGAAACTTCTCAGGACTAAAAAAATACTAAAACCAAAATTCTTTGAGCTCTGTCAATTATTGTACAGACAGACAGAAACTTCTAAGGACTATAAAAATACTCAAACTAAATCTTATTAGGCTCCGCCAATTATTGTGGATGTGGGCGTGCCAAAAACAGACACATAGACGGACACAGATGCAAATATATACATTATGGTATATGAAGTGATCTCTTCTTAACGTTACTTACGGAATGACCAAGTAAATATACCCTCTTACAGTTGTGGTGGTGGAGGGTAAAAAAATTCAAAAAACCATAAATTGCTTTTGGCGACTTTGGGTCTGTATTACAAACAACATTTGTGGTTAAAGGTGTTTTCAATGGTTTATGTATCATCTTTTATTTTTTCTCGATTTGTTAAACTTTTTTATCGATTTTTTTTTTTTGCTTCTCCTCTTGTTATGGAGATTTTTATTCAACATTTTTTCAATGGATTTTGTTTTGTTAAAGTCAAGTTATGAACAATTTTTTTTTCTCCTGTAAAAAATATTATGTAACCTGTTGAATTGAACTGGTAAATTTTGTTTAGCCACATTTTGGCAAAAATGAAAAAAAATCGATTTTTTTTAATTGAATTGAAAAAAAAAAGATGTTAAGGAAAAGAAATTTTGTAAGGCCACTTAAATGTTATGTATAAAAGTTGTCTGTTATTCAAAGTTATTAACAGAAAAAAACTTTAATTGATTTAACTTTTACTTTATCATGTTTTCTTTTGGTTAACATGTATATGTTTGGGTATGAGATTAAATTATAAAAGTTTTACACATGTTGGTTTACAAGGAATTATACATAATTGTATACATAATTCCTTAGCAACAATGTTGCTGTGATAAAGAAAATTTTCTCTAAACTGGAAATACAATAAATTTTTTAAGAGAACTGAATTTATTAAAATTTTCTCACCCAAAAATGACAACCAGAGAAAGAATTTAATTTTTAAATTATATAAATTTTTTTAATGTATTCAAAAAAGAAAGTTTAATAATAAATTTTTGAAGGAAAAAATTTTTAAAGAGAATTTATTAACAATTTTCTCAAAAGAGAGAATTTATGGAAAATTTTGTATTTAGAGAAAATTTATAAAATGGTTTCTCAAAGGTGTTTTTATAGAAAATTTGTAGAACATTTTAAGAGAAATTTCATAGAAAATTATTATAGAAATGTTTATAGAAAATTTTATCTTTAAAAATTTTATGGAAAATTTCAGCTAAAGAGAAATTTTTACAGAAAATTTCAACTAAAGAGAAATTTTTAGAGAAAATTTTTTCTAAAACTTTGTTTAATATTTTTTACTTAAATTTATAAATTTTTTATAGTACATATCTCTTATATCGATAATATTTTTCAGTATAAGAGTTTTATTTAGGTTAATTAAAATTTTATACAATAAAATTTTCGTTTTGTAATTTTATGATGATTTGTATGGAAGCTTTTTATAATAGTTTTGCCACAAGAGTTCTTTGTCTTTAAAGACATGTATTTTTTATTTCTATATAGATTATTTGTGTATAAATGTTAAATTGTCAATCTTAGTTTTTTTTGTCATAGTCTGGATCTTAATTTGTTCTTTATGTTATTTTTATAAGATTATACTGTATTTTTTTATTATACTTAGTTATCATCCCATCTTTGAACATATAATCCAATGTTGCCTTAATTATAAAAATCTAATAAGATAATTATGCTAAAAAGTGGTCCTTCACATTCTTCATACATTCTTTACTTACAAAATTTTTATGTTTAACGTACCTGAAATAGAAGAAATAAAAATTAATAATACGTTTTCTAATATTTTAATATTAACTCTTATACTCTTTAAATAATAAAAATAAATATACATTTTACTTTAAATTCGTTTTTTATTATTCCCATAAATGACACAATTTTTGTTTACAGATTCACAACATCTACCCGGAAAATTATGATATAATATCATGTTTATGTACAACTAGCAACATGTTGCCCAAAACAAGTTTTATTATAAAAACAAAAATGTTTATTAATTAATTTGGTCGTAATATTTGATTACAAAATTTTATTAAAACCTCTTTCTCCAATCAAATTTAATGGCATCACGAAAAATAGTTTAAATAAATGATGTACTTTTTCATCAAAACTAATTAACGGCTTAATAACAATTTTATAAATCAATAAAAAAATAAATTTAAATAAATTTTTTAAATATTTTAGTTACGAAAAGAGAAGAAAGTAAATGCGGGTTTGTATTAAATAATTTATGCATTTAGGCTGTTTTTTCCTTCATGACTTTCATTGATAAAAAAATCAGTTTCAGCTAATAAAGTACCTTTAGCTGTATGAAGCGTTAAGTATGGCATATATTTTGTTAACAACATTTGTTTTGTTTGTTTATTTGGTTTGATTGTATTTTTATTATTATTTTTTTAATTTTTAACTTTCTTTTGGGGCGCGTTATGTACCATATATGTATTACTTAGCATGAATGAATATCTGTATACGTATTTATTTTTATATATAATTTTATTTGTTAATTATTGAAAAAATACACCTTAAACATGTACACCTTGAGTTACTTTTTGTAATCTTTATTTAAGTTATTTGGATGGATTTTGTGCATTTAATGTTAATAAGAAAAATTTATTTAGTTTTATTATAAATTTCACTTTTTATGTCATCATATGATGCTGATTAAATTCGTGCTTTTTAATGTCATTACAGTTTTTTGTATAAAATTGTTTGCATTGCATGTCAGATATTTTATAAATATTTTTATTTATTTATTTTAGACTTTCTGAATCGTTTTGAAATATAAGTATTTTTTATTTCAATTTTAATTTTTTATGCTTTATTTTCTCTTAAACAATGTTGATACAACTGATAATGAAATAATGTTCTGCAACAATGTTGCTTTATAAATTTACTTTAAGATAATAATTCTACTTTTCTTTAACAATTCTCCTTTATAAAAAGTTGACTTAATTTCAAATAATGTTGCAGAAGATTTATTCGCATTTAAAATAGAGCAACATGCTGCAAGATAATCCTTTATAGTTCGTAGAAAAATTATTTTGTTTAAAAAAGTGTTGCAACATCCTATATATTTCACTTGTTGCAATTAAAACTTTTGTAGTTTAAAAACCTTTTAAATTTCTTAAATTTTTCGCCTTTTATTTCCTGCAACAATCATCCATAGTAAAAAGTTCAACTTATTTAGTCTTTGAATTTGATTTTGATTGTAGCCTTAATAGCATATAGACCCTTTTACAGTTAAAAACATTTTAAGTTCCTTAAAATTTATTATTATCAATTAAATTTAAATTGCACCCATAGTTTAATGTTAAATATTAATTATTTTATGCAGCAACATGTTGATAACAAAATAAAAGTATTGAAAAAAAATTCCTTGTAAATATGTTTTTCAAAATGAATATTGAATTAATTTTAAACTAAATAATTTAATTTTATTTCAATATTTTGGTTGTAGCAACAATTTTTTCACTATATCCTATATGTGGGAGCTACACTGTATAGCTTAGCATTTCTTGTTTTCTTGTTGTTTATATGCATCAGCATTAAGTTTTTCATTTACACAACATGTTGCTTAAACTTTTAAACAAACATTGAAATGAATTATGCTGCGAATATAATTAAAGGAAATATTATTCTCTAATATTGTTGTATTAAAAATCATTTTCATTCATAAAGAGTAACATGTTTCAAAAAGTATTTCGCAACATGTTGCAACTTGTTTTTATTTATTAAGATAATAAATAACCAATTTTTTTTATCTCTTTTAATACATAAACGAAGAAATTATTGTTTAAAACATGTTGTCTAGTAACATGTTTTAAGAAAGGAATATCGAAAAGGTTTATCAGTGTTACCGTTGGTGCGACTTTTCCAACTGCGTGTGACTTGTGTACTTTTTCAAATTTTCCCTTTTTATTATTTGCATTTTAGGCAGGTGCGACTTAATTTTTCAAAATCCCCTTTTCTTCCGACTTTTCGAAAAATCTCAACGGTAATGCTAATTAGATTGATGAAAAACTTTTAAGGTATTTTTGGTACATTTTTATTTATTTTCCAAAAAAATTTTCATATATTTAAATTTATTCTATAATTTTAATAGCAACATGTTGATTACAAATTTATTTCCTATTTCATTCATAACCTTTTATAAAATTATATCTTATATTATTTAAAATTTTTCTTTAACTCTTTTATATCTACAAATGAAAAAACTCAAGGAAATTTATATTGAAAACCGGGTAAGACCGTATACATATACATGTGTATAAGAGCATATAAAACTTGTAGCAACATTTAGAGTATAAGAAGAAAATGTGTAATGTTTTTGTTTTATCTTTGCTATAATTTAACTAGAGTATATAACAGACATTATGCGTCTACAATTCATTATCCTTGTAATCCTTGGCAAATACTGTGCTAAGTAGTTAAGTAAACTATTACAATGAGTTAGTAAAATAGATACAAACTCAGGCACATTCTCACAAAGTTACGCATTATTTCTTAAAAAAAAACAACAACAATAAAAACGGTAAATATTGCTTTAGTCCACAAGAAAAGTCTTGGTATTTTTTATACCCTACATCATCGTAGATGATTAAGTATATGACAAAAAAGTTTGAAACGGGCAAAAAAAATTGTTGCCACTACCACTGGCTTTCTATCCATGTAAACTTTGTTAACAAAATTCAGAACACCATTTTAGAACTTTACATTGATGAACTGTCACTTGGTCATTACTTTGTCACAAAGACGATGCCTATTGAATTTGGTGATGATGGGTTCAATTTCACATATATATGTTATTATTGTAATACAAATTTGTCAAATTAAGATAAAATAAGCAAAAAACATTGTACGAAATGTTACGAGGGTCGATCCATAATTTCTTCTATCTCCCGTACTGTCAGCTCCAATAACATATACAATAATATGCTGCATTCTAAACCACAAATTAGAAAATACATTTATACGACGGTCGTTTATTAATTTTTGGTAACTAATGCTTATAAACAAAAATGTGTTGTAGGATATTAAATAGTCTGACTTGAACGATTATAACTTTTACTTGTTTCTTTATACTTCTTTACTTCCGTTTTACCCTCAAACTCTGGTAACCTTTTGGAAAATATCCTTTTTTCACTTCCGTTTTTGTGCTCTTATCATAGTTTTCCTAGTGTAGCAACAAAAGTTTAGCAGCACATATTTTTGCACTAATTGCTGTAAATGAAAAATAATTTCTTCTTATAACAAGAATAAAATTGAATAAAAAGACTTTCCCAAGAAATTTTCTTTTAAGTTTAATTTTTCTAAGAATGAGGAAAAAAATTATTTAATAAATTTTAAAAAAGAAAAGTTATGAAAACTACAAGAGGCAAAGAAATTCCTGGGATAAAAAATGGTTACTAAAACTAGTAGAAACATTTTTTTTACTTTAATTAATACTATTAAAGATATTAGAGACAATAATAACTATAAATTAGAATAGAAAGGAAAAAAGGATTAAAAAAAGTAAAAATGAACAAATAAATGTCCTTGAAGAGATAATTTTTTATACATAGAAAAAGGAAACAAATTTTCTTAAATTAAATTCCTTTATTTTTAATTGTGTCTTAATTTTGTTTAAATTTCTAATAAAATGCCTGATTAAACAATGGTTTAATTAAATGATGCCAGAAAAAGGAAAAAAATCATTCACTGCTAAACATTAGACAAACTAATTTTTTTAATCCTGTTTATTTGTTTAATCATCTTTTTTCTTTTGTTTTGTTTTCGTATTTATAAACTCGTCCTTTTTATATCCTACACCACTGTAGGTGGTTGGGTTATTATGCGTTTGTGCTGATGTTTGCAACGTAGGAAAAAATACTTTAAAAATTTTGTAAGTATTTTTGGTCAAAAGACAAAACCTATTCAAATTGGTTATATTTGGTCTAATATTGCAAGAAGCTTCCATTCAAAGACTAAAAAAGTAATATAAAACAATTTCAATGAAATTCTAGATAAAATAAGTTCTATAGTATACTAAATGTGTCAAATTATGAGAGGTTAGATCCATTACATCTTATAGGTCTCATACAAGCCTCCTTCCAAATATCACTTTTATTGGCATAAATCTCACATTTACGTTCGTATTGTTATTGTATTTTAAACTCCCATCTCTGCATTAATTATATTATTTTAAGCATTTAATATTCTATTGTTTGCCTTTTTCTGTTGACGCTTATTTTCTTTAATTCCCTTTTTTATGTTTTATTTTAATCCTTTATTGTTTCAGCTAAATTTGTAATGCAAAAATAAATTTTTTTGCTTACATTAGAAGATAAAGAGGAATGAAGGAAATAAATAAACAAATTATTTAAGAATTTAAATTTTGTTAAAAATTCTATCAAAATTTTAACATTGAAATTATTTTTTTTTGTTGGCAACATGTTGCCAATAAAGTTAATGATCCAGCAATAATTCACGATGTTAATTGTGAATCTCACCTTAATGTGAAATTCTGAATTAATTATTAATTTTATAAGTTTTCTAACAATAATAATGAAAAATTCTTCGGTAAAATGTTTTTAATACAGATTTTTTTCTTTTAGTTTTTGTTCAAAATATAATGTTAATAAGACTATTAAAAGCATATATATTGGTAACATGTTGAATGTTGCCAACATGTTGCTAAAAAATTTTAAGCTAAAGGCTGGTTCAGAAATAATAATTTTATTATATCAAAAAACATAATATGTTCATTTATTTCTGGACCTTTTAGATTTTAATTCACGTGCTCTGAAGTTATATCAACGTAATTTGTGACAAGAAGGGAGGAGTGAGTTGTCAATAAAGTATTGACGATTTAAAAGTGACTTTTAATGAACTCACGAGCGTTAAATAGGTGAAATAAAATTTCATATGTCTGTAATGTATAAAACAATATCAGTTCAGTTCTTCTTAACTGACTGAATTTTATCTATGTAAAGATTTCTTTGGTCGTACTCTAGATTTTGTTAATTAATTTTTTTTCTTTTCTCACAAAACCTTTTCAAAAATTTGCTTAAAATTATTTTAAATGAACTTTCTACAAAAATCATTAAATTTTGACTGTCAACTTATTTTACTGTTACACTATTTAAACCGCTAAACTCGAGATAATCAATATCACGTTTAAAGTTTTTATGAATTTTTCAAAAATTCAAAAAATAGTTTTTTTCAAGTGTCAAATTATTTAGCAAAAATTTCACTTGCAATTTTTAAAAAATTAAAATCTCATATAAATAAATTATTATTAAATGCTAATTAGAGTTTATTAACATTTGTATAACTTAAACGTCATATGGAGATATAAACAAACAAACATAACTAATGAAATAATTAACCAAAAAAAAAATGTTTAAATGAATTCTTTTTATTTGCGTGTCATTTTGAAAGTGATAAATTTTCACTTAAGATAAATTGTTTATGTCAGAAAGAGAGAGGGGTCAGTTTCAAAGTGTTAGTTTAAAGGTAAACAAACGTTGGAACTAACTAAACGAGTTTAAGATTTATTCATGTTAACTTAAAGCTTAAAATGTTTTTTGTGATAAGCAAAGAAAAATTATTTAATAGATAAATATTAGTCGATAATAGAAAAATGAAAATTGAATTTTGTTTTGAAATCGACTTAGTTTATTTAAACTGAGTTTAACAAAATAAAAAAAATGCGCAGTTAGAAATAGCCAATTTGTTTTACCACTTTCACTACTTTCATCATAAACAAATTATGCAGAACGAAAACTAAATCCTTAAATACAACCGACTATTAATAATAAGCCCTTTTAAAAAGTTTACATAAAAGTTGGAAGGGACGTAGTAATTTACTTAGAAATGTGATCTCAAAAACAAAAAGATCGATAGTTTTTCGTTTTAACAAAAATGATATTTGTTATCTAAAAATATAGTGCATTAGAAGTCCATGAACATTCCCAATATTAGTTATTTAATAAGGATTTAAAGAATATGCCAGATTAAAAAAAATATAGTAAAATATATATAGTTTTTATTGACCAAATGCAATGGAGCTTGTAACTTTGCCCCTAGTAAATATTCACTTTTCTTAAGATTTCATCATAAAACAATAAACAATATCAGTGAAATAAATCAAGTTTTCAAAATTCCAAATTCAGAAAATTTTCTTTCAGATTTTTGAAAATGTATATTTATATTTATTAAAATTAGGACCCCCGGAATTATATCAAAAAAATTTCTTGAGCCAGTATTATTTAGAATTTTATCAGAAACCTGATATAAATTTAATAAACATTTTGAATTTTTTTGAGTTAAGAGTTTAAAAACTAAATAAACCACTGCGCAAGTATGAAAAAATATAGGCCGACCATCGTGGAATTTGCTTTTATACACTTATTTAAACTGTTCTCTTTGTATTTACTTGAGAGATTTATTTCAGATGATTTTCGCAAGTAGAGGAATTATAGATCGATCATCGCAAATTTTCTAGTCATATGGATTTTAAACATGCAAAATATCATACAGTTTTGAGAGTTATGCTCATTAAATCAAATTTCAAAAGTGCAACACTATGGGAGCTACAGGCGGTTGTGGAGCGATTTTCTTACAATTTGGAAAATATATTTGAACCTGTTTGCGTATTAATTAACTTATATATTCATTTCTGTGTATTTCATGATATTAAAATCCCATTCCAGGGGGACATTTGCCTAAGAGCTATCTGAAATATCACTACGAACATCCTTAATTCAACTCACAAAGTGACTCCGAGTCGATATACTTACGGTATACTTAAAAAAGAGCGTAACATAATGTTTTCTTTATGGCTACAAATAGTTTCACATTCTTCCTTTTAGGGCCACTTTTTTTTAATGAGAACTATATATATACAACAATTTTTTGTCTTTCATCATAAATTAATTTTTTAAAATATTGTCCGAGATGAAAGACCATCTATTACCCCCTGTCTAGTTGATGGTGTGTTAAATTTCAAATCACCTCAAAGTCATGTGAACTATAACCTTGTTAAATTTCATTATGATATCTTCAACAATTCGAAAGTTACAGAATTATTAAAAAAATATTTTGAAACCACTGTTAGTCAGTATGATAATTTAAATTTTCCGATGTCCTGAAGTGTTTCAAACAAAGTATATGGGATATATTTTATATTACACTTACACAAATTAAGTGAAATCTATAGAAATTTCAAAATTGAAACAAAAATTTTAAGAAGCAAATTTTTAAAAGAAATTTTTCTGCTTGTATTCTGGAGTATTTCAAAAAGCAAAGTTTTAGTTTTCTTAGGTCCTTATATTTTTTAATACCTAAAACAGTTTCTTTTATTTTTCGATTTTTTTAATTATTTGTCAAAGATCCTTTGAAGCTTTCAAATCGATTTAAAAAATGAAATGATTTCTTTTGATATATAGTTTTCAATATCGTGTTTATCAAATTTTCTATGAAAATAAATTTTAGTGCACTTTATCGTTTAATGTTTTTTATATGAAAGGACGATGTTCAGAAAAAATCTGTCTCTACATTTCTAAATTTGTGTGAGTGTTAAGTCAAAATCCATTAAAATTTCAATTTTATTTTTGATTGATTTTTTCTCTTTTTATAGTAAATATTTCAACACTTTCGAGTTTCGTTATTTTATTAAAAAAGGACATTAACCCTTGAGCCAGTGTAATAATTATATTTAAAAACAGACACATAATTCCATTTTAAATATCTATATAATTATGCATTTTGTTCTTAATATTCATAGCTTTTTAAGGAATATTCTTTTAGATGTTTTTAAGGACACTCTTCTTCTTTATTATCGTTCACGTTCACATTACCATTTTAATCATTTTTTTTTTTTGTAGTCAAAGAGATATGATTATAATTAATTTTGCTCTTATTTTTCATTTTCTATTATATTCTAATGTTCATCAGGATATCATTTTGCATATCCTTTTGTTTTTTTTCTGTTTTTTTTTTAGTTTTTCATATTCTTCATCTCCGGTTTTTTTATTCGAAATAGTTTGACACAATACTTTAATCCCATTTTATTTGCATGATAAACTGTCAGATTTATATATAAAAACCATTTTGTCATACAAATATTTTCGAAAAATAAAATTTATAAAAATCTAAAGTTCTTACATGTAGATGTTTGTATGTTTGTTTGTATTACTTATGTATAAGAGAGGATGCCTACCATTTGTAAAAATTGAGAGAGGAAAAGGAAATAAAAGAATCACACAAAAAAATATTAATTCCACACAAAACACTGTTAATCCTTAAAGTTGTTGGCTGTCGGTTGGTTGGTTGGCTGGTTGTTGGGAATTATGTTGATGACAATATTAATGATGATGACAAGGATGTTGTTATTATTACTGTAGTAGTTGTTATTGTTGGTGTTCACGATTGTTTGTTTGTTTGCTGCCTTAGCGTATTAACTTCCGGTTTTAAAAAGGAATTACAAACAAACGGAAACAGATATAAGAATGTTTGAATTTTGTATTTTTCGTTTTATTTTATAACTTTTTAACTTTTTTTTCTTTCTCTCTGTTTTATTAACTTTTAACACACACAAACCAGGGTTTTTTTCTCTTCAAACAATAAAGGAAAACTTAATAGTTTTATGTATTTTTCACTTTTTTTGTTTTGTTTCTTATGAAAGACAAGTTTCTGTTTAACTTGTCTTTTTTTTCTTCTTTGAAAAGAAACGAAAGAAAGAAGCTTGTCTTACTTTTTTTTGGAATAAAAAAGGTTTTCCAAAGAAAAAACCGACGCGTTATATTTTTGTTTTAAACAACCGGCGTTCGATTACGACCCGTTGCTTGCCACTAGTGAATATTAAATGCTGATTGTAAGATGTTAACGGTTACTAATATAACAAAACCAAAAGCCAAAAAATAAAATTAAATTTTCAGTTATTTTCGTCTGGCTAACGGAAGATCGCACATGTAATACATAAAATTCGGTTAATACAGATGATGTTGGCTTTATTGTTGTTGTAATTATTTCAGCTTGTCCAACAGCTCTATAAAGAGATAGATATAGAGAGAAAGAGTAAAGTAAGTGAATACAAATACATCATAAGTGTGAGTGTAACACTTAAATAATGCAAATAAAACCGAAAGTGTTTTCTTTATTGTTGTTGCTATTTTATGCCATGACAATGATTTATCCACCAAGTACGTTCGTTTCTTCATATTAACATTCCTCATGTTGTTGTTGTTATTTTTATGTTCCATGATCTTGTGTGTATATAAAATTCCACTCCCTAGAGAGTGCCTTTCTTGAGTATTGACTCGATTGCAAAAGAGCTGATCTCACATTTACACATAAAATGTAAACAACCTGTTTTCGATTTTCGATTTTTGTTTTGTTTTTTTTTTTTTTTTTTAATTTTTCAACAAGACACACATCTTTTTTTGTAATATGCAAATTTTTATTCAACACTCTTACTTTTAGTGAAATATTGAATATTGAATAATTGTAGTATTTAAAATATATGGGGGATTATTTAATCATTTTAAGTCTTTGACAATTTTTGTTAGGAATTATTAATCTACGCATGAATCATTTCTTGACATAATTATCTAATGTCCTTGATTTTAAAAATGGTGATGAAATTATATTTATAAATTTTAGTTTACTATTTTTCAAAGAAATCAAGAAACTAATAATAGAAAATCCTAAAATGAGTGATTATCGAAATCAGTAAAAATTAAATATGAATTAATAATCAATAGGGAAGTTCCCCTACAAGTTTTCAGAATATACTTCTTATATAAATTTTATCTCGTTGTTGAGAATAATTTCCTTTTATTGTGATTTTCGATAGTGGATTTTATGGACATTTCAAAAATTTGGGATGTATATTTTTAGTGATCAGGATGAACTTCATAATAAAGAATTATTATGAAGTTTATTTAAATATTTATGAATTTTTGAGAGAACATTAGCATAAAAGGTACCTGATTTAATCGATCGATTTTTACCAATTTCAATACCTTTCACCCTTGTGTTAAAACAATAATAATATAAGACAAATCATATAATTCAAAATTTCGGTGTGTTAAATATTTTAAACATTATATGAGCTGCTATTCAGACGGGCAGACATGCGTCGTAAAATGAACTAATAAAGCGATGCTTAGTAATTCAATAAGCATTTAGATGGGAGTAACATTTTTAAGGCTTTTCGTATAACTAAAATTATGCATTAATGAACTTTCTAGTCCATATTATAATTTGTTGGTAAAATTTATTTTCTTTATTAAAAAAAAATTAATTTAAAAAAAATTAATTTTTGTGAAAAAGAAATTTTGAGTGAAAGATTTTATTTAAATTATATTTAAATAGGAACTATATTCCTTTGCACCATTAATTTCTTAAAAATATATAATTTTCGACTTTTTCCAATTTTTATCCTTTTTAACTTTACGTTTCTATCTTCTACTTAAGGAAAATTTTCGATCTCAAAACAGAAATGCAATGGAAATAAATCTGTAAACTTCGAACGATCTGTTCGAATTCAATGAAATTGCAGTTGGTAGCAGCAAAGGTATTAGCAAATTTAAGTTTTGAGTCTGCATTTTTTTTGTACCATAAAAGATCATAAAAATATTTCTATCAACGATTTAAATTCCTTATATCAAAACGAATTTTAAAACTTTTCATATGAGTGAATTCTATTGTAAAGGTCAACCCAAAACATTTCAATAAACGTAGGTTATCTCCTTTAGTTCAAAATATATTAAGCTTCAAAAGTTCCAAAGTTTCACATTGTACATAATTCGATTTTTGCCAAAAAATTAGTTACACTAATTTTGAATTATAAATTTAGTAACCGTAGTTAAATACGGAAATTGAAAAATTCTTAACACAATTTTCATTTAAACTTTAAGTCTACGTATATTTTGATTTTTTTATCAAGTTAAAATGAGTGACCAATGTTATTAAACTGTACCGGGAGAACTTATCCGTTGATAATAACTTAGAAGGAATGATCCATACATATTCCCATGACAAAAAAATAGAAAGAATTTTCAAAAGGGTTCCCAACACTCGAACCCAATCCTCGGACTATTTCCGCTAAACGTTAGAGTTTATATAGATCTAAAAACATACGAGGCTCAAAAGGTTCCTGATAGGAACGCTGCTTAAAATTTAGAAAAGCACGGAAATTGAAGTCAAGTTTTCTAAACAAAATATTCTTGCGCATTATGGATGTCGAAACTGATAATAAAGCAGATTTTTCGCTTTTGGTATGACAAGCGAGCAAAAGAAGTCAGAAGAAGAAGCTCTATAAATACTGAAATTTACATCAAGAAATGTTTAGCAACTTGTCATTATAGTAAACAAGCTCTGGAGTGGCAAACAATAATGTGGTACTTGTACCAGGAGGGGTAAATCCTCCAAACTGCCCGGGGCTAAAACTTTAAGTTTAGTGGTTTCGTTTTTATTTATTATATAAATTAAAAATTATTTTTCTCGCAATAATCAAGTCTCTTCAATATTCCCCTTTTTCAAAACAAAATTGTTTGAAATTCAATAATCATCACAACATGATCATTACCATGTTAATCGTCATCAGTGGTAACAGAAATAACCTTACACAACATTTTTTCTAACTCTCAAACACTAAAGTTATGGTCAAGTTAAATCAAACCCATTTGCCACAACACACTCTTAAAGCACTCTTTTTTTAATTTGAGCACTTCTCTTAAGAAAACTGTTTTTAAAACGGAAAAAATGTTAAAACTCATCAACAAACAGAAAAAAAGCCATAAAACTAAACGAATCAAAATAATTTCGCTTTCATTTGCATCATCGATGAAAACTGAAAAAATTATATTAAATAAGTTATAACGAAAACAACAACAACAACTCTGGTAAATAACTAAATATTTGTATTGGCCAAAAAAAAAAAAATGTTTTACCTAAATACCAAAAACCAGAAAAAATAAATATTTGGCTTCATTGAGTCGCTATTTTCATATATAATAAATAAAAACCGGTTTTAAAGGGAATCAGAGAGAGAGAATTGAAAAATATTCTCTCATTCTCTCTCAGTAGATCTTTTGTAATTCACACGCATTTAGTTTTTGTTTTTATGGTAGAGCCGACATTTGGTGGTGAACATGTTGTTGACTGAGGTCTTGGCCAGGCCAACGAAGACAATTTTAAATTCATGCACTCACTCACTTACCAAGTGCATACGTGCATGATGAGTTGTTTGAATTGTTGTTTTTGGGAAAATATGTTTAATAGATCTTCTTTTAACTCTTCTTCTTCTTCATTTTCAAAGTTAATAACTGTTTTTTGAAGTTTATTAGTATTTCCAGTTTTTTTCATGAGGTTTTATGGCTGAAATTTAATAACATTTAACATCTTCCCAATGCTTTTCTTGTATTATGTGACCCCTGATCAAACCAGTTTTATAATTACGGGTATTTTTGGATTTTCTATCGTTTCATCTGTTTTATGACCGGTGGGTGTATGAGTTAAAAATATTGATTTTTTTGTGGTATTACGATTAAAAGATCATGAGATTTAAGTTATATTAGGGAGACAGAAAAGTAAATTTCAGATATTGTAAAATGAGCTAAAATAAATTTTTCAATGTGATGTATGTTGAAAGCTAGAAATTTGTACCACATTAGAAAAAAACATGGAAACACTGATAATATTTTCCAAATATGTTTGCCGCAACACTAATATATTCACAGCAAACATTTATTATCGCTAACATTTTAATTGTTAAATTAATTTTATTTTGACAACAATTTTGTTGCTGTAATTAATTTATTTTTATTTAATAAAAATATATATTAAAAATTATATTGATAATTGTTATTAAAAAAAACAATTATAAAAAATTATTTTTATTAGGACAAAAAATTATTTTCAGTTAACTGACAACTGAATATGTTTTACAAAGTTCATTCGAATTGCATTTTTATGACCACATATGTTCTTAGATATATAATATTATTATATATAATTAATTATAATTAAAAAATTTAACCCAAATAACAGTTAAAATAATCTTTATATTGAAAATTATATTTAAAAAATGTTGCAAATCAAATTCTTTATGGGATTAATAATAATTTTATTGTAATAACAATACATTTAGTGGCGATAAAAATAATATTAGTGGCAATGTTTGAATAAACAATTATTTTATTTTAATAACAATATTATAAATGGCGATAAAAATAGCTATTTTTATCAATGCAAAATAAAATCCAAATAAACGTGTTTTTATTGCAGTAGAGACATAATATAACAACAATATTATGATGCAACATACTATAATATAATAATATGTTGCTTCTCGTTTATGGTTACCTAAATTATGTTTTTTTCTCTGTGTATATATCATACCATCTTCCATTAATTAATTTATTAACTCTTTTTATTTGACTTTCCAAATTTGTATTAATGACTTTAAATAGATTGCAATTTCCCATTTTTATACTCTTTTTGGTATTTCTTCCGACCCAAATATTTTTGATTCAATTAATTTTAAAATTTCAAAAATTTCCGTCTTAGCGGTTCTAATTGCTTAGAAACTTACTGTCCAAATTCTAACTTTAGCCGCTAAGGATGTGGGTGCTAATCAGTCAGTTACATAACACTTTTATATATACAAATTTACAACGAAATCTAGACCGATATTTTAGGAACAATGTTAAGCAAAAAATTAAGTGTACCGAATTTTAATACTAAAAATATTGTGTACAAAAAAAAGCAGATGTATCAGAAATAAATCACATGTTAGCATTAAATTTGCAGGACTACATAGAATAGTTCTATGTTTAAAAGTCTTAGTACCTTTAATTCCAATTCCGGAAATACTTTCAAACTGCTTAGCGTTAATACTTGAATAGTAATTGTTAGTCTCGTATTGAATTAAATATTTTGTTTTCGGGGAGGACTTAATATGGAAGCACCTAACACGGAAGCTATTGTCAAGTATAGAGCTGTGTGAAAGGTTTTATTAATTTCATTAATAATATAATAACTTCGCCGATTTTTAATAGAATTTTTAAACTTTTTGAGACACTTGTTTTCTCAAAACTACATTCTGGCAAAGGACACAGAAGGAAAATTTGAAGCAAAATCCTTGGGGGAACACAGTTGATTTAAGATTGAAATATTTTTTTGCATTCAGTTAAAATTGAAAATTTTTTACTTTTTAATGGAATATTTTTGAATATTTTAGAATCTGTCGATATAAATTTATAAAATTATGCAATAATCTTTTTTAAATAAAATTTTTAGTACTTAAGAAACTGGGATTGTTGTAAAACAATATTGATTTAACATTTTTTTATCCATAAAGCGATTTTTTAAACTCCAATAATGAACTTTAATAATCTTATTGTACCCCACATGACCGTAGATGGTTGGGGTATTATGCGATTGTGCAGGAGTTTGTAATGGCCATATAAAATATTGCTTTTAACACTTTTAAATAAACTGTTCAACTAAAAATCACTTTCTGAGTCGATTTAACGTTGTCTGTCCTTCTGTCCATCCTAGGGGTTTGCTGGTTGTCCATTTTAACATTGTGAATAAAATGCATGTCGCAAATTTAAAGATATCTTAAGGAAATTTGACAATTCTCATTTTTTTTGGTCAAGGACGATGGCTATTGAAATTGGTGATGATGGGTTCCTTATTTCACCCAGCCCTCACTCAAATCAGGAGTTTAAAGGTCATTACAGTCTAAAATATAAATCGATTGAAATTTTGTCCAGATAAGTTCTATGATATTATGAAAAGAAGGTTCCTTATAATCCGCCTATAAAAAGTCCTTTTAAAATGCACAAATTCCACATAAATATCACTCTTAAGCATAAATTTGAAAATAAATGCTCGGACTTGACCGACTATAACTTTTACTTTTTTATTTAGTCTGTTTTAATTTAAATTAAATTCTTGTATAAATTTTATTTATATTTATCTCGATATATTTCAAATAAGTTATTATTTTTCCAAACAACTCAAACTAGATATTAATAAACATCCTTTTCTGTCAGTTTTACTATACTGCAGCAATATGTGGCATATTTAGTAAAGATGTTTTATTTTTACGATTTTTTTTTGTTAACTTCAATAAATACGTGACCTTTAACACATTTACGTGTTATCATAGATTACAGCTTAAAATACTTTAAGCTGAAAAAATGTGTTTAGGTTTTCAAAATAAAAGTCTACATAAAGGATTTCGCTTTCTTTAAAGTTTTAAGAAAAAAAAGTGATGAATAAAAATATGAGAATCAAAACAAAACAGTTTTTATTAACTTTTATGAGATTGCAAAATTTTATATTTGCATCATTATAAAAGTATTACGATGACATTATGCGGCAAATAAGCTTTTGAATTAAATGAAATAATTTTACTTTAAAAAAAGGAAAGGAAAGTTAATCAGTATTAAACAATTTTTTTATTTAATATTTTATGTTTATAGGTAATATAAATAGGTATGTGTATACACATATTTAATGTGTTATGAATAATTATACCCTCCACCACCATAAGTGCTGAAGGGGGTATATTAACTATGTCATTCCGTGTGTAACGCTAAGATGGAATCATCTGAGAACCCTTAATGTATGAATATTATTTAAATCAAATCAAAATTTGAGTCGATTTAGATATGCCCATCTGTCTGTCCGTTTGTCTGTCCGTCTGTCTTTCCGTCTGTCTGTTTTTGTCACTCTAACATCCACAATAATTAACAGTGCTCAATAAAATTTGGCCTGAGAATTTTTTATAGTGCTGACAAGTTTTCTGTTTTAAAACCAGCGAAATTTGTTCAGTATACTTAAAGATATAGACCGATATCTGAGGTAACCTCTAAGTTCAAGTGAAAAACTTTCGAAAAGTTGTCAATTACAAATCGAATATATTTGAATATATGTAATATTTTAATATTAAATTGTATGTACTTCATTATCAAAATCGGTCCTGTAGAAAAAATTAAAGCCAAAAATATAATTGATTTTACAACTCATTAAATGTTCCCGTGTTATATTTAAGAAAAACCTTTATATATTATATACATTTCTGAGCGTATGTGTGAGTGTGTATGTACGAAACATAAAATATTTACTTTACATGCATTTGTAGTGAATGGTATTGAAGATTCGGCCTTACCGAATATAGCATTCTTACATGCTTTTTTATTACAATTATTATTATTTTTAAATTAAAAAAATCATATATACATACATATATATTTTTTTTATTTTCCATAATACATAACATTATTCATCGAAGATGAAAAAAAATGTTAATCTCCATAACGAATTATTTGCACAAAATACAATGAATATAAATAAATGTTGAATAAAAGTCAAAATGAAATATTTAAGTTTAAAAAAAAATTTACAAAAAAATACAAAACAAAACATTTGTTGTTGCAAAAATTTTTTAAAGAAAAAAATTATATGAAAAATGTAGACAATAAACAAAAAATATTTTAAATATGTACTCGAGATAAATGAAAAAAAAAAAAAAAAAAAAACATTCAAAAAACATATCATATTTGGAAAAAGAGGGAATTATGGTGGAAGATGATGATACGTGCAGTTTGTTTATATGCGGGCACCTGTAAATATTTACACATTATATAATATTTATATACATATATATTTTCATATATATGAATATGTGTGAGTTTGTCGGTGTATGTATTTAAATACACATATGTAGATATGAGTAAATTTCTTTACAAACTAAATATGACAACGTTTTATTAAAAAGTTAAAATCATGCGTTGAGTGTGAAATGATGAATACATTGAGAGAAAAACTTTTTAATTAATCCAACCAACTTAAAATTTTTCTTTATACCTGTTTTTTTTTTTTTTTTTTTTTGTTGTATTAGAAAACTCATTGATTGATTTTTATAATTCTCAGAGTCATCAGTGTAGATGCTTAATAAACTTCCATGTCCCCTTTTCTGTGATGAATAAATGCCCTATGTAGGAGGGAGAAAGGAAGAAGTAGTTCAAGAGCTTTGAAAAACCATTTAACCAGAATCGCAAATATGTTACTTGTCGATGACCTAAGTGCTTTTCTTTGAAAGATTGTGTCGAATATAGACTATCTGGAGGAGTTTTGTAGTGATCTCAGAATCAGAATTTGGCACCGTAGAATATCATTTTTCTTACATCAATTCATAAATCAAATTTACATTTCTAGGACTTAGTACCTATCTGACCCCTATGACCTTGCTAGAGATGTAGTTAGCCATCATTGCCATTGATTTTCCAGCTGTGCGTGGAAAATCCTTGCCAATATGCTCTCGAGAATTCTACCAAGTTATTTAGCGCTTAAATTTTCCTGTTTAATGTTAGTAATCTGAAGGTATCTTATACCGGTACTGCAGTTTCTTTGAGATCTTAGTGTGTCAGTTCTACACTGTGTCATAGCTTTTCCAGGTGTTTACCTGGTTACTAATAAATCTTTAACATACGCTATGGATCTGTAACTCTAATGATCCTACTTTTACTCTAATGATCCTACTTTTTACTATGGAGCAGTTTCTATTCGTTCCAAGAGTCTGATTGGACGTTTAGTAATTTCAGCCAAATGTAGTATAACCGTAGTTTCTACTATCATACGATACAAGTAATGATTGAAAAGAAGGTCTGATGAAGTCCATAATATTTAAGGTTTAAAAGAATTTCCAAAAAACTTTGTTAGGATTCATTCCCACTTTGTTTTGATGAAAAACTTTTCGTCTCACATCATATTATTTCACGTGTACGAAACTAAAACACAAAATTAAGGTTAAAAATATATTATGAAGTAAATACGAAGAAACATATACATATGTGTATAAAAACCCCTTCCTAAATAGGGCACCTAGACATAAACTCTTTTCAAATACCCAGCTACCGACAAATCAACACTCCTTTTTTTATTCATGTCTTAAGGGGGTTTAAAGGAAAAAGTTAAAAAAAACGAACACGGTGTAATAAATATAAGCCTGGTTATGAACGCACGAATAAATTTCGATTTAAAACAGATGTGTGTGTGTGTTACGCAACAACTTAAGAAGTACTCACTCAGGAGGAGTATGAATTTGAAGATAAGCAAAAATGGATGAATAAGTGACTGAGTAAAATAATGAAAGCAAGAAAAAAATGGAAAGTTCTGTTGAATAAAGCAATTTTGTGGAGTAACATGCGTGACATACTTTTTGGATTTTATTCTTTTAGGTCTTTTACTGTTTTGTTTAGTTTTGTATTCGGTTTCCTTAAATTCCTCTATACAATAAAATCAGAAATGGGTTAAAGATAAATATGGTTTCGGTATGAATGTTTGTGAATGACAAACAGGGATATAAAGTAAATATGAGTGTGAGTGAATAAACTTAAGGGTACTCACTTTAATTTATAGAAAATGAAAGAGATTTGAACTTAATTTCTTTAAAAAAAATATCTAGGGAATCCCTATTTTGAGGTCTTTGTTGCCTTATCATACCTTAAATGATACGTCAGTTATCATTTTTTTTTTTTTTTTGACAAAAATTTTGTGTGGATTTTGTTAACTCTCATTTTATATTTTCTTTTTTTTTCTCCTTCATAGCATCCAGATAATGCGAATTGAATTTTAGTCATGACGTTTTTCTTATTTAAACTTCATTCATTAATTATTGTGGTTTTACCCATATAAACTAAAAGGATTTATAAGTTAAAAGGTTTACTTAAGAAAATACACATCATTAAGGAAGTTAAATCTTTAAAAACCGTAAATATGATTTTTTTCTTTCTCTCTCTTCCTCACTAAGTATGTTTAACATTTATTTATATACAGTGGGTGACAAAATTATATATAACATATTTGAAAAACTAAGATTTCGCTTCAATAATGTTTAATCAGCAAATTCTTTCAATTAAATGATTTTCATTTGTTTTTCGTGGAAAAAATTATTGCCAGATATTTCGTATCATTCTTTTCAATTTTACTATATTTGCAAAAATGTCGCATATCAGCACTGAATACCCGCAATTTTTTTTAAGTTTTAGTTATATATTTTTTTTGTGTTTCGCGTACAAACCATTGTATACAGTAATACTTCCTCATTCCCGTTAAAAGATGTTTTATTTTTTTTTTGTATGTATATGTGTGTTGTATCCATGTGTTATTATCCATAAAACATTGAACATTTTGTTGCCATATAGAGTGCACTTTGTATCTGCAGGTAAAACATACACGGAGTATCTCCACCTTTAGTTGATATTTTAGAGATTTTTTGTTTTGGTAAATTATTCTACTTTTCTAAAAGTGGCAAAATACTTTTATGTGGAAGTTAGTAACAAATGAATATAAATTGAAGTTGCTGGCTTAGATCGGTGTATGGAAGGTATTATCAACGACTCGAGGCTACCGAGAAAATAATGTTTCTTCAAATGAGTTTAAAAACATCTTGGCAAAAAATATCTTAAATTTATAGATAATATATCTTCTCACATCATGTTTGTCTCAAATCTATCGCAAAATTTAATATGCCATAAAATTATTCATATTTTACCTTATAACCTTTTTCCTAGTGAATCGAATTTTGTAATAGAAGTGAGATCTATACTTAATTTAAATGAGCCTCAGATATCGGTTTTTATGTTTTTATTTACTTAACTGATTTTCTCTGTGCTCTGATCCCAAAATTACGTAGTCTATTATATTTTACTATTATTCTATCTATGGTCCATATTTCATTAATTTCCCTGTCACAGTTTCAGAGTTATGCGATATAAACATTTTGTTTGTAAAGGAGTAACCATTTTTCCACGTCCTATCCAAAAGTTGGTTAGTCCTTACGCAAATTTTGTAGTCTACAGTATTGTGTTTTTAATGCTCTATTCATGTGCAAATTCCCTGAGATTTTCAGCATTATTGACACATACGATATTAAAGGGGATACTATTTCTAAATCGACTCAGATTTCGATTTGATTCATGATATATATGGGGTGTTAAACGATTTCTTCTTGGCATTACAAAATATTCTAAAGTTCACATACACGAGGTTGTCCAATTGGGGGGGTCATGAACTCGTCTCTTACCAGATAGGTTCCAGTATATCTCCAGATCAGCTCAGAAACACCTTAATGATGATTCATACATATTTAAATACTTGGTCGGATGGGATATACAGACGTTCTTAACCGACTATTAGACTCTAACCCAATTTATGTTATGTTTCTGAGATTTTAAGGAAAATTTCGATAACCTTAAAATGCACATATTGGTCGAAATGTCCGAAACATGAGTTCCATAATAAAATTCATATAAAACAATATATATTCCATTAAATATCTCTCTTTTTTTAACCCATATTGTGAATATAGATATTTTTTAAACATATGGGCTAATAAAAAAATCCGATAAAAGGAGTGTTATATAGTCCCAATGTGAATTTTTGTTCTAAAATTTATATTTCATGATACGTATTCACTCTAAAGTGAAAATTATTTAAGCGTTTTTAAATATTTTAAGTTCTCGAGAATGACGGTCCATTCTACAAAGGCAGAACTAACTCTTTTTTATTTTACCAAAAAAAAATCAAAATAAATCTTGAAATATTATCCAAATATATTAAAAATAGTCGCCTAATAAACAGTTCATAGACCTAAAACTGATACGTCTTCCATTTTTTGCAAAATTTTAAATAAAATTGAAAATTTTTTGTAGGGCATAAAACAACAGAAGTTATATAATTATAACTTTCTTACCACAATTTTTTTGCAATTGTACTTCATTTTTTTGCAATACACATTTATTTTATATACATTTAATTTTTAAAAGCCCTTTGCTGCAACCTGTATAGGAATGTACTATTTTGGAATAAAAAGAAGTACAGAAAAAATAACTTTCATTTGTTTCCTAAAAACAATTTTAACCTTGCAACACACAAAACAACAGAAGATTTATTGCTTTTTAAATCCATTGAAAGGGAAAAGATGTGGTTTTATAAAATGCAAAGAAAAAAAGTAAAAGAAAAGCGGAAAAATGGGAAAAAATATCAATGCAGGAAGAGTACATGACTACGAACAAATAATATATAATATTTTGGACACTCAGAAAAATATTATGGGATGATTTAAAGAAGGATAAAATTTTGATATGAAAGTTTATTTCATGAGGTGCAGAGCATTTGAAATTTCGGAATTATTGGATGTGGACAATCAGAAGGTTTAAGGACTGAGATTGAAAAATACTTAACAAAAATTTTTTATTAAAATTTTTAACACAAGTATTATAACTTTATCAAGTTATGTTTATTGATAATCTGATTAACATGAGTGAGTTTAATGTTTTTAACCAACTTCAAAAAGTTGTCCAAGCAATCCAACAGTCTGCCGTCAAACTGTTTCCAATGTTATTGAACAGTTCCGAGAGAACTTGTTCGTTGATAGAAAACCAGGTTCAGATAGACGGTATGCTCCGCAGGAAAAAAAATCATAAAACATATTCAAAAGAGCTCACAACACATCTGGTAGTAAAGCACCCTTGTTAACTTTGTATTTGTACTCTTCGGTACGTTCCTGTCAGGAAGAGGGACCAAGAACAGAACACGGATATTTAAGTCCAGTTTCATAAAACATATTTTCCCATGCAAAATGAATGACGAAACTTTTGTCAGATTGTTCGCAACGTTCTGGTCAAAAATTGCTAATCCTCGAGGGAGTTTTGAAGTAAAGTTTAGGATCAAAATTTATGAAACATTCTGTTGCCATAAAAGAAGCCAATCATTTGTAATAATGGGCTCTATAAATGGTAAAATTTATATCAAGGAATGTCTACAAAAAAAGCGCTGGTTTTTTCCATAAATCTAATGTGTCAACTTTTTTTAGGCCTGATTTGGCATCGTGTCTCTTAAGAATGTTACAAGAGCAATAATGTGCAATTTGTACCAAGAGAATAAATCCTCCAAACTGCTAGATGCTAAGGCCAATAAAGAGAATTTTAAATTCTTGTTAAAGGAGATTTGAAGAGCACAAAAAAGGTCTCTACACCTTTGCTCTTAGAGCAAATTTTAAACATTTGCAACATTTTTCCATGAGTGTTATTTTGTTCAAAAAATGTTCTCCCTGAAAATACTTTTACTTAACAGAAGTTAGCTAGAACGAGTAGACACTTTTTATGTTTTTTTCTCTTTTTTAATACAAAAGAATTTTTCTTAAATAATATTCAGTGAATTTATTTCGTTTTGTGAAATTTCTACTTTTTTTACTTTTCTTATTTTAATATATGCCTTCCTCACAATTTCCCAGCCAAGTGTTTTCCTTTCTTCTAAGGGTTTTTATACCTTTTTTTGGAGGGTTGGTGTCATTGTGATTTAGTTGCACTGAAATTACAATTCTTGCCAAGGTGAAGTAGATAAGAAAAAAACTTAAAAAAAAATTAAGAAAGTAAGAAAGTTGACGTCAGTTGAAAACGACCTCATGTAATCACTTACATTATTCGAAAAATAATCTTTCTCACGTATCCAAAATAATAAATCAGATATTTTAATATAATTGTCCAAATGATAACACATATTTATGGATAGTTATATTAAAATATCTATCACACAGTGTGATCAAATCGTTTTTTTATTAATTCCTTAAATTTTTACCTTTACAGATATCTTACCTAACCTAACTTTATTACGAATTGGAACCAAAGAATTTTTTCTTTACAGATCTGGTCAATAATTTCATATAGGTCTCAAACAAATGTCCCACTAGGAGATTTTAAATCTAAAGATTCCTAAATATAAAACGATATGTACCAGATAAGTCTTATAATGGAGGATCAATCCATTATTTTTCATAAGTCCCATAAAACTTCCTTTCAAATGTTACGCATAAATTTTACACATATATGTGGGTATTGTATAACAAAGCACCAAGTGGGAAATTATACGAAGGTCGTTTCCTCCGCTTTTTGCGGAGGTACGTGCGATTAGTGAGGCAAATCTGCGTTTAAGAATCAGATTTTTACCGATAGTCAAATTGCATTGAAGGTCATTTCATTAAAGGGTATCAAATTTATTAAGAAGTTTCCGGTTCTTCTTAATATCTCTTCCACTACCGAACCACTATACGGTTCTTCAAGGTATATGCGTATAGAGAGGCAAACATGCATAGGAATTTCTCGCTTTGGAACTAGGAAAAAGTTGTCTGAACACTATAAGGGAAATTAATTATTCCATATACCATTATATGTAGCTGGGTTTCTCTGAGCATATATTTGCTACAGGATGAAAAACTATTAATATCACCACTTTTACTGTTCAATCCATAAACACTTTCGAAGACGATTTACCTATTACAAAACTTGTGTGGATATCTCGATGAAATTTGGTACATATGATTTTTGATGGTGATCATTTTTTTATTTCTGACAACTTCTATATTTAATGTCCTTCCGGAATGGATTTCAAACAAACAGTTACGATGATATTTTAACTAAACTTATCAAATAATTTAGCATTAGTCCAAATCTACATACCAAAATTCAAAATGATGGATCCATAAATTATCATTGCTGACATACAGCGTCACTTTCGAAACCATTTTAAAGTATTTTAATCTAAAAAAATCTTTGTATTGTGGTATTTTGCATGTTTAAGAACAGAAAGCACCAAATTTTGTGTGGATCGGCCCATAACTGCTATAAATCTCGTATAATCCATACTTTCGAAAATACGTTTTATAAGAGCTCAAATCATAAAATTAAATTTTACGAGCAATAAAAAGTCTATTTTATATCACAAGTTATAAAAATTTGCTACTATAGGGCAACTACAAGATATCGTGGACCATTAATTTATCTGCTCCACAAAAACGCATAATACCTCAACCTCTTTAATCTTGTGTAGGGTATTAAAAAGAACGAGCAGCAAAAATTATCTCAAGTACATTTAAGTTAATAAGTTATTTTGTATATAAAAATATAAGTAAAGACCTTAAGGTGGTGGCCAAAATAAACGGAAAAAAATTAAAATGTGATGCACTGCATCACAATGGCATTAAGACCTTGTTATTGCCAGTAAGACAGTTGATTATGGGCCAAAAACAAAACTAAATATTAAATACTTAATAAAGAATAAAAGAGTTTGAAAAAGAAAAAAAAAATAATAAATAAATTTTCAAAATGAAACGCTTTTACACAAATTAAATAGAAATTAAAGAAATAATTTCATTTCAATGAAAAATAACATAAATTCATTATAAATGGAATAATTTGACTAAAAGTGCTATAATAACTTTAAATTTCCACTTCCTGTATTTATTTTACTGACGCAGTTATCTTCTCCCGACATCTCTTCTTGGCCATTTGTGTTTTAAACACAAAATTTCAAAACCTAAACAATATTTAAATTATTTATTTGCAAAATTTTGCTTTTTCTTTTAGGCTAAAATCTCAAAATAATTTTCTTTAAAAACACAATTAGCTAATCGGCTTAAATTAAAACAAAAACAAAAATAAATATCCGCTTATAGTTTTTTTCTATCGATACACTTGAACAACTACATGATTTCTGTCATATTTTGTAGAGTTTGATGGCAAATTTTAGATCAACAGCATCCCAAATTTTGTACATTTTAGTTCGGCTGTTTTCTTATTTTTGTTGTTTTTGGAAATTTTAAAATATTTACGAACAATAATTGTGTTTTGAAAACATTTGCACTTTCGCCAAAAACATCCACATGCAAACGTTTGTACGTGTGTATGTCTGAACGATTTAATAAGCATTTACCAGGGAGTGTGTGTAAATACATATATAACAGTGGATTTTAAAGTGAAGGTATATATATTTTTAATTAATCGGAACGCTATGGAGCGGCATCCGTTTGGTACATAAAGTCCAAATCCAAAACAAAATTTTGACGCTTAGAATGCGATCTGTTGGGAATGTGCTGTTCATCATTTGATGATTCATTCCAATAAAATGCAGTTTGGCGCCAAGGTGGTAATGTACCTTTAATAAACTTCCTGCATACGACTGTGATGCCATCTTCATCATCATGACAACACTCTCACATTTTATTATCTCAACAGGAGTTGTTAACTAGAACCTCTAATTTAACTTGATGGTAATCAGGTATTATACCAACAATATCTATTTCTGCATAGCACAGATCATTTTGTTATTGATTTAAGCGATAGTCGCGTAAGACTACGGTTCTTATCGTTGTTCTCGCCTCGTTTCCTCTTCCGTATCGAAATAGTTCTCTTGTTTGGAGACAGATTTGCTCGTTTCCAGAGTTGCTTAAATGCCCCACTAGGATTTTAGCTAGATTCTCCTGTCAGTAGGTTAAAGTCCAATAAAGCTTAGCGGGGTCCTTTTTTTGTTCCCAGGAGACGGTACTCCCTTACCAGCCTCGGAGTAAGTGGAATGATTATTCTTTGCTCCTTTGTCCACTCCTAATGTGTTTTGTCGTAACAATTTCTTGGATTTTTTCAAGGCCCCAAATTGTTGGTCTCTATTTTTATAACCTCCACTACTCCAAGTGTTTATAATGGCATATTAACTTTGTCATTTCGTGTGTAACGCAAGAAGGAATTATCTAACACCCCATTTATTATATATATCGCATCAAGTCTAAATCTGAGTCGATGTAGATTTGTCCAGTTACAGAGACAACAACGAAGTTCCGAAATTTTCAAAATTTTTTCAACAAAAGTAACAAAAAGAGGAAATGGGCATAACAACTTACAGTTATGCGCATATCTTGTTTGGATAAAAATCTTCAAAATCGAATTAATATTAAAAAGGTTATAAGCTATAATATGCAAAATTTTGATACACCCCAAAATCAATTTGTTATATAAATTGCAAATTGTTACATATCTTCATTTTGATATAACATCAGGCCCCTTTCTGAGATATAATTTTATGTCTATAAAACATTTAAATGTAGAAAAATTTTATTGAATTTCGGCACAATTGTTTCTGTAATTGTAAATGCCATAGATCCCATATAAGGGACCTTTCCGAAAAACGGGTTTAACTCTTAAGTATGAGCCAATTTTATTGAAAATCGCCACTATTAAATTTCTAACAGCCTTTTATGAATAATATAATTTGATGAATATCGGACCACATTTTGTAAAAGGGTCTACAGCTTAAGTAATTGAAAAATTTAAACTTCTAACTCTAACAGCTCTCTTCTTGGGAGTCTACCCACATTTATTTTCCCCAGGAGACAGAACTCACTTACAAGCTTCAAAGAGGGTGGAATTAATGTCCTTCATTGGGGCCTTCTGTGACCTCTTTTCAGAGTCTTAAACTTTTTTTCTTCACTTTTCCCACATTTGAAAAAACTGATCTCAAAATTATCACATTTTTAGATTCTAAAAGGCACAATTAAAAATGCAGAATATAAATGATATTATTTACTCCAAATTTTAAATTATAATAAATTGTGTGTGTAATTTTCAAATGAAATTAACCTCAAACTTATATGTACAAAACTGCAAAAAACTATTATTGTCAAAATATTTATTTTGATATAAATTATTCAATATTTGCTTTAAATCTGAAATGGAGATTATGTTCACACATATAAATTGAATAATTTTTTTGGCTTAAATTCCAAAGATTTAAGATATGAATTAAATAAATATTCAAACGAACGAAACTGTTACATAATTGATGACTGAAGCAATAAATGAACAAATATTTGCAAGATAAAGTGATAACAACTTTAATTGCAAGTAATTGATTGTTTTAGATGAACATACAAGATACTAAATTTTTAATAACAATATACATAATTTAAGGAGATTTATTTAAATTTTATTTAAGTTTTCATAACACCGAGTTAATTAAGGAGTGAGATCGAAAAATTCTTAACTTACAAGCCATCAAACTGTGTTCAATATAACTAAACAGTACAGGAAAAACTTGTCCTAGTGCAAGTAGAAGGAATGGTCCACATAGTGTTTCCAATGCCAAAAAATATAAAGCATTTTTTAAAAAAGCTCCCAGCATATCCGTAGGAAAGCTCCGAGCTTGAACTTTTTGGTACGAAAAGTTAAAGTTAATGCAGGTTAAAAAAAGAGAGAGAGCTCAACAACTTACTGTCAGGAGCGCTCCTTAAAAATTTGGAGGCCAAAAATAGAGCATGGAAATTGAGTGCAGTTTTGCAAAAAAATATTATTGTTGCATAATGGATGATGAAACGTATGTTCTGCCAGATTTTTTGAAGCTTCCTGCTCAAAAATTGTATTTTGATGGTGCTCGAGGGAATGTTAAAAAAATGTGTACTAAATTTATTAAATATTTTTTAACAAAATCCAACTTGGTCCTACCAAAAGCTAGCCAACCATTGAAGGGTCTGCTGTCATATTGTTTCCAATGTTATTAAAAAGTATCGGGAAAACCTGTACGTTGATAAAATAAACTGGTTCAGGTAGAATTAACGGACGAAATAATATTTCATAAGCAGTTTCAAAAGAGCTCTCAACACATCCGGTGGGCAAGCAGCCTGTAAGCTCAGTGCTCTGTCTATTTGGTATGAAAATTTAAAGCTAATGCAGGCTCAAAATGATTCTGACAGGGATGATACTAAAAAATTAGAGGCACAGAAATTGAAGTCAAGTTAAGAAAAGGTATTTTTGCTGGATAATGGATGACAAAACATATGTTCTGGCAGATTTTCGCCACTTTCTGGACAAAAATTTTACGTCGCTGATGCTCGAGGGAATATTGCAAAAAGTTCATGCCCCATAAGCAAAAAAGTTCTTGTTGTGAAAAACAATTTGCAGTTGTCCAAAAGTTTGGTGAATGGAAGAGTTAAAAAAAGGTTCCAAATTTCATCATTAGTGAATAAAACTATAAAAATATATATTTTTATTCCATCAACTACCACAAGTGGTGTAGAGGGTATATTACCTTTGTAATTTCTATGTGTAACGCATTGACAGAGCTTAATGAAATGAGGCCGGAACCTTTGTTGTAGTCTTGAGAACTTTCCCATTTAAAAGCAGTAAGTTCGGTTCATGTATATATTATACATATATAATTCATTACCAATCAATATAATATGAAAATCTGTTTAGTATAAAAAATTTATAGTAAGAAATATGACTAATTTTATGACTCATTAAATGTTCCTGTGTCAAATTTAAGAAAAACTTTAATGTATTGCATACGTCTTAGGATATATGTATATGTATGAGTGTGTATGAACGATATATAACGTATTTAAATCAGACATATTTGTGGTGGAGAACATTGAAGATTCGCCATAGCCGAATATAGCATTCTTACCTGTAGTAAATTGTTATAATTAGTAGTTTTATTTGTATTAACATATATGTATGTTTAAAATAATTTCGATCTCACTCCTTCTTCCAAAAAATCCTAAAATTAACAATAATCTCTTTTCCCTCGTAATTAACTTTTTGTTTAATATTGAATGTAATATATGCATTGAAGGAATAACGTTACATTAATGTAATTTTAAATGGATCACATAACATGCCTTAATGACTTTAACGATGTTTTCTAACCAAAAATTAAGAAAGAGAGTGCAAAAATTGAATATTGTTAGCTGAATGTGTTATTCATACGAAAAACAAAAATAAAAATTGTTAACTTTTATAATGTTGAATTTTTGGCTTTAATGGTGGACAATTTGTTGAACGAAATAAACCCCGCATGTTTAACACGCCATATTCTTCTTATAATCCTTTGACCTCTCATGTAATGTCCTTTTTGTCAACGTTTCGTGTAAATGTTGTTGGCGCTGATGACACAGACAATGATGATGGAACGGACTGAACTGGACAACATTGATGATGAAGGGGATAAATGTTAAGCATGATTTTGATGTTGATTGCAATGATGATGATGACCTGCGGCTTTTTAACGCTCCACCTAAAATGACGACATCATATTGCTTTGATTATAACATGCTAAAAATGCATAAAAACGATGCAACGTTGCAAATTTTAACATACGACTACAACAAAAATATCAATTCATAGAAAAAAAGCAAAAAATGCATTTCAATGGCAATAATTGTATGTGCATGTGTGTGTAGGCGAATTTTTCACTAAAATTCAATGCTGGTGACATGAAAGCCTTATTACTGTGCCGACAAATATTCGTTGTTACATTTGTAATTGTTGTAATCATAGAAATGTTTCCAAGGCATTTTCTTGGAAAATTTCAGGTTTTTCAAACCTGAAACATTGAAAATAAACAAAACCTGTGGGAATTTGTTTGGTGAAATTTTTAATGAAAATTGGAAAATTTTTTATTTTGGTTTTACTGCAATATCTTCCATCCAACATTGAGCGAGAATATATAGAATATTTTATTCAAAAACATAAATTTGGATCTTCTGGGAAACAGTTCTGTCCAGTTCTATAAATACGAAAACTTAACCCTAAAAAAACTTGACTACTTTAGTGAGAAATTTCGATAAAAATTATGTTACACATTTCGATGATGAATACAGATTGTCCGCAAACAAAATTTAAATAACATAACCTGCCAAAATAGACTCCATAATGGGGAATAAAATTCAGATATAACATGGAGCAACTGATTACATTTACCATTATAATTTTAAAAATGTATAACACGGGCAGTGTATCATTATATAAAAATGTCAGTAGCAAATCTATTAGGAAATTCCAGTAATTGCTTCCGAAATTCAAAACATTATAATTAAATTCGAAATCTGAGTATATTATTTTCCTAGTATTATACAAATGTTCCTCCCGGAATTGGAGTTTAAGGTCATAAAAGTCCATAATATGGACCGCTTTAAACGAAGACAAATGAGATTTATAAAATTCCAAAACAATGTGAAAAATTATACCCGGATCCTGCTTCCTAATATTACTTTGGTCTAAATTTCACATGTAGGTTGATTTTCTTTATCTTACATGGATCGATCCTTAATTTCCTCTAGCTTCTGTATAATTGTCCCTAGAGAAGTTTTTAATTGTCTTACTTTGCTTAAGTATAATAAAACTAAGTAAAAAGTTGTACTTGGTCAAACCCTGACTATTTAACATCATACACCACATTGAGTAATGAACCAAATAGTATTTTTTATTTATGTCTAACTTTATAGTATATTTTATTGGTACCCACCTCCATGTGGAATTACTACTTTCTAAAATGTTTTTTCTGTGGGCTTTACATGGGAGCCAGAAATATTTATGGACCAACCCTCGTTAAATTCGCACATTGATTTTTGCTTATAATCCTTATTACAATACCAACGTATTTGTGAGATTTAAGTTCTTCCAGGTGATATTAAAAGGGGGTTGTAATGGACCTATGAAAAATACTGCACCGATCCTCATATAATTTGGCGCATCGCTATAGAATATTACGAAACTGATTTGTGCTAAATTACATTAAAATTCCATTATATACAGGACTTTGGTGACCTTAAATACCCATTCTGGGATGAATATTTGTATGGGGGGCTAGGTGAAATAAAGGACCCTTCATCACCAAGTTCAATAGGCATCGTTCTTGGGACAAAATAATGTCATATGCCAAATTTCATTAAGATACTTTAAAAAAAGCCAAGCAGTCAGTCGGCCAGACGGACATCATTAAATCGACTCTCAAAGTGGTTTTGAGTTTTAAAGTGAGGTAAATTTTCTGTGCGTTGCAAACTTAAGCATAAACGCATAATACCTAAGTTTTCTTTGCAAAAGTTTGTTGGTCAGTCTCTTTCAGTTTTAGTTCAGTACTTGTTCATTTATAGTTCACATTTAGTTCAGTTCTAGTTCAGTTATTGTTCTTTACTTTTTCACTTGTTCACATTTTTTTATTTTACATTAAATTGAATTTTACATTAATTGTTTTTACTACTTTTATTCGATATAAAGTTGTATGCGAAAACTAAGTCTTTCCAGTGTCCAATGCCCTTTTTCATAAAATAAAATTTGTCATTTGATTTCATATATAATTTTGAAATATTTCAATTTACTTTTTTTGTACTGAGAATTTTTCAAATGTAGGTGAATGATGGATTAGTTCTTAGCTTAAAGTCTAAAATTGGATAAGAAAGTGTCTCTACATTTAAGTTCCTCCAACTAATAATTTTTCCATCTTCACAGCAAATATCACATCTATGATCAGCATGCAAACGAGAGATTAACTTTAATGTTCCTTTCTAGAAGGTCTTAAAAATAAACAATTTAAAAATTAATTTATTCTTCACACTCTAAACACAAAGATGTGTTAAATACACACACACATATTTAAATTAAATTTTCATATGACTTCTTATCACTTAACAAACACTTTCTTTTAGAAAATAAAAAAAATATTTTAACAAAATATTAAATTTGAAAAATTTTATAAATAATGATTTTGAATTTATATATATGAAAAATGTTAATGAGCAAAATAATGTGTTTTTACCAAAATATGACTAAATGCTGACTGACAAAACGGTGACAATATTCAGTGAATTAACGAAAAACGCATTTCAAATGCGAGATAAACTTAATGATTTGATAATTTTGGAAGGGAGAAAAACATATTAATAAAATAAATTATGTAAATATTTATTTTATGAATAATAATTGTAATGAAGTATATAAAGAAGTACTTCTGTTCATAACATTCAAACGTACGTTAAAAACAGCTTTAAAAATCCATTGAATAAATGAACTTAATTCAATCGCAGATAGACGATTTTTTTCAGTCATCATATCCTTGTCAGGATTTCATATAAAACAAAATTTTTGAAATGTAAGGAGTGGGATAGAAAAATTCGTAACACACATTTTTCGTTAAAACCTTTAAGCCAACTTTTATTCGATATAATTTTTTTGATAGTAAAACATGAATTAGTGTTTTTTGATTGTGGCAAACAAGCCCATGAGTGGTGAGAGAATGATATTTATTATAAAAGAGGCAAATCCTTCAAACTGCCTGGAGCTAAGGCCATTGGAGAGATTTTGGATTCTTGTTTAAAAAGAATTGAGCATAAAGAGCATATAAATATTTGCAAAAGTGTGGTAGAATTTAAGCGGAGATGGACTACCTGTTCAAGCAAAGCGACAGAAAGCAGTATAAAAACGTTGATGAAAGCGTTTCCGGAAAAAGTTCAAATTTCATGAAACTATTATTTTTTGTAAATTGTTATAATATTTTTAATTAGATAAAATAAAAAATTAACTTTAAGATAAGTGATTTTGCTTTATTAACATAAATGTATGTTACGATTTTTTCAATCTCACACTATATTTTAGAAATTTATTTTCCTATAAGCTCAAATATCTGTGTTTAAAATTGTTTAAATTAAATGAAATTCGTTCATAATAATTAAGAAAGTTGTATTTTTTCCATACGAATATGAATAATTTTAACTCTAATTGTCAAATTCCTAAAGGAATACAGTGGGCCAATGTGAAATAAAAATAAATAGATATTTGTATTCATAAATAAATCATCAATTTCTAGCAGCTTTTGAAATCAAATTTTCACTTAATTACAATTAATCCTTCAAAAATGTTTGTAATCAAATTGAATTTCCCCATTCCTTATCTGAACCACTGTTTAGAACGGATGAGGAAACAAATACAACATTTGACGTTTCAATGAGTATGAGTATGAGTATAGATTTAAGTTGTCAAGTGTGAATATTGGTGTGAGTGGGGGAGAGTTTTGATTGGTACGTGTGTAAATGTGTTGGTATTATTTCTAGCAATGGTATAAGGAAACACATGTTCGTATATATCTATGTGTGTGTTTTTGTATGTTATTTTGGCAGGATTTAGATTATGATGGAATATTTCCGTTATTATTTTGTAGGTTTGTTGTTTTTATTTTTCATCTTCCTCCATCTATTATTTGTTCGCAGAACGGAAGTAATGTCTATGGTTGTATGGATTTTTGTGGTGATAGTATTTGGTTTTTGGAAATACAAATATATTTATATACGTAATAACAAATTGTGTGTAGGATTTTATTCATTTTCTTTTTTTTTTTTTGCCGACTTTTTTTTAGCTCATATTTGTTGACAAATATTTTGATTACGCTTCAATTTTTTATTTGTTTTTTATTCTATTTTGTTTTTTCTTTTTTTTTTTCGCTTTAACGTTGTCATGTGTAGATTTGATCGTTGTAGCATTTTTGCAATTCAATTTATTGATTAAATTCAATTCTGTTCAATTGATTTGTAAACTCAGAGTATAAAGGGAATTTTTCTATGAAAAAGTTTTTTGAAAAAAGGGGATTTAAAAATGTTCTGGAAATATAATCTTATTCCGAAGCTTAAATTAATTTTGAATTATATGTTTTGCAAATTAGAAAATATTTGATTATTGTGATCTAGAGTTTCTGTTATATACATTTTTATTTGTTCAATAATAAGAAATAAATACAACAATATAAATGTTTGTTTAGTGGTTTTGTTTTATATTAACATATATAGGTGATGAACTATTCAATCTTACTCCTTATATTCTTAAATCAAGTAAAAATCTGTTCATTTGTCTGCCAGTCTATCTGTTGTTGACACGATCATTTATACAATAACTGGCGGAGCTAAATAAAATTTGGTCAAATAATTTGTTATTGTCTTAAGAAGCTTAAATACGGGAAAATCGGAGACAAGCTCTTTAAACTAAAAAAATTTGACTAAACGGCTTATAAATTTACGCAAAATTTGACACTTCTTTTTGTAGAAAACGTTATATCTAATATCCCTGAAATATTTAAAGCCAATTATTGAAATTTTACACGTAGTAACAATAACAAAATTTTGGATAGAACACTGGGGAGTGGTACTGTTACAGGAATTGTATTAAAGATTCGGCAAAGTCGAAAATAGCTTTCATTCGAGTTTTAATTTATGAATAAAGACAAAAGAAATTTTCATATATATAGCACTCTCTATACAAATACATGAACAATTGTGAAGTATCGCTGACTACATCTCCTATCAGCTAAGTGCCTGCATACTATTAAAAATGAATTCATTGATTCCTTTTAAATAGACTTAAATATTTTCTGATTGATGAGAAAATAAACGAATCGTAATCGATCACTCAAAATAACAAATTAAAATTTTAAAATTATCCATCTGTATGTACGCTCACATACACATTATTTGACAGATTACAATGAAATTTGCTATGACCGTCAGAAGTTTTCAGCAAAATCGGTTCAGTTTATTAAAAGATATAGATCAATATCTGAGGCAACTTTTGTATTTAATTCATAAAATTGTTAATTATAAATTGACAAATTAGAATGAATTTTGTCAAAACATAAAGTTATATGTACTTCATTACCATTCCAAAAATTATCAAAATCGATTCTTTAGAACGAAGGTTATAGCCAAGAATATAACTATTGTACACTTCTGTGAGTGTATGTGTGAGTGTGTTTGTAAGAAACAAAACATATTTAATTCACACACATTTTTGATGGAGGGTATTTATGATTCGACATAGCTGATTAAAGCATTTTACTTGTTTTAAATTTTTATAACAATTTCTTTTATTATGTAATAAATAATGAATCATGTTTTCCCGCCATCTGAGAGCAAAAAAAGTGAAATAAATTATGATAAAAATTCCTCAAGATCATCAACATGATGATGACGCACATAACGATTATTACGTCAATATGAATTTATTGACCATCAAACAATTTTTGGTCAACGGAATGTTGATGATTAAAAGATTAAAGTGAATTCAGAAAAAATAAGTGAGTAAAAGGGGAAATTCCTATAAAACAAAAATAATAAATGAAAAAAGAAAATATTTCGTAATGAAATAAATCTTAATCTCAATCAAATTTAACAAACTGAAAATGTTCAAATAATTTCAATTAACATAAAAACCAACGAACAGGCGGATATCGCACGTATTTCTTTTATTAAAAACAAAACAAAAACATGTTAACTGACGATAATGATGACTCGTTAAATAAAATCATTACGGTCAGATAATATCGAAATTATTTGGGTCTGCCTGAAGTAGGTTCAAACATATTTTACATACATTCAACACAATTATTTTAGTTTTTTTCATTTTAGGTTTTTGTTTTTCGAAAAAAAATTTCATTTTGTTGTACAAGTGCATAAGTGGGCAGGGAAAAAAGGCGAGAGAGATGTTTAGATGTCATAATATGTACTTTTGATTTTACAAATATTGTTTTGGATAATTACAAACCTTTTAAATAACAACAACAAATTTAACATATTGCAATTTAGCACTTTAAACAGTGGAGCCAAAAAATTTCCAAAAAATTTGTTTTGTAAAATAAAATTAATATTTTATTTTCTAAAATTCAAATCAATGATGATATTTATTTGAAACATGATGTATGATCCATGTATCAATCGTTATAAGAGGCGTTCAGCAGAAAATACCTCTCATATATATCTCAAAAGAAGAGCAAACAAAAAGGAATTCTATATGCGGCAATGCCGAATCTCCAAATTCCTCCACTACATGTATGAAGTAAATAAGTTGTAATTCATACATGCAAATCTACACATACACTCACAGACGTTTACAATATATAAATGTTTTTCAAAAATATAACACTAGAACACATAATAAGTCATAAATTTAGTTATATTTTTGCTACAATTTTTTTTACTACACCGATTATGATAGTTTTTGGAATGGTAATGAACCATATATAGCTTGGAAAAATTTCATTCTAAATTGTCGGCTCAAAATTGAAAATTTTTAGAAAGATTTTAGCTTTAACCTAGAGGTTGCCATAGAAATCGGTCTATATATTTTTTGGTTTTAAATAGAAAATTTTTCAGGACCATATCAGGCCATACTTCGTTGAGCTATGTCAATTACAGGCTTGTGAGCGTGCCATGGACATAGCTAAATCGACACAAATTTTGATGCAAGAATACAAATACATTATAGAGTTTAAAATGATTCCTTCTTCGTGTTACATACGGAATGGCAAAGTTAATATACCCTCTTCAACACTTGTGGTGGTGAAGAGTATAAAAACGATATTACCAGTAACTTAATATTGCCACCTTATTGGAAAAAACTGCAAAGAAAGTTTGGTTCAAATTTCATAACAATACAACAGAGATATGCGATAATAAATATGTAGATGGGATGACACTCTCTCTTGCTCTAATTTGTATGTTCATGTGATAAATTTCGTGAGATTTTTTGTATTAGTTTTAGAGATATGTGATAACAAATATTTCGTTTGTATGGGGAATGTTCTTTTCTAACGCCTTATCAAAAAAATTTATACATCGTGACGTTGTCCACTGCAGGGAAATTTCAATTAATAAAACATTTGGTTATAATATTTGTTAAAAGTTTTAGATTCAGAAAGCTTTTTTCCTAACTTTCAGTCTGGTATTTAAGACTTGCAGTTGTTGAGAAAAAAAATATAGAACCATTACTGAAGCAACATCCAAATTAAAAAAAAATTAAAATTAAAATTTACAATGGAAATTAACTGGAATTAAATATAATTCTTCTAAATTTGATCAATATAAAAGGCACATTCTGAAAATAGCTCCCACATAAGAAACTCCCGACAAATTTTAATCTTATAAATGGAGACCATTTAATGAACATCGGTCTATATTTGTTTATAGATTCCCAGAAAATTTTATAGCTTATAAAACTCATAAATAATATTTTCTTTTAAAATCCGCATCATTTGTGAACTCTATATGAGAGGCCGGGTAGAGCCTATCATACAGGGTCCCTTTTCAGAATATGAATTTGAACTTATAAAATTCTTAAATATTGATCATTATTATTATAATAATTTTGCACAATTATTTGTTTTTTGTTTTGATTATATGGTATCGGTTATTGGACTTATATCGGTTCATATTTTGCTACAGATCACACTTCATTATTGTAGAAATTAAGTTTGTTTTTTTTAATTGTGTTTAATATATGCATTCTACTTATTCGATTCTAACAACTTCTAACTGTCGTTTCCTAAATATTTTTGTAGTATTGAATTTTTCTAATCGGGCATTAAAATCTTTGGTCGCCTCCATTGTTTATACAGAATAAATATGTTACAAAACACAGTGAAACAGAATGGATTTTTGGGATATACATCTCTTTTAAAGAACGTAGCGTAATAGCTTTGGACCTCAAAAGGTCCCAAACAGGAACATAAGATTTAAAATTTATTTAACTGCGCGTCGAATTTTATCACCTGGTAGACTCTGACACTATTTACTTCAATATTTCTACAAAAAGTTCATTTAACAGCTTAAAAGTTACATACATATTTAATGAATTTAAAGTTAAAAAAATAAGAAAGAATGCTATATTCGGCTATGGCGAATCTTTGATACCCTCCATCACTAAGGCGTGTGGAATAAATACGTTTAGTAGCTAAGTCCACCCAAATTTTTTTTGATACAATAATTTATATACATTATGGGGTCTAACATAATACGTCTTTTAAAGATTTATTTTCAAAACTTGTTCATTCTGTCCCACTGTAGTTATCTTTATTTTCGCTCTTCCCAAACACTTTAAACTTGGGTCTATTACAAAACTGTAATTTTTAAGAAGAAATTTTTAAAAAATTTAATTTTCAAAATTCCCCCTAAAAATATCTGAAATTCAAAACATTATTATGGGTATTAAAAACAAAAGAAATTTAAATTTATGTTTTTTGGTGCTCTCGTGGTATTTATTGGTGTGTCTGAATTTTTTAATATGTTTACGCATCTCGTTGGTCTGTTGTTTTATCTAACAATTAGTAATAAAGTGTTTATAGTCAGATACCTGTGCGTGCCTGCAAAGATTATTCAGTTATTTGCTTTTATATTTTTTTATTGTTGCCCTCTTCATCATCTTCTTGCTAAACCATTTTATTTATTCGATCGTTCATCTTCCGATTATGATGTAATAAATGGTAATTTGTTTCTCTTTTTCTTATTTTTTTACATTTTATATTTTACACATTTATGCAAAGCACACAATTCAATTACACACATTTTTTGCTGTAAACTCCTCTAAAATGCAGGGAGATACATAAACACACTTTGATACGAACATTCATCGAACGACCGACTTATGGTCCCATCAACACTTACAAAATGTTCATAAATTTATTGCGGCTAAAAATATAAAAGTGCGTTTGTTGGTTCCACACTCTGAAATACTAAAAAAACGTCAGCACTTGCATTTTAATGAGTAAAAATTATGGGTTCAAATTTCATTTCGATAGATATTATTTTTGTTGTTGTTTTTGGTGGTATATATTTTAGAAATCGCTTTAATTTTTGTTGTTGTTTTTTAATATTGATTGAGTTTTTTGGTTCAAATAACATTTTTTGTGGCATTAAAAAATTATTTATAAATTAATTAATTAAAATCTAAATAATAATACAGACAACTAATTTAACTAATGCACAAAATGTCTAAAGCAAAACTGGATAAATTGTTTGTTAACATGGCAAAATCGGAATTTATTGCGTACATGTTTATGGGTTAAAGACATAATTGTGCGTTGATCACTCATATGAATTAAATTAAAAGAAATTTATTTATAAAGAGCCAATATTTTTATAGCAGCTAAGAAAATTATTGGATCTAAGCAGTGAGATCAAAAAATTCTTAACACGCGTTTTTCATCAAAACCTCTAACCGTATTAGATTATTTTTTGATCAAGTTACCTGTACGAAAGATATAAGTGCGTACTAAAATTATAAAATATTGTCAACAAAACCCAAATTAGTCCAAAAAAGTTTACCAAGCGTTCAAAGGTCTGCCGTCAAACTGTTTCTAATGCTATTAAATAGTACTGAGGTAACTTATCCGTTGATAGAAAACCTAATTCAGGTAGAACGAATAGTCCACATTATGTGGAGAAAGCCAAGAAAATAGTAAGTAAATAGTTGCCAATCATTTTTTACAAAAGGCCTCTCTATTTTTTCGATTTAACGATGTCCATCTGACTGGTTATTGTGAACACTCTACAGGTCGCATTTTTTGGAGATATCTTGATGAAATTTGGTATTATTTTGGCCCAAGAACAAAGCTAGTTGAAATTCAGACCATATTCGGTCCAATATTTCAGATACCTTCCATACAAATATGCTGCCGGAAATAAGTTTTAAGCTCAAGACAAGTCCTTAATATAAAGCAATTAAAGAAATAAATCTTATGATATTCGAAAAAGAAAGTGCGAGAGTTCATCTATACCTTTTCATAGATCCCATAGAAGCCTTCTTCCAAACATAACTTTGAACGGCTTAAATCTCATACATTTTTTAGTAGAGCTTGTCAAATTAAATAAATATAAGAAAAATCAATGTGGTAAATAATACGACGGTCGGCCTATAATTTCTTCTAGCTCCCATATAACCTACAGACACATTCATTTCAAATTCTTAAATTTCACATAAATTTTAGTTTCACAATTATGTACTTAATTATAAATTAGAATATAAAAATATACGAAGGTTGTTCATTAATTTTTCGTAACTTCTATTTATAACTTTGTGATGTATGGTATAACATAGTAAGACTTGACCGACTATAACACTTTAATTGTTTTTAATAAAATCTATAGTTCGGCATCGATATCAAGAAAATGTAACCATATTTCACTGTAGTTCTTACAGGAGTCTTTTCCGGTATTTAAGCTGAATGTATTATGTTGAGGGCATTTAAGATTCCGTACAGCCGAATATAGCATTCGTTCTTGTCTTCTTACATACCAGTAGTTATATTTCTTTGTTAATTTCATAATAATTATAATTTAAACTTGATATTTTTTACTTTATTTTTTTTGTTCGTTTTCATCATAATTTCCTAATTATGACAATTTATCTGTGTAACACACTTCAATGAATGTGTGGCACTCACTCGTACCAACATGTTGTAAGATAAAAATGGTGACACACTTAAAATATCTGTAGGTTTTTTTTTTTTTTTTTTTTTTTGGAGCTGTTTTCAACATTTTTATTTTTGGACCAAATTAGTGAAACAACAGCCAAATTGAATAATGAAATAAAAATGTTACGTTTTTTTTTTTAATTTTTATAATAAATTTAAGTAAAAAATGTTGAAAACAAGTAAAACAGATAATAAAAATGTCGAGAAAAAATATATAAAAATAATTTTTATTAATATAGACATTAACTCGCTATTTAATAGTATTGACATTAATTTGTTTGTTATAGTTGTTGATTTAAACAAAACTTTTTGTTATTTTGATGTTTTAAATGTTAAATATAAACAAACATTAAATTCATTTGTATAACAAATATCAGCACAACGTTATTATAATTAAATAATCACTTATTTTAGCAACTTTTTTAATAGGGATAATCACAGTTCGAAGTAAATAGAGATACTGAAGGATTTTGTCATGCCAATCAGATCGGAAAATATCTGAGAAAACGCTATAACTTGAAGATTCATTATTTTCATCATTTAATGTCAAAAATTTATAAAGAACATAAAGTTTGGAATTTTTGTTGTTTTTTGAAAAATAAAATTAATATTTTAACGAAGTTTAGTTGAAGTTTCAGAATGATGTATACGAACTGGTGCATGAATCAGAGAATTAAAAAAATCCCCCTTTTCGGTACGAAAATATACGAAATCTCAATCAGTATAAAATAAGTTCAAAAATTTGTTTTTGCTTTTTTCACTAAAATGATCACCCCATCATCATATAAGGGCCAACCGACAGAAAATATTTTTTAATTGTGTATTATGCAATCTTTACAAAAAAGTTTCAGTTTTCACTTTAGTTTTAGATAGGGTTATGGGCATGTCTTTTCTTCAAGCATTCACGTTAAGATTTCCCTATGAAATATTGAGGAAACTGTAAAGCTCAAAATAAAACATGTAAAAATGCTGTGCCGAATCTGATAAACCCTCCAACACATACATGTATTATGCAAACAGACAAAGGTTCTCTATAAAAACTACAGTGGTATAAGGTAACGTATTCCTGAAAATACCTATAAATAATGAAAACATTTAGACAAATGTCTGAATTTCAAAGGAATTGTTCTATATGTGGGATTATAAGGAAGTTATAATCAAACATGGCCCGATTATTGTTAAATAAGAATCATATTAGAATTTTAATCAAATTTAAGTATCTTAAATCCAAATCCAACCCTTTTCAATAATAAAATATTGAAAATATGGAAAAATATGGCCCGATATTGAAGACAGAACAATAATTGTGCCGAATTTAATAGAATTACTTTATATTAAAGAGTTTTGCAGGCTCAAAACTTTTTTCGGGAAGGGCCCTTATATAATAGATATGACAAAATATTGACCGAGCTTAATCAAATTAAAGATATATTTTTAAGAACTTAAATCAAAAATTTGATCCATATTGAAGTTTTATAAACCTAAAACCATATTCAGGGAAGGGGAGGCCTATATTTTTTGTTAATGGACTAATTAACAGGAAACTGCTTAGGAAAATTGTGGCTAAATTTAATTCGAATAATTATTTTATGATCTTTTTCAACAGAAAAACGAAAGGGCAAATACAGCTAAATGGTCTCAAATTTTGTTTTAATTACAAAAATCGTATACCTTATGGGGTCAAAGATGATTCCTTATTGATGTTATACACAGAATACAAGTATTAATATAGATTACCACTTGTGGTGGTGGATTGTATAATAAGTAAAAGTGTAAGAGTGTGCTAAGACCGATATATTATGTCCTACACCATGACACATGAATTAATTATAAATTATTAAAATATGAATTATTTTATTCTATAATTCGTGCTTGTTCAGATAAAGCTTATTTAAAATAATTTCATGATTCACGAGTTGAAAACCTCCTTCAGTAAGGAATGGCATTTATGTAAAATATTGGACCAATTATTATCAATTACTACAGTCTTCGAGATATCTATGATATCGTGAACTTTAGTGTTTAAAATGTTAAGCGAATGGACACCCTAAAAACGAATACAGTTAGTTCAACTCAGCAAGTGGTTCTGAGTTAACAGGTATATTGTATTTTGTACGAGTTCATAGTAGGATCAATTTGGAGTTCTTTACCGGTCATTAGTTTTTACCAGTCCTCTTAATGAATGCCCTTAATATTTTTATGCAAATATTTATGTGAATTTACTAAAAAGTATTTTTTATATAAAAATTGTTAAGTATTTTTATTGTGAAAACAATTACCGGGTTTATCACTTATATACGTACATACATAAGTATATGCTTTTTTACCCTACACCATTACATGTTGTAGGGATATTATGGCAGAAAAATAGTCCTACCACCACCGTTAAAAATATAATCACTTTCTTAGACGATTAAAGCATGTCCGATCGTCTGGCTTTCCATGTAAAGCTTGTTTCCAAAGTATAGATCGCATTTTTGAAGATATCTTAATAAAATTTGGTACACACTATATTTTGGTCCAAGGACAATGCCTATTGAAATTTGTTATGATCGTTTCATTATTTCATGTAGGTCCCATACAAATGTCCTAAGTATAAAACTATTTTAACTAAATTTTGCAAAAGTAAATATTAAAACGTTGTGTCAAATTTTACGACGATCGATCTATTATTTGTCATAAGTCCCATACAACCACTAATACCACTTTCAAACTCATATGTCACATATGGCTTAGGTATTGTTAAAATATTTGGTCAACTTAAATCAAATTAAACCAAGACCTCTTTGCAAAATTGTACGAGGGTCGGTCCATAAATTTTTCTAATTCCTATATAGTCTAAAAACAAATCTATTTAAAACATATTAATTTAACAAAATTGTTAGTTAAACATATATACAACCAACAATGTGGTGAAGGGCATTACATAGTCGGTCTTGCCCGACTATAACATTTTAACTTAATTATGTTCTCTTTGTTTTTGTTTTTATTACACATTTAAGTTTAAAAGTTATTTATTTACTAACATTAATTAATATCATAAAATGAAGAAGTATTTAAAAAAAATTGGTTTAATGAGTTTGTTTACACAGTTTTGTACATATGTAAATATACACATACACACATATATTTATTCATTAATTCATTTATGACAAAGTAAAAATTGAATAAATGTCAGTGGATACTTGTAATTTTAATGTAAACTCGAGGACATTAACATTTAAAGGGATTAGGTCCTGTAAATAAGGAAAAAACTGCGATAAATTAATTTATTAAAATAATATGAAAATGTAATTGAATTTATTTATGTAATTAAAAAAAGAACTATTTTAATTAAATTTTAATTGAATTAAAGAAAAATATTAAGTGCAATAAATAAATTTAATATTAGAAATATAGAAAATGAATATTTTTTTTAAAGCCACAGTATTTTGTTCACTAAATCGAAATTGATAGAATGACTTTTAAAGAAAGGAGTAAAACACTTTGAAGAATATAAGTAGTGAGATCGAGAAATTCTTAATATAACCATTTCATTAAAACTTTTAATCCAAGTATTTTTTAATCTTTTGTGATCAAGTTACCCTTGGAAAATATGTCATTTATTAAATTTAATGTGAAATATATGAATATATTGTAACCTGATTAAAATAAGTGATCAAAAAACCCCAACATGATACTACGAAAAGTTGACCAAGCATTCAAATGTCTGCCGTTGATTGAAAATAAAGCCAAACATTAGAAATCCTTTTGAAAAGCTCCCAAAACATCCTGTAGGAAAGCAGTCCGGCTAGTTTAGTGCTCGGACTATTTGGTACATAAAGTAATAGCTAATAAAGGTTTAAAACATAAAAAGCCTTAAATGAATCTTGACAGCAACACTGTTACAAATTTATAGGCACAAAATATAAAAGATATTCTTGTTGACTTTTCGGATCTTCCTGGTCAAAAATCATATGTTGCTGATGCTGTAGAAAATGTTGAAGAAAATTTAAGTACCCAAAAGCAGTCGAAATTTCCCAAAAAGTTTTTAGTATGATAAGCAATATGGTAAGGCAATATGCAGTTGGGGCAAAGGAAACCATTCAGGTTTTAAAAATGGGCTTTATAAATAACGAAAATTACTTCAAGGAATGTTTACAAAAAGGCTGATTAATTTCATAAAGCTTCATAATTTGTTCACTTATTTTTGGCGTGTCTTGGCATCCTGCCACTATGATAAACAAGCCGTTGAGTAGTTTAAGAACAAAAATGTGATATTTGTAACAAACCCCAAACTGCCCGGGGCTTAGACCAGCGGAGTGTTATAAAAAGAGAATTGAAGAGCACACAATTTTCCAAAAGTGTGAAAAAAAAGAAAGAAAACACTATTAAAGCGTTAAGAGAAGGATATCCGAAAAAGGTTAAACACTTCATCACAAGTGATTAAAACTATAAAACTGTAAATTTAGTGGTTTCGGTACATATTTGTATTTTAAAATTATTCGATCTTTGATTTCATATTTTTAAATCAAATCAATTTCTGATTACTTTTTGCGTTAAAAGTTACAAAAAAATAAATAACCCCCTTTTCTCTTCTTATTATAATTAAAAAAAAATATTAATTCTCTAAGCACTACACAGTAGAGATGAGCAGTATCGTGATTTGTGAATAATGTTGTTCCCAGTGAAAGTGATTTTTAAATCACTGTTCTTTAAAACTGTGACAGTGATCTCAGTATTTTAGTATTTCAATAAAACACGACAGAGGACATTATTTTCTGTAAATATTTGAGTCCCTATTAGAGTTCACACTGTGCACCGTAGGAAGTGGATAATTTTAATTTTAGATGAATCGCTTATATATGTTCAGCACCACCTTTGAGTGATTTTGCTGGCACATAATAAAACCAAATACATTTCTTAATGCAACAAAAGAAGAAAGAACGACATTATTAGTAACTGTTATTCCATAATTTCAATCACTGTATTTATCAGTGACTTACCATTCACAGTGATTAAATCACAATCGTAAAAATATTGCTCATCTCTACTACACAGTGTGTCCAAATTGATTTTGTTGGAAATAATTCTGTAACTTTTGATACGTTTGAGAAATCTTAATGAAATTTCACAAAGTCAGAGCTGAGATACTTTTGATTTGATTTGAAGGAATATAATTTCCTATATAGTGGGTGACGTGGTCAGTAACCCACCATATTTGTCCATCTCAAGAATATTGAGTTTTTAAGAATTCGCTATAAATTCATATATGAATTTAGACAGGTGGTCAAATGTGGATGATCACTGACCCCTGGTCATAAGAGGGCTTGTATTCCTCCAAATCAACTCAAAAGCACCTCAACTTTGACCATGTGATTATTTAATTTTAATATCTCTAACGGTTTCAAAGTTACAAAATTATTTCCAAAAAAACATCGATTTAGACACACTTCGCACTATTACTTTACCTCTTTTATTCAACAGATCATTAATTTTAAATAAAATAAATATTTAAAATAATAATAATAATATTTTTATGATCATTAACTTTCTTATTTAACATTAATTGATTTTTTAAGATTTTCATTTAACGAGTTAATTATGAAGTCATAACTTTTAAACTAAACTACTTGAAACATTTTAAACCATTTATAGTTACACAAACTAACTTTTCTACCTTTATTATAGAGTTATCATTATTATTAAAAATAAAACAATTTTGTAGGGAATTTAATTAATTTACTTTGTATTTCAGTTTATTTCTTATTTAACATTATTTCTTGGAAACAGTTGGTAATGAATTAGAAATGAACGAGTGAATGAATGAAGGTTATGAAAATATAAGAAATATAAAATTAAAAGATAAAGAAAAAGAAAGAGACTTTGGGTGTAATTATTTCTTTAAGTATTTCTTTCTTTCTTTCTTTCTTCTTCCAGTAGTAAATTTCTTAATTTCAACAAAAGTTTCTTTTAAAATAAAGAAATTATGTTAATTTGACTGGGATTTAAGTGAAATGATGGAATGTATTATAATATTATGATATTGTGGAGTAAATAAGAGCACTAACTAAAAGATAATTAAGCATAATCAAAGAAAACTTAATTTACAGAGTATCGAGGCAGATTACGAAATTTTTGGTAATAAATCAGAAATATAGGATCAGCTGAATTGAAAGTAAGTGATCCCATTGTGCTGTCCAGGAAGTTAGTAAACGTAAAGTTAAGGTACTACTAAACTGCATAACCAGAATTTTCAATCAAAAAGAAAGAAAAACTGTGATCGTAAAGTTTAAATTGCGTAGGTCACCTTGTGAGAAGGTGTTAGCTTCAAGATTATTCACTCGAAGTTATCGCAATGCTGAACAGATACGCGAAAACCAAAATACTGTTTCTTCTTCTGTTTCATCATTGCAATTTCGACATAAGTTTTTAGAGGCAAACGCTAATTTCTAGCAAGAGTATTCTCCTCACAATGTGCTGATCTGTTCTTTCCTATAATAAAGCGGGCTTGTCCAGCAAACCTCTTTCTCTTAACATAAAACTCTTTCTGATGACCTCTGTCCCGTTTAAATCTGTTTCAAATTTACCCTTAATGTGAGTCCTACTGGAATGTCTACGAACTCATCACCGAATAGAAATTTTGTTATCATTCAATATCATTCTCATTCTCTCATGTCACAGTAACTTTATCCAGAAATCCAGATAAGAATACCTGTTGAATGTCTTGTTACTTTATTCAGAGTTGCCCAGCAATAGGTAGTTAAAATTGATGTTATGTATACATCTGCTATGTTTCTTTTGTCGTTATATTTATGGACTAAAATGCTGCAATCGTCTATAGAACTAAAGTAAACTGTAATCGAAAGTATATCAATAAAGCAATCATCTCTCCCACCACGTTTGGAACCATCCGTATAGATCCTGGAAGTTTCTTTCAGTATTCATTCATTAGCAGTTACCGCTATAGAAAAGTTCTATTCAAAAAGAGGATTGAGTGATAAATCAGACTCACTATTGCCATAGTCCCATTTGCTCCATTGATTACCAGCTATTTGTCGGGAACCTTAGTATGGTTCCCTAGTTTTATATAGTTTTTAAATCTAAATCTTCCAACGTTAGAATGTTTAAATTTCTTTCTAGCTGTATATTTAATTATGTTACCAACTGTATTTGAAATTATTTGTCAGATACCAAAATTTTTGTTCAATAAAGAAATAAGATAATTATAATAATTACCAGATTTTGCTCATTCTTTATTATTTTACAGAGATTTTGTGTCAACATTTCAATCAATAATAAATTACTTATTTAACAATATTGATGAATATGATGAGGAAGTTTCGTTTAACAATCATTTGGTTTTGTTTTTTTTTCCATATATTGAACTTTTTTCCTCTTCCAGATTTCAATATTAATTTCAGCGAAAGTTTCAAAAAATGTTTCAACTAAACAGTTTGTATATGAAGAGATTGATAAAGAGAAATTTGAATTAAAAAAATATTTAACAAATATGAACGCTATATTCGGCTAAGCCGCATCTACCATACCCTTCAACACAAATGCCAGTAATTAAATACGTTGAATTAAGCGGTTACCTCAGGTATCGGTCTATATCTATTGATATATTTACCCGGTTTTGTTTATTTTAAACAAAAAACTTTTCAGGAATAAAAAAAATAATTAAGTTTAATTTCATTGAGCTTCAGTTAAACAGACGAGATCGATAAATCGAATCATATTTTGATTTGTTGCATAATATATATTCATAATGAAGTCTGAGATGATTTCTGTTTAGATATACACATGGAATAACAAAGTTAATATACCCTCTTTACCACTTGTGGTGGTGGAGTATAAAAAACTCAAAACAATTTATCTTAATTTTTGAAATCTTTGATATTCTGTTTTTATACCCTCCACACCACAAGTGGAAAACAGCATAATATTAACTTATTCCATGTGTATTGCTAAGGAGGAGTCACCTCAGATCCTATAATGTATATATATACCAGTATGAGATCAAAATCTTAGTTAATTTATATATGTCTGTCTGGCCGTCTCTCTCTGTCTGTCTGTTTGTCTGCTTTTGACTCGCTCACATACACAATTTCCCATTTAAAACAATTAATATCGGTTCAGTATATTAACAAATATAGACGATATCAACTTCTAGGTTCAAGCGAAGAACTTTCATAAAATTGAATTATAAGTCGGTAAATTAAAAAAAAAATTTATTATAATATTAATTTATGTGACATAATTACCATTCTAAAAATGATCAGAATCGGTTCTGTGTGGAGAAAAGTTATACTTAAAACTAAAACTAATTTTATTACTCATTAAGTGTTCCTGAATTGTATGTAGCAAAATGTTAACATAAGTACACGTTTGTGTGTGTGTGTGTACAAAACGTAATGTATTTATTTCACACAAATTTGTAGTGGAGGGTTTTAAAGATTCGGCATGGACCAATATAGCATTCTTTTTTATTTCCTTTTAATATCAAATATTCATATATATTTTGAGTTAATAAACCAACATTTTTTTTTTCGTTTTCGAAAAACATTTGTCATTCTGGCAGCAGGTGATTAAAAAAAAGCTTTTTTGAATGAAAAAAATATCAAATTTCATATATAAATTATTGAATGAAATTTTATTGGTAAAATATTTGATTTAAGTTGTTTTTGAAGATGGTATCTAATTATAATCCTGTAATTAAAACAAAATTATATATGTTTTTGCATATTTGTAATAAAACAACAATTCAAGTTTTTTTAATTCCTGAGGGCTTTATTTGATTTTCGAATAATTTTGGGAGTTTTTTTTCATATTTATATATGTATATTAATTAATGATTTTTTATGTATATTAACTAAATGCCATAAGCTGGAGTTTAGACAGCATTTAAGGTAACTAAATAAATTACATTAAATCACTATGCATAACGGTTTTCACTTTCGAATCATTAAAAATATCTCAACGAAATTTCATATATTATATGCCGAGATGTTTTCCAATTCCTAATGGGTCTGAGGTCTTCTAGGTGCACTTTAGATTTTATCATCTCCACTAAAGAAAAATTTTTATTGTTGGTCATAAAAATTTCGAAACTTAAAGAAATAAAAAAAATATTTCGCTTGGTCCTACAAATAGTACCGGCAGAATTTCTCTATTGAGCTCCTAATGCATCGGGAAAATAGACTGTTCTGCTAAGTCGGATTATTTGGTATGAAAAGTTAAATCTAATGTGGCTTTAAAAACATACAAATTTAAAAAAGTTTCTGAGAGAAACGCTGCTAAAAATTTGGAGGACATTGAGGTGAAGTTTTTTAAAAAATATTCTTGCTGCGGATGATGAAGCGTATATTCTGAAGCCAGCTTTCTGGATATGCATTTGCAGTAAAAAGAGGCCAATCATTTGATACAAACGTACTTATAAATAGCGAAAATTTACATCAAGGAATGCTTCCAGAAAAGACAGCTTCTATTCGACACCATAATGTGTCCACTTATTTTTGGCCTTAATTGGGATCCTATCACTGTGGTAAACAAGCCCTGAGTGGTACAAGAATAAAATTTGGTATTTGTAACAAGAGTGGCAAATCTTCCAAACTGGCCGGGGTTAAAGTCAGTGGAGAGTTATTGAAAGAGAATTTAAGAGCTCAATTATATGTCCTGTTAGAGCAAAATTGAAAGAAAACATTATAAACATTTGTTTAAAATATTTAAAAAGTTCTTCTTTGGAATCATAAGGTTATAGATGGCAGTCTGAACTTTTTTACTATTGGATCGATGGTAATAAATGCTTACAATAATAACAATTAATGTGGCCGTTAGAATGATTCAAACTGAGAGAAGTGTGTAGCTAAATCAAGTCAGACAAATAGCTCATCAACACTTGTGGTGATAAGGATATAAAAACAATTATTTGTACATTACTCTCCATATTTTTAATGACATGCGGATTCTGTGTTAAATGTTCTGTTACGTGATCAACGTCAATTTGAGAAGTTAATCATATTCCAATAATCCCTTCATACATAGATCGAATGTTAGTGAGATGGCGTTTAAACCACTGTTTTCCACAGATCTCCGCGACGGTTGAAATATTGCCAGATCAAGACTTTATTCAATTTTCACTGTTGTGAATCAGTTGTAAATGAAAATCGAAACAATAATTGTTAGAATCACAAATTATGAGCTGTAAGGAGAACCGAAAACTTCCATCCACCGTTTATGTTTATTTCTGATCACATATAGAGATCGATTTTTTAAATTCCACATAATACAAAACGTTACGTTTGCGACATGGATATTTCACTACTTGGTTTAACTGTTGATCGGCTTCACACATAATTTTTTTCAACCACATATTATGCAAATCTTGATGATTTCCTAAAAATCACAATATTATGATTTCTTTTACATCATATTTTCACAATTTCCATATTAACATTCATATTAAATCAAATCTGAATTTCTACAAAAAATTCTTAAATTTACATCTCAAAAATCTCTTTTCATAAAAAATAAAATAAATGTAAAATATACTTTACACATGTCAATTATATATTATTTACATAAATATTATTTTAAACAATTCATACTCTCATTTGTACAACACACCATACACATACAGCAAAAACTTTGATAACCTTTCATGAATACTTAGAATGTGGATTTATTTTCAAATTCGTGTTTATAGAAAAAATGAACACAAATTTACATATTTCAATTTTATTTATTTGTCAACAATTTACAAGATTTCGTGTTTTTGGCAAAAAAAAAAAATATATTTTTTTCTCTGTCAAAGATTATCAGTCTACACATACGGAAATGAAGTGATAAGTTGTCATAGTTATAGACATTTTCGGTAAAAGGAAAATAAATTTTAAATATTCTATGATTTGCACACAATGATATATTTTTTAAGGAAATTTTTAAAGAATTGACTTAAAATTAATTATTAAAATGAAGTAGAATTTTGTCTTGTTATGTAAACAAGGTAAAAATTTTGAGAAAAAAAAAAAACACTAAAAGAAATTTAATGAAATTTCTTAAGAAGGAAAAAAACATTTTTAAAATATATTTTATAATTGAAGAATACAAATGGAAGATATTTTTATGAAAAAAAATAAGAATGCTTTATTCGGCTATGCCGAATCTTCAATGCCCTTCACCACAAATGCGTGTAAGTAAATACGTTTTATATATATATACAAACTCATACATACACAAGCATATATAAATTTATATTACACCAATTTCTTTATTCAATCGTAGATTTCTAATTGACAGTTTTACGAATTTAATTGACAAACAGGCGAATATAGCTAAATCGACTTAGATTTTGATTTGATGCGAGAATATATACATACATTATGGGGTCTTTACAAAAGGCCATCATTAGAGTCTTGCTTTTGCGCTCTCTTTAATACTAAGTGAAACTGCATTTAAGCTTCCACCACCAATCGTTATAGAACCTTCCTTCAATGCTACTATGTCCATAAATTAAATAATGTCCTTCCTTCTGTAGAAATTCGTAAACATGTTTTTAACAGACAGATGGACCTAAATTCTATTAATATATATTGTGGATTCTTAGATGATTCCGTTTCGATAATAATAATAATATTTTGGAACCATTATGCGATGCTACAAATGTTGGTATTCAATTTTTTTATTAGGTATTATGGTTGAGCACTAGTCAAAGTAACAGAGAACGACCATACGGACCCGACTGGCTGAAATTTGCAAACATTCCCTCATTTCCTTCAGTTTTCATCTATTTCCAAAAGATTTGTAATAAAAAATAGTTTTATTATAATATAAAATAAAAACATCAGACCAAACCAATTCCCAATGTTTTTTTTTTATTTAAAAAGGACGACCGCATTACACATATTACTTTTGAATAGACTTCATTTCAGTTCTAGTTCAGTCCAGTTCAATTCTATTTTAGTTCTAGTTCATAACTACTTCAGTTCGAGTTCCGTTCTAGTTCAGTTTCAGTTCCGTTCTAGTTCAGTTCAAGTTAGCTCTAGTTCAGATCTTGTTCAGCTCTAGTTTAGCTCTAGTTCAGTTCTACTTTAGTTCTAGTTCAATTCTTATTAATTCTAGTTCAGTTCTTGTTAAGTTCTAGTCCAGTTCAACATTCACATTAATTATTGGAGATGTCGATTTATGCTTCCTCCATAGATTCTTTGCCCTAGTGTAGTTGATCATATGTTCCATCTATGAGGATTTAATTTATATCAGTTGTCATTTTATCCAAGTTCTCGAGAGAAATAAGTATTTATTCTTCTATATTTGTTGTTCATTTTATTGTTTTTATAAAGTTATTATTATTTTGTTTGTAAACAAAAAAGAGCAAAAGAAAACTTTATAAATTAAACAACAAAAATTTTATTAACATTAGATCTTCCATTAGTGCAAAAGTAGAAGTAGAAATCGTACATATGTTCTTATATCTCCGCATAAGAGCAATTTCTAACTTTTGCATTTGAAATTCATTTTGAAATTATTATTTATTTAAGAGAGATATTTTGATAAGAATAAGGAAGTTGTATGGAGTTTTATATTAAAAAAATATATCCTATAGAGAAACATATATATGTTTTCTTATTGAGATGATAATGAAGAGCGGCAAGGAAATATAAGTAATGCCCTACATTATATATTAACTCTTATACATTTAAAATACTTTATAACAAATTATCCAATAGATGAATTTTTAATTCTGACAAACTAAAAGTTTTGCAAAAGATAAAATATATTAAAGATATATTTCTGATTCAAAAATGCAATATACTTCGAAATGTCTGAACTGTCAAATCTAATTGTAGCTTTTACATTTGTAAGATTTGTTATTGTCTTAGTCTGCTGTAGGGTATTCCATATTCAAAATAATAAGAAAAGAAGCAACAGTCAACATTTAACATACATAAACAATAGTTGCTATACGTAAGTGTATAAATACATATGTGTATATTTATGTATGTATTTTTTATCTATACATGTGTAAACTTGCATAACTATTTAATTTATACATATATGTAGATAAAATATTCATATAGATAAATATTTTAAACAAATGAACATCTTTAGAGATTTTTATCGGCAACATATTCATCAACAGCATCATCTTCTACAATTTCTGATGTTTAGTTTTTGGTTATGAAATTTATTCTATTATAAATTGCAAGTAAACACACGTACACACAATAATACAACAAACAAATTAAAAATATAAGAAAAAAAGTTGCAACAATAACAAAAAATATAATACATAAACAAGAATGTGAATAACATTATACAAAAATAGATACATAAGTAACTCTTGTATCTTAAAGATGCAAAAGAAAATATTTAAGAAATTTTTGTATGCAAAAGATATTTTAATGTAGAATTAATTTGTTGGATGTAACTTAACTTTGTCATTCGGAGTTTAGCGCTTAGAAGGAGTCATTTTAGATACAGATATATATTCTTGCATCAAAGCAAATGTATGTTATGGCCGTCTATCTCTTTGTTGATGGCACAATTATTGGCTTCAGTATTTGCTATGGTCTTCAAAAGTTCCCTATTTAGAACCAGCAAAACAGGTTCAGTTTATCAAAAGATATAGACCGATATCTGAGACAGCCTCAAAAAATTATCAGAATCAACATTTATCAGAATCGGTTCAGAAGCCAGAAATATTACGAGCTTTGTGAGTCCTTATATGTTCTTATCTTATATTTAAGAAAAAATTGTATATATTGCTTTTGTGAGTGGCTGTGTGAGTGTGTATGTATGAAACGATTTACGTATATTCGTATATTCGGCATAGTCGAATATAGCATTTTTACTTGTTTTAGTTCTCACTATCGTATGTGTGGAACAATGATATGTTATTCCGAGTATAAATTTAGGAAAACGCATTTTAAGCTTAAATCAATTCTCAGAACAAGGTATCTCATACTGTTACGTTTAAATACATTATTTGAATTTAATAAAACTTTTTCTAAGTTTTTGTAAGGAATGACATTAAAAACTATAAAACAACTTTTACCTCTCAGCTTTTTTCGGTAAATTTGTGAATTTGATCAAAATGGGTGACAAAAAAAAGCAATTTCTTGAACTATATCAGATAGTAATGCAGGTCCAATCCTGCATGTTTAAAAACATACAAGGCAAAAAGTTCCTGACAAGTACAAATTTTAAAAGCACAAAATTTAAGGTCAAGTTTTGTAAAAAAATATTCTTGTTGCATAATAACGACAGATTTTTCACAACCTCATAATGAAAAATATTATGTTGTTATGTTAAATAAAGAAAAATTAAGAATCTATAACCAATCAAATTTCCAAAAAAATCTTGGTATGGAAAGCAATATGCAGTTGCGGCAAAAGAAGCCAATCATTTTTTACAACTGACTCTTTAATTACACGAAATACTTACAAAAAAGAGCTGCTTCTATTCATAAAACGTATTAATGAATCCACTTTTTTACCTGACTTGGCATTCGCTTACTATGGTAAAAAAGCTCATGGGTCTTACAAGAACAGTAATGTGGAATTTGTACCCAGAGAAGCAAATCTTCTAGCACAAAAAACCTTTCCAAAGTGAAGTAAATTTTAAACGTAAATGGACAGATTTTAAACAAGCAAAGTGACAGAAATCACTAAAACAATTTAATGGAAATGTTTTCGGAAAAGGTTCAAAATTTCGTCACTAGTGATTCAATCAAATAAAATAGATAAAATTGTAAGTTTTGTATATATGTTTGTTAAGAACTTTTCTATCTCACCCCTTATTAAAACCCTAACTTTAAATAATTTTATCTTATCCCTCCTTCCTCTAACAATAATAATAACAAAATCTAAATTATTTTCAAAAGAATTTAACCCTCTTAATAGAGATAACTATTTTTTTGGATACAATAACTTATTTAATATTACAACCTTAACTTTTTTCCCATCTCTCCCCCAATAGTGCAGTAAGTGTTCCAAATATTTATGTTGTTTATTTTAATTTCTTCGTTTTTGTTGTCGTTGTTACTTCTTATTCTTCTGATCAAGATAAACAAACACAAGTTTACAAGACAACATTGTATGAAACAATAAGTTGTGGTTACAATGAAATTTATTAATACTTCGAATCCCCATCAAACCTCCCTCTTTTCCCACTCTCTAACTTTATTTAAATTTTAAGTTTATCTTAAAATTATTGTAAGTATGTCATTGTTACTCACAGTTGGTGTTGTTATTGTTGTTTTTTTTTTTGTCTTAAGAATTCTCTTGAGAAATTTCTTAATTTTATGCAAAACTTTTTGTTGTGACACTTAATATAGTTATTTTCAACTCTAAAACCTCGTATGTAGTTTATTTAGTTGGTTTTTGATTTTTTTTTTTCATTTTCTTATTTTTATACCCTACACCATCACAAGGGGTTAAGAGGGCAATTTGACTTTGTCATTCCGTTTGTAACGCTAATAAGAAATCATCTCAGTTATCCATAATACATATATATTCTTGCATCAAATCAAAATCTGTGTCGATTTATCTATGTCCATCTGTCTGTTCGTCTGCTATCCATCTGTCTGTCCGTCTGTCTGTCCATCCGTCTGCCCTCCTTTACGTAAACAATAATTGACAGAGCTCAACGAAATTTGGCCTGAGAATTTTTTAAAGTCCTGAGGAGTTTCCTATTTAAAATCAGCTAAATTGATTTTGTATATAATAGATATAGACAGATACCTGAGGCAACCTCTTGGTTCCAGCGAAGAGTTTTTTAGAACTGTCAATTAGAAATCGACAAATTAGAATAAAATTTTGATATAATATTATGTTATATGAACTTCATCATCATTTCAAAAATTATCAAAATCAATTAAGTAGCGAAAATCGACTCATGAAATGTTCCTGTGTTATATATTAAGAAAAACGCTTCTATATTATACAGGTTTGTGAGTGTATATGTACGAAACATAACGAATTTACCTCACACGCATTTGTGGCTGAGGGTATTGAAGATTCTGCATAGCCGAATATAACATTCTTACTTGTTTTTTTTATTAATTTAATTATACAATAGAAATTCCTTAATAAAGTTATGTGTTATTTGAAGAAGGGGGTAAATATGTTATCTTCATGGGAATTTTATCTTTTTCATGGTATGGAAAAATATTTCTTTGTGTTTATGGAGGGTTTATTGGTATGAAATTCAACTGTATTGTATGAAAATCTCCAAGGACGTTTTATGTTTTAAGAATTATTTAATAGTTTATTTTTAAAGCACGATTAGACAAAAATGAACATGTTTTGAAATTAAGTAGTTTTAATTGACTTTTTAAAATATTTGGAAAATTTGTAGGGTATTGTGAGGAGGGGGGTGTAAGTGAGGATGATATTGAAGAGAGTGATTGAGAGAAGAGTTATTTTGTATAAAAATGTATCTGAAAAGTGAAGTCGAATTAATTTTTCAGAGAAGTTTTTAAAAATTTCGAATTTTATAAATTTCGATCAATTCTCGTCTATGATAAATTTATAATAAAAACTATTAAATAAGTCTTAGAGAAAATTAACTCCGATTTATTTTTTTATTTGTCGTTTTATAAAAAATTGCGATAGAACGTCATTGTTTTACACTTTCGATAAATTATTGTTTTAGAGAAAATTTCTATTTTCTTAAAGTGAGAAGATTCTCAATAAAGAATAAAAAATTTAAAGAGATTTAAATCGTTAATTTAAAAAACTTTTTGGTAAATTTTTTTTGTTCCAGAAAAATTTTCGATAAGTCGATTATTGATTAATCATTGTTCAAGAAATATTTTTTATTATTGTTTTAAAAATTCTCTTTTAGTCATTATTTTAGAGAATTTGTTAGTTAGTTTGATTATTTTATTTTAGAGAAAATTTTCTATAATAAGTGCTTTATATAAATGAACAATAATTCATTGTTTCAGAGAATTTTTTTCAAAATATTGTCTTTTTGGGAAATCGTTCGTTAAAACAAACTAAACAACGTTTTCGATGATTTTGAATAAAAAATTTCGATAACGTTTTTGTTGTGTTAAAATTCTAATAATTGTATACATTTCTAGAGGAAAATTTCAATAAAACACATTTTTATCAAAATTTTCTATATATTAAATTTTTAAAAATGTTTTCGATAATTTCAATAATTTTTTAATCAGAAAGAATTTTGGCTAAAGTTAAAAAAGGAAAGTTTGATGAAATTACCAATTTGGGAAATTGCCTAATTTAAATTTCGATAAAATTTTCTATGAAGAGAAAACTTCCCATATATTTTCAATTCAGAGAAAATTTTATCCAATTAGAAATTACAATAAATTTCCTTTAAATAGAAAATTTTGATAATTTTTTTCTAAATTAGAAATTTTCTCTAAATAGGAAAATTTCAATAAATTTTTTCTAAATAAAAAAATTTCTATAAATTTTTTTCTAAATAAGAAAATTTTGATACATATTCTTTGAGTAGAAAATTTTGATAAATTTAATATTATGACAAATTTTCTCATAGTAAAAAATTTCAATATATTTTTTCTTAAAAATAATTTCGAAAAACTTTCCACTTATAAAAAATTTTCGAAAAATAATCCATTTATTGCATCAAATCTGGGTCGATTTTGCTATATCCGTTTGTCTGTCTGTTATTGGTATACTAATATTCCCAATTATTGACAGTAATTTTGATAAATTTCCCCTAAATTAGTAAATTTCGATAATTTTTTGCTTAATAAGAAATTTTTGACATTTCCTTTGAACAGATAATTGAAAAATTGATGATTAATTTTCTCATAATAAGAAAATTCGAGATATTTTATATTAAAATATAAATTCGAAAATCTTTCCATTTAGAGAAATTTTCGAAAAAATTTCTATTTAAAGAAAATTTGCAATAAATTTTCTTTTTTGAAAAAAAAAATTCCAAAAATATTGACAGAACACAATTGAAATTTCCTGAGTATTTGATGTTGTCCTGAGAAGTTTTTTTAATTAATCGGTTTAGTATTTAAAAAGATATAGAGCCATGTCTGAGACGACCTCTAAAATCAAGTGAACCATAATATTAATCAATCTACATCGGTCCAGTATAAAAAGTTATAGCCAAAAATATAAACAATTGAGTCATTTAGATTTTCAATGTTTTTTTTTAAGAAAACGTTTTATATATTGTAGGGTATATATGTATGTGTATATGTATGTGTGTGAAATTACTTCACATGCATTTGTGGTGGAGGGTATTAAAGATTCGGCATAACCGAATATAGCATTGTTACTTGCTATCGATTAAATTTTTATTTCACGTAAAATCTTTTTTTGGAAAAAAGTTTTGATGGTTTCTAGAAATGATTTCGATTGAAATAATTTAAGATTTATGTTTTCTTTTTTGGAATATTATTTGAAGAGCTGTTTTAATTAATTTAATTGTATTTTTTTAATTTTACCGCGTAGGCTTTTTATCTAACCCAATATTTCGTTTATGATAAGCCAAAATAATTTTCCCTCATATAATTAAAGATTTATGTAAAAAAAACATTGAAATGTTTTTCTTACATATAAATTTTTAATAATCTTAAATCTTAATCACCGATAACTTAAATACCAAAACAAAAGGTGTTGAAATTTTTATTATAAAATTTATTTAATAATTATTTCCTTTTGTATTTTGAAATTGAAATAAATTAAAAGTATTTTCAAACTTTAATTAAAAACAAAACAATTTTCCACATGCAATGAAATGCACTTTAAATACCAAAAATCAATTTAAGCCACAACAATAAAAAGTAGTTAATAATGACACAAACCAATTGATATTTTTGATTTGTTAAGGTTATTTTCCGGTTAAGAGTTTCAACTATGGACCAGAAGAGTTTTACACTTAAACGCATTAAAATGTATGTGATAAAATATGTATGTATTTGTTTTTATTGTAAAAGTACTCATATACTGTGAGTACAACAAAATCAGTGAAAGTTAATTGAACACCACTCACTCACACGCACTTGAAATCATATAAAATAGCAACAACATTGGAAAAAAACAACAACAAAATCTATAGGTCGAACAAACTGTCAGTTAGTCATTTAGTTGTTTTTTTTTTTTTTTTTTTTTTTTGACAGCTAAATATTTAACATATTCAGTTTTGCAATACAGGGAGTTGATTTGAATTTACAGCTTCAAAATACAACAAAAATGTATAATAAACAATTTTTGGGTGGAGTTGTTGAAAATAAATCAAAATATAAAGTAAATAATAATTAAAAACAAGTAAAAATGTTAAAGTCAGTCAAATCCGACTGTGTAGTATCTTACAGCACATTGTTGGTTATTGAACGGCCGTCGTATAATTATTTATGCTTATTTTTGCAATCGATTATTATGATACTCAAATTTATGTAAACACATAAAGCATTTTAAAAGAAGTTTTTCTCGACCCTCGTACAATTTCCACACAATTACAATATCCACAAATGTGTGCGATGTATGAGTTTGAAAGTGATATTTGGAAGGGTGGTTTTATGGGACCTATAAAAAATAATAGACCTCGTATAATTTGGCACATAATTTTTCGTAAAATGTGGTTAAAATCGCCTTATGGACTAAAATGTTCATTATATAAAATAATCAATTTCAATAGGCATCGTCCTTGGGTTAAAAAATTATAGTACGTGCCGAATTTTATTGAGGTATCTTCAATACTGCAACCTTTATTTTGCGAATCAACTTTCAAAGGGCAGCTAGTTGTACAGACAGACATGGTTAAATCGACTGCGGAAGTGATTCTTAGTCGAACGTTATACCTAAAAGTGGTGGTTGGACTACTTTTTATGCTTTTTAATAACATCTGATGGTGTAGAGTATAAAATTAAACAAAAATAATTTTTGTTCAAAACTTTTACTGTCACATAACAAAAACAAAACAAACAAAAAAACATATGATAAAAAAATAATTCTCTTATTCCAAAAAATCAATGCTAAACTTCTGAAATACATTTAATACAGAAGTTCAAATTGCAATAAAATTCCAAATAAATTCTAAATAAAGATTTTCAAATGGATTCTGTTATAGAAACTTTTTAATTAATTCTGCGTTTAGAGAGAATTTTCTATAAAATTTCGTTTAGGGAAGAATTCTACTATTTTCAGAAAAGATGTGTGAAAAACTCTCTCTTGATGCTTTTTTCCAATTTTTCGATTAACTCTCGTTTTAAAGAAGAATTTATAGATTTTCTCGCTTCAGATAAGATTATAGATAATTAGCTCTTTAGAAACGATTATAAATATCTATGAGAAACAATTCGTCGCCCCTCGCATAATTCGTAATATTGTTATATTATTAGACTTATTTTTGTTAAGACTTTTATGAGCTTAAAACCTTATTCCGAGAGGTGCCTTAAATTTTGAATCAAATCGATTCAGCAAGTGAGTTGAACGGTATACTTAAAGTGGGTTATAATACCATTTTGTATGTTACAAACATCAATACAAAGAAAATCATAAATTCATTTCTCGCTGAGCTTTTCTTACAGTGTATTTAAAAAAATTATCCGATTACACCACCGCTTTCAATTACGACTCAAGCCCGACTGAGTGAAATTTCAAAAATTTAAGAGCATGTATGTCTGAAAAAGTAAATAGTTCAAAGGTACCTATTGCGCCTGTTTACCGGCCTTTGTCTTAGATATTTATTATTATTATTATTTTTTTTTTTGGTTAATATAAATTTTCGAGAAGCTTTTGTTTTAGTTATTTTCAAAATATTTTTTTTTATTTTTTCCAATTTTATTTTTCTAAAAAAATATTTTATTGAAATTTTTATAATTTTTTAAAAAATCTCTTTTTGAAAAAAAATATTTTTAGGTGAAATGATTAATCAATTGTATTTCTGCATAAAATATTTATGAAATTCTCAATCCATTGGGAAAGTATGATTTTTAGTCAACGAAGTAAAATTTGTTTAAATTTCGATTTGTGGCAGATGTTCAATCCTTTACTTTTTTAAGAAATTTTCATATCGATTTTTTATAGTCCTCTTTAATATTATATGCTACACTATGCCCACTGTCAAAATAAACCTACTTAATAATTAAGAAATTTAACAATGCTTTGGGCTTGCGCACAACTGACGAAACATACACATCATATGGGCGCATGCGTATTTAAATTTTAATAATAAGAATTTCATACAAAAAATAACGCACTTTTATTTTGTTATTTAATTTCTATGAAATGTTATGTTTTTATTACATTTCGAATTAAAAAATGTTTTATTTTTTATATAAAAAGCCAACAATTTTACAACGTTTTTCATTATCTTCAATTCATTAAAATTATTTCACTTATTCGGCTTAAGGTTCACTCACACGTGATGAACAAAACGCTGAAAATCATCATAAATTATTAATTACGCTCTTTTTATTATTTGTAATTTTAACAAAAAAGTAACAACACCTTAACCTTTTTATTTTCTTTTTTATTTTTTGTGTTATTATTTTTATTATTATTTATTATGATTATTGTTGTTATTGTTATTTATATAGTTATATGATTTTTTTGTTGTTTACAGCATTTTTTTTATTTTTTGCTTAATTTTATTATTAACTCATCTTTTAAGGTGAAAGTTGCAAATAATCTACAGTCATATTGGTCAATATAGTTAGTTATGATCTGGCATTGAGGTGAATATTATTTTTTTACTAAAATTAATTTACAATTTTTATACTTTTTAATAACAATAATTTCCGTATAAATTGTTATTTATTGAATGATAAATATTTTTATACACTCCATTACCACAAGTGATGAGTAGGGTGTATTAACTTTGTCATTGCGTGTATAACGCTAAGTCTCTCCATCTGTTGTTGGACGCTCACATCGACTATAACTGACAGAGCTTAATGAAATTTTGCCAAAGTATGTAAAAACAGCAAAATCCGTTAAATATATTAAAAGTTATAGAACAATATCTCAGGAAACCTTTAAGTTCAAGCGAAGTACTCTCGTAACAATGTCAATCATAAGTCAACAATAGAATGATAGTAATATTGTATATATGTCATGCCATTCCATAAGCTATTAAAATCGCTTTAGTAGAAAGAAAGTTATAGTCAAAAATATAACTAATTTTATGACTCATTTCTTAAATATTTAAGAAAAACGGTTTTGTGTGCGAGTGTGTATGTACGAAATATAAAATACTTACTTTACACACATTTGAACATTCGACATAGCCGAATATAGCATTCTTCACCATCACAAGTGTTGAAATGGTTTTATTAACTTTGTCATTTCGTGTATAGCACCAAGAAGGAATCATCTCAGACTCTATAATGTTTATATATATTTGCATCAAATCAAAATCTGAATAGATTAAGCTATATTCATCTGTGCGTCCCTCTGTTTGTCAATCTGTCTGTCTTCCTCAGTCCGTTCGTACCAATAAAATTCAGCCTGAGTATCTGTTATGGTTCCGAGAAGTTTCTATATCAGAACTAGTAAAATCTGTTCAGTATATTTTTGTTGATTTTTTATATTTACTGAAAACTTCTTTTAATTTTTATCACATTTCCTAAGTTTATGGTAAAATAGGATCGTTAAAATGAATATGTTAAAAATGTTTTTACAAAAAATATTAACAGGGGAATAATTTAAGTGGTAAAAATTTAATTATGTTACAAACTAAATCCTTTTGCACAATGGTACCAAACTAATTTTTTTAATAATTCTGTAAATGTTAAAGCCTTAGAAATATGTATGTTAAAATATATGTTTACCTCACACATGTAATTGTATTTTTCGTAGAGAATTATTACATGTTTTAAACATTTTTCAAATCACATCATTTTGGCGCCTTTTTAAAAAGTCGTCATATCCGATGTGACCAACTTTGGAGATCTACTTCCCAAGCCCACACGCAGAGAAACGTCATTTCATAAAATGTTCATAGTAAACACTAACATATTCGCGGCAAACTTTTATTGTTAACACCAACATGTTTATGGTTGAATCTATCTTATTTTGATAACAATTTCGTTGTTGTAATAAAATTATTTTCATTAAATAAAAAAATATTGTGGTCGCAATATGTTTGGAAATATTTTTGGAATCTGATCACAATATGTTTGTTATTAAACAGCCCTTAAAAAAATATTGTTATTAAGACAAAATATTTTATTCCATTTCTGACAACTTAATATTAACAACCGTATCTACGATGGTTTGCAACTTATGAATATGATGGAGTGGACGCAAGACTAACAGTTTTTACGAAAAAAAGAGTCAAAGCAAGGAAAATGCTATCCAATCATTATATGGACTCAGCTTTAACATCCGATGTCTATAGATGCCACACATGCACACTGTAAACATTGTAAACAGTCGGTTACAGTTAAAGTGCTCAAAGACCGAACCTTGATCGGCTATATTGCTGATTGTGTTTTAAAAAAGTAAAATGACCTGAGACGCTGATTGTATATACACACGAAAAATTTCCAAGGTTAGACTTTACCTTTAAATATATGCATTTATAGATTTGTTCGAAAAACGATTCAAAAATTGCTCGAGAGTAGAAGCACTCAACCTATGTTAATGCCGTATTCAGTTAGCTGACAAGAGAGGAGATCATATTCCTCCCGTGAACATATCACGCCATTTTATTAGCTTTTTAATGGTTTGGGTCTACAGTTAAAAATTTACAGAATCATCTTAGAACCACTGTTTTTGTATACCAATAATCCCTTCTTCAGTTATTCCAAAACAAGTCCTAAAAATATTTTTAAGTTTATTTAAAATTTATCTCATTATTATTCCCATTTGTATGTTCATGATTTTCTTGTAAATGATAAAGATTTTGGGTTAATCCATTTGACCTTCATCACCATTAGTTACCATCTTTTTCTTACTAAATTAAATTCTCTTTACAAATTTCTTATTTATAATTTTGTTTAATTTAATTAATTTATTTTATAATAATTTAATTTTTGTTTTATCCTCTTAAATATTTTAAATGAAATTTCACACATTTATACACACAAATAAATAAAATTTAAATGTATTTGTGTTTACATACACATATAAATAAATATTTGAATACAGGAGTGAGAGAATAAAATAAATAATTAAAATAGTTTTGTTGTTGTTGCTGTTGTTGCAGCTGCTACTGATGACGATGATGATGTCGATGATAATGATGATTTTTAAGTTTAATAAGGATTATTACAGCAACAATTTTTAATTAATAAATGTTCATAACAAGATTTTGCATACAACAATGAACAATCGTAATAGACACATTGTGGGGGCTTTTGATAAATCGTAGAACCTGAAATTTACATTTAAAATAAAAAGAGTATGAAAATATTAATTATATAATTTGATTTAAATCCAATAAGGAGGAATAAATGTTGTAGAAATATGTTGCTGAATTTTTCTTACAATAAATGTAATAATAACTTTGTAACATATTTAAATAATACAATTTTAGAACAAATTACAAAAATTTCCCCTTAAAGGAACAAAGATGAAAAGATTGTTTTTCAAGAAAAAGTTTTAAAAATCTCTTATAAAAGTGTTATTTTTTTAGATCAATTTCTCCATAAATACTACTTTTTAAACACAATATCGAAAATTTAATTACTTTGAAATATTTTTTAAAAAGTTCTCCTTATAAAAAATCGAAAACCTCTTTAGGGGAATAAATTGTAATGGGGGAATTTTATATACAAACTTTTTCAGAAAAGATTTCAAAAATCTGTCTTTATACGGAAAATTCTTGAGGAAGATCTTTCTAATGAATTGCTTAAGTTCGTTTTTCTTTTTCATAGAAAATAATCCCTCAAACTCAATAAAGAGAAAATTATCTTTTTTAAGAAAATTTCGAGAAAATCCCTATTTCTCTTTTTCTATTTCTCTTTTTTTATAATATACTGTCTGTATATCTGAGTCGATCTGGCTTTATCCGTCATTTTGTGCCTCTCACATCCACAATTATTTACAGAGCCTAATAAAATTTGGTCTAAGTATTTGCCATTGTCCAGAAAAGTTTTCTATTAGAAATCAGCAAACTCTCTTAAAGAACATTTCCGATAAACTCTCCTTTTGAACTTATTTTATAGCTGTATGAAAATTTTCTAGAAAACAAATTCTCTAAATATTTGTTGGATATTTTTTTCTATAAATTCTACCGTTACTTTCTATAAGTCCTCTCTTAAGAGAAAGTTTCTATTAATTGTATCATAAGAGAAAATTTTCTATTAATTTCTCTCGGAAGAGAAAATTTTCTATTAATTTCTGTCAGAAGAGTTTTTTTTATAAATTCTCTCACAAGGGAAAATTTTCTATTAATTTCTCTCAGAAGAGAAATTTTCTATAAATTCTCAATTAAGGTAATTCTCTCATTAGAGGACATTTAAAACATATATATTTTAAAATTGAGCAGTTTGTTTACTATGATCTACGGTTTGGAAGTTATAAGCCGGCAAAGATTAATTTCATGATTTTGTCTTTGTATCATTGAGTGTTCATAATTTTATTCTGACTTTTTTCAAGGTTAAAAGCAAGAACATAAGTTTATGTTATAATTAAATAAATAAATATATAAAGTTATATTTACAAAATCATACAAGAATTTCTCGCTGAACTTTTCTTTAAATGCATTTTAAAAATTTTCCAACTCCACCACTGCTTTCAGCCAGACTGAGTAAAGTGTAAGTTGAAACTTCAGATAACTTATAATTGTTTGTCTCATGTGTTGATGATCATGGTCTTTAAAGCAATGATATTGCGATATTACTTATTGCTTTGAATACTGCAAAGTTCTTCAAAAGACTATGGAAATACAAGACCGAACACGTTTCCATTCAAATCCAAATCAAAGAATAATTTCTCAATGTTCTCAGTTTTTCTGAACCCTTCTAATATTTACTTTTTATTAACCTTATTAAAATCCACAATAATTTATGAAACAAATCTGATTAAATACTTCCTTTTTTCAAACTATATAACAACACTTTGCAAATCTCTCGTCTCATGTCCAAAAGTAAAATTGTTGTCAAATAGAAACGATAAATAACCGAATTCAATAAATTAAGTGTCAAACGAATGAAATAAAATGAATGAATAAATAAATAAAATTGATTTATAACAAAAATAATACAGAATAAAAGAAGTGAAACAACAAAAAAGCAATTAAATTACCTGGAAAATCACAACAACATGAATCGTGGATTAATTTATGAGAACAATAACTATAAACTGATGAATCACACAGGGGACAAGCAGGCGGTGAGGAAGGAACAGGAGGAATTTGCATCATAAATCCATTAGAGGGATATTGACGTGTTTCCGGTTTTGTTTGATTATCAGAAAGCGTATTATTTTTTTGAGTTGACATGGGAGTTTCTACAGAAAGAGGGAGAGAGAAAGAGAGAGTAAGAGATATTTTTTATTTCATAATTATTATGTAACTGTTAAATTATTCATGTTTAAATTTACCTAAAGAATTCAAATCATTAATTTCACTTTCCGCCAAAGTACTTGCTGCACTTGACAATGTTGCACTTAACACCAACGACAATAATAATGTAAATGTCAAGTGCAACCTAAACAACATTTTTGTTGTAATTGTAATCACATTCACTCTTTCAGACCATCTTATGTATTGACTTCTTATTGTCAGATTGTTAAACATTTTTGTGGTTTGTGTGCGGCGTGTGTGTTTGGTTTGGTTGTACGTGTAGTTTTGGCTTGTGTATCTTGTTATCTGGTTATTACACAACTAAAACTTTGTTAAAATTTTTTAATAGATCTTAACAAATTTTATTTTGTTTTATTTTCCGTCTTTTGTTTATCGAGATCACAAACACTCTCATTCGCCCATTTAATACTTAAATGGTTAAAGATACATTTATCGAATTGGAAGTGCATTTCTATTTCTGTTTCTTTATTATCTTTCTTTGAAATCTTGTCAACTCATTTCTTTTAAGTATCTTTTACTTGTGTTTCTTATATTTTTACCTGTTTGTTTTCAGTATGTTGTTTTTGTAATGGTTTTTTATTTTATTGTGTATCTTCGGCTTTAAATACCTGTTCAATAGGTTTTGTGTACTTATCCCACTAACAATTTTTTGGTTAATGTGTTTTTGTTATTGTTTTCTTTATGTGTGTTTCTGCCCTTTAGTCTGGTCGGAAGAAATGTTATGTAAATTAATTCCATCATTAGAGGAAATCGAATTTTATTATAATTTAAGAGTTAAAAAGAAGCAAAATTATTAGGAGTGTAACTAAGTTATCGCCTTTTGTAACCAACACCAGGTTTTTAAGGTATTATGAATTTATGCAGGTATTTGTAACGGACAGAAAAATGCCTACCCACTTTATATATACGTAGTTCAAAAACCATCCCACCGTCCGATCGGCTGGTTGTCTATGTAAAGCTTATTCCAAATTACATGTCGCAGTTTTAAAGATATTTAGTGAAATTTGCTATGCTTTGTTATTTTGGCCCACAAAAGATGCCCACTGAAATTGGTTAGGATCGGTTCGTTTTTTATTAGGAACCATACAAATGTCCACACGGAATGGTGTTTTTGACCCATAAAATTCTTAGATATACAACGATTTTTACCAAATTAGCAAAAATAGGTCTTATAACATTCCAAAACAAAGTGCTAATTAGTAGTAGGATCGGTCTTATTATTAGTAGTAGGATCGGTCCATTATATCTCGCAACTCCCATATTAGGTCAAATCAAGATAAATATAAGAAAAAGCTTGAGTGCAAAATTATACGAGGGCCATTCATAAATTTTTCATATCAGTCATTTACCATCAACAATGTGATGTAGGGTATTACAAAGTTGGACTTGACCGACTTAAACACTTTTACTTGTTTTCTTTATTAAAGTGCTATTAAATGTCAACAATCTAAGAATATTATAGTCGGCTAACACTCTTCAATAATAAGGAACCTGGTCTATAATGGCTTTGAAGAAACTTTAAAGTCGAATTTTGGAAATTGCAACTTTTAAATCCGTAGAAATATTTAATTAAAATTTCATACAATTAGAGTTGAGATATTTTCGAGTTCATTTGGAGGATTTCAGGGTCCTACATATTTTGCAATGGACTGAAAAATGTTAAATTCTGAGAAAGTTCTTCATTTGGAATCATCTTTAAATTATCGTTATTATGTAGAATAAATACCCAAAAAGTATTTTTGTCGAAAGTGTTTAAAATGACGAAGAGATCATTTAAGTGAAAAATTTTTAACTTGACTGATAATCCAGCCTTAATTAGGCTTTCTCTAGTCAAATTGAGTTGTTCTCCATACATATAGCAACATTACGAATATTTATAAAAAATTGTCATGTCAGAGTTATGGCATAGGGAATCATATAGTTGGCCTAAGCCGAAAATCACTATTGCATGGATCTATATACAAAACCTCTTTCCAGGAAGGAGTGTTATATGGGAGCTATAGCAAAATATAAACTAAGATTAGTCAAATTAGTAAATTAAATGTGCTAAATTTCAATAGAATTGAAATACTGAGGCCAAATTTCATTGTGTCTGGACAATAAATCTACGCGTGAGAAAGTTTCCAACAGACAGACAGAAACACATAACTTAATCGACTCAGATTTTAATATGATGCAAGAATATATAAATTTTATGGGGTCTTAGATGATTACTACTTGGTGTTACATACGGAATGACGAAGTTAGTGTATACTAAACACTTTTGGTGGTGGAGGGTGTAAAAGCAATTATTATTGTATATTTTTCAAAATAAATTATTTTTTTTTAATCGATATCTTATTAATTTTTTTCTCATTTCTGAAAATGTAAGAAATTTCATTTCCTTCCTTTTAAATGCTTTTTCCCTCTTACTACCGGTTTCTTTTAGTTTCACTTTTAAAGTTATTGTTGTATTTACATATTCATTTAATAGTTTTACATATATATTTTATAATTATTTACATATTATTTGCTATTGTTGTTGTTATTTATTATACCTTCATTTTCTTCCATTTCACTCTTAACTAAACATTTAAACATTTTTTATGTTAATTTATGTATTCGTCACAGTTGTCAAGTGTTAATGTTTGTCATCATCTTCCTTTTTTTATTATTTACATTTTCAAAAAATTGTAAAATATAAAAGTTGTTTTTTTTTTTTTCATAAAATGTGGGCGTTTAATTGTTGTCATTTTCCCATGATCATTAAATTTTGTCTTTTTTTCTTCCATTTTTTGAAAAAATGAGTTAAATGTTAAATAATGTATGCTACCGGAGTTTAGGAAGTTATTTTAAGTTAAGGGTTTTCACACACTTTGGAAATTAATGGATTTTTAAATGTATAATGAATAGTTTAATTAAAAAGATAGTTTCAGTTACTGGCAGAAAATATGAAATTTAATTAAATGGTTTAATTAATATAAAAAGGAAGATATTTTAATTTCGAAATATGGTTTCCACTGTAAACACATTTTAAAAATTGATGTTTTGATTAATGGAAATATTTAATTGGGGCAATCATAATTGCAAATACTAAAATTTTGAATTAAAAATTCTGGAGTGAAATTTTTTTGTATTTTGGATTAAAAACTGAAATCTATTTAAAGTCTTAATTTCAGAACGATATTGTCTCTTTGAAGAATTTCAGTATGGAATAAAATATTTTTATTGAGAATAGAAATTTCTTAACAAAAACTGGTAAAAATACTATATTGTGCCGAATGTTCAATACAACCAATTTACTTTAAAAAACTATATAGTAATATATCCATCAAAATACTCACATACACAAACGATGTGAACCCTGTGGTTGAGAGTCCCAAGATGTGTCATATTTTTAGTTATAACTTTTCTCTGCTGAACCGGTTTCGATAAATTTAGGAATAGAAATTAAGCATATAGCAATTTCGCTATAACTACACATAATGATCACTTTTTTATACCACCATCGGTTCAGTATATTGAAAATATATACAGATATCTGAGCCAACCTATAAGTTAAAGCAAAGCACTTCTTTAAAAGTGTCAATTATAAATCGTCAAATAAGGATGGAATTTTGGCATAATATCAAACTATTTGTACTTCATGAACAATCCAAAAATTTTCAAAATCGGTTCAGTAAAAAAAACTTTTAGCCAAAATATAAATATAACGGACGAACAAAACTGACGTACAGACGGACATGAATACGATGCAATGCAAGAATATATATAATACTTGATTCCTTTTTTGTATTACACAAATAATAACAAAGTCTCCACTTGTGTTGGTGGAGGGAGTAAAGAGACCTAAAATTGAGTGTAACCACAAATAAATTACTTTAATCTGTTTTCATTTCTCCCACGATAAAATTTTTAAAATATTCATTAAAAATTACACGCACTTGAAACACTTTAAGTTAATTACATAACATAAATCCCCCCTTTTTATAATTTTTATTAGTTCTTTTTTTTAATAAATAAAAGCTTATTTAAACAATTACATTTTAAATGATTTTTAATTGACTTTTTCTTTCAAAAAAGTCAATTGATTATATTACGAAAAATCATAAAAAATACATACTTTCATCATTAATTCCCACATTATTATTTAATAGAAATTGAAATTTAATATAAATTCAATCATTTATAAAAGAGCACTTTGCAAAATATTATATATAATAATAAAGAAGAAGAAAAAATAAATTAAATTAAATGTTAATTTTCTACAAAAAAGTAAATAAATGATTAAACAATAATAATAAATGAAACAAGTATGAATGCTACATTCGGCTATGCCGAATCTTCAGTACCCTGCATTACAAGTGTGGTGAAATAAATACGTTTTTGTATCATACATACACATTCACACCTACACTTACAAAATATTTAATATATATAAAATTTTGTTGAATGTAACACTTGAACCCTTAAGGAGCCAAAATTCGTTATATTTTTGCCTATAACGACGACGGACAGACGGATACAACTAAATTGTTTCAGATTTTGATTTATTAAGGCCAAATTTGATTGAGCTGTATTAATAATTGTAAACGTTAGCGTACCAAAAACAGACATAGCTAAATTGATTCAGGTTCATAATATCTTATACCTCATTGTTGGTTGTAAATAGCTGCTACGAATAATTTATGAGAGGCCCTCGAATAATTTGTTTTTCTTATTTATTATGTGTATAAAAGAATATTATGATACTACAGTAATAATGGACCGATCCTGGTATAATTTGGCACATTGTTTTAGAACATAATAAGGCTTAATTTGATTTAAATCATTTTATATTTAGGAATTTTAGGAGCTAAAAACCCATTTCAGTAGGACATTTGTATGGGATCTATACGAAATAATAAACCGATCATAAACATTTTCAATAGAAATCATCCTTGGGACAAAAATATTGGAAAGTTAAATTAAGTTAAATCGACTCAGGAAGTGATTCTTAATCGAAGGATATACTTAAAAGTGGTAATGGGGCTATATTTTCTGACCGTAACAAACATTTGCACAAACGCATAATACCTCCACTACTTAACGTGGGTATTAAAGTGTCGCTAAGTAGATTTACTTAAATAAAAATAACAATTTGTTTGTTGTTAGAAAATAAATTAACGCAATTTTTAGCATTTTTTTTCGCTCACATTAATGACTAATTGTTTTTGTTGTTTATATAGAAATCACGATTTATTGTTGTTTATTATTATTGTTGGTATTGCGTGAAGGCGTAAAAATGTTTATGCAGTCATAGCAAAAAAAATTGGACCTCTTGTCAAATCAATCATCAATTAGCAACAATTCATACTGAGAAGGGGAATACAAATGAAAAGGAAAGGAGATGAATGTTAAGTAGCTGTTGGGTTGCGTAATCAATTTTGTGAAAAGTGTCTTAGATTTTTAATTTCTGGACAGCAAATAATATTACGTGAAGGCCAGTGTAAAATTTTTTAATAATACAACAATCACAAGAAAAAATCGTTCAATAGATATATTACCTTTATTGTATAATACCAAAAAGGAATCATACAAAAATCAATCTGAGTCGATTTAGCTGTATTGGATCGCTTTTCTCATAATATATTTTTGGAATCTTTACTTCTTTATAAATCTCTTGATATCTGGTCATAATATCTAGTTATGAATACGTCATCAATATGCCAGGAAAAAATTCGTTTACTAAGTAATATGGCAGTGTAATGAGAATGAGTAAGGAGTGAGATCGAACAATTCTTAACGTACATATATGTTAATAAATTAAACCACTAAAATTACAGTTTAAGTTTTTTATATTTAATAATATTTATATTATATTTTATAGGCATTCTGTCACTTTTCTCGAGCAGATAGTCCATCTTTGTTTAAAGTCGATCACCTTTCAATTCTCCTTCAACAATAGCCCAATATCTCTCCACTGGCCTTAGCTCCGGGCAGTTTTTCAGATTTGCTTCTTTTAGTACAATTACCATACAAGTCTAAGTGGCACAAGGACTTGTTTATAATAATGACAGTATTCCAAGTCAGGCCAAAATGAAGGGACACATTATGAATTCTTTTTAATGGATGCAGTCTCATTTGTAAACAATTTTGAAGTAAATTTCGGTATTTTTAGAGCCTGTTGTAACACATAATTGGCTTCTTTTGCCATAACTACATACCAAGAACTTTCTTGACTGCTTTTGGGTCCTAAATTTTTATTCTACATTCCCGAGCATCGGCTACATAAAAGTTTTGATCAGTAAGTTGTGAAAATCTGCCAGAACATAAGTTTCTTCTTCATATTTAAAAAACTTGTCCTGTTTTTGCTCCTTAATATTAGCAAAGTTCCTGTTGGGAACTTTTTGAGCCTTATACGTTTTTAAGCCTGCATTAGCTTTAACTTTTCGCAACAAATGTTCCGAGCACTGAACTAACCGGACTGCTATCATACCGGAAGTGTTAAAAGGTTGTTTGAAAATGCTTTCCATTTTTTGGCTTTAGAAACTTTATATTTACCATTCCTTCTACCTGAACCAGGATTTCTATGAACGGACAAGTTAAATAATATTGGAAACAGTTTGTCGACAGACTTTTGCATGTTTGGCCAACTTTTTGTTAAATCTGTTGTTTATTGAAAATGCTTAATAATTTTGGTACTCATTTTTCCTGTCATGACTTTGAAAAAAGGTCTATTAAATATTGTCTGTAGCTTCATAATTGGAATTTACTTTCCATTATCCGCCCAAGGTGACTTTAAAATAATGTTTCTAATTAATTTAAAACTTTAACCTCAAATATTGATTAGACTCCATAATACCAAACCGCTTCTTATATGAGATATTATATTGATATCTTATTGTGACTCATGACCTTAGATAATTTTTCAACATATCTTGTCATAAATTAGCTACACATCATGTGTAAAGTACTCAAACAACAAAAATACTATTAAAACCTTCTCACTTTACTGGCTTTCTCCAATAGTTTTAAAAAATAAATATCTGCTCAGATAAAAAATAACAAACGTATTTAACAAATAGAAATAGAGAGAAAAATAGCAAATAAAAAAAAATCAAATAAAACCATGTTAAAGCAGACTTCATTTGTTTTAGTGTATGTATGTGTGTGTGAATGTGTTTGTATCTGACTTGACCGTAGATGAAATGGCAAAAATAAAAAAAACTAAGACTCAAATAAAATAAATCGTTAAATATTGCAAGAAAGCTCAAGTATCGTAAAGTCTGTTTGTATTGTTTTCTGAAAATGAAATTGAAAGTTGTTATTTTTTTACTTCTTTCGTTTTATACCCTCCACCACCACAAATGATGTTGAAGGAATATTAATTTTGTCACTTCGTGTGTAACGCTAAGAAGGAAACATTTCAGATCCGATAAGATTTTTGCATCAAATCAAAATCTGAGTCGATTTAGTTATGTCCGTCTGTGGCACGCCTCACATCTACAATTTTTGACAGAGTTCAATGAAACTTGAACTTAGTATTTGCTATAGTCCTGAGAAGTTCGTATTAAAACCAGTCAAATCGGTTCAGTATGTTAAACATTCGTATAATTGTCACTTGTACTTCATTATTATTTCAAAAATTATTAAAATCGGTTCAGTAGAAGAAAGTTATAGCCAAAAATATAAATAACTGTATGACAGTATTAAGAGTTCTGTTTCATATTTTTAATAAAAATTTTATGTTGTATACGTCTGTGGGTGTATGTGTGAGTTCGTATCTAAAAAATATAATTTATTTATTTCATACACACTTGTGGTGGTGGGTATTGAATATTCGGCATAGTCGAATAAAGTATTCTTATTTATTTTATTTTAAGAAATTTATTTACTTTTTTCCTCTTTCATTTAATTTGATTATGAACTTTTGTATCTTTTTGCTGGTATTCGGCCTTTAGGGTTTAGAAGTGGATGGATATTTTCATTATTTCAATAGCCACTTGGAGTGAGTGAATGTGTATGTTTGTGTACATTGTATAAGTATTATGCAATTTCTTCATTTACTTGATTAATTTAAATCGAAGAAAAACAAAAAATAACTTAAAGTTGTTGTTTGGGTTTTAAAAGTAAAATTGGTTTCAGAAAAAAAATTATCTCTAGACTTCCTTAATGCTGAAAGATAAATCAATGATTTTTATAAATTTGTATTTGAACTCTGTATTCGATAGAGACTTAATTTAGGGAATTTGGATTTAATCTGTTTAAAGTTTTACAAATAACATTTGATATTTTTAACTGGAAATAGAATAATGTTCATGTAAATGACTTATTTTTAGGTGAGATTTGTATCTGAAGTACTTCAATTACAATTTACTAAAACTTTTAAGGTATCTGAAATTTAAAATTTAAATCAAAAGTTTTACTATGTTTTTTTTTTTTGGGACTGGACCGATTTTGTTGAAATTTTCACAGAATGATCCATCCCAGTATACTTTAAAGTATAATAATTTATAAAAAATTGGTAGGACCAGGGGGAGAGAAATTTAATTAACGAATATTTAAAGAACTAATCTAGTCAAAGCTTCAAAATTTAGTACCAACCACTTATTCAAGGAACTGTTTCATTGGACAAAATGTAGAACGAATAGGATCAGATGTATAGGTAAAATCCACACAAATATGTAAAGATCAAAACACAGAAAGTTTTAAAATTTAGTCCCAAAAATTTTTACAAGGAACCTGTTTCATTAAGAAAAATAGAGGAAGAATTATCCCCATACAAAGCCATTATTAATTATCAAATTTCTAAATTCTATAACAACAAGAGTTTTAAAATTTGCCCCAACTATTTTCCAAGAGACTATTTCTCAGAACATAATATAGGACGGATATGATCAGAACTAAAAGTATTCCCATACAAAGCCAAATTTAAATAATCAGAACGATTACAAGAGTGTTTTAAAATCTGATTTTAATAAATTTCTCAAGAAAGTATTACTGGAAAAAATATGGGACAGATCGGAAACAGGGGGAAAGATATCCCCCATTTAAAGCCAAATTAATTTTTATTCAAATATCTACAGAACTTTTTCAGCGAGGGTTTTAAAATTATGGTTCCAATCACTTTCTCAAGGAACTGTTTTACTGAACATACGGTTCAGCTGAAAAAAAATAGAAAGGACAGGGTGTGAAGGGGGAAATGTATTCTCTATTCAAGGCAGATATAAATAATCGAATATCCGAAGAATATCTGAAGAAATATTATGGTGAATACTTCTAATTTAGGAAAAAAGTCTAATAAACTTCGCGCTTTTATGAAATTTTTGCTGAATCAAGGAATTAAATTTTTTGTGACTCAAAAAGCGTTCTTGTTCTTAAAAACAACTTAATGTGTATATATAAGGCATTGTGCATGCATTTGTAGTGGAAGTTTTTTACCTGAGATCAGTGTTCTAATATTGAACATTTGTGAAAAATCATCGAAAACTTCAAAGGGTTATAAAGTGTTCCGTATGACATGGAAAAAATATGTTTCATAGTGTAAATATTACAAGAAGTGCTTCACGAGTTCATAGCTAGAGGCTAAGATCAACATAATTATATGCATATTCGGTACTCTGTTTTATAATAAAGATAAATCACTTCCAAGTTATTTAATTTTTTTTATAAATATTTTTTGCTAACTCACTCCTTAATTAACACAAGAATTTATTTCATAATAAAATTATGAAACAAAAGAAATCAGTTTAAACTAATAAATAAAAATTAAGATAAAATTAATCGATTTAAAAATTAGTTCAATAAATTATATGCAAATCAAATAATTCACTCTATTCCCCTCCACTACGCTTATAAACACAAAATTTATGCAAATTTTTAACATTTTTTATAAAAATTAATTTTTAAAAATAAAAATATTTTATTTTAAATTTCATGCTTTTTTGAGATGAAAATATTTGCATAAACAAAATTTTAAATAAACCAGTTTTATTATGTTAACTACTTATTAGACTACTACGGACCACAGTGTTGTGCATTCATATAAACGGCGGCTAAAAATAAAAGGCGTTATCATAATAAGGAAGAAAAATAAAAGAAGTTTTGCAAACATTGGCCCAAGAACTCGCCCACTTACTATATATCCAGAAGTGAAAAATATTATATTTCCAAAGTTGATATTGGAATTGAAACAAAACCTGTCCAAGGCCACATAAGTATCAAAAGAAAATCGGTGTGGATTTATTTGGTCAATATATACAACTATATAGTTTTGATCACTGTGTGGAGTCTGTGTTGATTTATTTGGTCAATATAGGCAACTATATTAGTTTTACTCACTGTGTCCAAAAAAATCTTAATCGGACCAGTAGAAATTTAGAACCATAAATATTATATTTCATATGATCTACTTACAAAAGATGAACGCGCATCACTTTTTACGAATACACAGGAAAAACATGAAGCAAAATCAACACTGAACAAAGTTGATTTGATTTTTTTTCGTTTATGTATTTATGTATTTACTGTAAAACAATTTTGAATTAACATTTTTTATCTATGAAGGAAAATCATAACAGAAAAAGAGTTAAATTATTTCTATTTTATTTAATTCTACATTAATTTATTTTCTGCGTGAAAGGTGAATTTAGCTGGCGTACCAAAATTTTCTTCAAACCTATCTCTCATGTAGCCGCGCCAATCATTTTCTAATAATATATAATATTAAAAATATATTTTAAACTTAAACACTTTTACACAATTACTTTTCCCTAGACACCACTTGGAGTACGATTCCTAAACTCCACCCCCTTGCGCCAAAATTGCATTAAAAAATTAAAACACTTTTTAATTGGTATTTTGCTTTTACACTCTACTGAACTTGTATGTTTTTAAAAACATTTCGGTTAATAACGGCATATAACTTGTGATCCACCAATCGGGAAAAAAAGTCACTTGACTTATCATTATATTCTAATAAGTTTAGTGACAGTTTTTATTTTAATTTTCAAAATAAAATTCGCAAAATTTTTTATCATTTTTGTATATCGATATTTTTTTTTCTAAAACTGTTAAGTTTAAATACTTCATAACTTTTTACAAAATAGGATTTTTTTAAATTCATTTAATGGCATCAATCATTTAAAAAACCTGTACAGTGATATTTTCCTATTTTTTGCTCGCCCCTCACGACACTGTGCGGCACACTGCCTGCCTTCTTTCTTTATTTCTCTTCTTTATTGATGCTAAATTGTTTACTATAAAAATTTCTGATTATAAAAAAAAAATTATAAATAAAAGTGAAAATCTTATTGTAACAATATTTCGATTATGAAATTTAGTTTATTTTTTCTTATAATTTCTTTTCTCATTGATCAATAAAGTGAATTTATAATAAACATACGCATGATTGTGGTAAACAAAAAAAATGTTAAGTTAAAAGTGGTTGAGACAACAATGAAAGTAGTTTGTTTGTATTTTTCTTTGTTTGTTGTTGTTCGTTCTGTTAAATAAAGTCAAAATCAAAACAAGAACATAAACAAAAAATCAGCGTCTTTAATTTTCTTTTGTTAATGACTTTTTTCTTCTTATTTGAGGAGGGGGAAAGACAGGTTTATAAAAAAACTACTAAGAATGTTATAGACGGCCAAGCTCGCTTCGTAATACCCTACATCCAATATATTGGTTATCAATGGCAGTTACGAAAAAGTAATGAATGATACTAGAGAAATTATGGAACAACCCTCGTATAATTCTAGATATCGATTTTTGTGTATATTTGTTTAATTGACTAATAATGAATAATATGTGCATAATTAAAATACATAAAATTTAACGTTCTGTAGAGTGTTAATAACTATTACATGGGCAGTTAGATGGACAGACAGACGACAGTTGGCATCATTAAATTGACTCAGAAAGTGATTCCGACACGGGTATACTTAAAAGTAAGTAAGCCATAACGCATAATATTTCAACCATCTACGGTGGTGTAGGGCACAAAAAAAGTGAAATCAAAAGGCTGGTAAAAGGCTACGTTTTGAGCTACAATCACGTAACAATAATTCGTAGCAAAAAATTGCTATAACTGATAAAAAACTATGCTGTCTAAAACTACGTTTTTTAGTGTTTACAAAATATGAAACTTGATTCGAAGCTATAACATCTCATCATTAGTTATTTTATTACGTTTTATATTCTATTTTCGAGAAAAAGAAACGACTTAATATACATTAATTGTTGTACTTATCATGCTGAAGCCCGATTTTTTTTATATTTAATTAAACTAATTAAGGACTACGTCAAATTGATGCTAAAAATCTGTAGTTCGATTCAAAACTATAATATAGCAACATATTTTATTACATCGTTTAAAAGAAAAAATATTACAATGTAACCTACGTTTAATGCTAAACTGTGACTAGTTAGTTTTTAGTTGAAACTTGCACTACGATTATAAA